>OY997262.1:420168759-420768759 GCA_963921465.1 Triticum timopheevii
ATGATCCAGTATTATCTATGGAAAATATTTGATTCTTCTCTGAATTCTTTTATGTATGATTGAGTTATCTTTGCAAGTCTCTTCGAATTATCCTTTTTGGTTTGGCCAACTAGATTGATAGTTCTTGCAATGGGAGAAGTGTTTAGCTTTGGGTTCAATCTTGCAGTGTCCTTACCAAGTGACAGAAAGGGTTGCAAGGCACGTATTGTATTATTGCCATAGAGGATAACAAGATGGGGTTTTTATCATATTGCATGAATTTATCCCTCTACATCATGTCATCTTGCTTAAGGCGTTACTTTGTTTTTAACTTAATACTCTAGATGCATGCTGGATAGTGGTCGATGAGTGGAGTAATAGTAGTAGATGCAGAATCGTTTCGATCTACTTGTTTTGGACGTGATGCCTATATACATGATCATTGCCTAGATATACGCATAACTATGCTCAATTCTGTCAATTGCTCAACAGTAATTTGTTCACCCACCGTAGAATATCTATGCTCTTGAGAGAAGCCACTAGTGAAACCTATGGCCCCCGGGTCTATTCTCATCATATCAATCTCTATCACTTTATTTACTTGCTTTGTTTTTACTTTGCCTTTACTTTTTTACTTTGCATCTATCTATCAAAAATATGAAAAATATTATTTATCATCTCTATCAGATCTCACCCTTGTAAGTGACCGTGAAGGGATTGACATCCCCTAATCGCGTTGGTTGCGAGTAGCTATCGTTTTGTGTACGTACGAGGGACTTGTGCGTGGTCTCCTATTGGATTGATACCTTGGTTCTTAAAAAATGAGGGAAATACTTACGCTACTTTGCTGCATCATCCTCTCCTCTTCGGGGAAATCCAACGCAGTGCTCAAGAGGTAGCAGTGCGCTAGAGCACCCCCATAAAGAAGAAGCCACAAGAAAGAAATATCAGAAGGTGGAAAAGGGATCTTACCAACAGGATGCGCTCCACCTCCCGCGTTCGCTCCACCTCGGCCTGGGCGAAGGCCTCGATCCGGTCCGTCCACCCATGCAGACGGCGGCTGACTACGTCTATCGCCTCCTCCTCCTGGGTCTGAGGCCCGAAGACCATGGCGGTCCCGCCCCGTCCTGGCTGCGACATGGCGGCCCGACTTCCCCTGTTCTGGGCACCAGGGCGTGCTCTCCGCCGGCCACTCCCGCCGCGGCCGGCGCCTCCTCCGACGACCTCTCTGACACCGTCAGCGACCCGGCCGCCGGGGCAGCCTGTGAAGCCACCACCGGCTCGACAGCCGGGGTGGCCTGCGGCGCCACCACCCGCGGTGCCTCCACCGACGCCCGAGGCGTCCGCTGTGGCACCACCCGTGGTGCCTCCTCCAAGACGGTGTCGCCACCGCCTCCGTCGACCCCCTCCCGCTCGACAGCGTCGACCCGCGGAGGGGTGTCGTCCTCAACATCCACGACCTGCCGGTCGAGGTCCACCACCTCAGCCCGGCCGTCTTGATTGCTCTCCCGCATCGACGACGGCTCGAAGACCGTTGCCGCCACCACCGTGCCCGCCGGCATCTCTCGCCACGCTGGCTCGTGCCCATGTCGCCACAACATAGGTCCAGGCCTGGACCGATGCCGCCTCCAGGTCCGCCTCGGCTCTGTTCTGGTCCCGCCAGGCCAAGCCTTCGGCATCGGCCGGGTCCAGGCTGAGGTCCAGATCTGCCGGCTCCTCTTCCTCGTCCCGGTCGATAGTGTCGGACCAGCTCCTCCGGAATGCGGCCTCCTCGGTGGCTGCAGCGTCCGCCGCCGCCCTCGCCACCATGATCGGCGCCTGAAGTCCAAGACAAATGAATAACGAGCGGGACCAACTCGGCCACTCGGACGCAAGCAAGAAGAAAAACTTACCCCGACAGGACCAAGACGGTGGGCCTCGCCGGCCTCTCCTGCGCAGCGCTGCGCCTGCTCTTGGCGGCCGGCCTCGCGCCCCCGGCCAGGTCCGTCGCGCGCTTCACGGTTGGAGGCCGTGGCGCAATGCTGTCCTTCCCGTGCGGCCGGCTCGGCGCCGGCCCTCCCCGCGACGACCTGGCTCCGCCCGCGTCGCCGCCTCCTTCGCCCAGCACCACTGCATCGATGGTTCGCATCAGCGTCGCCCGCGCCGCGTCGCACCCGGCATCTCAGGGAACATGGAAAAGAAAGCAAAAGCAAGGCTTACCCGCACAGCACCCTACACCAACGTCGGCGGCCTCCTCCTCCCCTCCGCCGTGGGCCGCGAGCTCCTCTGACACCGCCCACACCACCTGCGATGGAGCCCGGCCGTAAGGGTGCCGGATGGCATTCAAAAGCACCTCCCGCATCGCGTCGGGATGGATGAGAAGATGCACAGTAGCAAAATATGAAGACCAGAGACTCACCATCGGCGCCGGATTCGAGTGGATGTACGACGGCTTGCCGAACCGCCAGTCATCCCCAACGCGGCCTTGGAGATGTCGTTGACACGGCACACAATCTGGTCCACGGCCAGGCGTGTGGCCGCCAGACGGTTGGGGTCCTGAAGGCCGGTCATCTCGTCGATGAGGCAGCTGCGCCGCTGCAGTGGAAGGACCCGGCGCATAACGAAGGCGGCGATGAGGTCGGTGCCGCTGAGCCCCTCCCGCGCCTTCATCACCGACACCCGCTCGCAGAGGTTGAGAATCTCCTGCGACGGGTACTTGGGGTAATACCCCCAGTTCATCTTCACCCGCGGCGGCGCGATGGAGAAGGCCGGCAGGTTGATGCGGTCCGCGTCAAGGTTGCGGACGTAGAAGAAGGAGTTCTGCCATTTCTTGGCAGAATCCTCCAGCGTATCTTGGGGCAATCAGCACTCGACCGCTTCAAGATCACCGTGGACCCACAGTCGAAGAACTCCCCAACTGTCGGCCCCTGTTGCTTCAAAGAGAAGAAGCGCGCCCAGAGGTCGATTGAGGGCTTGACCCCCAGGTATCCCTCGCAGAGGGTGACGAAGCCCGACAGCTGGACGATGGCACCAACGCCAAGGTGATGGGGCTGGAGTCCGAAGAACTCCAGGAAGGTGCGGAAGAAGGCGCTCGTCGAAAGCCCAAACCCGCGCTTGAAGTGCGGGAAGAAGACCACACGCTCTGTGCCCTGGTCAGCGGCCTCTGCTCACCCTGCAGTAGGCGCACGTCGACCTCCGTCTCCCCCGGCAAGCGCCGGGTGGTGCGGAGATATGCGATATCGTCGGCGGTGACGGTCGAGCCCATCCATGAGCCCTACGACAGCGCCATCGACGAAGATGGAAGGAAAAGAGAGAAGATGGATGGCGATGAAGCTCTGCTCTAAGCGGCGGGCGTCGCAGTGCGGCGGTCGCAGGAAGCAAAGGAAGGACGAACAGACGGGGGAGCGCGAGCGAGAATGATATCCGCTGCCCCCACGCCCCAATTTATAAGCCCTGATTCGAATGTGGGGGAGTGGGATCGTCTGCACTCGCCTTTCCCACTTCCCCGCAATAAGTGCGCACATTCGCGTGCAATAACTGCATGGGGAAGAGCAACCGACTTGCGGACGCCGGAATAAGTCCGCGTGCGTGGGACAAGGGCATGCGGCGGCGGGCCCCAGCATGTCGCCCTGTCCCGTCACGCGCATGGCCTATCAGACCCCTCCTACTTCCACGTGGCAACCGCGCGAAGCCCGAGGGATTGCCCCAAGATTCGATGGACTCTCCGGTTTCCCGCCGCTGTGGGATGTCGCAATCCGGTTTCCAAAAACTGGCACACAATGGGTGTTGCCGGATCCAGCGATTGTAGGATTCGCCTCTTCAAGGGGGGAAACTGCAAAGACCCTCCCATCTGTAGATGGTGGACCTTCACAGCTTCGGGAACTACTGTTGGGGGAATGAACCCCGGGCAGGCATCGGAACTCGGATCCTTTTCAAAAACAATAGGGCCAGCATCACCCCTCAAGCTGGTCCGCGCTTGGCCGGATCGCCCAACACGGCCAAGCCCCTCAACCCGGCCGAACTCCCCGACCCGGCCAACTCCTTGACTCGGCCCCGACATCCAGCTCAATACGGCCGAACCCGGCACACCAAGACTTCTCCAACAAGCCAGCTCCACCCTTGGCATGTTCCTCAACCCAGCACAGGTCAGCTCCCATCTCATCCAGGCCGTACAATGGGACGAGTCTCCATCCACCGATGACCGAGGCAACAGTGCCCCGCCCATGCCTCTGGTCAGCTGGAGCGTGGCAATAGTGCCCCTCACCTACCCGCTGACTAGGGCCAGCGTGGCAATAGTGCCCCCATCGTCACCACTGACGCCAGCAAGCGGTGACCTGACGGAGCGCCACTGTACCTGACTTGACTCGGCCATGCCCTGACGATCGACAATACAGCGAACAGTTCCCCTAGGCATGCGGGGCCCGCACCTAGGGGAACCCGGCGAACCACAGGCACCCGGCGGGTCCCAGCCCCGGGTCCCCAGACATTGACGACCCGGCCCCACGGCCTTGTAGCATTACCATTGTACCCCTGGGGGATTGGCCTACAAAACCCCCCAGGAGCCCTCACGCATACGGGCAAGCAGTAAGCATGCAGTACAGTAGGCAACCGATCAGTAGAACTCACCTAGGGAGAAGGGGTAGCCTAAGCCTTGGCCAGTCTTCCTTCTTCCTCCACACAGCTCTAGGAGCAACCCTGTACTGTTGCATATCAACCACACTCGACAGGACTAAGGGTATTATCTATCTGGAGAGCCCCAAACCTGGCTATGTCTTGTGTCCCGCGCTCGCTCATGCCAACCCCGCCTCTGGAGCCCACCAGTGCCCTCAAGCCTCCTCCTCTCTTTGGCCATCCCATGGCATCTATCGTGCGCCCACCACGATAGGATGCCCCGGCATCCCAAGCTATTATGCAAGAATGAGCAACCAATTAAGCTTGGGGATGCCCTCGAGTGGCATCCCCTCTTTCTTCTAATGACCATTGGTATTTTACTCAAGACTATATTTTTATTCGTCACGTGATATGTGTTTTTCTTGGAGCATCTTGTGTGATATGTGTCTTTGCTTGTTTTATTTTGTGTTTTAAGTCATCAATCCTTGCTGTACACACCTATTTGAGAGAGCAAAAATTATATCATGACTTGTTAGAATTGCTCTTTGTACTTCACTTAAATCTTTTATGAGCTAGGACTTGCTCTAGTGCTTCACTTATATCTTTTTGGGCACGGTGTGCTTAGTATTTTTGAAGAAATGCTCTCTTGCTTCACTTAGATTTATTTGAGAGTTAGTAAAATTTTGAAGAAATTCTCTCTTGCTTCACTTAAATTATTTTGAGAGAAAGAAAAATTTTATGCTCATGATCTTCAGTTATATTTGTTTGAGCTTATGAAAAGCAACACATCCCAATGAGATAGATATCCAAGAAGGATAAACTAAAGAAAAAAAAATGTGATGAAGATCATTGGACAAAATAAACTTGATTCTTAGCAATACTTTTGAGATATGATGATGTGATATGTGAGTTATGTTGATGAGTAATTATGCTTTAGTAAGAATATTGGTGTTAAGGTTTGTGATTCCCTATGCATGCACGAAAGTCAATAATCATGCAATGAAAATTATATCCTACTTGTGGTGAATTATTCGGTGTTAATTATGCTTAATGCTTGCTTATGAGATTATTCGTTTCTTGGTTGGTCGCTTCTCAATCTTTTTTGTAGCCTTCATTTTGCACTAAGTATGACCTCTACTTGTGCATCCAAAATCCTTTAAACCAGTTTTGCCACATGAGTCCACTATATCTACCTATATGTGGTATTCTTTTGCCGTTCTAAACAAATTTTCATGTGCCATCTCTAATTTTCAAAATAAACTTCTCTTTTGTGTGTTTGTTTCGCTTGCGGATCGGTAACGGGTGGCTAATATTTTCCATGCTGGATATGTTATTCTCACAATGAGTGTTTATTCACTTGTCATTGCACGAGAGTAAGGCAAAGATTTTAGGGATTCCCAATCCCGAAATGCAAAAATGAACTTACTTTATGTTGTCAAATAATAAATTCCTTGTAAAGTTTTGGTATGGAAGGCACCCGTGGATACGGTTAGCCATGGAAAGTGAAAGTATGGTGGAAAAAGGAATAAACTTTATTTTTTGTTTGGCAACCGCCTATGGCATATCTAGCATGGAAAGTGTTCGTAGCTCTACGTCGTTTTCGTTGGTTGGATGGACACACCTCCCAAAATGTTTTTATCTCTAATTTTTCGCTTTGAGCTCTGGCGCCTCTACAAATCCCCACTTCCCTCTGCGAAGGGCCTTTATTTTACTTTATGCAATTTTTATTTTTGAATTTGAGTTTCCATCTTCTCTTATAAAAGCACCAACTAAGAGGCAATATGATCATGCTTAAGTATTGGGTGTAGCTAATATTCCAGTGTGTTTCATGAATGGATCGATGTGTGAGCATGATGGGCTAGGGATAACTTGTTTTAGCATTGATATTTTAAATGACATGGTTGCTTGTTGATATGCTTGAGTACCTAAATTATTCTGTCAAAACTAGACTATTGCTTTGAATCACATAAAAGTCCAAATGTCCATGCTGTAAAGAAAACAATATGATATGACATGATAAACATGAAGGAAATATGCCCTAGAGGAAATAATAAAGTTATTATTTATTTCCTTATTTCATGATAAATGTTTATTATTCATGCTATAATTGTATTAACCGGAAACATAATACATGTGTGAATACATAGACAAACATAGTGTCACTAGTATGCCTATACTTGACTAGCTCGTTAATCAAAGATGATTAAGTTTCCTAACCATAGACATGAGTTGTCATTTGATTAACGGGATCACATCATTAGGAGAATGATGTGATTGACTTGACCCATTCGGTTAGCTTAGCACTTGATCGTTTAGTATGTTGCTATTGCTTTCTTCATGACTTATACATGTTCCTGTAACTATGAGATTATGCAACTCCCGTTTACCAGAGGAATACTTTGTGTGCTACCAGACGTCACAACGTAACTAGGTGATTATAAAGGAGCTCTACAGGTGTCTCCAAAGGTACATGTTGGGTTGGCGTATTTCGAGATTAGGATTTGTCACTCCGATTGTCGGAGAGGTATCTCTGGGCCCTCTCGGTAATGCACATCACTACAAGCCTTGCAAGCAATGTGCTAATGAGTTAGTTACAGAATGATGCATTACGTAACGAGTAAAGAGACTTGCCGGTAACGAGATTGAACTAGGTATTGAGATACCGACGATCGAATCTCGGGCAAGTAACATACCAATGACAAAGTGAACAACGTATGTTGTTATGCGGTTTGACCGATAAAGATCTTCGTAGAATATGTAGGAGCCAATATGAGCATCCAGGTTCCGCTATTGGTTATTGACTGGAGACATGTCTCGATCATGTCTACATAGTTCTCGAACCCGTAGGGTCTGCACGCTTAAAGTTAGATGACAGTTATATTATGAGTTTGTGTGTTTTGATGTACCGAAGGAGTTCGGAGTCCCGGATGAGATCGGGGACATGACGAGGAGTCTCGAAATGGTCGAGACGTAAAGACCGATATATTGGACGACTGTATTCGGACATCGGAAAGGTTCCGTGTGATTCGGGTATTTTTTCGGAGTACCGGAGAGTTACGGGATTCGTATTGGGCCTTAATGGGCCATACGGGAAAGGAGAGAAAGGCCCCAAAGGGTGGCCGCACCCCACCCCATGGACTAGTCCGAATTGGACTAGGGAGGGAGGGCGCCCCCTTCCTTACTTCTCCTTCTCCCTTCCCTTCTCCTACTCCAACAAGGAAAGGAGGAGTCCTACTCCCGATGGGAGTAGGACTCCCCCCTTGGCGCGCCCTCCTTCTAGACCGGCCGCCTTCCTCCTTGCTCCTTTATATACGGGGGCAGGGGGCACCTCTAGACACAACAATTGATCCTTGAGATCTATTAGCCGTGTGCGGTGCCCCCCTCCACCATATTCCACCTCGATAATATCATAGCTGTGCTTAGGCGAAGCCCTGCGTTGGTATAACATCATCATTGTCACCACGCCGTCGTGCTGATGGAACTCTCCCTCGAAGTTCGGCTGGATCGGAGCTTGAGGGACGTCATCGAGATGAATGTGTGCTGAACTCGGAGGTGCCATGCGTTCGGTACTTGATCGGTCAGATCGTGAAGACATACGACTACATCAACCACATTGTGGTAACGCTTCCGCTTACGGTCTATGAGGGTACGTGGACAACACTCTCCCCTCTCGTTGCTATGCATCACCATGATCTTGCATTTGCGTAGGAAATTTTTTGCAATTACTACGTTCCCCAACAGTGGCATCCGAGCCAGGTTTTATGCGTAGATGTTATATGCACGAGTGGAACACAAGTGAGTTGTGGGTGATACAAGTCATACTGCTTACCAGCATGTCATACTTTGGTTCGGTGGTATTGTTGGATGAAGCGGCCCGGACCGACATTACGCGTACGCTTACGCGAGACATGTTCTACCGACGTGCTTTGCATATAGGTGGCTGGCGGGTGTCAGTTTCTCCAACTTTAGTTGAACCGAGTGTGGCTATGCCCGGTCGTAGAGAAGGTTAAAACAGCACGAACTTGACAAACTATCGTTGTGGGTTTTGATGCATAGGTAAGAACGGTTCTTGCTCAGCCCGTAGCAGCCACGTAAAACTTGCAACAACAAAGTAGAGGACGTCTAACTTGTTTTTGCAGGGCATGTTGTGATGTGATATGGTCAAGACGTGATGCTATATTTTATTGTATGAGATGATCATGTTTTGTAACCAAGTTATCGGCAACTGGCAGGAGCCATATTGTTGTCGCTTTATTGTATGCAATGCAATCACCCTGTAATTGCTTTACTTTATCACTAAGCGGTAGCTATAGTCGTAGAAGCAATAGGTGGCGAAACGACAACGATGCTACGATGGAGATCAAGGTGTCACGCCGGTGATGATGGTGATCATGACGGTGCTTCGGAGATGGAGATCACAAACACAAGATGATGATGGCCATATCATATCACTTATATTGATTGCATGTGATGTTTATCCTTTATGCATCTTATTTTGCTGATTGGCGGTAGCATTATAAGATGATCTCTCACTAAATTTCAAGGTATAAGTGTTCTCCCTGAGTATGCACCATTGCGAAAGTTCTTCGTGCTGAGACACCACGTGATGATCGGGTGTGATAGGCTCTACGCTCAAATACAACGGGTGCAAAACAGTTGCACACGCGGAATACTCAGGTTAAACTTGACGAGCCTAGCATATACAGATATGGCCTCGGAACACTGAGACCGAAAGGTCGAGCGTGAATCATATAGTAGATATGATCAACATAGTGATGTTCACCATTGAAAACTACTCCATCTCACGTGATGATCGGACATGGTTTAGTTGATTTGGATCACGTGATCACTTAGATGATTAGAGGGATGTCTATCTAAGTGGGAGTTCTTAAGTAATGTGATCAATTGAACTTTAATTTATCATGAACTTAGTCCTGATAGTATTTTGCAAATTATGTTGTAGATCAATAGCTCGCGTTATTACTTCCCTATGTTTATTTTGATATGTTCCTAGAGAAAAATATGTTGAAATATGTTAGTAGCAATGATGCGGATTGGATCCGTGATCTAAGGATTATCCTCATTGCTGCACAGAGAATTATGTCCTTGATGCACCACTAGGCGACAGACCTATTGCAGGAGCAGATGCAGACATTATGAACGTTTGGCTAGCTCAACATGATGACTACTTGATAGTTTAGTGCACCATGCTTAACGGCTTAGAATCGGGACTTCAAAGACGTTTTGAACATCATGGATCATATGAGATGTTCCAAGAGTTGAAGTTAATATTTCAAGCAAATACCTGAGTTGAGAGATATGAAGTCTCCAACAAGTTCTATAGCTAAAATATGGAGGAGAATTGCTCAACTAGTGAGCACGTGCTCAGATTGTCTGGGTACTACAATTACTTGAATCAAGTGGGAGTTAATCTTCCAGATAATATAGTGATTGACAGAGTTCTCTAGTCACCATCGCCAAGTTACTGGAACTTCATGATGAACTATAGTATGCAAGGGATGACGAAAACGATTCCTGAGCTCTTCGTGATGTTGAAATCGACGAAGGTAGAAATCAAGAAAGAGCATCAAGTGTTGATGATTGACAAGACCACTAGTTTCAAGAAAAGGGCAAAGCAAAGAAAGGGAACTTCAAGTAGAATGGCAAAAAAGTTGTCACTCCCGTGAAGAAGCCCAAAGTTGGACCAAAGCCTGAAACTGAGTGCTTCTACTGCAAAGGAAATGGTCGCTGGAAGTGAAAATTCCCTAAATATTTGGTGAATAAGTAGGATGGCAAAGTGAACAAGGGTATATTTGATATACAGGTTATTGATGTGTACCATACTAGTGTTTATAGTAGCCCCTGACTATTTGATACTTGTTCGGTTGCTAAAAATTAGTAACTCGAAATATGAGTTACAGAATAAACAGAGACTAGTTGAGGGTGAAGTGATGATGAGTGTTGGAAGTAGTTCCAAGATTGATATGATCATCATCACACACTCCCTATACTTTCGGTATTAGTGTTAAACCTAAATAAATGTTATTTGGCGTTTGCGTTGAGCATGAATATGATTTGATCATGTTTATTGCAATACGGTTATTCATTTAAAGTCAGAGAATAATTGTTGTTCTGTTTACATGAATAAAACCTTCAATGGTCATACACCCAATAAAAATAGTTTGTTGGATCTCGATCGTAGTGATACACATATTCATAATATTGATGCCAAAAGATGCAAAGTTAATAATGATAGTGCAACTTATTTGTGGCACTGCCGTTTGGGTCATATCGGTGTAAAGCGCATGAAGAAACTCCATAAAGATGGATTTTCGGAATCACTTGGTTATGTATCATTTGATGCTTGCGAATCATGCCTTTTTGGAAAGATGACTAAAACTCCATTCTCCGGAACAATGGAATGAGCTACTGACTTGTTGGAAATAATACATACTGATGTATGCAGACCAATGAGTATTAAGGCTCATGGCGAGTATCGTTATTTTTCTGACCTTCATAGATGATTTGAGCAGATATGGGTATATCTACTTGATGAAACATAAGTCTCAAACAGTTGAAAGGTTCAAATAATTTCAGTGAAGTGGAAAATCATCGTAACAAGAAATAAATTTTCTACGATCTGATCGTGGACATGAATATTTGAGTTACGAGTTTGGCCTTCAATTAATATAATGTGGAATAGTTTCACAAACTCATGCCACCTGGAACACCACAGCGTAACGGTATGTCCGAACGTCATAACCGCACTTTATTGATATGGTGCGATCAATGATGTCTCTTACCGATTTACCAATATTGTTTTGGGGTTATGCATTAGAGACAGCTGCATTCACTTTAAATAGGGCACCATCAAAATCCGTTGAGACGACACCTTATGAACTGTGGTTTGGCAAGAAACCAAAGTTGTCGTTTCTTAAATTGGGGTTGCAATGCTTATGTGAAAAAGTTTCATCCTCATAAGCTCAAACCCAAATTAGAGAAGTGCGCCAGGATACCCAAAAGTAACTGTTGGGTACACCTTCTATCACAGATCCGAAGGCAAGATATTTGTTGCTAAGATGGATCCTTTCTAGAAGAGGAGTTTCTCTCGAAAGAAGTGAGTGGGAGGAAAGTAGAACTTGATGAGGTAACTGTACCTACTCCCTTATTGGAAAGTAGTTCATCACAGAAATTACTTTCAGTGATTCCTACACCAATTAGTGAGGAAGCTAATGATGATGATCATGAAACTTCAGATCAAGTTACTATAGAACCTCGTAGATCTTCCAGAGTACAGTCCGCACCAGAGTGGTACGGTAATCTTGTTCTGGAGATCATGTTACTAGACCATGATGAACCTACAAACTATGAGGAAGCAGTGATGAGCCCAGATTCCGCGAAACGCCTGGAAGCCATAAAATCTAAGATGGGATCCATGTATGAGAACAAAATGTGGACTTTGGTGGAGTTTCCCGATGATCGGCAAACCATATTGTATAAATGGATCTTCAAGAAGAAGACAGACGCCGATAGTAGTATCTACAAAGCTCAACTTGTCGCAAAAAGTTTTTTGACAAGTTCAAGGGGTTGACTACGATGAGACTTTCTCACTCGTATCGATGCTTAAGTCTGTCCGAATCATGTTAGCAATTGCCACATTTTATGAAATCTGGCAAATGGATGTAAAAATTGAATTCTTAATAGATTTATTAAAGAAGAGTTGTATATGATGCAACCAGAAGGTTTTGTCAATCCTAAAGGTGGTAACAAAATGTGCAAGCTCCAGCAATCCATCTATGGACTGGTGCAAGCATCTCGGAGTTGGAATGTATGCTTTAATGAGTTGATCAAAGCATATGGTTTGATATAGACTTTTGGAGAAGCCTGTATTTACAAGAAAATGAGTGGGAGCTCTGTAGCATTTCTAATACTATATGTAGATGACATATTGTTGATTAGAAATGATATAGAAATACTGGATAGCATAAAAGGATACTTGAATAAGAGTTTTTCAAAGAAAGACCTCGGTGAAGCTGCTTACATATTGGGCATCAAGATGTATAAGATAGATCAAGACGCTTGATAAGATTTTTTCAATGAGTACATACCTTGATAAGATTTTTACGTAATTCAAAATGGAACAGTCAAAGGAGTTCTTGTCTGTGTTGCAAGGTGTGAAGTTGAGTAAGACTCAAAACCCGACCATGACAGAAAATAGAAAGAGAATGAAAAGTCATTCCCTATGCCTCAGTCATAGGTTCTATAAAGTATGCTATGCTGTGTACCAGACGTATTGTATACCTCGCTCTGAGTTTGGCAAGGAAGTACAATTTTGATCTAAGAGTAGATCACTGGACAGCGGTCAAGAAAATCCTTAGTGAGGACTAAGGAAATATTTCTTGATTATGGAGGTGATAAAAGAGCCCGTCGTAAAGAGTTACAACAGTGCAAGCTTTTACACCGATCCAGATGACTATAAGTCTCAATCTGGACACATATTGAAAGTGGGAGCAATTAGCTATAGTAGCTCCGTGCAGAGCATTGTAGACATAGAATATTTGCAAAAATACATATGACTCTGAATGTGACAGACCCGTTGACTAAACTTCTCTCACGAGCAAAACATGATCACACCTTAGTACTCTTTGGGTGTTTGCCCCCCTCCACCATATTCCACCTTGATAATATCATAGCGGTGCTTAGGCGAAGCCCTGCGTCGGTAGAACATCATCATCGTCACCACCCCGTCGTGCTGATGGAACTCTCCCTCGAAGCTCGGCTGGATCGGAGTTCGAGGGACGTCATCGAGCTGAACGTGTGCTGAACTCGGAGGTGTCGTGCGTCCGGTACTTGATCGGTCGGATCATGAAGACGTACGACTACATCAACCGCGTTGTGGTAACACTTCCACTTACGGTCTACGAGGGTACGTGGACAACACTCTCCCCTCTCGTTGCTATGCATCACCATGATCTTGCGTGTGCGTAGGAATTTTTTTGCAATTACTACGTTCTCCAACAAAACGACACTCCACATCAAAAATTCTGTTTTTACCACTTACCTACTCGAGGACGAGCAGGAGTTGAGCTTGGGGATGCTGATATGTCTCCATCATATCTATAATTTTTTATTATTTCATGTTGTTTTATTATCAATCTTGGAAGTTTTATAATCATTTTATAGTCATTTTTTGGTACTAACCTATTGACATAGTGCCAAGTGTCAGTTGCTGTTTTCTGCATGTTTTTTACATCGAAGGAAATCAATATCAGACGGAGTCCAAATGCCACGAAACTTTATGATGATTTTTTATGGACCAAAAGAAAGAAGTTGGGCCCTGGTTGCACCTGGGAAGAGTTCCGAGGAGGGGACAACCCACCAGGGCGCGCCATGAGGCCCAGGCGCGCACTGGTGGGTTGTGCCCACCTCGGGTGCCCCTCGGACCACCTCTTTACTCTATAAATACCCCAATATTCCAGAAATCCTAGAAGCATCGACGAAATATTCATCCAGCCGCCGCAGAGTCCAGAACCACTAGATCCAATCTAGACACCATCTCGGATGGGGTTCACCACCTCCATTGGTGCCTCTCCGATGATGCGTGGGTAGTTCTTTGTAGACCTTCGGGTCCGTAGTTAGTATCTAGATGGCTTTCTCTCTCTCACTGAATTCTCAATACAATGGTCTTTTGGAGATCCATATGATGTAACTCTTTTTGCGGTTTGTTTATTGGGATCCGATGAACTTCGAGTTTATGATCAGTTATATCTTTTTATATCCATGAAAGTTATTTGAGTTTCTTTGATCTCTTATATATGCATGATGATGAGGCACGAACTAGCGAGACACTAATTCGTGCGTGAAGGCGGCCCGATCTTTCACGACGATGCTTGATCAACTGTGTGTCCCCCTGTTCCTCCTCGCAACCTCCAAGAATAATTTTCACCCACGTACAAAAATACATGAACAAAAATAATGATCCCATGGATCAGCACGTAGGCGTCGATGTGATGATCAACCCTCCATCGCTAGCAAATTTCCACTATGAAAAATCGCAGATGATACACAAGATATGGTCGCCCAAAACCTAGACGTACTGTGTTTTTCATAACTCACGCATAAACTCAAAAACTATTCTCGTACATGGTCGAAGCTCGGCTTATGCCATAAAAATAACGCACGCGCTAGAATACCTAACTAGCTAGACATTAGTTCTGTCACCAATCTTCCAAAAACGTAGCATCAATGTTTATCTTCACCATGGGAAGTCCCTCTTGGTATCCATGGGTCATCCCAGATCCTCACATTAGTTCTGTCACCAATTCGCCAAATGATGCCTTCCTTGATTACTTGCAAACCTTTTAGGATACTACGCCAAATGTAGCTCATACCCGTTAGTGGTTTAGCATCTAGCAAGTTCCCACTTGGGTAATACTTGGCTTGTAAGACACGCGCACACAGTGAGTTTGGGGCCTGGATTAATCGCCAGCTTTGGCGCACGAGCATGGCCAAGTTAAATAAATGGAGGTCTCGGAACCCAAGGCCTCCTTCCTCCTTTGAAAGTTTCATTTTTTTTCCCATCCGACTCAATGCATTTTCCTCTCATCTGGTTGTTGATTCCACCAGTACCGACATATGAACTGACTTATTTCATCGCACAAGGATTTAGAAAGATCGAAGCACGCCATAGCATAGGTTGGGATGGCCTGTGCAATTGCCTTAACATAAACCTCCTTCCCAGCCATAGATAAACATCTTCCCATGCCTCCATGAAGTCTGCTCACAATGCTGTCCTTGATGTATGTGAAGCATTTCTTCACTGACATTCCAATGTATGTTGGCAGCCCCAAATACTTGCCTTCCTTGGTTTCAACACCTAGTTGGAGTTCCTGCAGCAATAAGTTTTTGCACATTGTTTGGCATTAGTACTGAACATGACAACCGACTTTTCTCTATTTATCACTTGTCCTGAGCTTTCCTCATAGGCGTGTAGAATCCCATTAATGGCCTGCACACTTTGCGCTGTAGATTCCATAACAAGTAGCGATTCATCAGCAAAAAGGAGATGGCTGGCCCGTGGAGCTTCAGGTGCTAGTTGAATACCTCGCACATGTCCTTCCCTCTCTGCATGATTTAGCAAAGCTGAAAAACCTTCGGCACAGATTAAGAAGAGATACGGCGAGATTGGATCGCCTTGGCATAACCCTCTGCCCGGAACGATGGTTTCAGTTAAATCACCATTCACTCTAAACCGGTACGAAACAGTGGTGACCCATTGCATAATCAGCTGTACAAACTCCCCTGCAAAACCCAATCATGTCATCATTCCTTCCAATTAGGGCCACTCCACCCGGTCATAAGCTTTGCTCATATCTAACTTCTTCTATCTATCTATTATATAATTAAAATAGAAGTCAAACAAGCCATTACGTTTATCCACATATGCAAATATTATTTTCACCGTTTGATCAGAATAATAATGGCTGAGATTTAAAGTTATTACGTAACATGTTAAACATGTATATACAGTTGCATTGAACCGTCACGTGTATATATGGGCATATATAACGCAACTATATATGGAATCATAAACGGAAGCGTCCAGCGTTTAGAATTAAGAAATAAAAAATTTAGATGCAAATATATCTATCACGTACCTACATACAGGAAGCATACAACTATACGTTTGCATGCACCTAAAGGAAAACCACAAAGGGACATGCACAGTTCCAATCGGACAGCGACGGGTCAACCGACCAAGCAGTCGGGGATCACGCTGATGTATATTAAAGAAAAGAGGCTGCACACTTAAGAAAAATCTTGGACCAGCGATGGTACTGACCCGATCAGATAGAAGCACAATAAATTATTTATATCCTAGCCGGACACTAATTGATAGAGATGTCACATTGATGTATATGACCCAAAAAGCAAAGAAATAACCCAAAACCGTGTCATTACACTGGACCGCTATAGATTCAAAAGACAACATGCAGCCCACCAAAAAAATGCTACGTAGGTTCAAATGGAAAAGCGAGCATGCTGGCGTCTACTACTAAATAGAAATTAGCTCAAAGTGACCCTAAATTTTTTTGGCTCAACACATGCATGCGTATTAAGGATCAATGTAAGCTGAATGATAGATTAACAGTTTCATTTCCTTTTAAAGCTTGGAGAAAAAAATCCATATTATATTTATTGACACACAAAGTTGATTAGTACATATTTGTAGAATTTAATGGGGAAATATATATACTATTTCCATCTGGATATATAGTGTCTAATATGCATTTTGAGCTTTATTTTGACTATCTATAAGACTGAAAATATATGAGATGTATATACTATAAAATACATAGGGTCATGCTATTCGTCACCAACACATATTTATGGATTATGAAAATAATTTTAAATAGACAACATATATAGTACATGCTATTATATATCCACGTATTTCTATACATATTTTTTCGAAATTTATAATATTTAATAATATAAAATACACATATATGTGGAGCATAGCTACATGTACACATGAAATTTCTTGCAAAGTTCTAAAATTTATAAATCGTTACTGTTTTTTACTTTCGAAAATTATTGGCCCGGCTATACAAGTATACATATGGTCTCCAACTTTCTCTCTTTCGGCTATTTCAAAATTTTCTAAAATGTGTAAATATGATTATATGATAAAACCTATAATGTTTTTTTACATGAAAACTAATCGTAAGCGCTAATCAAAGGTATTGCCGCCGGTGGAATGTAACATGATGTGAACTCATCATAAGCGCTAATCAAAGATAGTATTGCCTCCGGCGGAATTTTACATGTTTTTTCTTCTATATGAGTCAGACCATATTGTGGACCAAGTAAATGTTGAAGTGTGGACACAAAACTCATAGGTGTTTTTTTTAAGCTCCACTACAAAACTAAACATATTCGTGCATGCTAATTACTATTTATGATGTTATGCTTACAAAAAAAAGGCAGCAAGTATCTTTGTTTTCCTCATTAGCTACATGCAGAGATGTTTATTTGGCACCTAATTTAGCTAATGGAACATGTATTCGAAGGAGAGATAAGAAAAACAGGGTTGTGCCATAAAAATAATAGATGAAGATATTTGCATTATTAGTAACATTGTAAGATCATCACTATGTAGATCTAATTTTTGACGCAAAAACTGTTAGAACACTCTTCGTCAAAATTAACATATATGCGAATATGATAAGGCACAGACTAGCGAGACGCTAATTCGTGCATGTAGACGGCCCGACCTTTCACGGCGATGCAAGATCAGTAGTCCTTTCCCCGTGTTCCTCCTCGCAACCTCCAATAACAATCTCTACCCGTGCACGAACAGTACGCGAACAAAGATAATGACCCCCTTGGATCAGCACGTAGGTGTCGATGTGATGATCAACCCTCCGTCGCTAGTAATTTCCTCGATGAGAAAATCACAGAAAATACTCAAGATTGGATCGCCCCAAAACTGGACGTTTTCTGAACCTTGTCCATAACTCACGAATAAAACTCAAAACTAATCTGTTTACACGGCCATAGCCTGGCTTTTATATGCCACACCTACGCAACTCCAAAGTCTATCTAGAAACTTAAAACTCCAACCCTCTTACGTGTGCTAACTATAAAAAACCAAATCCTAACTAGAAAAGAGAAAATGACTTACGTACCATGCTAGCCTGCTAGCTAGCGTGTAGACACAAAATAAAATAAGAAATCCTAACAGATTAATTCTAGGACTCTATGTATCACAACTTCACATCGCACGGAGGGGTACGGAAATTAGGCTCCACCACAGCTAAAGCAGGCTCCTCCTTTGCCTCTTGTATTTTCTTGAGCGCCCGAATAAATTGAGGCTGTTTCGATTCCTTTTTAATTTGGACACTATGATCTCTTGGCATTTTATGTGTACGTGGCTTCCTTTCTATCCTTTCTTTGATCAAGCCTGACCATACACCTCTAGATTCTATACGTTTAGGACTATGCACCCATGTGCCAATACCATCTCTTGAATCAGGTGCACACGTCATATAACTGGTCGCTAGTCTGCCAGTTACAAAATTAATTCTCGGACCACAAAGTTGTTGCACACGACCATCGTTTCCTCGACAAAGTCTGGCGGCATGCATGGCATTATTTTCCACAACGTTTTCCTGGCCTGACTCATTAACTCGCTCAACTTCAATAGAATTATTGGTCAATGGTGACATGCCCATATCATCCTCCCTCCCTTGAAGAGAAACCGTCCTCGGTTTCAAGTTATTTTTTAACACAACCTTCCTCTCCGGAACTTGCTGTTCTCTAGTGATTGCACTGTCCAACATTGGCTTTAGCACGTGCTTCCTCCCATTATGCGTGAAAGTGTACGTGTTTGATCTCCCAGCATGCACTGCATCGTGATCGAATTGCCACGGTCTCCCTAATAGCAACTCACAAGCGTCCATCGGCAAGACATCACAGTCCACCTTGTCAACATAATCCCCAACAGCAAATGTCACACGTACCTTATGTGTAATTTTTAATTTCCCAGAGTTATATAGCCACTCCACATGATGCGGTTGCGGGTGTCGCCACATAGACAAACCCAATTCTTGTACAAGGTCTTTGCTAATGGCGTTGGTAAAACTTCCACCATCAATTATCAACTTGCAAGAACGATTCTTGATTTTACATTGTGTTTTAAAAACACTCCACCGCTGTCCTTTTGCACCACCATCCTCTGGCACCTTTTCTACCAATATATTTATCCCCTTCATTGGTGCACCAACTTCTTCGTTTACCTTTTCCTTCTCTTCTCTTCTTTTTCGCAAACGGTCTTTCCAATCTACCGAGAACACATCCACTGGCATAGGAATAAAACAAATTTGTTGGCCCTTCCATGATACAGAATAACTATTTTTCTTGACATCCCGAACAGCCCCAACGCGCTTGCACCATGGGTTCCCAAGTAGCAGATGACACGACACCATGGGTACAGGACAAACGAGA
This sequence comes from Triticum timopheevii, assembly GCA_963921465.1. NCBI lineage: Eukaryota > Viridiplantae > Streptophyta > Magnoliopsida > Poales > Poaceae > Triticum > Triticum timopheevii. The sequence continues at coordinate 420,188,338 of OY997262.1, forward strand.
AAAAATTCCGCACAACAATATTTCCCCAGATCAAAAATTAGCAAAATCCGATGCGTAATTTTGATTTCACCTTTGAACCACTTCAGCGTGTACGGACTTTCAAGAGGTGCCATCTTCAGCCCCAATTTTTCCACCACCTCGATGCTCACCATGTTAACTGCAGTACTCTCATCGATCGTCAGATTGACACGTCGTTCGTTCACGACGCAACGAGTGTGAAATAGAGTGACCTCGCCAATCCCTTCCTCCTCCATCAATATCTTCCTGCTCAACATGTTGATGCTGGACTCCGTAGACGATATTGTAAACTGAGTCGGCGTGACTAACCTTTGCTCTGAATACCACTTGATAAGGCACAGACTAGCGAGACGCTAATTCGTGCATGTAGACGGCCCGGCCTTTCACGGCGATGCAAGATCAGTAGTCCTTTCCCCGTGTTCCTCCTCGCAACCTCCAATAACAATCTCTACCCGTGCACGAACAGTACGCGAACAAAGATAATGACCCCCTTGGATCAGCACGTAGGTGTCGATGTGATGATCAACCCTCCGTCGCTAGTAATTTCCTCGATGAGAAAATCACAGAAAATACTCAAGATTGGATCGCCCCAAAACTGGACGTTTTCTGAACCTTGTCCATAACTCACGAATAAAACTCAAAACTAATCTGTTTACACGGCCATAGCCTGGCTTTTATATGCCACACCTACGCAACTCCAAAGTCTATCTAGAAACTTAAAACTCCAACCCTCTTACGTGTGCTAACTATAAAAAAACAAATCCTAACTAGAAAAGAGAAAATGACTTACGTACCATGCTAGCCTGCTAGCTAGCGTGTAGACACAAAATAAAATAAGAAATCCTAACAGATTAATTCTAGGACTCTATGTATCACAACTTCACATCGCACGGAGGGGTACGGAAATTAGGCTCCACCACAGCTAGCCCAGGCTCCTCCTTTGCCTCTTGTATTTTCTTGAGCGCCCGAATAAATTGACGCAGTTTCGATTCCTTTTTAATTTGGACACTATGATCTCTTGGCATTTTATGTGTACGTGGCTTCCTTTCTATCCTTTCTTTGATCAAGCCTGACCATACACCTCTAGATTCTATACGTTTAGGACTATGCACCCATGTGCCAATACCATCTCTTGAATCAGGTGCACACGTCATATAACTGGTCGCTAGTCTGCCAGTTACAAAATTAATTCTCGGACCACAAAGTTGTTGCACACGACCATCGTTTCCTCGACAAAGTCTGGCGGCATGCATGGCATTATTTTCCACAACGTTTTCCTAGCCTGACTCATTAACTCGCTCAACTTCAATAGAATTATTGGTCAATGGTGACATGCCCATATCAGAATATATGTGACAAAGAAAAAAATTATGTAGGAAATTGTATGCTTTTACATGGCGAATCATGCATCCTTGGTGCAATTGATGGCATGTTGTGACATACAAAGACTCTTACTAAGAACCGGATATACTTGATTGGTGGTTTCTATGAAAATCCACTTATGATTCCATTAGATGGACATTTAACTACAATATATATTCATATTCAAAGTAATACAACCACAAGCTAAATGAAACAATAGTTAACCATGCCTGAATTTGATTGTAGATAATAAAAATAATATGAATGCATAGAAATTGTAAATCTAGCCGCGCAAGTGCGCGGGACACACAGCTAGTTATAGTCATGTATACATCTTTCCGACTCCTCTTTCTCCGCATATAATGTGTCATCTCGTAGGCCAAAATAGTATTATCTGAAATCAATCGTCCCGGGACAAACACACTCTGGTTAGGCGAAATGAGTTCATCCAAGATCACCTTGAGTCGGTTGGCTAGGACTTTGGATACAAGTTTATACACCAAGTTGCACAAGCTAATAGGGCGAAGATCCTTGATCCTTTCTGGGTTCTGAACCTTCGGGATGAGCACAACAATAGTTTCATTCCATCCCTCTGGTATACTGCCGCCTAGCAACACGTGTAAAACTTCTAGCACCACTACCTCTCCCACCGTACCCCAAAATCTCTTGTAGAACACTGCCGGCATACCATCAGCCCTGGGGCCTTAAGATCACCCATATCATCTAGTGCACTCTTGATTTCCTGGGCTGTGTACTCTTTTAACAAAAAGGTGTTCATCTCGGGTGTGACTCGGGGAGGAACATGTTGTAGAACTTGCCCAATATTTGTACCTTCCATGGGGGTAAACAAGCCAAAGAAATGGTTAGATACAAGGGCCTTTAAGCCCTCCTCCCCTTGGACCTCCACCCCATCATCCTCTTTTAGCTTTGTGATCTGATTGTTTCTCTTCCGCGATGAGGTAAACCCATGAAAGTACTCGGTGTTTCGGTCTCCTTTCATCAACCATCCCACATGGGCACGCTGTTTCCAAAACACATGAAACTGCTTGCTACATCTTGAGCTTGCGTTGGTTTTCCTTGAAGAGGAAAGGGCGATGCAGCAATATTAGCGTAAGTATTTCCCTTAGTTTTTGAGAACCAAGGTATCAATCCAGTAGGAGGCTCCTCAAAAGTCCCACGCACCTACACAAACAAACAAAGAACTCGCAACCAACGCAATAAAGGGGTTGTCAATCCCTTCACGGCCACTTGCGAAAGTGAGATCTAATAGAGATAGTATGATAAGATAATACATTTTTGGTATTTTATGATATAGATTGGAAAAGTAAAGATGCAAGTAAAAGTAGATTGAAAGCTTATATGATAAAAGATAGACCCGGGGGCCATAGGTTTCACTAGTGGCTTCTCTCAAGATAGCATAAGTATTTGATACGTCTCCAACGTATCTATAATTTTTTATTGCTCCATGCTATATTATCTACTGTTTTGGCAATATTGGGCTTTATTATTCACTTTTATATTATTTTTGGGACTAACCTATTAACCGAAGGCCCAGCCCAGATTTGATGTTTTATGCCTATTTCAGTATTTCGAGGAAAAGGAATATCAAACGGAGTCCAAACGGAACGAAATCAACTGGAGAAGTTATTTTTGGAAGGAAAGCCACCCGATGGACTTGGAGTGCACGTCAGGAAAGAAGGCAGGTGCTCACGAGGGTGGGGGGCGCGCCCACCCCCCTGGGGCGCACCCTCCTGCCTCGTGCCCCCCCCCTTCGGTCCACCGACGTACCCCCTGCACCCATATATACCTACGTATCGTAAAACTTCCAGAACATAAGATAGATCGGGAGTTCAGCCGCCGCAAGCCTCTGTAGCCACCAAAAACCTCTCGGGAGCCCGTTCTGGTGCCCTGCCGGAGGGGGATCCCATCACCGGTGGCCATCTTCATCATCCCGGCGCTATCCATGACGAGGAGGGAGTAGTTCACCCTCGGGGGTGAGGGTATGTACCAGTAGCTATGTGTTTGATCTCTCTCTCTCTCTCTCTCTCCCTCGTGTTCTCTCTCGTGTTCTCTCTCGTGTTCCCTCTATGGCACGATCTTGATGTATCCCGAGCTTTGCTATTGTAGTTGGATCTTATGATGTTTCTCCCCCTCTACTTTCTTGTGATGAATTGAGTTTCCCCTTTGAAGTTATCTTATCGGATAGTGTCTTTTATGAGAACACTTGATGTATGTCTTGCCGTGATTATCTGTGGTGACAATGGGATATCATGTGCCACTTGATGTATGTTTTGGTGATCAACTTGCGGGTTTCGTGACATTGGGAACCTATGCATAGGGGTTGGCACACGTTCTTGACTCTCTGATAGAAACTTTGGGGCACTCTTTGAAGTACTTTGTGTTGGTTGGATGAATTTGAGATTGTGTGATGCATATTGTATAATCATGCCCACGGATACTTGAGGTGACAATGGAGTATCTAGGTGACATTAGGGTTTTGGTTGATTTGTGTCTTAAGGTGTTATTCTAGTACGAACTCTTTTATAGATTGATCCGAAAGAATAACTTTGAGGTGGTTTCGTACCCTACCATAATCTCTATGTTTGTTCTCCGCTATTAGTGGCTTCGGAGTGACTCTTTGTTGCATGTTGAGGGCTTGTTATATGATATATCTATGTTATTATTGTTGAGAGAACTTGCACTAGTGAAAGTTTTAACCCTAGGCCTTGTTTCCTATCATTGCAATACCGTGTACGCTCACTTTTATCATTAGTTACCTTGATGTTTTTATTATTTCAGATTACAAAAACCTATATCTACTATCTATTTTGCACTTGTATCACCATCTCTTCGCCGAACTAGTGCACCTATACAATTTACCATGTGTATTGGGTGTGTTGGGGACACAAGAGACTCTTTATTATTTGGTTGCAGGGTTGCTTGAGAGAGACCATCTTCATCCTAAGCCTCCTACGGATTGATAAACCTTAGGTCATCCACTTGAGGGAAATTTGCTACCGTCCTACAAACCTGTGCACTTGCAGGCCCAACAACGTCTACAAGAAGAAGGTTGTGTAGTAGACATCAAGCTCATTTCTGGCGCCGTTGCCGGGGAGGTGAGTACTTGAAGGTATATCTTTAGGTCTTGCAATTGAATCTTTTTGTTTCTTGTTTTATCACTAGTTTAGTTTATAAAAGAAAAACTACAAAACAAATGGAGTTAAGTTTGTCTCATACGCTTCACCTTTTTAATATCTTTCGTGAGTATGATGGAAAGGATAATTGTGCTCAAGTGCTAGGAGAAGAAATCTCTAAATTGTTTGGCACTAAATATTGGAATGATGAGCATGATTGCAATGTTGTTAGTACGAATTCTTTGAATATCCATGATGCTAATGATGATTGCACTAGTCATGAAGAAAATGCCTCCTATAAACATGTCAATTTTTGTGGAGTGCATTGGGTTTGTAAGTACACACCAAATAGGGAAGATAGATATTGCAAGAGGCATAAGTACTTAGAAACCAAATTGTTGCAAGAAGAGCTAGATGAATGTGCTGAAAAATTATCTTTTCTTAGCCCTACTTGTGAACTTTGCAATGAACGTGATAATTTTAGTACCCAATGCAAATTGTTTCATGAGCGTATCGTGTCCAAAAATTGTGATGACTTGATTTCCCTTGCACATCATAATGAACTTAGTTTGCTCTTGGGTTATGAAGAAATTAAACGTAGAATTAAGGATATTCCAAAATTTGTCCTTTATAAAGTTCTTCATTTTAATCTAGAAGAAATTTATATGTATTGTGCGGTGAATTGCATTGAAAATCCTTATATTGCCAATTACATAAAGAAAAGAAAACAAATAGAGGATGATGAGAATACTAATGAAAGGGAAGAGACTTCCCAATCTCCTCCTATTTTTTCTTATGATGAATCAGGTAACGAGGAGGAGCTTTCTATTCAACCAATCTCATCAATAAGGAGCTCAAAGAGGAAGGTTGAACCTACACATAATGTGAAGAAGAAAAAGAAAAGAAGGAGCAACAAAGGTAAAAAGGTATCCCTCCCAAATGATGTTCTCCTACTACTCATTGTGATGATGATAATTGCTATACTATTGGTGCTATCAATATTTTTAATGATGAGAGTGATTATGCTTATGATATGAAAGGGCCCAAGCTTGGGGAAACTATGTTTGATTGGGATGAAATATTTGAGAATATATTTGCTGGAATTAATGTTTGTCCCAATCTTGGGGATGCTATGTTTAATGAAGATGATATTTTTTGTCCCCCAAGCTTTGATGAGCAAATTTACTATGACGAAAGCATGCCTCCTATCTATGATGATTATTGTGATGACATGTATGCTTTAAAGAATAATGATAACCATGAAACTTGTCATCTTGATCCTAATTTTAAATCGTATGGTAGTTATTTTGTCGAGTTTGCTCCCACTACTATTCATGAGAAGAATTTTGCTTATGAGGAGAGTAGTAAATTTTCTATGCTAGTAGATCATGAAAAGAATGCTTTAGGTGCTGGTTACATTGTTGAATTCATTCATGATGCTACTGAAAATTATTATGAGGGAGGAACATATGCTTGTAGGAATTGCAATAATATCAAGTTTCCTCTCTATGTGCTTCAAGTTTTGAAGCTATGCTTGTTTTACCTTCCTATGCTAGTTGAATATCGTTCCCATAAGTTGTTTGCTCACAAAATCCCTATGCATAGGAAGTGGGTTAGGCTTAAATGTGCTAGTCATATGCTTCATGATGCTCCCGTTATGTTTCAATTCTTATCTTTTTTTGTGAGCATCATTGTCATCATCATGCCTAGCTAAAAAGGCATTAAAGAAAAGCACTTGTTGGGAGACAACCCAATATTTATCCTACTGTTTTTGTGTGTTCACATGATTATGCTACTGTATTAATCATGTTTTATAGATTTTATTTCAATAAAGTGCCAAGTAAGACCTTTAGGATAGCTTACGGTGATAGTTGTGTTGATCCTGCTGAAAATCAGAAACTTTTGCACCCAGTAAATTAGTTTTGTTAATTCACAGAAACGTGCTCTTGATCTGATTCTTTTTTCTCTGGATTGGTACACCCATTTCTTAGGACTTCCTAATTTGGTAGGATTTTTGGAGTTCCAGAAGTATACGTTTGATACAGATTACTACAGACTGTTCTGTTTTTGATAGATTCTGTTTTCTATGTGTTGTTTGCTTATTTTGATGAATCTATGAGTAGTATCGAAGGGTATGAACCATAGATAAGTTGGAATACAGTAGGTATTACACCAATATGAATTTAGAATGAGTTCATTACAGTACCTAAGTGGTGGTTTTATTTTCTTATACTAACGGAGCTTACGAGTTTTCTGTTGAGTTTTGTGTTGTGGAGTTTTGAAGTTTTGGGTAAGGATTCGATGGTCTATGGAATAAGGAGTGGCAACAGCCTAATATTGGGGATGCCCAAGGCACCCCAAGATAATATTCTAGAATATCCAAAAGCCTCAGCTTGGGGATGCCCCGGAAGGCATCACCTCTTTCGTCTTCGTTCATCGGTAACTTTACTTAGAGCTATATTTTTACTCACCACATGATATGTGTTTTGCTTGGAGCGTAATTTCCTTTTGTTAGTTTTTGCTTGCTGTTAGTTATAATAATGTTTTGCATCTTTATTTTCAATAAAAAGTCAAGGATAGCCTTTGCCATGCTTATTTTGCTAATATACATGTTGCTGTTTGAAAACAGAAAGTTTACCGCTGTTGCAAAAATCCCCTAGAAAAGTCAGAGAGTGGTATAATGTTGAATCTTTTTGCATATTGAGCTCTCATAAATTTATTACATGGTAATTTTAGTTCATAATTTTTGGAGTCAGTGAAGTATTGATACTCTTGCATTCTTTACAGACTGTACTGTTTTGGCAGATTGTTGTTATGGTTGCATTGTTTGCATATGTTTGCTTGATTAATGATTCTATTTGAGGATAGGAGTATTAAATATGCAGAGGCATTTAGTATGCAATGTTGAATAATAATGTTAGTGATTTGTTACAGTAGAAAATGATTAGGTTTTGCATTGGTTTATACTAACCTATCTCACGACTTCTTGTTGAGGTTGTTGTGAATGAAGCTTTTGATAAAAAGAGAAACCATGATATGAGAGGAATTAAGGAGACACAAAAGCTCAAGCTTGGGGATGCCCAAGGCACCCCAAGATATTATTTCAAGAAGTCTCAAGCATCTAAGCTTGGGGATGCCCCCGTTGGCATCCCACCTTTCTTCTTCAACAACTATCGGTTAGTATCGGTTGAACCTAAGTTTTTTGCTTCTTCACTTGAGTTGTGCTATCCTTGCAACGTAGTTTTATTTAGCTTTGCTTGCTGTTTGAATAAAGTACCAAGATCTGAAATTCTTTAATGTTAGAGAGTCTTCACATAGTTGCACAATTATTCGACTACTCATTGATCTTCACTTATATCTTTCGGAGTACTTTGTCATTTGCTCTAGTGCTTCACTTATATCTTTTAGAGCATGGTGGTAGTTTTATTTTGAAGAAATAGATGAACTCTCACACTTCACTTATATTATTTTGAGAGTCTTAAATAGCATAGTAATTTGCTTAAATAATCCTAATATGCTAAGCATACAAGATTTGTAAGAATTCTTATGAGTGTGTTGAATACTAAGAGAAGTTTGATGCTTGATGATTGTTTTGAGATATGAAGATGGTGATATTAGAGTCATGCTAGTTGAGTAGTTGTGAATTTGAGAGATACTTGTGTTGAAGTTAGCAGGTCCCGTAGCTTGCACGTATGGTTAAAGTTGTGTGACAAATTTGAAACATGAAGTGTACCTGGCTTGTGCATCCTTATGAGTGGCGGTCGGGGATGAGCGATGGTCTTTTCCTACCAATCTATCCCCCTAGGAGCATGCGCGTAGTACTTGATTTTTGATGACTTCTAAATTTTTGCAATAAGTATATGAGTTCTTTTGACTAATGTTGAGTCCATGGATTATACGCACTTTTACCTTTCCGCCTTTGCTAGCCTCTTCGGTACCGTGCATTGCCCTTTCTCACCTTGAGAGTTAGTGCAAACTTTGTCGGTGCATCCAAACCCCGTGATATGATACACTCTATCACACATAAAACTCCTTATATCTTCCTCAAAACAGCCACCATACCTACCTATTATGGCATTTCCATAGCCATTCTGAGATATATTGCCATGCAACTTTCCACCGTTTCGTTCATTATCGTCATGACATACTTTACTTTTGTCATATTGCCATTGCATGATCATGTAGTTGACATTGTATTTGTGGCAAAGCCACCATGCATTATTTTTCATACATGTTACTCTTGATTCATTGCACCATCCCGGTACACCGCCGGAGGCATTCATATAGAGTCATATCTTGTTCTAAGTTTCGTGTTGTAATCCTTATGTTGTAATCAATAAAAGTGTGATGATCATCATTATTAGAGCATTGCCCAAAAATAAAAAGAAAAAAAAGGAAGAAAGGCCAAAAAAGGCCCAAAAAAGAAAAAAAAGGGCAATTCTACTATATCTTTTTCCACACTTGTGCTTCAAAGTAGCACCTTGTTCTTCATATAGTGAGTCTCATATATTGTGCTTCAAAATAGCACCTTGTTCTTCATGTAGTGAGTCTCATAAGTTGTCTTTTTATACTAGTGGGAATTTTTCATTATAGAACTTGGCTTGTATATTCCTACAATGGGCTTCCTCAAATGCCCTAGGTCTTCGTGAGCAAGCAAGTTGGATGCACACCCACTAGTTTTCTTTTGTTGAGGATTCATTTATAGCTCTAGTGCATCCGTTGCATGGCAATCCCTACTCCTCATGTTGACATCAATTGATGGGCATCTCCATAGCCCGTTGATTATCCTCGTCAATGTGAGACTTTCTCCTTTTTTGTCTTCTCCACACAATCCCCATCATCATATTCTATTCCACCCATAGTGCTATATCCATGGCTCACGCTCATGTATTGCGTGAAGGTTGAAAAAGTTTGAGATTATTTAAGTATGAAACAATTGCTTGGCTTGTCATCGGGGTTATAGAAGTTAGGAACATCTTTGTGTGACAAAAATGAAGCATATCCTAAATATATGATTTTGTAGGGATGAACTTTCTTTTGCCATGTTATTTTGAGAAGACATAATTGCTTTGTTAGTATGCTTGAAGTATTATTATTTTTTTGTCAATTTGAACTTTTGTCTTGAATCTTTCGGATCTGAATATCCATATCACAAGTAAGAAGAATTACAATGAAATTATGCCAACTAGCATTCCACATCAAAAATTATCTTTTTTATCATTTACCTACTCGAGGACGAGCACGAATTAAGCTTGGGGATGCTTGATACGTCTCCAACGTATCTATAATTTTTGATTGCTCCATGCTACATTATCTACTATTTTGGGCAATATTGGGCTTTATTATCCACTTTTATATTATTTTTGGGACTAACCTATTAACCGAAGGCCCAGCCCAGATTTGCTGTTTTATGCCTATTTCAGTATTTCGAGGAAAAGGAATATCAAACGGAGTCAAAACGGAACGAAATCAACTGGAGAAGTTATTTTTGGAAGGAAAGCCACCCGATGGACTTGGAGTGCACGTCAGGAAAGAAGGGAGGTGCTCACGAGGGTGGGGGCGCGCCCACCCCACTAGGGCGCGCCCCCTGCCTCGTGCCCCCCTTCGGTCCACCGACGTACCCCCTGCACCCATATATACCTACGTATCGTAAAACTTCCAGAACAGAAGATAGATCAGGAGTTCCGCCTCCGCAAGCCTCTGTAGCCACCAAAAACCTCTCGGGAGCCCGTTCCGGCGCCCTGCCGGAGGGGGATCCCATCACCGGTGGCCATCTTCATCATCCCGGCGCTATCCATGACGAGGAGGGAGTAGTTCACCCTCGGGGCTGAGGGTATGTACCAGTAGCTATGTGTTTGATCTCTCTCTCTCTCGTGTTCTCTCTCGTGTTCCCTCTATGGCACGATCTTGATGTATCCCGAGCTTTGCTATTGTAGTTGGATCTTATGATGTTTCTCCCCCTCTACTCTCTTGTGATGAATTGAGTTTCCCCTTTGAAGTTATCTTATCGGATTGAGGCTTTTATGAGAAACTTGATGTATGTCTTGCCGTGATTATCTGTGGTGACAATGGGATATCATGTGCCACTTGATGTATGTTTTGGTGATCAACTTGCGGGTTTCGTGACATTGGGAACCTATGGATAGGGTTTGGCACACGTTCTTGACTCTCCGATAGAAACTTTGGGGAACTCTTTGAAGTACTTTGTGTTGGTTGGATGAATCTGGATTTTGTGATGCATATTGTATAATCATGCCCACGGATACTTGAGGTGACAATGGAGTATCTAGGTGACATTAGGGTTTTGGTTGATTTGTGTCTTAAGGTGTTATTCTAGTACGAACTCTTTTATAGATTGATCCGAAAGAATAACTTTGAGGTGGTTTCGTACCCTACCATAATCTCTATGTTTGTTCTCCGCTATTAGTGGCTTCGGAGTGACTCTTTGTTGCATGTTGAGGGCTTGTTATATGATCTATCTATGTTATTATTGTGGAGAGAACTTGCACTAGTGAAAGTATGAACCCTAGGCCTTGTTTCCTATCATTGCAATACCGTTTACGCTCACTTTTATCATTAGTTACCTTGCTGTTTTTATTATTTCAGATTACAAAAACCTATATCTACTATCTATTTTGCACTTGTATCACCATCTCTTCGCCGAACTAGTTCACCTATACAATTTACCATTGTATTGGGTGTGTTGGGGACACAAGAGACTCTTTGTTATTTGGTTGCAGGGTTGCTTGAGAGAGACCATCTTCATGCTACGCCTCCTACGGATTGATAAACCTTAGGTCATGCACTTGAGAGAAATTTCCTACTGTCCTACAAACCTGTGCACTTGCAGGACCAACAACGTCTACAAGAAGAAGGTTGTGTAGTAGACATCAGTATTACGGTGGGTGAACAAATTACTGTCGAGCAATTGGTAGAAAAGCGAATAATTATGAGATTATCTAGGCATGATCATGTATATAGGCATCACGTCCGCAACAAGTAGACCAACTCGTGCCTGCATCTACTACTATTACTCCACACATCGACCGCTATCCAGCATGCATCTAGAGTATTAAGTTCATAAGAACAGAGTAACGCATTAAGAAAGATGGCATGATGTAGAGGGATAAACTCAAGTAATATGATATAAACCCCATCTTTTTATCCTCGATGGCAACACTACAGTACGTGCCTTGCTGCCCCTGCTGTCACTGGGAAAGGAGAGACTTGCAAAGACAACTCAATCATACATAAAAGAATTCAGAGGAGATTCAAATATTTCTCATAGATAAACTTGATCATAAACCCACAATTCATCGGATCTCGATAAACACACCACAAAAAGAGTTACATCGAATAGATCTCCAAGAAGATCGAGGAGAACATGGTATTGAGATCCAAAAAGAGAGAAGAAGGTCTGTGGTAAACTACTCACAACTCATCGGAGGGGCTATGGTGTTGATGTAGAAGCCCTCCATGGTCGATTCCCCCTCCGGTGGAGCATCGACGAAGGCTCCAAGATGGGATCTCGCGGATACAGAAGGTTACGGCGGTGGAACTAGGTTTTCGTGGCTTGTTATGATGTTCTTGGGGTACGTGGGTATATATAGGAGGAAGAAGTAGGTCGGTGGCTGCCCGAGGGGCCCACGAGATAGGGGGGCGCGCCCTCCACCCTCATGCCGCCTCGGCTTCTTATTGACTTGCACTCCAAGTCCTCTGGATCATGTTCGTTCCAAAAATCACGCTCCCGAAGGTTTCATTGCATTTGGACTCCGTTTGATATTCCTTTTCTTCGAAATACTGAAATGGGCAAAAAACAGCAATACGGGCTGGGCCTCCGGTTAGTAGGTTAGTCCCAAAATGATATAAATGTGTAAAGTAATGCCCATAAACATCCAAAACAGGTAATATAATAGCATGGAACAATCAAAAATTATAGATACATTGGAGACGTATCAAGCATCCCCAAGCTTAATTCCTGCTCGTCCTCGAGTAGGTAAATGATAAAAACAGAATTTCTGATGTGAAATGCTACCTAGCATAATTCTCAATGTAATTTTATTTATTGTGGCCTGAATGTTCAGATCCAAATGATTCAAAATAAAAGTTCATATTGACATAAGAAATAGTAATACTTCAATCATACTAATCAAGCAATCATGTCTTCTCAAAATAACATGGCTAAAGAAAGTTATCCCTACAAAATCATATAGTCTGGCTGTTGCTCTATCTTCATCACACAAAGTATCTAATCATGCACAACCCCGATGACAAGCCAAGCAATTGTTTCATACTTTAGCAATCTCAAACTTTTTCAACTTTTACGCAATACATGAGCGTGAGCCATGGACATAGTACTATATGTGGAATAGAACGGTGGTTGTGGAGAAGACAAAAAAAGGGAGAAGATAGTCTCACATCAACTAGGCGTGTCAACGGGCTATGGAGATGCCCATTAATAGATATCAATGTGAGTGAGTAGGGATTGTCATGCAACGGATGCACTAGAGCTATAAATGTATGAAAGCTCAACAAAAGAAACTAAGTGGGTGTGCATCCAACTCGCTTGCTCACGAAGACCTAGGGCATTTTGAGGAAGCCCATCATAGGAATATACAAGCCAAGTTCTATAATGAAAAATTCCCACTACTATATGAAAGTGACAACATAGGAGACTCTCTATCATGAAGATCATGGTGCTACTTTGAAGCACAAGTGTGGTAAAAAGGATAGTAGGAAAAGACCATCAATTGTTTCATACTTTGGCTTGTACAATTGCTTGGCTTGTATCATGGTGCTACTTTTAGATTGCTAAAGTATGATAGCTTCTCTTTTTCTCTCATTTTTTTCTTTTCTTTTTTTTTTCTCTTTTTTTCTTTGGCCTTTTTTTGTCTTTCTCTTTTTTTTCTTTACTCCGAAGTCTCATTCCGACTTGTGGGGGAATCATAGTCTCCATCATCCTTTTCTCACTGGGACAATGCTCTAATAATGAAGATCATCACACTTTTATTTACTTACAACTCAAGATTACAACTCAATACTTAGAACAAGATATGACTCTATATGAATGCCTTCAGCGGTGTACCGGGATATGCAATGAATCAAGAGTGACATGTATGAAAACGATGAAGGTGGCCTTGCCACAAATACGATGTCAACTACATGATCATGCAAAGAGCAATATGACAATGATGATGCGTGTCATATAAACGGAATGGTGGAAAGTTGCATGACAATATATCTCGGAATGGCTATGGAAATGCCATAATAGGTAGGTATGGTGGCTGTTTTGAGGAAGGTATATGGTAGGTGTATGGTACCGGCGAAAGTTGCGTGGCACAAGAGAGGCTAGCAATGGTGGAAGGTGAGAGTGCGTATAATCCATGGACTCAACATTAGTCATAAAGAACTCATATACTTATTGCAAAAATCTATAAGTCATCAAAAACAAAGTATTACATGCATGCTCCTAGGGTGATAGATTGGTAGGAAAATACCATCGCTCGTCCCCGACAGCCACTCATAAGGAAGACAATCAATAAATAAAATTGTGCTCCAACTTCATCACAAAGCGGTTCACCAACGTGCATGCTACGGGAATCACAAACTTCAACACAAGCATTATTTAAATTCATAATCACCCAACTAGCATGACTTTAATATCACTACATCCATATCTCAAAACAATTATTAAGTATCAAATTATCATAGCATCCAATTCACTTTCTATGATAGTTTTTATTATATCCAACTTGGATGCCTACCATTCTAGGACAAATTTTATAACCATATCAAATACCATGCTATTCTAAGAGACTCTCAAAATAATATAAGTGAAGCATGAGAGACTAGTAATTTCTACAAAATTAATCCACCGCCGTGCTCTAAAAGATATAAGTGAAGTACTAGAGCAAAAACTATCAAGCTCAAAAGATATAAGTGAAGCACATAGAGTATTCTAATAAATTCTAATCAAGTGGGCTTCTTACCAAAAAGTGTGTACAGCAAGGATGATTGTGGTAAACTAAAAATAAAAACCTAATATCATACACGATGCTCCAAGCAAAACACATATCATGTGGCAAATAAAAATATAGCTCCAAGTAAAGTTACCAATGAACGAAGACGAAAGAGGGGATGCCTTCCGGGGGCATCCCCAAGCTTAGGCTTTTGGATATTCTTGAATATCTTGGGGTGCCATGGGCATCCCGAAGCTTAGGCTTTTGCCACTTCTTATTCCATAGTCCATCAAATCTTTACCTAAAACTTGAAAACTTCACAACACAAAACTCAACAGGAAATCTCATCAGCTCCGTTAGTGAAAGAAAGCAAAACCACCACATAAGGTACTGTAATGAACTCATTCTTTATTTATATTGGTGTTAAACCTACTGTATTCCAAGTTATCTATGGTTCATACCACTTAGTACTAGCCACAGATGCATCAAAATAAGCAAACAACACACGAAAAACAGAATCTGTCAAAAACAGAACAGTCTGTAGCAATCTGTAACCCACGAATACTTCTGGAATATTAAAAATCCTACCAAAATAGGAATTCCTGGGAAATTTGTTTATTGACCTACAGAAAAAAAATCAACGCAAAATCACATTTATGTGATTTAACAAAACTAATTTCGTGCGAGCAAAGTTTTTGTTTTTCAGCAGAATCAAATTAACTATCACCATAGGTTATCCGATAGGTTCTACTTGGCACAAACACTAATTAAAACATAGAAACACATCTAAATAGAAGGTATATGAAAAATTTATTACTAAACAGAAACAAGAAGAAAAAACACAAATAAAATTGGGTTGCCTCCCAACTAGCGCTATCGTTTAACGCCCCTAGCTAGGCATAAAAGCGAGGATAAATCTAAGTAGTGCCATCTTTGGCACTCAATTCATATGTAGCTTGCATGATAGATTCATAAGGTAATTTAATTTTCTTTCTTGTAGAGTGCTCCATGCCTTTCCTTAATGGAAATTGGAATCTAATATTCCCTTCCTTCATATCAATAATCGCACCAATCATTCTAAGGAAAGGTCTACCAAGAATAATAGGGCAAGAAAGATTGCAATCTATATCAAGAACGATAAAATCTATGGGCACCAAATTTCTGTTTGCAACAATGAGAACATCATTGATCCTTCCCATTGGTTTTTTAATGGTGGAATCCGCAAGGTGCAAATTTAAAGAGCAATCATCAAGATCGTGGAAACCTAGAATATCACATAAAGTTTTCGAAATCATGGAAACACTAGCACCCAAATCACACAAAGCAAAACACTCATGATCTTTTATTTTAATCTTTATGGTAGGTTCCCACTCATCATTAAGTTTTCTAGGTACAAAAAATTCCAAATTAAGTTTTTCATCATAAGATTTCATCAAGGCATCAATGATATGTTTGGTAAAAGCTTTATTTTGACTATAAGCATGAGTAGAATTTACAACGGATTGCAACAAGGAAATACAACCTTCTAAAGAACAATTATCATAATCAAATTCCTTGAAATCCAAGATAGTGGGTTCAATACAATTTAAAGTCATGACCTCTCCAATCCCACTTTTACCAAATTTAGCATCAAGATCTAAAAACTCCAAATTATTGGGACGCCTTCTAACTAAAGTTAACTCATCTCCAGTCCCATTATTATTAAGATTCATATTGCAAAACAAAGATCTAATAGGAGACACATCAATAACTTTAAGACCTTCATCATTATTTTCATTGAAACTAGAAGAGCACTCCTTTACAAAGCAATCTTTCTTAGCACGCAATCTAGCGGTTCTTTCCTTGCACTCATCAATGGAAATTCTCATGGCTTTGAGAGACTCGTTGATATCATGCTTAGGAGGAACTAGTCATCAACCCGTGCATCTGCACAGGCTAGTTTTTAATACACTATTTATGAAAAACTATATGAATGATGGATATGATGACTTATTAATAATCTCTCAAATTTTGAATTTAGCATATAAAGGTTTCCCTACAAAAAATTACACATAAGCAAAAACCAATGCGCTAACTTGTATAAGCATCCTGTAATATAACGGGGATCTCGTTTTGGCTCCCAGGAGCATTTGCTCCAGGATGAACAGTACATCAAAAAAATAGAATCTTTTCAAAAAATTCTTAATTATTTTGTGGATGTTCGTGTTAGTGTCGCAAGCATGCTTGACAATTTTTATGCGAAACAGAGTAGTGGTGTTTGAAAAAGCAAATTTGGGTTACATTTTTGAGTAACATTTGGTGTTCAAATTTTCCTTTTTCTACAGGATAAGAGTTTAACCTTTTTTCCTAAAACTTTGCAGGTAGCATTTAGATGTGACTAATACATAAACAAAATTATTGGGCTTTTTTGACATTTCAGAAAATCATTTTCCGCACACAGGAGCATGTGCTCCCGGGAGCCAAATTGGATTTCTGGTAATATAACCAAGATGTTTGCAACTTTGAAATACGATATAAGAAAACATAAAATACTTTCATTTAATTAACACTAATTCTATTGTTTCATTTTCTGAAAATTTTATTAACAATGTACTTTTTATTATACTTAAGACCGACTGTGTTAGAAAAAACATATGAAAACAACTATGAACATAATTCAACTTAATACATAAAATCAAATGGTTAGATTTGGTAACGAAAGTAAAATTACACTTTTATTGCGTGAACCTTTGAAATATTTTCATGTAATAGAAGCATTTTGTCATTTATTCTATCCACTTTACCATCATCTATCTTTTCTTAATGTCCATCATACTGGAACTGGGTTCTGGTCTCGTGTAAAATAATTTATTTTTCCTACGTAACCAAATACCAAAAAGCAATCGAGTGTACTACTTCTTATCCTTCCAAATTCATATATTTAATCATGTGCACCATCCAAATGAATCATCTGAAAAACCAATCATATAATTTGAAACATAATAGAAGCAATACTCGTGTGGGGACTGAAAGCAAACGAAATATGATTGTGGAGAGCAAAAGGTCGACAGCAATAAATCTTAACCTCAAGATTTTATCAATGGGAAGATATTATTAAAAGCGCTTCCAAAGTCATCAATCAGTAAATGTGAAGCATCTTTACCTTCAGATATGTACCACAACAGAGGTGTCTTTAAGAGTGTACAAATAAGGTGATCCTATCCATACCCGCTGTACGTAATAATATGTTTTTAACAAATGAGCATAGCAATGTTTCACAGAGTGTGATGATCATTAGTTTGAAACTGCTCTGTCCAAAATGGTCGTCACAAACTTTCAACTTCCAAGTATCTTGATTTTATCAGATCAAAGCAACACGGAGTCGGTGACATGAAAAATACTTCTATAGACCTAACATGATCTCGCACTTTAGCTAGCAGGGAATGGTGGGCGCTAGCTTAGCGAACCTGCAATGGATAGTTTGGTATCAGGCCCCAGTGGACTGCACTCGGCCAAAGTTGTTGTGCATGGCTGTATCCTGTATGGACCTGACGCTGGCCGCTGCTGTTGCTGAAGGTTTATATGATTTGAAAAGAATTTGGTTTTACTATTTGACATGTTTTATTGCCTGCCGTTATTTTCTCGATTAGAGTTAATAATTTACATAAACCGTAATATTTTTGCCAGTTTGCTTCAGTTAGGTTTTGGTACTATAAAAGTCTCTGCCAAAACAAATACTATAAAAGTCAGAATCAGGATATTTTTTCTACATGGTTACATCATAACGAAAACTTCTGTGCACACGACACTTTTGTGCCCAATCCCTGTGCCCGGCAAATGATCTTGCGCCCTGTTCTGATTTGGTTTTGACTATAGATGGTTAGATGTTCACCATCATGTGCATGTCACACGCAGAACCTGGAGGGTGTGACGGGAGAGCCCAACCCCCGCGTCGTCCTCCCCCTAGGGCGACTCGGGCGGCCAAAAACCTAGCCGCCGCCGCCGCAAACTCCCTCCTCCTCTCCCTCCGCCGCCGCCGGGAGACGCCGCCGGGCTAAGCCCGGGGGCCGACGGCGGTGGCGGGGGATCTCCTCTCTCGCGCGTCTCCGGAATGGGGCGGACCCCAAGGCGTGTGGTGGCGCGACCGATCTGGCATCTGCGGCGCGGCGGATGGCTGCAGGCGGCGGGAGTCCGGACCGTCCTCGGACGGCGACGGCTTGGCGCGGCGGAGGCCAGGGCTGCGGGCGCTGCGGATGTCCCTTCGGGCGGCGGCGGCGGCTGCGGTCGGCGGCGGCCGGCTTGGCTGCAGTGGCGTGCATGCTACCTTCAGATCGGCGACGGCGGCGTGGAGGGCCTGGTGGTTTCGTCGGCGGCACCTCCAATCAGATCTGTTCTGACCGGTGCAGCCGGCGGTGGTGGTCATCTTTTCCGTCAGAGATGGTCGGCCTGAGGCTGGGTGTTCGGATCTCGGGATCTGTCATCTGGCACCAGCTGCGAGTCGGGAAGACGTAGTTGCCGGTGAAAACCGAGCCGACGGCGGGCGATGGAGGCGTTCCACGTCGTTACCTTGATGAAGGCATCGTCATGTGACTACCGTCGACCCACTCGTATTGCTCCGGGGGAAATCCTAGGATCTGGTGTTTCAGACCGGACGATGGCGGCACTGCGGTGTCGTTTCTCTCTTGGGAGCATCGTTTTGTGGAGCAGCGCTGGAAGTCAGAGGCAGGAGGTGGAGCGGCTTCGTCTTGCACGGAGCTTTGGTGGTGATGTCAAGTCATGCCTGACCGACAGGTGCTACGCTTGGTCATGCCTGATCGGCAGGTGCTACGCACGACAGATCCTCCAAGGGCTTCAAGTTGTGTCGGCTGGTGGTACTTGACAGCATTGCGCTGAGGTGTATCAGTGGCGACCGCGACGTGTTCAGATTTTTGCGCGCAGGGAGGAGGTGCCGTTGGGCGCCGTGGTGGCGTCGACGCTAGCTAGACCGAGTAAGGTTGATGCATCAGTACAGTTCTGAAGATGGAGCAGTGGCAGTTGGCGGCGGCGGCCTCTGAGAGCACGCCGGACCAGTGTGTGCCCCAGACCCGGCAAGGGGCTAGGTTGGGGTCTCAGGTCTTAGATGTTAGGCTTGGATGCGATGTCTGTTTGGTATTAGGCCCAGGCTATCTGCGCCCCTTCATCAACTGGATAGGTGTAGCGACGGTTTGTTGCTTAGACGGCGGCTTTAGTCTTACTGTTGTATGACTTTGTAAGGTCTTGTGAGAATAATTAATAAAGTGGCCGTATGCATCGCCCAGATGCAGAGGCTGGGGGTCATCCTCCTTTTCTAAAAAAAAATGCCACACGCAGAACATCATTCACATACCAACACTCTTGTCGTAATGCAGAATTCACTGAAAGCATTTGAGTTATGTTTTGTACTGAGAGATGGTAGAGATGAGGTTGATACTCAAAGATGCTAGAGATGAGGTGAAGCTTAGGGAGACATACGTGACCTAGTAGTCAAACGTGCATATGTCGCTGTTCTAATAAGGTTTATTCTGTGAAAATGAAACAACAATTGCTACCATACGGAACAGAACATATTGGGAGCAATCTAGGAAATAAAAATAAGAAACACACATGGATGTTTCATCGTGCTTAGAAAAAAAAGAAGCAACACACACAGATGATGTTCAGTGCATACATCAATGTTCTGAGAGTTGTCGACAGGCTGGTGACTCTTGGAGTTTCTCTGCCGGAGGATTTGTGCTTGAGGAGTCATCAGTTCAGAACTATTCGTGCTTGTGGATTCATGAGTTGAGAACTATATTATTGATCACGTTTGACCAGCTGCTGAACAGAACATCTTGTTAGATTGACGATTCTACAGGTTGCCAAATGGCTTCAACGATATTGGTAGACCATCGGAAAATATACAGAATTAACATAGGCTTTACCTTGCCTAATTTTTTCAACGAAGATACTACAGGGAGTAATCCACCTAAATGACAACATGGGCGGTGGTATTGCCAACCTTAGAGCGAGATCATCTGTTTCGCACGGTAACGATACAACTCGGACGATGACAAACCGTACATGATTGAATATCCATGGAAGTTTGGTAGACTGTATCACAGGCAAAATAAATGATTTCTTTGCAAGACATTTGAGCCAATGGAAACTAATTTCCAAATTTAGTGTAATATAATCACTAAA
Source organism: Triticum timopheevii (assembly GCA_963921465.1). Lineage (NCBI taxonomy): Eukaryota > Viridiplantae > Streptophyta > Magnoliopsida > Poales > Poaceae > Triticum > Triticum timopheevii. The sequence continues at coordinate 420,208,988 of OY997262.1, forward strand.
AAATCCGATAGGAAACAGTCCTACATATCAAACAACTCTCACGGTAAAACTTTCTAAGGATTTCGATCCTCCAAATAATCTAATGAAAGTCCTTTTATGTCAAAGAGAAACTGAAGTTTTTTTTTTCTTCATAGCAAGAAAAGAGACACTATGCTTGTTATATATGTTGTAGAAATTCTAATACAACCATCGAAGGGATTAGTACTTTTTATGGTCCCAATGTGCTACATTATTAGTGAATCCTGGAGATAATTAGGGTGATGAATTAATCCTTCAGACCCAATTTTATGAAATATATATTGTATAAATTAATATAAAAGTCAGACGTATTTTTTAAGTTTAAATTTCCCAGAAGCATTGAGCTTGCATGTATATATCATGGTTGTATGAAGTTTCCTTACTTCTTAGTAGCCAGCAGGGGTTGAGAAATTGTATAGAATTTGCCATCTCTCTGAAAAGTAATCAAATTTTGATAAATGATATCAATTATATGCTCATGTTCGAACTCATAAGTTTTAGGTTGCAATGCACAAAAGATTAGTACTGCGGTATTAGTTTATTCACTCAAGGATTCAATTGTGTCTCTGAACTACAAATTGTAAATGGACTGCTCCAAAGATAGTGCAGCTACATGCATGCTTGGAAAAAGCGATTCACAGGTTCACAGGGACTCCCACAGGTGGGAGCTTATTAGCAGCTCGCTGATATGCATTCCATGTTATATGGCTTCTCCGTTCTTTATGTAGTTACATGAAAAAAGAAATGGGCTGCAGGGCATACGCTCTGATGTGTTCGTCTTCTCCACCAAATCTGAACATAAACATTAAGACTAATAAGGGGTGCTTACTATTCATGGTTATCTGCATGCTCCGGTTGCTAATTCAATCCATGCAGCATAAAAGTTGAAGAAACACATGGGGTTGGTTGAAGACAAACCTGAGGGATACAGGGATATGGAGTTGCTCATCACGGTGGCTAGAAACCATAATATATGAAAGCTTTGCAAAGGTTTGGCTGAATCAGAAACATACATGGTGTGCGAAGGAGGTAGGCCATCAGCACGGTCTACCGAGACAGAACAGAAGGATATGGTAGGCACATGGGGCCAGTGAAAGAAAATTTGGTGCAGAGTTGCTGCTTGCTTTCTAAGATGGATTGATCGACCATGAATGTCCATCAGGTGAACAGGTGCGCCACCAGTCCGTCCTAGTTTTTCTTCCGAGCAGCAGCCTCATGGATGGCGGCCACAACCATCTGATCTACTTCAAACTGCAACAGCCGTTGGAACATCTCCTGACATCCTGCCCCTGTTGTATCAATTATCACGGGATAGCAACCTCATGGACTGTGGTGGTGACGGGATCAACTTGATACTGTTGCCGTTTTTTGCCGGTACAACTCCATCTATCATCGTGCATAGTTTCATCTGTAGGAAAATAAAGAAGATATTGGATCATAGCGTGGTCACAATTTGGAAGTTGGGGAACTCAAACCTAGATTGGAGACGAAAGGCATTAAGGAAATCAGGTGTATGGCTTGGATCGTACCTCTTTGGATTGATTCCAGATGGAACTATGAAGCTAATTGAGATCAAGATGACACAAACTTCGGACACTGTTGCTGCCTGCTATAGAACCGTCGAGCCGCAAAATCTATATTATGCAGAAGAGAAGCCATGGGGAGGCAGAGGCGTGTTCTTCATCATACACGCTAATTCAATCAGATGCATGTCTTTTATTTCGTTGTCAAATCAGAGGAGAAACTCACAGATTTTCTATTCGAGGGGAACAGAGAGAGATGAAGAGGAGGACCCTTGCGTACGTGAAATCTGTGATACTCAGTTTTTTTAGGGAAAACCAAAAGAGGCCAGGTGGGATAGGAGAGCAGGTCTCTTGTTTCATCCAACGGCTGTAAAAACATTATATATTGATCAAATGGCTTAAATTTCTTAATTGTAAGGATTAATGTGGTAACTTGTATGGTGCCTCCAATTGGTAAATATAAGATATAAGATATAAGATAGATCTAAGTTTCAAAGAATCAACATCAAGCGAGAGTCTATCAACGTTCCTAGCCAAATCATCAGCTTTGAGCAATTTTTTTTCAAGCAAGACATTAAAATTCTTTTGAGAGATCATAAATTCTTTCACACTATTCTCAAAATCAGAGGGCATCTTATTAAAATTACCATAAGAATTATTATAGGAATTTCCATAATTATTAGAGGAATTACTAGGGAACGGTCTAGGATTAAAGTTTTCTCTATAAGCATTGTTTCCAAAACTATTCCTAACAACAAAATTCACATCCATAGATTCATTATTATTCCCAATCAAAGTAGACAAAGGCATATCATTGGGATCAAGAGGAGCATGGTAGCAAACAATCTCATAAGTTCATCCATCTTTCCACTCAAAATATTAATTTCTTCTATAGCATGCACTTTTTTACTAGAAGATCTTTCGGTGTGCCATTGAGAATAATTAGCCATAATATTATCAAGAAGTTTTGTAGCATCTCCTAAAGTGATTTCCATAAACGTGCCTCCCGCGGCCGAATCTAAAAGATTTCTAGAAGCAAAATTCAATCCGGCATAAATTTTTGTATGATCATCCATAAATTCAAACCATGAGTAGGGCAATTGCGAATCATCAATTTCATTCTTTCCCAAGATTGGGCAACATGCTCATGATCAAGTTGTTTAAAATTAATAATATCGTTCCTAAGAGTGATGATCTTAGCGGGAGGAAAATACCTAGAGATAAAAGCATCTTTGCACTTGTTCCAAGAATCAATACTATTCTTAGGCAAAGACGAAAACCAAACTTTAGCACGATCTCTAAGTGAAAATGGAAATAACTTCAATTTAACAATATCATTATCCGTATCTTTCTTCTTTTGCATATCACACAAATCAACAAAGTTGTTTAGATGAGTAGTGGCATCTTCACTAGGAAGGCCGGCGAATTGATCTTTCATAACAAGATTCAGAAAAGCAGTATTGATTTCACAAGACTCAACATCATTAAGAGGAGCAATCGGAGTACTAAGGAAATCATTATTATTGGTATTGGAGAAATCACACAATTTGGTATTATCTTGCGCCATGGCAAAAAGTAATCAGCACACAAGCCAGAAAAAGGGCAAGCGAAAGAGAGAGGAGAAGATTGGGAAAGAGAGGGCAAATAAAATGGAAAGGGTGAAGTGGGGGAGAGGAAAACGAGAGGCAAATGGAAAATAATGTAAATGCGAGGGAGATGAGTTTGTGATGGGTACTTGGTATGTCTTGACTTGAGCGAAGACCTCCCCGGCAATGGCGCCAGAAATCCTTCTTGCTACGTCTTGAGCTTGCGTTGGTTTTACTTGAAGAGGAAAGGGTGATGCAGCAATAGTAGCGCAAGTATTTCCCCAATTTTTTGAGAACCAAGGTATCAATCCAGTAGGAGGCTCCTCAAAAGTCCCACGCACCTACACAAACAAACAAAGAACTCGCAACCAACGCAATAAAGGGGTTGTCAATCCCTTCACGACCACTTGCGAAAGTGAGATCTGATAGAGATAGTATGATAAGATAAATATATTTTTGGTATTTTATGATATAGATTGGAAAAGTAAAGATCCAATTAAAAGTAGATTGAAAGCTTATATGATAAAAGATAGACCCGGCGGCCATAGGTTTCACTAGTGGCTTCTCTCAAGATAGCATAAGTATTACGGTGGGTGAACAAATTACTTTCGAGCAATTGATAAAAAAACAAATAATTATGAGATTATCTAGGCATGATCATGTATATAGGCCTCACATCCGCAACAAGTAGACCGACTCCTGCCTGCATGTACTACTATTACTCCACACATCGACCACTATCCAGTATGCATCTAGAGTATTAAGTTCATAAGAACAGAGTAACGCATTAAGAAAGATGACATGATGTAGAGGGATAAACTCAAGTAATATGATATAAACCCCATCTTTTTATCCTCGATGGCAATAATACAATACGTGCCTTGCTGCCCCTGCTGTCACTCGGAAAGGACACCGCAAGATTGAACCCAAAGCTAAGCACTTCTCCCATTGCAAGAAAGATCAATCTAGTAGGCCAAACCAAACTGATAATTCAAAGAGACCTGCAAAGACAACTCAATCATACATAAAAGAATTCAGAGGAGATTCAAATATTTGTCATAGATAAACTTGATCATAAACCCACAATTCATCGGATCTCGACAAACACACCGCAAAAAGAGTTACATCGAATAGATCTCCAAGAAGATCGAGGAGAACATGGTATTGAGATCCAAAAAGAGAGAAGAAGCCATCTAGCTAATAACTATGGACCCGAAGGTCTGTGGTAAACTACTCACAACTCATCGGAGGGGCTATGGCGTTGATGTACAAGCCCTCCGTGGTCGATTCCCCCTCCGACGGAGCGCCGGCGAAGGCTCCAAGATGGGATCTCACGGATACATAAGGTTACGGCGGTGGAACTAGGTTTTCGTGGCTTGTTTTGATGTTCTCGGGGTACGTGGGTATATGTAGGAGGAAGAAGTAGGTCGGTGGCCACCCGAGGGGCCCACGAGATAGGGGGGCGCGTCCTGTAGGGGTGGGCGCGCCCTCCACCCTCGTGGCCGCCTCGCCTGCTTCTTGACTTGCACTCCAAGTCCTCTGGATCACGTTCATTCCAAAAATCACGCTCCCGAAGGTTTCATTGCATTTGGACTCCATTTGATATTCTTTTCTTCGAAATACTGAAATAGGCAAAAAAACAGCAATACGGGCAGGGCCTCCGGTTAGTAGTTTAGTCCCAAAAATGATATAAATGTGTAAAGAAAGCCCATAAACATCCAAAATAGGTAATATAATAGCATGGAACAATCAAAAATTATAGATACGCTGGAGACGTATCACTGCTCCTCAAGGCGCCCAAGTTTAAACCGCACCACTTGCTCCTTCCTAACACTCGCTTCTGAAAGGTTGCCTCTTCGGCATTCCTCCAATTCAGCCCACAATTTTTCGTTTCTTTTCTGTAAATCTCCTAAAAATTCTCTACTCCATTCATCCAAGCTCCTGGACACTACCTTTAGGCGCTCCATCACCCTTCCTTCACCGCTTGTTGCTACATCTTCCCACGCCCTAGTCACCACTTGTTCACAATCATCCTCAAGAAGCCAGCGAGCTTCCTCTTGTTCAAGTTGTTCGGTTTCGGTTTGCTCTTTTGGGTCGCACCATGAACATCAAGGATGATCGAGCGATGGTCTGAATGTTCAGGGAAGCCGTTGCGTACCTTGTAACGTGGAAAAGGCATACACCATTGGGGATTTGCAACAGCCCTGTCAAGGCGCTCACGAATATAACCATCCAACCGAAAATCATTATTACGCCAAGTAAATACATCACCCTCGAAACCAAGGTCGTTCAGGTTACAAAAATTTAAAGCATCACGGAAACGATCCATTTGAATTTGGGCTCTGGGAACCCTTCCTTGCTTCTCAAAGTTGTATAGGATCTCATTGAAATCCCCCATACATACCGAGCGTAGCCTTTCTTGCTGATGCAGAGTGTGTAAAGGTCGCCACGTCTCTTCCCTGAGTTCGGTTCTGGGCTCACCATAGATGTCTGTGAGTCTCCATTTGTATCCATCATCTTCGATCGTCACAGCAATGTGCATTCTTCCAAGCCATCTCAAGCTCAGATTCACTTCTCTTTTCCAAAGCATAGCTAGACCACCACTCTTCCTAGCACAAACCTTATAGACGAGGTGTGGCATCCCCAAAGTTTGACGTAGTCGTTCCACTTTATTTTTATTCATCCTAGTTTCTGAAAGAAAAATAACGTCGGGATCCTCCTTCTGGAGTTTCAGAAGACCTCAAACTACCGGCCTGTTCCCGAGCCCCCGGCAGTTCCGTGCCACAATTCTCATTTCTCCCCGCAGAGCTGTGCCAACAACCCCGCTTTATCATTGATCAGACCATCCACTCCTTCAACTCCTTCTGTGTCCTTTTAAAAAAAATCGTCCCCATCTCCCTCCAGTCCAGCCTCATCGACGCCTCGTTTTCCCATCACCGCTTCAGTCTTCTCTATAGTATTGCCTTTCAGACCACCAACACCCTTCTCAGCCTTCCTATGTTTACGTAACCATGTACTCCCTTCGCCCTGTTTTATCTTCCCTGGGCTCTGCTGAACTTCTCCAGGTAGCCGATGGTCGATGCGCATGGGGGTGTTCACATCCCTGACCATGGACCCTGCCCGCACGGCTTCGCCTGAGTCTACTGATGGCCCATCTACATCACACGACCCATCCGTAGGAGACTGTGCTACAGCCACCGTCTCCATTCCTTCCCTTTTATCCTAGCTCGTACTGATCTCATTTGACTTATCCTCCTCAAAATTGAGTTTCTTTACTCAATCATTAGCTCCCTTCTCCGTACACACCCGACCATCAGTGATTTTTAGTGGACTAGTAACTTCTCCCTCCTCCTGTATCTTGTCTTTCTTGCTGTAGTTTTCGAGGCTATCCTCTTTTACCCAGGATCTACTATCACTACCTGAACTCTTATTGTTCTTACTTCCTGCATTTTCAAAGTATCTACTCTTGCCCCCTTTCCACCTACTACCTGAGTTGTTTCCTGCTCCCGAGTCACTCCTCTTTGCTTGTTTCCAACTGAGTCACGGGCCCCATTGTTGTACCTCTCCCCTCGCCACCTTCGTGGAACAAGCCTTGTCCGTGTGTCCAATCAACCCACAAGTGTAGCAGAATTCAGGTATACACTCATACTCAAATTCGCACCACTTCCCCTCCTCTTCTTCCTTCTTCTTCATCTGTCCCACCTCCCTTCCTACCACCCGCTACCTCTGTGTGTATCCTTGTCATGCACAGTAATGCCTCTCCACAGCGGCTCCTCAATGTTGATCCTGACCTTCACTCACAGAATACGCAGTCTTGTCACCGCATCCACAGCTACCTCAGCATCCATGAACTCCCCAACCTGATCTCCAATCAGCTCTCCGGTTGAAGCATTCAACATCCCCAATAGCAACCTAGAAACTCTAATACAAACTGGCATTGATGCAAACTTGTACTCCTCCAACATCTTCCTAGGATCAAATTCGTCAAACACTAGGGCTTCATCCCGGAACATCCACGACCCTTCCTCCAACGCCTTCCTCTTCCTGAATGGTTGTGAAAATTTTATTAAGAAAATGTTCCCACCCATAGTTTTACACTCCACCCCTCTCAGCAGGCACCATATTCTTCCCACCGAGTGCTCCAACGCCTCAACGATTGCTGGCTTCTCCGATAGCAGCTTCGCCATAGCCTGTGCCTCGACCTCTCCGATCTTTTTCCCATCTGACCACCCGATCCAGATCCCTTTCTTCTCTGCCTCTAACAGGCGCAGTTTCTCCATCAGACTAGACATCCGCTCCATCTCGAGACTCAGCCTCCAGTGCTGCCACCGCCCCAAGAAGACGACTAGGTTGCGGAACTTCCCCAACAATGACACACAGCAGGAACGGTTGATGAGGGTGAGACGGGTGAAGGAGCGCTGGAGAGACCTCCACGCTTGAGGCCTGGGACGGGAGATGGCGACGACAATGGGGAATCAGAGACAATCAATCACCAGCGAGGAATCGCCTCGGGGATCGCCAACCAAAACCCTAACCGTCACCGACAGGGACGGACCTAACAACTTGGATATCTATTCAAACAGGAAAAAAACTACCTAAACTAACAATCTCTCTCCTGATTTGATGGAGATTAGGAAAGAACCTAATCTTCTTTTTCCTGGTGGTGTACGGAAGGTAGGAATAATCTCCTCTAGTACCGGTTCATGATTGGCATGTAACCCATCAGGCCTTCTTGTGCGCACAAGTCCATGTGAATAGCTTTTCATGCATGCTTCATTCAAATATACTCCTGTATCACTTTGATTTATCTTTTTGTTGTTCGTTCGTAACCTCATGCACTTGTACGTATATCATCCGAGCAATCACGTTTTGATGTACAACTAGCTAGGCCGGCCACACCAGGTCCACATAACTGATGCACACGATCATCCTTTCCTCGATGAAATATGGCTGCATTTTTAACAACTTTTCTATGACTTAATTCTTTTACTGGTTCAACTTGCATAGCACTATCATATGTTGGTACATGTGGCAATATCGTGTCAGTATCATCCTCCCTCCCTTGAAGTGAAACCATCCACGGTTTCATGTTAATTTTTAACAAGACCCCCTTCTCCGGAATTTGTTGCTCTCTAATGATTGCACTATCTAGCATCAGCTTTATCACATGCTCCTTCCACCATGCATGAATGTGTACGTGTTCGATCTTCCGGCATGCACCACGTCACGATCAAACTACCACGATCTCCCTAATAGCAACTGACAAGCGTTCATTGGCAAGACATCACAATCCACCTTATCAATATAATCTCCAACAGCAAATGGCACACACACCTTATGCGTGATTTTTCATTTCCCAGAGTTGTATAACCACTCCACGTGGTGCGGTTGTGGGTGCCGCCACATGGACAAACCCAAAGCATGCATGAGATCTTTGCTAACGGCATTAGTAAAACTGCCACCATCAATTATCATCTTACATGCACGACCCTTGATCATGCACTGCATTTTAAAAACACTCCATAGCTGCCCTTTAGCATCACCGTCCCCTTGCACCTTCTCCACCAAGAGATTTAGCCCCTTCATCGGTGCATCAACTTCTTTATTTGTTTCTTCTAGCTCTTCTCTTCTTTTTCGCAAACGATCTTTCCAATCAGCAGCGAACACATCCGTTGGCATGGGAATAAAACAAATTTGTTTGCCCTTCCATGATAAAGAATAACTATTTTTCTTGACATCCCGAATAGCCCCAACACGCTTGCACCATGGGTCCCCAAGTAGTAGATGGCACGACACCATGGACACAGGACAAACATGAAAAAATTCCGCACAACAATATTTTCTCAGATCAAAAATTAGCAAAATTTGATGCGTAATTTTGATTTCACCTTTGAACCACTTCAGCATGTACGGTCTTTCAAGAGGCGCCATCTTCAGCCCCAATTTTTCCTCCACCTCGATGCTCACCATATGGACTGCGGTACTCTCATCGATTGTGAGATTGACACGTCGTCCGTTCACGACGCAACGCGTGTGAAAAAGAGTGACCACGCCAATGCCTTCCTCCTCCATCAATATGTTCCTGCTCAACATGGTGATGCTTGACTCCGCAGACGATATTACAAACTGAGTCGCCGTGACTAACCTTTGCTCTGATACCACTTGATGAGGCACGGACTAGCGAGACGCTAATTCATGCGTGAAGGCAACCCGATCTTTCCCGATGATGCTTGATCAACAGTCCGTCCCCTCGTTCCTCCTCGCAACCTCCAAGCATAATTTTCACCCCCGTACAAAAATACACAAACAAAAATAATGATCCCCTTGAATCAGCATGCAGGCGTCGATATGATGATCAACCCTACGTCACTAGCAAATTTTCACGATGAAAAATCACAGATGATACACAAGATATGGTCGCCCAAAACCTGGACGTAACTCATGAATAAACACTACAAGAAATATGTCAACTAGTGACCTTTTGTCAGTGACCCTGGAAGAATTGGTCATAAATCTATGACCATTTCAGACCAATTGGTCAAAAGCTGTTCGAGGGGCTCCAAACCCTAAACCATTGCGACCATTTTGGTCAGAAAGGTCGTAATTTCCTTACACGAAAAGGTCACAAAGCAAACAGTGCTAGTTCGCTGCCTTATTTCTAATTGTTAATGACCAATATAGATGGTCATAGCCTTGTAGATTGTGGTGGGTTGTGATGACTAGGCGCCATCTCATCAGTTTTGCCTATGTGTCATGTCCATGTGACAGTTTTTGCCCTAGGTTGTGAAGCAACCTATATTTCTGTTATTTCAAAAATTCCCAAAAAATTCTCATAAATGTTTTGGATCATATCTTCATCAAATATGTCAAAAACATTCCTTGCCTAGTTCAAAAATAATTCGAAAATATTCATTTTCCTATTCTGTTCAGAGCAGCACTTTGTGAAGGAAGTACCACTTTGGCATGTCCAAATGGTATCCATTTTCTACAGTGCTTTCCTATGCCCAAATAACCATCCTCCACCAAATGCCAGCTCAATCCATTCAATATTTTGAGCCCAGCTTCAACATTCGTATTTATGTCCAGTGTGGTACTTTGTAAAGCAAGTACCACCTAGGCTCCTCCTTTTGAGGTGAAAATTCGTGAAGACGGTCTTCTTAGTAACTGATCATCCTCAGCCAAAAATCACGCCCATTAGCCATGTGCATTTCCCGTACCGCAAATCAAACACTTGGCTGCTTATTCATGTTTGAGCATCGATCGGTCTCCTCGTGAGAATCTTATGTTGTGATTTTCTTCCTAGCACCTACCTGGGGAGTGCCCAACCCACTAGACATGCCAAGGCCCCCCAGAACACATGGCAACGCCACGGTCACGTGGTGACCACGCGGCGGGCATGCGAGCTTACGCGCTCTAGAGTTGGGGCCCTCGGCCACCATCCAAACCTCGATGTCTCGCCATCAAACCATGTATTTCTGATTAAATAGATACTTATTTACCTAGAAATGATTTTTTGAAAAAATAAAGAGCAAACTATGAGGCAGCTGCAGTTCAAATTTGACCCGTTTCCAGCTGAATCGACGGCAATTTGTCTTTTTCACCAGAGGTGGATCAAAAATTTTTTCACCCAACCATTGTGTCAATTGTGCATTATATATGGCCTAGTATTTTATAAAATTGATTTGGTCCATTTTTGCAACAATTATTTGGTAGCTCCTTCACAAAAAAACTCCTTTTGGGCACTCAGAAAATGAAAAATGAATTTTCCATGAAAATAAAATGAAAACTTCCTTAGGAAACATTGTTTGGAATTCCAAGGTGTACCCTTGTGCACAATATGAGATCATTTGAACAAACTATGCCATGAATGTGGCCATAAGATCGATCATTTGGCTTGAAAGCCATGAATCTTCACGCATCTTCCGTCTCTCTGTCCCTCACGCATCTTCCGTCTCTCTCAGGTACGCCATGGATCTGGGAGATGAAGGGCGAGGTGGACGCCATCTCCCGTTGCCGGCTGCTGCCGCCGTTGGCGCACAGCGTCCGGTGGGTGGCGGCGGAGGAGGCCGCGCGGCAGATGTGGTCCTGGGCGGAGCTGTCGCCGGAGCTCCTGCGGGAGGTGCTGGCACGGGTCAAGTCGTTGGAGCCGCGGTGGCCGCGCCGCCGCGAAGTGGTGGTGTGCGCCGGCATCTGCCGGACCTGGAGGGGCATCGTTCGGGAGATCGTCCGTGTTCCCGAGGTGTCCGGGCATCTCACCTTCCCCATCTTTCTCAAGTAGGTAGCCGCTCCTGGCAACTCCGAATCCCTCTCTCGTTCGCTGGCTCCCTGGTCAACATCCATGTTGTTGTTCATTCAGCTGTCACTCCATGGTAGCCCGGTGTTCATATTAAGTTCTTAGATTAGTCACCAAAGTTTTTCTCTGTTGATGAGATTATCTATTACTATCTACTAGTAATTCAAGAGCAATTAGTTGATGAAACGTCTATTTTTGGAAAACTTCAATTATGGCGATTGTGTTCAGCTTGACTAATTCTTTTGTGGGGCATCGAACACTGGCATCTACTAGTAGTGTTTTTCTTCTCTATTAACTAGTTATCTATGCATACCATATTCTAAAGTGTGGACTGTCAACTATTTCAGCAGCATCACATATTGCAAGTAACCTCTTTCTGTTTATGGAGTGCAAACAAAATAAGAGTGTTGGAAATATTCCCTAGAGGCAATAATAAATTAGTTATTATTACTATATTTCCTTGTTCATAATAATCCTTTATTATCCATGCTATAATTGTATTGATAGGAAACTCAGATACATGTGTGGATACATAGACAACACCATGTCCCTAGTAAGCCTCTAGTTGACTAGCTCGTTGATCAATAGATGGTTACGGTTTCCTGACCATGGACATTGGATGTCATTGATAACGGGATCACATCATTAGGAGAATGATGTGATGGACAAGACCCAATCCTAAGCCTAGCACAAAGATCGTGTAGTTCGTATGCTAAAGCTTTTCTAATGTCAAGTATCATTTCCTTAGACCATGAGATTGTGCAACTCCCGGATACCGTAGGAATGCTTTGGGTGTACCAAACGTCACAACATAATTGGGTGGCTATAAAGATGCACTATGGGTATCTCCGAAAGTGTCTGTTGGGTTGGCACGAATCGAGAATGGGATTTGTCACTCCGTGTAACGGAGAGGTATCTCTGGGCCCACTCGGTAGGACATCATCATAATGTGCACAATGTGACCAAGGGGTTGATCACGGGATGATGTATTACGGAACGAGTAAAGAGACTTGCCGGTAACGAGATGGAACAAGGTATCGGGATACCGACGATCGAATCTCGGGCAAGTACAATACCGCTAGACAAAGGGAATTGTATACGGGATTGATTGAGTCCTTGACATCGTGGTTCATCCGATGAGATCATCATGGAACATGTGGGAGCCAACATGGGTATCCAGATCCCGCTGTTGGTTATTGACCGGAGAACGTCTCGGTCATGTCTGCATGGTTCCCGAACCCGTAGGGTCTACACACTTAAGGTTCGATGACGCTAGGGTTATAAAGGAAGTTTGTATGTGGTTACCGAATGTTGTTTGGAGTCCCAGATGAGATCCCGGATGTCACGAGGAGTTCCGGAATGCTCTGGAGGTAAAGATTTATATATGGGAAGTCCTATTTTGGCCACCGGAAAATGTTCGGGCTTTTTCGGTATTGTACCGGGAAGGTTCTAGAAGGTTCCGGAGTGGGGCCCACCTGCATGGGGGACCCACATGAACGTGGGTAGTGGGGTCAAGGCCCCACACCCCTGGTCAAGGCGCACCAAGATCCCCCCTTAGAAGGAATAAAATCATATCCCGAAGGGATAAGATCAAGATCCCTAAAAAAGGGGGATAACAATCGGTGGGGAAGGAAATGATGGGATTTCTTTCCTCCCACCTTTGCCAACGCCCCAATGGACTTGGAGGGCAAGAAACCAGCCCCCTCCACCCCTATATATAGTGGGGAGGCGCATGGGAGCTACACACTTCCCCTGGCGCAGCCCTCCCCCTCTCCCAAGTATTCCTCCTCTCCCGCGGTGCTTGGCGAAGCCCTGCAGGATTGCCACGCTCCTCCATCACCACCACGCCATCGTGCTGCTACTGGACGGAGTCTTCCCCAACCTCTCCCTCTCACCTTGCTGGATCAAGGCATGGGAGACGTCACCGGGCTGTACGTGTGTTGAACGCGGAGGTGCCGTCCATTCGGCACTAGGATCTCCAGTGATTTGGATCACGACGAGTACGACTCCTTCAACCCCGTTCTCTTGAACGCTTCCGCTTAGCGATCTACAAGGGTATGTACATGCACTCTCCTTCCCTTCGTTGCTAGTCTCTCCATAGATAGATCTTGGTGTTGCGTAGAAAATTTTGAATTTCTGCTACGTTTCCCAACAGTGGCATCATGAGCTAGGTCTATGCGTAGTTTCTATGCACGAGTAGAACACAAGTTGTTGTGGGCGTTGATTTTGTTCAATATTCTTACCTTTACTAGTCCAATCTTGTTTCGACGGTATTGTGGGATGAAGCGGCCCGGACCGACCTTACACGTACACTTACGTGAGACAGGTTCCACCGACTGACATGCACTTGGTGCATAAGGTGGCTAGCGGGTGCCAGTCTCTCCCACTTTATTCGGAACAGATTCGATGAAAAGGGTCCTTATGAAGGGTAAATAGCAATTGGCATATCACGTTGTGGTTTTGCGTAGGTAAGAAACGTTCTTGCTAGAAACCCATAGCAGCCACGTAAAACATGCAAACAACAATTAGAGGATGTCTAACTTGTTTTTGTAGGATATGCTATGTGATGTGATATGGCCAAGAAGAATGTGATGAATGATATGTGATGTATGAGATTGATCATGTTCTTGTAATAGGAATCACGACTTGCATGTCGATGAGTATGACAACCGGCAGGAGCCATAGGAGTTGTCTTTATTTATTGTATGACCTGCGTGTCATTGAACAACGCCATGTAATTACTTTACTTTATTACTAACTGGTAGACATAGTAGTAGAAGTAATAAGTTGGCGAGACAACTTCATGGAGACACGATGATGGAGATCATGATGATGGAGATCATGGTGTCATGCCGGTGACGATGATGATCATGGAGCCCCGAAGATGGAGATCAGAAGGAGCAATATGATATTGGCCATATCATGTCACTATTTGATTGCATGTGATGTTTATCATGTTTATACATCTTATTTGCTTAGAATGATGGTAGTAAATAAGATGATCCCTCATTAAAATTTCAAGAAAGTGTTCCCCCTAACTGTGCACCATTGCGAAAGTTCGTCGTTTCGAAGCACCACGTGATGATCGGGTGTGATAGATTCTAACGTTCACATACAACGGGTGTAAGCCAGATTTACACACGCGAAACACTTAGGTTGACTTGACGAGCCTAGCATGTACAGACATGGCCTCGAAACACAAGAGACCGAAAGGTCGAGCATGAGTCGTATAGTAGATACGATCAACATGAATATGTTCACCGATGATGACTAGTCCGTCTCATGTGATGATCGGACACGGCCTAGTTGACTGGGATCATGTAATCACTTAGATGACTAGAGGGATGTCTATCTGAGTGGGAGTTCATAAGATGAACTTAATTATCCTGAACATAGTCAATGGATCTTTGCAAATTATGTCATAAGCTCGCGCTTTAGTTCCACTGTTTAGATATGTTCCTAGAGAAAATTTAGTTGAAAGTTGATAGTAGCAATTATGTGGACTGGGTCCGTGAACTGAGGATTGTCCTCGTTGCTTCATAGAAGGCTTATGTCCTTAATGCACCGCTCGGTGTGCTGGACCTCAAACGTAGTCTATGGATGTTGCGAACATCTTACATACACGTTTTGATAACTACGTGATAGTTCAGTTAAATGGTTTAGAGTAGAGGCACCAAAGACGTTTTCGAAACGTCGCGGAACATATGAGATGTTTCGAGGGCTGAAATTGGGATTTCAGGCTCGTGCCCACGTCAAGAGGTATGAGACCTTCGACGATTTTCTAAGCCTGCAAACTAAGGGAGAAAAGCTCAATCGTTGAGCTTGTTCTCAGATTGTCTGAGTACAACAATCACTTTAATCGAGTGGGAGTTGATCTTCCAGATGAGATAGTGATGTTTCTCCAAAGTCATTGCCACCAAGCTGCTAGAGCTTCATGATGAACTATACCATATCAGGGATAGATATGATGATCCTTGAAGTACTCACGATGTTTGACACCGCAAAATTAGAAGTCAAGTAGGAGCATCAATTGTTGATGGTTAGTAAAACCACTAGTTTCAAAAAGGGCAAGGGCAAGAAGGGATACTTCATGAAATGGCAAATCAGCTACTGCTCTAGTGAAGAAACCCAAGGTTGAACCCAAACCCGAGACTAAGTGCTTCTGTAATAAGGGGAACAGCCACTGGAGCAGAATTACCCTAGATACTTGATAGATGAGAAGGCTGGCAAGGTCGATAGAAGTATATTGGATATACATTATGTTAATGTGTACTTTACTAGTACTCCTAGTAGCACCAGGGTATTAGATACCGGTTCGGTTGCTAAGTGTTGGTAACTCGAAATAAAAGGCTGCGGAGTAGACGGAGAGTAGCAAAAGGTGAGCTGGCGATATGTGTTGGAAGTTTTCCAAGCTTGATGTGATCAAGCATCGCACGCTCCCTCTACCATCGAGATTGGTGTTAAACCTAAATAATTGTTATTTGGTGTTTGCGTTGAGCATAGACATGATTGGATTATGTCTATCGCAATACGGTTATTCATTTAAGGAGAATAATGGTTACTCTGTTTGTTTGAATAATATCTTCAATGGTCTTGCACCTAAAATGAATGGTTTATTAAATCTCGATCATAGTGATACACATGTTCATGCCAAAAGATATAAGATAGTAATGATAGTACCACCTACTTGTGGCACTGCCATGTAAGTCATATTGGTATAAAACGCATGAAGAAGCTCCATGTTGATGGATATTTGGACTCACTCGTTTTTGAAAAGTTTCAGACATGCGAACCATGTCTATTGGTGTATATGCATGAAGAAACTCCATGAAAATGGACCGTTTGGACTCACTTGATTTTGAATCACTTGAGACATGCAAATCATACCACATGGGCAAGATGACTAAAAGCCTCGTTTTCAGTAAAATGGAACAAGAAACCAACTTGTTGGAAGTAATACATTTTGATGTGTGCAGTCCAATGAGTGCTAAGGCACGCAGTGGATATCGTTATGTTCTTACTTCATGGATGATTTGAGTAGATACTGGGTATATTACTTGATGAAACACAAGTCTGAATTATTGAATGATTCAAGTAATTTCAGAGTGAAGTTGAAGATCATCGTGACAAGAGGATGAAATGTCTATGATATGATCACAGAGATGAGTATCTGAGTTACGAGCTTTGGCACGCAATTAAGACATTGTGGAAATTGTTTCACAATTAATACCGCCTGGAACACCATAGTGTGATGGTGTGTCCGAACATCATAGTTGCACCCTATTGGATATGGTACGTACCATGATGTCTCTTATCAAATTACCACTCTCGTTCATGGGTTAGGCATTAGAGACAACCACACTCACTTAAATAGGGCACCATGTAATTCCATTGAGACGACACCGTTTTGAACTATGGTTTGGAGAAACCTAAGTTGTTGTTTCTTAAAAGTTTGGGGCTGCGACGCTTATGTGAAAAAGTTTCAGGTTGATAAGCTCGAACCCAAAGCGGATAAAATGCATCTCCATAGGACACCCAAAGCAAGTTGGGTATACCTCCTAACTCAGATCCGAAAGCAATAGGGATTGTTTCTTAAATCGGGTCCTTTCTCGAGGAAAAGTTTGTCTTGGAAAGTTGAGTGGGAGCATGGTAGAGACTTGATGAGGTTATTGAACCATCACTTCAACAAGTGTGTAGCAGGGCACAGGAAGTTGTTCCTGGCGCCTACACCAATTGAAGTAGAAGCTTATGATAGTGATCATGAAGTTTTGGATCAAGTCACTACCGTACCTCGTAGGGTGACAAGGATGCGTACTACTTCAGAGTGGTACAGTAATCCTGTCTTGAAGATCATGTTGCTAGACAACAATGAACCTACGAGCTATGGAGAAGCGATGGTGGGCCCAAATTCCGACAAATGGTTAGAAGCCATGAAATCCGAGATAGGATCCATGTATCGGAACAAAGCATGGACTTTGGTGGACTTGCCCGATGATCGGCAAGCCATTGAGATAAATGGATCTTTAAGAAGAAGAGGGACGTGGACGGTAATGTCACCGTCTATGAAGCTTTACTTGTGGCGAAGAGTTTTTCACAAGTTCAAGGAGTTGACTACAATGAGATTTTCTCATCCGTAGCGATGCTTAAGTCCGTCGGAATCATGTTAGCATTAGTTGCATTTATGAAATCTGGCAGATGGATGTCAAAATGAGTTTCCTTACCAGTTTTCGTAAGGAAAGGTTGTATGTGATACAATCAGAAAGGTTTTGTCGATCCTAAGGATGCTAAAAGGTATTCTAGCTCCAGCGATCCTTCCTTGGACTAGAGCAAGCATCTCGGAGTCAGAATATACACTTTGATGAGATGATCAGAGATTTTGGGTTTATACAAAGTTTATGAGAAACTTGTATTTCCAAAGAAGTGAGTGGGTGCACTATAGAATTTCTGATGAGTATATGTTGTTGACACATTGTTGATCAGAAATGATGTAGAGTTTCTGGAAAGCATATAGGGTTATTTGAGAAGTGTTTTTCAATAGAAAACCTGGATTAAGCTACTTGAACATTGAGCATCAAGATCTATAAGGATAGATCAAAATGCTTAATAATACTTTCAAATGAGCACGTACCTTGACATGATCTTGAAGGTGTTCAAGATGGATCAGTCAAAGAAGGAGTTCTTGCCTGAGTTGTAAGGTATGAAGTTAAGACTTAAAGCTCGACCACGGCAGAAGAGAGAGAAAGGACGAAGGTCGTCCCCTATGCTTTAGACGTAGGCTCTACAGTATGCTATGCTAAGTACCACACCTGGTGTGTGCCTTGCCACAAGTATGGCAAGAGGGTACAAAGGTGATCAAGGAGTGGATCAGCAGACAACGGTCAAAATTTTCCTTGGAGTAATAAGGACATGTTTCTCGATTATGGAGGTGATAAAGAGTTCGGCGTAAAGGGTTACGTCGAGGCAAGCTTTAACACCTATCCGAATGACTCTGAGTAGCAAACCGGATACGTATAGTGGAGCAATCATTTGGAATAGCTCCAAGTGGAGCGTGGAAGCAACATTTACAATATGACCTAGAGATTTGCGAAGTACATACGGATCTGAATGTTGCAGACCCGTTGACTAAAACCTCTCTCACAAGCAAAACATGATCAAACCCCAGAACTCATGAGTCTTAATCACATGATGATGTGAACTAGTTTAGTGACACTAGTAAACTCTTTGGATGTTGGTCACATGGCGATGTGACCTGTGAGTGTTAATCACATGGCGATGTGAACTAGATTATTGACTCTAATGCAAGTGGGAGACTGTTCGAAATATGCCCTAGAGGCAATAATAAATTAGTTATTATTACTATATTTCCTTGTTCATGATAATCCTTTATTATCCATGCTATAATTGTATTGATAGGAAACTCAGATACATGTGTGGATACATAGACAACACCATGTCCCTAGTAAGCCTCTAGTTGACTAGCTCATTGATCAATAGATGGTTACGGTTTCCTGACCAGGGACATTGGATGTCATTGATAACGGGATCACATCATTAGGTGAATGATGTGATGGACAAGACCCAATCCTAAGCCTAGCACAAAGATCGTGTAGTTCGTATGCTAAAGCTTTTCTAATGTCAAGTATCATTTCCTTAGACCATGAGATTGTGCAACTACCGGATACCGTAGGAATGCTTTGGGTGTACCAAACGTCACAACGTAACTGGGTGGCTATAAAGGTGCTCTACGGGTATCTCCGAAAGTGTCTGTTGGGTTGGCACGAATCGAGACTGGGATTTGTCACTCCGTGTAACGGAGAGGTATCTCTGGGCCCACTCGGTAGGACATCATCATAATGTGCACAATGTGACCAAGGGGTTGATCATGGGATGATGTGTTACAGAACGAGTAAAGAGACTTGCCGGTAACGAGATGGAACAAGGTATCGGGATACCGACGATCGAATCTCGGGCAAGTACAATACCGCTAGACAAAGGGAATTGTATACGGGATTGATTGAGTCCTTGACATCGTGGTTCATCCGATGAGATCATCATGGAACATGTGGGAGCCAACATGGGTATCCAGATCCCGCTGTTGGTTATTGACCGGAGAACGTCTCGTTCATGTCTACATGGTTCCCGAACCCATAGGGTCTACACACTTAAGGTTCGATGACGCTAGGGTTATAAAGGAAGTTTGTATGTGGTTACTGTCGGTGTCAAAACCGGCGGATCTCGGGTAGGGGGTCCCGAACTATACGTCTAGGCGGATGGTAACAGGAGACAAGGGACACGATATTTTACCCAGGTTCGGGCCCTCTTGATGGAGGTAAAATCCTACATCCTGCTTGATTAATATTGATGATGTGTATTACAAGAGTGGATCTACCACGAGATCAAGGAGGCTAAACCCTAGAAGCTAGCCTATGGTATGATTGTTGTAATGGAGGTTATGTCCTACGGACTAAAGCCCTCCGGTTTATATAGACACCGGAGAGGGCTAGGGTTACACAGAGTCGATTACAATGGTAGGAGATCTACATATCCGTATCGCCAAGCTTGCCTTCCACGCTAAGGAAAGTCCCATCCGGACACGGGACGGAGTCTTCCATCTTGTATCTTCGTAGTCTTGGAGTCCGGCGGACGATGATAGTCCGGCTGTCCGGACATCCCCTAGTCCAGGACTCCCTCAGTAGCCCCCGAACCAGGCTTCAATGACGATTAGTCCAGCGTGTATGTAGTCTTCGGTGTTGCAAGGCGAGTTCTCCTTCAAGTTCCATGTACCTGCCGAACAGTGTCCGGCTTCCTCATTGATGTTGCACTTCTTGGCTCCCACGCACAATAATGGCCTTCTTCCACGCGTCGCACGAATGCGAAAAGCCAGGGTATCTTTTATGTTTTACCCCCTAGCTGTGCAAATAATCTGCCTATAAGAGAGGCAAGAATCCAGATCCAAATCACACCATCTTCCCTCTGCGAATACTCATCGGAGCACTTCTGACCAAGAATCCATTCCATCATGGACCGTCGACGCAGCTCCTCTTCTAGCGCTCCCAGCCCTCTGCCAGGAGATTGGAGGAGATGCTCTGTTCCGCACAACGAGCTGGTGAAGCTCCAAGCGGGGGGATATCTCCCTCCGGCCTTCATGGTTCCGGTTCGAGCCGGGCTGGCCACCTACCAAGGTGGGAAGCAAGCGGAGGCTACCCCAAGTCCCAACAAAGGGGAGCGGGTATGCTTCGTCCCCTATCTGATATGGGGACTCGGATTTCCTATACATCCGTTCCTCCGCGGGCTCCTGGAGTTCTACGGACTCTAGCTCCATCACCTTACACCCGCCTCTATCCTGCATATCGCGGGTTACGTAGCTCTTTGCGAGCTATTTCTGGGCATCGAGCCCCATTTTGCACTGTGCAAGAGGTTGTTCTGCCTCGTACCCCGCTCTCACGAGGGGTACATATATCAAGTGGGCGAGCCGAAATATGGCGCATTGCCGGGACCGGATATCCATCCGGAACCCCTAATAAGGCGTCCGAAGACTGGCCTTCGGAATGGTTTTACATAGAAGACGCTCCGCTGTCGGACCCTGTTCGGATCGGCCTCCCGGAGTTCAGCACTGCTCCTCTAAAGAAACGCCTTAGTTGGCGCCCGCGGAGCCCCCAACTAGAGGAAGACAAGAGCATCCATTATCTGATGGGCCGAATAAGATTACTGGCCCATTCCGGGTTGACCATTGTCGGTGTCAAAACCGGCGCATCTCGGGTAGGGGGTCCCGAACTATGCGTCTAGGCGGATGGTAACAGGACGAGGGACACGATGTTTTACCCAGGTTCGGGCCCTCTCGATGGAGGTAAAACCCTACGTCCTGCTTGATTAATATTGATGATATGGGTAGTACAAGAGTGGATCTACCACGAGATCAAGGAGGCTAAACCCTAAAGCTAGCCTATGGTATGATTGTTGTAATGTATGTTGTCCTACGGACTAAAGCCCTCCGGTTTATATAGACACCGGAGGAGGCTAGGGTTACACAGAGTCGGTTACAATGGTAGGAGATCTACATATCCGTATCGCCAAGCTTGCCTTCCACGCTAAGGAAAATCCCATCCGGACACGGGACGGAGTCTTCAATCTTATATCTTCGTAGTCTTGGAGTCCGGCGGACGATGATAGTCCGGCTGTCCGGACACCCCCTAGTCCAGGACTCCCTCAGTAGCCCATGAACCAGGCTTCAATGACGATAAGTCCGGCGCGCATAATGTTCGGCATTGCAAGGCGGGTTCCTCCCTTGAATAATCCAGAGAAGATTATGAACACCAGGATAGTGTCCGGCTCTGCAAAATAAATTCCACATTCCACCGTAGAGAGAATAAAATGTACACCAGTCCAATCTGCTGACGTATTATGCGGCGTGACATCACACCGCTACCAAGCCTTTGTTTGAATCGTTTTTTACTATACCACCTTAGCACGTTTAGCGAAGCGGTTTCCTTGGCACGTCTTGTCGAAGCAGAGATCATGCTCCCCTTATTCCGGGATTCTCATCAATACGGACGTGGGTAACCCAACCGCGCCATTGATGGTGGCGCTTGGGAGATAAGCGAGTTTTATCAGGCCGGTGGGGACGCATAGTTTTCGTCTGCCTATATATAAGGGATAAGGATTTACCTTCTCACCTACGCCTTCTTCCTCCTTTGCTTATCCATCTCCGCGTACTCAAGCTCCAACGCCCAAGCTCGCGAATTTCGCCCCGACCTTCTCCGAATATGTCCGGAGCGGGAGGCAAATGGTTGGCCTCCACCGTTAAGGAGGAGCACATCACCAAACTGCGCAGCGCCGGATACCTTTCCGGCGATATCGCGCATCGGCTGCCCGACAAGGGGCAACTCAACCCTACCCCTGGGCCCCATGAGAGGGTCGTCTTCCTTCCCCACTTCCTCCCACGGACTGGGCTTTCCACTGCACCCATTCGTCCGGGGGATAATGTTTACTACGGCCTGGATTTCCACGATCTGGCGCCGAACTTCATCCTCAACATCTCGGCATTTATCATCGTGTGCGAGGCCTTCCTCTGCATCCGGCCCCACTTCGGCCTGTGGCTCAAGACCTTCAACGTCAAGCCGAAGGTTGTGAAGGGCGCGCAAGCGGAATGCGGAGGCGCCATGTTGGGTAAGTTGCCCAACGTCCTTTGGCTCGAAGGGGCCTTCGTGGACTCCGTTAAGGGGTGGCAATCGGGGTGGTTCTACATCACCGAACCGCGCAAGCCTACATGGGCTGCGGCCCTCGAGTTTAGATCTGGCGTCCCCACGCAGCTCACCTCCTAGAAAGAGAAGGGCTTGCTGTGGGGCAATCCGAAGGAGGTGACAGGACTCCGAGCCTGCATCCAGAAGCTGGTGAGCAATAAGCTTAGGCTCGTCGATGTGGTCCAAGTCATGCTCATCCGCCGGATTCTCCCATGCCAAGAACGGGCATTCAATCTGTGGGAGTTCAATCCGGAACAGCACCAGGCGCTGAGCGGGCTCTTCGATATGACATACGAAGGCGCCTGGAGGGTGCTGTTTAAGGGCGCCGAAGCCCCCGCATCCGTGACGGAAGATCGCGGATTTCGCTCGCAGCATCCAGCTGACGAGGTAAGTGATTCAACCCCATTACGGGACACTTGTGGTAATTAAACTGATTCTAAGAGGGTTTCAATCTCTCTTTTCCTTTGACAGGAATGGATGGAGAAGGCCAAGCAGCTCATCAGCCCGGCTCCCATGCCAGAAGACCCAGAGAACGCCCGTTTAGCAGGGCTGCTGGTTCCGGCACCGCACGTGGTGCCGGAGAAGAAGGCCAAGAAGGTGGCCGCGGGGACTCGAAAGAGTTCCCGCAATCAGGCGTCCGACGATGAGGCGGACTCCTCCCCCAAAGACGAGCAGGAGGAGGAGGACTCTCTCTCGGAGGAGGGAGAGAAGAAGAGGAAGGCTTCCCCAATAGGGGAGGCCGAAGGGTCCAAGAGGGGGAGGACAATCCCCCCGGACAGTTTTGCCAACACCACCGTTGGCGAGGATGAGTGGCCTCCAAGGGCCAGGCGTCCGGCAAGATCGTAAGTATCCAGATCCTTGATGTGCAATTTCTTTCGTGTCGCGTAGTGTCCTTCTAATGAAGGGTTCTGTCTGTAGCCCGGCCGATGATGATCTCCCCGCTTCATCGAGCGGGTCGTTGGCCCCATCGGATGTGGATTCACTTCTGACCGCCTCTACCCCCCGCGCCAACGAGGACGCCGAGGTGGGATCCCAAAGAAGGACCCATCAGGAGGAGGCGCCATCAGGCTGCCTCCCGGACTTTGTGCCGGACTCTACATCGGAACCCGCAGTGGTTCCAGAGTCCGGCGGGCGGCCCCTTCGAAAGAAGGGCAAGACCGTGACACCGGCGACCTCCGTCCAACCGGAGGCACCGGATAACTTGCTGGAGGCGCTTAAAGGCGCTTCCATCGAGGAAGAACACCGCACTATCATGAGTGCGGTGATTCAAAAGGTTCAGCTCGCCAAAAGCGGGCTGACCGAAGCCTGCTGCAGCCTTCTAACAGGCTTTGAGGTAAGAAGTTAAAATTATGTAATGTAATACCGCATAGACAGTAGCCCCTGATGCTCAGTTCGGTGTTCAGAAAGAAAAGCCGGACTGAGGATCTAACAAGATATACGCAGGGTTGCTTAAAATATGTCAATATGGGTTTGCAGGCTGCGCTGCTGACCTCTGCCGCACTATCGGCGGAGGTCGATGTGTTGAAGAAGGATCTCGAGCGGTCCGAGCAAGAGCTCGGCCATGCCAAGAAGCAGCTCGAGGACAAAGAAGGTGAGTCACACCACTTTGAATAGTTACCTTAAAGAAAAGGATTTTGGTTGCAATAAAATTAACAAGGATAATATGGGTATTGCAGGTGCCACGAACAAGGTGGCAGTCCTGAAGGAGGCTGTGTCCGCGGCCGAACGCAGTGCGGCCGTGGAGCGGGAAGAGTGAGAGAAGAAGGAGGCACGGGTGGCGCAAGTACGGCAAGAGCTCCAGGCTCTCATGGAGAAGCATGAGAGTTTGGAGCGTGACTCCAAGACTCGAGAGTCTGAGCTTGCCTCGACTCTCGAAAGTGCCAAGTCTGCCAAGGCCGAGGCCCGTAAGGCCCTTCAGGAGGTTGAAGATGTGAAGAAGATAGCGGCGGGTAAGGCATTTTTCATGCAAAGCAAGCATGTTAATGTAAAATACCTGACACTTACCCGCATTCGGAGCTCTCCAGGGGCGTTTGCAGATCTGCCGCGTAGTGCGTCCGATGCCGCCGCATTCTATCGTGGCGAGGAGGGAAGCTCGACGGAGAAAGTCTTCTGGTCTCAGTACGCTGAGGCCAGACACCCGGTGCCCCCAAGCGACCAGCTGAAGCAGCTGGTCGAACTCCACAAGGTAGCTGAGGAGGCCATGAAGGGCCTTATAGTCCGGCTGTGGCCTAGACAGGCCATGCCTGGGAGCTACTTTGGCCTCGTGCGGCGGCTGGTGGATGCATGCCCCTGGGTGGAGGTTGTCAAGCGTTCCGCCTGTATTGAAGGTGCTCGTCGGGCCCTTGCCCGCACAAAGGTGCACTGGGGCAGGCTGGATGCGGAGAAGCTTCTCACTGACCCGCCGCCACCGGGCAAGGAGTATCGTACGCCCGAGATGTATTATAAAACTATGCTGAAGGGAGCCCGCGATATTGCGGATGAATGCCCCAAAGATGTAATTTTTGAGTAAACTCGCTATGTATTATCCTGTGCGCTGAAGACTTTGTTCATATGTGCATTAAGCAACGCTTGTTTTAATTTAAAATATTACCTTCTGTTCGGCCATTTATAAAATCTGAGAGATGGCAAGTCGTTGGCTTCAGCCCCCGAGCCGCGAGTGCTGGGGTGTTCGGGATAACCTTGAGCACTCTTGTTCCCATTTTTGGGTTCATCTAGGGAGGCGCTCAACACAACGAACAAGGCGACCGGACTTATAATGCTTGAACACTCTCACTTAGCCATAGAATTCTATAATTTTAAATTTCGGTGAAGCCCCTGGTATTCGGAAGGCCGAATCCGGGGCGCTATCCACGCCTTCGTCGGACATGGTCCGGAACTTCGCTCGAAGCGGCGTGAGTCTTTAAGGACCCGAAGAAACCTCTCGAACAGCGACTCGTCTCTCGCCTTATCATGCCGGTCAGTTTTAGCTTTGTCCACTGAGGCGCTCGCCCGGCTCAACCGGGGCGCAATCGCAGTGGTTCTCCCAGTGCCACCTTAGCCGACAGAACGGAACGTAAGGCACCAAAACGTGGGAGTCGGGCAAACCCAACTATTGACCCAAGACATGATTCAGAGCTGATTCATATAATGCTATAAGTTTGGGGTGCCGCACTTTATTAAAGTGTTCGGACTTATCACACCACAATGTGGGGAACATAAGCCCCTGGTGTAATAGGTCGTACCAAAATATACGGGTGCAAGATGTCATGTAATGAACATATATATATAAGGTAATGTAATTGCAGTCGAAAAGTGCTGCATTATTTATTAAAGGAAGTCTGCTATGAGTGTGGACTGATACAAATAGTGCGGTAAGCAAGGGATTTGGACTAAGTATACATGTCCCCCAGCAGGGGTGAGCTGCGGACTTGGTGTATATAATCGAATTTAATGCTCGTAATTGAGACCACCTGAGTGTTCGTCGCAGCCTTCTTTCGTCCCTGACTGTTGCATCACGAGTTCGGCAGGTTCGCCGCCAGACTGGGCCTCTGGTTACCGGAGTCCTGTGTACACAAAGAAGGAAAATAATAAATAAAAAAGGGGGGCACACTTGCGAGCCCCTGGTGTGGTCGAACCGCACTCTGGGTCCATTGCGATCGTGCCCCTTCCCCTGCGCCCATGGTATCTCCAAAGCGTAATGATGTACGCGGAGTGTTATTCTTGCGATCATGCGCGGGCGGGGGTTGGGGCCGCATTGCTACGCGTGCTCTGATCGCGCCAGGTGGTCTTGGTTGGTATTGCTTCGGGCGCATTTTGCTGTATCCGGCCATTTAACGGCCGGACTCGAGAATTGCCTTAAGAGGCTGCTATGTACTTCTGCCGCGAGAGCCGCTGTATGTTCCTCCGTTCGGAGGAAGCGTTCTGTATTCCCGTTGACCGTGATGACTCCATGAGGGCCTGGCATCTTGAGCTTGAGGTATGCATAATGCGGCACCGCGTTGAATTTTGCAAACGCGGTTCGTCCGAGCAGAGCGTGATAGCCGCTGCGAAACGGGACTATGTCGAAGATTAACTCCTCGCTCCAGAAATTGTCCGGGGATCCGAAGACCACTTCCAGTGTTACTGAGCCTGTACAGTTGGCTTCCACACCTGGTATGACACCTTTAAAGGTTGTCTTTGTAGGTTTAATCCTTGAGGGGTCTATGCCCATTTTGCGCACTGTATCCTGATAAAGCAGGTTCAGGCTACTACCGCCATCCATCAGGACTCTCGTGAGGTGAAATCCATCGACGATTGGGTCTAAAACCAATGCGAAGAATCCGCCATGGTGTATGCTGGTCGGATGGTCTTTTCGATCGAAAGTGATCGGACAAGAGGACCATGGATTGAACTTCGGGGCGACTGGCTCCATCGCATAGACGTCCCTTAGTGCGCGCTTCCTCTCCCTCTTGGGTATATGGGTCGCATAAATCATGTTCACCGTCCGCACTTGTGGGGGAAAACCTTTCTGTCCTCTATTGTTCGGCGGTCGGGTCTCCTCCTCATCGTTGCTATTTAGCCCCTTGTCGTTGTTTTCGGCAATTAACTTGCCTGCCTGCTTGAACACCCAGCAATCTCTATTAGTGTGATTGGCTGGTTTTTCAAGGGTGCCATGTATCTGGCATAAGCGGTCGAGTATTCGGTCCAAATTGGATGGAACCGGAGTGGTTCTTTTGAATGGCTTCTTCCGTTGACCGGGTTTAGAGCCTCGGAATCCGGCGTTGACTGCCGTATCCTCCTTGTCGTCACCGTTAATGCGGCGTTTGTTTTTGTTTCGACGTGACCTGCCGTTGTTGTCCTTAGTATCCGGACTGCCAGAATTTTTATGGAGATTGTTGCTGCGAGCTAGCCAGCTATCCTCTCCCGCGCAGAAGCGGGTCATTAATGATGTGAGGGCTGCCATAGATTTCGGCTTTTCCTGTCCCAGGTGCCGGGCTAGCCATTCGTCGCGGATGTTATGCTTGAAGGCTGCAAGGGCCTCTGCATCCGGACAGTGGACGATTTGATTTTTCTTCGTCAAGAACCATGTCCAGAATTGTCTGGCCGATTCGTATGGCTGCTGAATGATGTGGCTTAGGTCATCGACGTCTGGTGGTCGCACATACGTGCCCTGGAAGTTATCAAGGAATGCGGCTTCCAGGTCTTCCCAACACCCAATTGACTCTGCGGGAAAGCTGTTAAGCCAATGCCGAGCTGGTCCTTTAAGCTTGAGTGGGAGATACTTGATGGCGTGGAGATCGTCGTTGCAGGCCATATGGATGTGGAGAAGATAATCTTTGATCCAAACCGCGGGGTCTATTGTGCCATCGTAGGATTCAATATTTACGGGTTTAAACCCTTCAGGGATTTGATGATCCATTACTTCGTCAGTGAAGCATAGCGGGTGTGCGGCGCCTCTGTATTGAGCAATATCACGACGCAGCTCAAGAGAGCGCTGTCTGCCATGTTCGGCCCGGCCGGGGTTATTATATCCGGTGCGACGGTATTCGTCATGGGTCGTGGGGCGCCCACGTGATACGTAGATGGATCTGGATTGCCTTGCTTTGTCCTCCAATATATCTCGCAAGTCCAACGCGTTCCCTCTTGGCTTCGTACTTTTGGAGCGATGCCGGGGTACGGTCTTGGTTGGGGGCCTGGATGCCTCTCTGTCACGACCACGGGGTGGTCGGTCAGCCGTATCGTGCGCTGGTGATGGAGGTATGTATGCTTCCTCCTCTAATCGGGGGAGCAGCTTGCGTCTTGGATAGCTTTTGGAGGGGCGTTCGAGTTTATACTCTTCGGCCGCGAGGACCTCGGTCCATCGATCGGCCAGCAGGTCCTGATCAGCTTGAAGCTGCTGCTGCTTTTTCTTTAGGCTGTTTGCCGTGGCGATAAGCCTGCGTTTGAAACGCTCTTGTTCGACGGGATCCTCGGGCACGACGAATTCGTCATCGTTGAGGCTTGCCTCGTCTTCGGAGGGAGGCATATAGTTGTAATCCTCAACCCCTTCGTCTGCCGCCCTCTCGTGAGGGCTTGCTTCTGCATCCTCCTGCGCTGAGTCTTGCTGGAGGGGTTTGTCTTCGGCACTTTCTGGGGTATTATTATCTCCTGTGCCGGAATCTCCATTCTTGCTGTGGCGGGATTTAGAGCGGCGCCGCTGACGCCGGCGCTTGGGCTGTTTCTTTAAAGAATCTGCCTCCGTTGTTTCTTCGCCGTCCCCGTCTTTTGGGGTATCCACCATGTATATGTCATATGACGAGGTGGTCTTCCAGTGCCCTGTAGGCGCTGGTTCCTGTTCGTCTCCGGCATCGTCGTCCATAGCGTCGATGTCTTCGGAGTCGTAGTCTAGCATGTCGGTTAGATCGTCGATAGTGGCTACAAAGTGGGTGGTGGGTGGGCTCTGAATTTCTTCGTCGTCCGTATCCCAACCATCCTAGCCATAGTCCGGCCAGGGCTCTCCTGATAACGAGAGATGCTTTAGTGAATTCAGGATGTCGCCAAAAGGCGAGTATTGGAAGATGTCCACGGCGGTGAATTCCATAACCGGCGCCCAATCCGATTTGGTTGGTAGGGGCGTGGGAGGTTCGGAGTCCGGCAAGGAGACCGGCACCTCGGAATCACGAGTTTTGCGAGGGACAAGATTAGTGTTCGGCTCCATCGCCGTGGAAGTTAAAGCCCCCGAGGCGGTGTCCATCCACCGATCCTCTATCTGGGCAATCGGCTCCGGACTAATGGCCGAAGCGGATTCGCGTGCGGCCACCAAGGCACTGTTCAGCGCCAGAGCTAGATCATGCCCATCGTCACAGTGCGGCGCGCTTGGCTGTGGTTCGAGTCCGTCGAAGATCAAGTCTCCGCGGACATCGGCCGTGAAGTTTAGGCTTCCGAATCTGACCTGACGGCCAGGGGCGTAGCTTTCGATCTGCTCCAGATGACCAAGCGAATTAGCCCGCAGTGCGAAGCTGCCGAATACGAAGATCTGTCCAGGGAGAAAAGTCTCACCCTGGACAGCGTCGTTGGTTGAAGATGCCATCGGGCCTATCGGTGACGACACAGAGGAACTCTCAATGAAAGCACCAATGTCGGTGTCAAAACCGGCGGATCTCGGATAGGGGGTCCCGAGCTATGCGTCTAGGCGGATGGTAACAGGAGACGAGGGACACGATGTTTTACCCAGGTTCGGGCCCTCTCGATGGAGGTAAAACCCTACGTCCTGTTTGATTAATATTGATGATATGGGTAGTACAAGAGTGGATCTACCACGAGATCAAGGAGGCTAAACCCTAAAGCTAGCCTATGGTATGATTGTTGTAATGTATGTTGTCCTACGGACTAAAGCCCTCCGGTTTATATAGACATCGGAGGAGGCTAGGGTTACACAGAGTCGGTTACAATGGTAGGAGATCTACATATCCGTATCGCCAAGCTTGCCTTCCACGCTAAGGAAAGTCCCATCCGGACACGGGACGGAGTCTTCAATCTTGTATCTTCGTAGTCTTGGAGTCCGGCGGATGATGATAGTCCGGCTGTCTGGACACCCCCTAGTCCAGGACTCCCTCAACCATGATTGGAGTCATGGCAACATGCATTACGCGGGGGGTGCAGCCACTACAATACAGGGGCCACCCCATGTGGGATTTCAACGGGGAAGACGATGCCACCCGTCATGGCCGCAAAGGACCGGATTCGGCCGAGGATCTGGTGTAGATCCTGTCTGGCCTGTACAAGGGGGAGAAGGAGGACTTCCTTTAGACAAACCCCTTGAATGGGTTCTCCATGAATAACCCTCGGCATTGGGTAAGAGAACACTTTTAGGGCCCGACCCATTCTTTCAAAGTTTAAGCTTCTCATATTATGTCTTCGGCGCAGGAACTGCGTCGGATTGTGGAGGACATGATAAGTCCAGCTCCGCAACCCGAGGATCTGGAGAGATCCCGGGATCCGGCCTCCGAAGAGGATCCGGACATAAAGGTGGAGCTAATCGACGGGGTGTTCCACCAGCTCAGCATGGATAATGCTTTAGTCACCATTACGGCTGACTATCCCGGACTATATCCGGCTTCCCAGGTGATTGTGACCGAAGTCCTGACACCGTTATTCCTTCCTTGTTTATTTCTGACCACCGTATACGATGGCGCTGTGCAGGAGGTGCCTTCAGGGCGGGAAGCCGAGCCTGCGACGGCTGACCAACAAAGGCCAGTCCGAACCAGTAGGCAGAAGAGGAGCGCGGCGCGGACTGAAACGTCGCTGCAAAGGTATAGCTCACAATTCATTACTTGGAGCAACGTTCCTAGGAAGCGTTTGAGTGCTCATGACTTTTGTAGGAGAAAAAGCGCCCGCCGGACTGCAGGCGTGGAGGTTGCCAATCCAACCTCTACCAGCCAGGCTCCAGCACCTGGTCTGGATGGGGAGGTGAGCGCAAGGCGCGAGCCGGACACTCCTCCGACGGAGGATGCCGACGGACTGTCCGCCACCAAGTCTGAGGTGGAGAGCGCCATGAACCATAGGCGTCGCCGGACAGTATTTCGTGACGCGTGCTTCTCCCCTGAGTCGTTGAATGCCTTTAACGCGGAGGACGCGCACCTCCGTGCTGCTCAAGATGGTTTTACCAGAGCCACGGAGCAGTACGTAAAAGACATACGGGTAAGAGAATTTAATAGCTATATATGCCAGTAGCCCCCGAGACTTAAAGTAGTTATATTAACTGATTTAAGGATCATTTGAAACGCAGGATCTTACCGAGAAGGATACCCAACTGTCTCAGGAGCTGCAAGAGTGCAAGGCCCAACTTGAGGCCGCACTCGCTGCCGCAGGAGGAAACACAGAGACCCCTCCTGGTAACACATTATTTGAAAAATATAAGCGCTGTGCGGCGTGCGCGTAAGTCTAATAATGACATTGCAGGTGCTGCCGGACAAGATCCGGATAGGCAGGAACTACTGCGCCAGCTGAAGGCCGGCGAGAGGGTTCTGAATAGAGTGCGGCAAGAAAGGAACAAGCTCCAAGATGCCCATGCCCAGCGTGGAGAAGAGCTGAAAGGCGTTCGGGCCGAGCTGTCCGGCTCCGTTAAGGAGAATCAGCGGCTTCGTCGCGGCATCTATAGTAAGTGCTTGAGCGGACTCCTTTGAAAAGAAGAGTTCGGCGAGGAAGTCAATTGACAAAATATGTCTTGTAGGTATACTCACAGGTCGCCCTGCGGAGGAGATGCCCGTATCAACGGGTGATCAACTTCCCAAGCTGTTGCAGCTGCTCGAACGAGTTCGGCAGGCAATGAGCGGCGTCGTCCAGGCTTTATGGCCAGCCCTCTCCCTACCCGAGGGCCTTGGGGAGCTTGCGGAGAAGCTTCAGGGAGTGCGGCAGCGCTTCCGTTTATGGAAGATTTTGGCCTACCGCCAAGGTGCCAGGGAGGCTTGGGCCATGGTGAAGACGCGGTACAAGAAGGCGGATCCCAACCACATGGCCGAGGTCGGACCTGTGGGGCCCGATGGGAAGGAGATCCATGTGAGTTTAGTATACGGCCAAGTAGAGTTGGCCACTAAATTTTCCCGACGGGACTGTAAATTAGACAGCCTGTTAGACGGGATTGAGGAGGAATACAGTCAGTAGATTTGACAATGTATTTTTAAAATGACATGTGAAATGCCTTCTAGCCGGATTGTAGATCGTTTGTCTTTGCCGACCTTTTCGCTTCAACCTTGGGACCCTAGAGTCTGGAGTGTGTCTGAATACCTTCTCGGTTAAGAAACAACCGGGGTATGCATGGAGACCAGGCGTAGGGGTCATTAGTGCTTTATCAGACAAGTGCCCAACTAGTTATGTTATATTACATGGTTAGTAAGAAACATCTTCCAGGGAGAATAGTTCCGTTAGGGGTTCCTTTCCCTGGGAGGCATGCCCTAAAGTGCATGTCCGGACTACGAAAAGAGCAGAAAAACATCTGGGGCAGATAAATAAGTAGGTAAAAAATCATCTTTCAAGTCACCGACCGAATATTCCCTTAAGAACGCTAGCTTTCGGCTTCACCCAGTCTGAGGTACACATCCGGCTGACCCGGCAGTAACAATCGCAGAGGTGCTCCCTTTACCTCCTAGCCGAACAATCGGGAATGTAGGGGTAAGCACAGGAGCCAGGCAACCCAGCTTGGCCAAAACTTAAGTCATATCGATGCATATAATGGTGAATAAAAGGTACATGTGGAAGCTTGACACATGTGCTGGGCATGAAGCCCTTATAATTAAGCTTCTGGTAAAGAAGCCCCCAGGTATAATGAGTGCGGATGGCACATCAAGCGTGTGCGAACAATGCGCGAGTAGGCCCTTAAGGGCTTTTTAGTAAAAGGGTTAAGAGAATAAAGAGAAACAAAAGACAGCTGAAGTGTAAAAATTTGAACGGGGGAAGGGGACGAACTCTTAGTCCGGCGCTAGGCATAGAATCTTCAGAGGCGGTCTGCGTTCCATGGGTTTGGCTCGAGTCGGTTGTCCGAGGCATTTCATAGACGGTACACTCCACCGGTCAGGACTTGATCGATAATGAAGGGGCCCTCCCATTTGGGCTTGAGCTTGTCCTTTTTCTTGTCCGACAGGCATAGAACTAGTTTGCCAACATTGTAAGTCTTGGCCCGTACTTCTCTGCTTTGATATCTTCGAGCCTGCTGCTGATAGAATGCGGAACGAGCCTTGGCGACATCGCGTTCTTCCTCCAATGCGTCCAAGCTGTCCTGCCGATCCAGCTCGGCTTCTCTTTCTTCGTACATGCGCACTCGAGGTGAGTCATGAATGATGTCGCAGGGCAGAACTGCCTCTGTGCCGTATACCATAAAAAATGGTGTGAATCCGGTAGTACGGTTGGGCATTGTCCGCAGCCCCCAGAGTACGGAGTCGAGCTCCTCTACCCAGTGCGTGTCAGATTTCGTAAGTGACCGCACTAGTCTGGGTTTGATGCCGCTCATTATTAGACCATTTGCTCGTTCCACTTGACCATTGGTTTGAGGATGATAGACTGAAGCGTAATCGAGCTTAATGGCCATATTTTTGCACCATGATTTAACCTCGTCGGCCGTAAAATTCATGCCGTTATCGGTGATGATGTTGTGGGGGACACCATAACGGTGTACTACCCCGGATATAAAGTCTATCACTGGTCCGGACTCTGCCGTTTTGACTGGTTTGGCCTCTATCCATTTGGTGAATTTGTCCACCATGACCAATAGGTACCTTTGCTTGTGGGTTCCCCCTTTAAGGGGTCCAACCATGTCAAGCCCCCAGACCGCAAACGGCCAGGTAATGGGTATAGTTTTGAGGGCAGTGGGTGGCATATGGCTCTGATTAGCAAAGAGCTGACAACCGATGCATCTTTGGACTAAGTCCTGAGCATCTGCCCGGGCCGTCGGCCAATAAAATCCTGTACGGAATGCCTTTCCTACAAGGGCCCGAGCTGCTGCATGGTGTCCGCCTAGTCCAGCATGAATTTCAGCCAGGAGGTTTCGCCCTTCCTCTTCGGAGATACACCTTTGAAGGACTCCGGTTGTGCTTTTCTTATAAAGTTCTCCCTCATGGACCCTGTAGGCTTTAGATCGCCGGACTATGTAGCGGGCCTCATTTTGGTCTTCGGGAAGTTCCTGCCTAAGCAAGTAGGCTAGGAATGGTTCTGTCCACGGGGCGATTACTGCCATTATGTCGTGGGCTGAAGGTGTTGTGTCAACGGCTGAATCGCCGGTTGGCGCGGTTTTTTCCGGTTTGTCGTTACCGGACTCCTCTTCCCATAGTACGGATGGCTTGAAGAGCCGTTCCAGGAAGATGTTTGGAGGGACAGCGTCACGTTTTGCGCCGATGCATGCCAGTACATCGGCCACTTGGTTATTATCTCGGGCTACGTGATGGAATTCGAGTCCTTCAAACCGAGCTGACATTTTTAGGACAGCGTTGCGATATGCTGCCATTTTCGGATCCTTGGCGTCAAAGTCTCCATTTATTTGGGATATTGCAAGGTTTGAATCCCCACGCACCTCTAGGCGTTGAATGCCCATGGAGATTGCCATCTGGAGACCATGTAAAAGGGCCTCGTATTCGGCTGCGTTGTTGGAGTCCGTGTACATTATTTGAAGTACGTATTGGACTGTGTCCCCGGTCGGGGACATCAGTACGACGCCAGCCCCCAGTCCGACCAACATTTTAGAGCCGTTGAAGTGCATAATCCAATTGGAGTATGCGCCGTACTCTTTAGGGAGTTTGGCTTCGGTCCATTCAGCGACAAAGTCAGCCAAAACTTGTGACTTTATAGCTCGCCGAGGTTTGTAAGTTATATTGAATGGTAAGAGCTCAATGGCCCATTTTGCAATCCTGCCCGTTGCGTTGCGGTTGTTTATAATTTCATTGAGTGGTACTTCGGAGGCCACTGTTATCGAACACTCTTGAAAGTAGTGTCGGAGCTTCCGGGATGCCATGAACACCGCATACACTATCTTTTGATAGTGCGGGTAACGGGACCTGCAGGGGGTTAACACAGTGGATACGTAGTACACTGGTTTTTGAAGAGGGAATTTATGCCCTTCTGTCTCTTGTTCGACGACGAGTACCGCGCTTACAACTTGATGTGTTGCTGCGATGTATAACAACATTAGTTCGCCCAGGTTGGGCGCGGCCAGGACCAGATTTGTAGCCAATATGGCATTTATTTCTTCGAGTCTGGCCGTGGCAGCATCCGTCCACTCGAAGTGTTCGGTGCGCCTAAGGAGGCGATACAGGGGCAATGCCTTTTCTCCTAGACGGGAGATAAAGCGGCTTAGAGTCGCCACGCATCCAGTCAATTTTTGTATTTGCTTGAGGTCTTTTGGGATATCTAGCTGTGACAGAGCTCAGATCTTGGCTGGGTTTGCTTCAATTCCTCTACCGGATACAATGAAGCCCAGCAGCTTTCCTGCTGGTACGCCGAAAACGCATTTTTCCGGATTCAGCTTGATGTCATATGCTCTGAGGTTGTCGAATGTGAGCCTCAAGTCGTCTACTAGAGTTTCGACGTGTTTGGTTTTGACGACTACATCATCTACGTATGCCTCTACTGTTTTGCCGATTTGGGCGGCCAGACATGTTTGAATCATGCGCTGATATGTTGCGCCGGCGTTTTTAAGTCCGAAGAGCATCGTGTTGAAGCAGAATGGTCCATATGGAGTGATGAATGCCGTTGCAGCTTGGTCCGCTTCCGCCATCTTGATTTGATGGTAGCCGGAGTATGCGTCAAGGAAGCACAATGAATCGTGCCCTGTAGTAGCATCGATTATTTGGTCGATGCGGGGGAGGGGGAAGGGATCCTTTGGGCAAGCCTTATTGAGGTC
This sequence comes from Triticum timopheevii, assembly GCA_963921465.1. Classification (NCBI taxonomy): domain Eukaryota; kingdom Viridiplantae; phylum Streptophyta; class Magnoliopsida; order Poales; family Poaceae; genus Triticum; species Triticum timopheevii. The sequence continues at coordinate 420,244,972 of OY997262.1, forward strand.
TTTAAAATCGACGCATAGGCGCCAGGATTTGTCCTTCTTTGGTACCATTACCAGGTTTGCTAGCCAATCCGGATGTTTGATATCTCTGATGAATCCGGCTTCCAATAGTTTGGCTAGCTCTTCTCCCATTGCCTGTCTTTTGGGTTCGAAAAATCGTCGAAGGGCCTGTTTGACTGGCTTGAATCCTTTTAGGATGTTTAGGCTGTGTTCTGCCTATCTGCGTGGGATTCCGGGCATATCCGAGGGGTGCCAGGCGAAAATGTCCCAATTTTCCCGAAGGAATTCTCGCAGTGCGGCGTCTACATCAGGGTTCAATTGTGCCCCGATGGAGGCCGTCTTTGTTGGGTCCGTTGGATGGACCTGGAATTTTACTATTTCGTCCGCTGGTTTAAAGGAGGTGGACTTGGATCTCTTATCGAGTATCACATCATCCCTATTCACCGTAGAGCGCAGCGCGGTGAGTTCTTCTGCCGCTAGGGCTTCGGATAGTGCCTCCAGGGCTAATGCGGCTGTCTTGTTTTCGGCGCGGAGTGCTATGTCCGGATCACTAACGAGAGTGATTATTCCGCCGGGCCCAGGCATTTTGAGCTTCATGTACCCGTAATGGGGTACGGCTTGAAAAATTGTGAATGCCTCCCGTCCTAATATAGCGTGATATCCGCTGTTGAACGGGGCCACTTGGAACATGACTTCTTCGGATCTGTAATTGTCCGGCAAGCCGAACACCACATCGAGTGTGATTTTTCCGGTGCAGCGCGCTTCCCGGCTAGGGATTATTCCTCTGAAGGTTGTGCTGCTTCGCTCAATACGGCTCCAGTCTATTTCCATTTTTTGAAGAGTTTCCTCATAGATGAGGTTTAATCCGATGCCGCCATCCATGAGGACCTTTGTAAGTCGAAAGTCGTCCACTATTGGACTAAGTACCAGTGCAGCTGGTGCTCGGGCTGTTCGGAATTTAGGTTCGTCGCTGGCGTTGAAGGTGATGGCAGTGTCGCTCCATGGATTTGTTGTTGCTACTTGGTAGACTTCGGCGAGGCTGCGGATTGTTCGTTTCCACATATTATTTGATGCGAAAGTCTCGAAGACTGTTGATACCGTACCGGTATTGTTAGAGTGGTTTTCCGGGGCTAGAAGCTCCTCGCCACTTTTGGCCACCTGCCGTAATATCCAACATGCTCGAAGGCTATGTGTTGGGACGGCGCCTTCTGTACTGTGAATTTTACAGGGTCCGCTAAGCCATCCCTCCAGTACGGTTCCGTGCCCTCTATGGGGTTTTTGCTTTTTGATTTTTGTGTCAGGTGCCTGAGTGTAATGCACCCTTTTGTTGCGGACTAGGGTTGTATTCGGGGCCGGATTGTCCCAAAACTTATTTTCGGTTTTCCGAAAACTCTCCATCGCACAGTACTTTCGTACTATGGACGCCAGGTCGGTGAAGTGTGTAATTTCACGACGGCTGACGGCGTTCAAGATTCCCTCGTCCGTGCAATTATTGCAAAAAATTGAGATTGTGTTTTCCTCTCCGCAGTCCTTTATCCTGTCCATAACCAGGAGGAATCTGGCCCAGTAGTGATGTACTATTTCGGCGGGCTCTTGCCGGATTAGAGATAGATCGCATATGTCTGGGCGGGTGGGTGGCATTAAGTCCGGAACCCTGCCCATCTCGAGGCTCGAAGGCCGGGGTTTACAAATTTGGAAGCTTGGATTGCTGGACGTTGTCCAATGAGTCCGGAATGATGCCTGACTTTAAGTTCAGTGCTCGATCGAAGTCCATCCCTCCGCGGGAATCCGACATGGAGGGTTCGGGAGCCCGGACATGGCTAGTTTTTAATACAGGAGAAGAGTCGCCGCATTGTTCCTCTACCACTGCGACGTGGTGGGTGACCTGGGGAGAGTTAATCTCTCTCAGATCGGTTTTAAGCCCAATCTGATTGTAGTCTGTAGTGACTCCCAGGGCGGCGACGCGATCCAAGAGCTCATTGATAGACGAGAGCTCTATTGGATCCAGCCGCTCGGCAAATTCCGAGCTGACGTGAAGATTACTTTTGACGACTTGAGAAGTCATTGTCGAAGCGGTGGCCGGACAGGCGGTCATAAGAAAACCACCTAGCCGTATAGTTTGGCCGGCGGCCAAGGCTCCTTTGGCAAAAATACCGTCCTTGAAGACGGGAGAAGGCATCCTTCCTATCAGTGACGGCACAGAGGAACTCTCAATGAAAGCACCAATGTCGGTGTCAAAACCGGCGGATCTCGGGTAGGGGGTCCCGAACTGTGTGTCTAGGCGGATGGTAACAGGAGACAAGGGACACGATATTTTACCCAAGTTCGGGCCCTCTTGATGGAGGTAAAACCCTACGTCCTGCTTGATTAATATTGATGATGTGTATTACAAGAGTGGATCTACCACGAGATCAAGAAGGCTAAACCCTAGAAGCTAGCCTATGGTATGATTGTTGTAATGGAGGTTATGTCCTACGGACTAAAGCCCTCCGATTTATATAGACACCGGAGAGGGCTAGGGTTACACAAAGTCGGTTACAATGGTAGGAGATCTACATATCCGTATCGCCAAGCTTGCCTTCCACGCCAAGGAAAGTCCCATCCGGACACGGGACGGAGTCTTCAATCTTGTATCTTCGTAGTCTTGGAGTCCGGCGGACGATGATAGTCCGGCTGTCCGGACACCCCCTAGTCCAGGACTCCCTCAGTTACCGAATGTTGTTCGGAGTCCCGGATGAGATCCCGGACATCACGAGGATTTTGGCCACCAGAAAATGTTCGGGATTTTTTGGTATTGTACCGGGAAGGTTCTAGAAGGTTCCGGAGTGGGGCCCACCTACATGGGGGGCCCACATGAACATGGGTAGTGGGGTCAAGGCCCCACACCCCTGGTCAGGGCGCACCAAGATCCCCCCTTAGAAGGAATAAGATCATATCCCGAAGGGATAAGATCAAGATCCCTAAAAAAGGGGGATAACAATCGGTGGGGAAGGAAATGATGGGATTTCTTTCCTCCCACCTTTCCCAACGCCCCAATGGACTTGGAGGGCAAGAAACCAGCCCCCTCCACCCCTATATATAGTGGGGAGGCGCATGGGAGCTACACGCTTCCCCTGGCGCAGCCCTCCCCCTCTCCCAAGTACTCCTCCTCTCCCGCGGTGCTTGGCGAAGCCCTGTAGGATTGCCACGCTCCTCCATCACCACCACGCCGTCGTGCTGCTGCTGGACGGAGTCTTCCCCAACCTCTCCCTCTCACCTTGCTGGATCAAGGCATGGGAGACGTCACCAAGCTGTACGTGTGTTGAACGCGGAGGTGCCGTCCGTTCGGCACTAGGATCTCCAGTGATTTGGATCACGACGAGTACGACTCCTTCAACCCCGTTCTCTTGAACGCTTCCGCTTAGCGATCTACAAGGGTATGTAGATGCACTCTCCTTCCCTTTGTTGCTAGTCTCTCCATAGATAGATCTTGGTGTTGCATAGAAAATTTTGAATTTCTGCTACGTTCCCCAACAAAGAGCCCACATACACTTGCATTTTTTCTGAACATTTAGCACGTCCTGTTTAGTCGAATGAAGAAAAAATGCAAGGACATCAAAATGTGTGTAGATAAACAGATAACAAAAATGTGGTTCCATACTAGTTGGAACACTTTTCGCTTAAATGATGTTCATGACAGATTTATCCAACCGCTGCACTTTACTGAACAGTTATTTCCTAGACATGTTGGGTTTTTCGATCTCTAGCTTCGACACCACGTCGTGACCTGATCTGGTGCGTGCAGGCGTTGCGGGCCAAGGACCTGAACGAGATGTTCCCTGTGGTGGACCATGGAGGACGCCGTCTTCATCCTCCTGCCCCGACGCCATGGACGACGCCGTCTTCATCCTCCTGCTCCGATGCCATGGATGATGCCCCTCCACCACCGCTCTGACGCCACCTAGGTCTTCTTACCTTAAGTTTCTTCTTCTTCCCTTACCCTCCATTCCCTTGACTGAGATGTGATGTGGTTTCCTGCCATGAATGAGCAGCTGTAGCCGGATGGATGTAGGACAACCGACCATGGATGAGCAACAGCAACACCCCCATGGTGAGCCCCTCCACCCCTTTGTTCCCCTCTGCTTTCTGTGATGCTAGAGTTTGGCCTCGGTTCCAAGGTTGATTACTTGACGGCCGTCATGTCGAGGACCGAGTATTCGAGCTGATTTGTGTTGTTGGTGGTCATCTAGCTACGGATTTGCTACTGCAAGTTAGAATACCTACTGTTCTGTAGTGTAGAAGACTACTAAATTATCTAGTTTGCATCCCTTTGATGTCATGTATTCTACTGATTTGTTGCAGGTAATTAGAATGTTGTAGATTCAGTACAAACGTGGCATAATCCATTGGAATAAATTAGATGGGAATATATGGTAGGTTTAGTACAAACGTGGCTTAATCCATTGGAATTTTTTTCTCCAATGGGACAATCAGAATGTTGTAGGTTTAGTACAATCAGAATTCCTTATCCAATGTACAATTGTATAGATGCAGTCCCACTCACAAGGGAGGCACACATGCAGCATGGTCTCTGCCATGGTGGCTAGATGTTGCACAGCAGTGCAGGTGTGTGTCCCGATTTACATGCTCACCGTTGTACATGTTGTTTTCTGTTTAGAGTCTATGATGTAATTGATACTGAGATGCTCATGGGGGAGGTCGTTGTTTATGTGCTGTTGGTCCTGGGAATTGCATGCTTGGAGTGATTAAAATTATGTTGTGCCAAATTGTTGCTGCTGCTGTCATATCGATTCTTGTGTAATCTCTATTGTTGCCTCTGTCAAACTGATGCTAGCGTCAAACTACTGTAGTTTATGATGTTGTTGTTGACCTGCTGTTAATGTTGTTATTGACCGGTTGTTGATGATGTTGTTGACCTGTTGTTGATGCTGTTTCAGGAGAAGAAGGACCTGCTCTTGATTCCCGCAGGATGCGCCCACAACCACCTCAATGCTGCTGGAAACACCCCTGGATCGCTGCTGCAGCTGGACCTGATCTGGGCGCGTGGAGGAGAAGCATGCGTGCTGTTGGAACAGGGCCTATCACCATTCTGTTGGCCCAGTCCTGACAGGAGTAGGAACAGGGCCTATCACCATTCTATTTGTGATTGTTATCACATGTAGAGCTTCTGGAGAATGTTTGGAGTATCACGTGTAGAGCTTGTAAAGTATATGTTATTTGTACAATAGGAGCTCTGTACTAAATCTGGATGATAATATTTGGAGTATTATGTGTGTTTTTTTGTTTGAATACTAGTTATTTATTTATTGTTAAATTGAAATATGAAGAATATGAACTTGCTAGCTGGGACCCACGTACCTGAACCTGACATCTGGGACCCATTTGAAAAAAACTAAAACTTTCTAGCAGAAAAGGCCATGGCCCCAAAATGAGAAGGCTTAGTTGTTGGGCTTGGCCCATCTACCTAGCCAAAATTAATATGAGAAAAAAACACCAAATAGGCCGAATTGTTGGGCTCGGCCCATGTAGAAAATCGAATTGGACTGGGCTGAATCTTGTGCCACATCAGCTTGCCACGCTGGATGCTTACGTGGCCTGGGGAGGTTGCTAGTGACCAAAACACCACAGTAGGAATATTTTGGTCGTAAACGTCCATGACCTTCTCACAGAGAAGGTCGCTATAGTCAGTTAACGACCCTCAGCTTTTGACCTTATGTTTTTGGTCACAAAAAGGTCACAAGTTGAAAAGAGTGACCTTTCAGTGACCAATAGTGGTGGTCACAAGTTGACATATTTCTTGTAGTGAAACTCAAAAACTGTTCTCATACATGGCCGAAGCTCGGATTTTATATGCCATAAAAATAAGGGGACCGCTACGTGTCGGCCGGCGGATCATTTTAAAAGATCCGCCGCCTCGCGGGTCGTTAGATGCGGCACAATCTTGCGATTGAACATATTTCTCCACTTCGCAACAGAGGTCTTGTTGCAGAAACATTTACAACAGCATGTGTTGCGTATTTTTTTTGCAACATAAATTGTGTTGCGGGACTTTTTCTGCAACATATGTTGTGTTGCGGATTTTTTTTCGCAACAAAGTTCTTGTCACAGATATTTCTTGCAACAGAGGTTTTGTTATAGATTTTTTTTGCAACCGAGTTGATGTTGCAAAAACTTACCTAAGTTGCCGTCGTCGTTCGCCGACGTGGTTTGCAACACCGTTGTTGTTGCAAGATTAGTTAAACGTATGTGAGTGTGCTTAAGGACGGGTGGATCAAGGACGATCCAACGGTCGTGCGGGTGGCGGAACTCTCCGCGCCATCAGCCGGCAGAGCATTAGCTTTTTCCTAAAAATAACGCACGCGCTAGAATACCTAACTAGCTAGACTCTCGTACAAGACTCCTAGGAAGCAAACGCTAATTTTCCACCTGATTTTATGTCAACTAACACACGCACCAACAACTTGGATATCTATTCAAACAGGAAAAAAACTACCTAAAATAACAATCTCTCTCCTGATTTGATGGAGATTAGGAAAGAACCTAATCTTATTTTCCATGGTGGTGTACGCAAGGTAGGAATAATCTCCTCTAGTACCGGTTCATGATTGGCATGTAACCCATTAGGCCTTCCTGTGCGCACAAGTTCATGTGAATAGCTTTTCATGCATGCTTCATTCAAATATACTCATGTATCACTTTGATTTATCTTTTTATTATTGGTTCGTAACCTCATGCACTTGTCACGTGTATCTTTCGAGCAATCACATTTTGATGTACAACTAGCTAGGCCGGCCACACCAGGCCCACATAACTGACGCACACAATCATCCTTTCCTCGATGAAATATGGTTGCATTTTCAACAACTTTTCTATGACTTAATTCTTTCACTGGTTCAACTTGCATAGCACTATCATCTATTGGTACGTGTGGCGATATCGTGTCTGTATCACATGATCTCTTATAGCCTCACATTTCTTCTCCGATATTTGGGTTTTGTTTGGCCAACTTGATCTATTTATCTTGCAATGGGAAGAGGTGCCCCGTAGTGGGTTCGATCTTACGATGCATATAAGTTGGCCATTGCAATATTTATCTTGCAATCGTAAAATCGAACCCACTACAAAGCACCTCTTCCCATTGCAAGATAAATAGATCAAGTTGGCCAAACAAAACCCAAATATCAGAGAAGAAATATGAGGCTATAAGCAATCATGCATATAAGAGATCAAAGAAGACTCAAATAACTTTCATGCATAAAAACATAGAGCTGATCATAAACTCAAAGTTCATCGGATCCCAACAAACACACCGCCAAAAGAGTTACATCATATGGATCTCCAAAAGGCCATTGTATTGAGAATCAAACAAGAGAGAGGAAACCATCTAGCTGTTGGGGAACGTAGCAGAAATTCAAAATTTTCCTACGTGTCACCAAGATCTATCTATGGAGAAACCAGCAACGAGGGGAAGGAGAGTGCATCTACATACCCTTGTAGATCGCTAAGCGGAAGCGTTCAAGAGAACGGGGTTGAAGGAGTCGTACTCGTCGTGATCCAAATCACTGGAGATCCTAGTGCCGAACGGACGGCACCTCCGCGTTCAACACACGTACAGCCCGGTGACGTCTCCCATGCCTTGATCCAGCAAGGAGAGAGGGAGAGGTTGGGGAAGACTCCGTCCAGCAGCAGCACGACGGCGTGGTGGTGGTGGAGGAGCGTGGCAATCCTGCAGGGCTTCGCCAAGCACTGCGGGAGAGGAGGAGTACTTGGGAGGGGGAGGGCTGCGCCAGGACTTGTGGTGCGGCTGCCCTCCCACCCCCCACATATATATAGGGGCAAGGGAGAGGGGGGACGACCCCCTCAGATCCAATCTAAGGAGGGGGCGGCGGCCAAGGGGGGGAGGAGTGCCTCCCAAGTCAAGTGGAGGCCCTCCCCCCTTAGGGTTTTCCCTCCCCATGCGCATGGGCCTTGGGGGGGCTGGTGCCCCTGGCCCATTAAGGCTAGGGCACCCCCTACAGCCCATGCTACTGTATTGGACGTGGTGGAACAATTTCCGGACCTCCGGACCCCTCCGGAATCCTCTGGAACCTTCTGGAAGCTTCCCGGTACAATACCGAAAAAACCCGAACTTTTTCCAGAACCCGAACAACAACTTTCCATATATAAATCTTTACCTCCGGACCATTCCGGAACTCCTCGTGACGTCCGGGATCTCATCCGGGACTCCGAACAACATTCGGTAACCACATACAAACTTCCTTTATAACCCTAGCATCATCGAACCTTAAGTGTGTAGACCCTACGGGTTCGGGAGACATGTAGACATGACCGAGACATTCTCCGGTCAATAACCAACAACGGGATCTGGATACCCATGTTGGCTCCCACATGTTCCACGATGATCTCATCGGATGAACCACGATGTCAAGGACTCAATCGATCCCATATACAATTCCCTTTGTCTAACGGTATTGTACTTGCCCGAGATTCGATCATCGGTATCCCGATACCTTGTTCAATCTCGTTACGGGCAAGTCTCTTTACTCGTTCCGTAACACATCATCCCGTGATCAACCCCTTGGTCACATTGTGCACATTATGATGATGTCCTACCGAGTGGGCCGAGAGATACCTCTCCGTTTGCACGGAGTGACAAATCCCAGTCTCGATTCGTGCCAACCCAACACACACTTTCGGAGATACTTGTAGTGCACCTTTATAGCCACCCAGTTACGTTGTGATGTTTGGTACACCCAAAGCATTCCTACGGTATCCGGGAGTTGCACAATCTCATGGTCTAAGGAAAAGATACTTAACATTAGAAAAGCTTTAGCATACGAACTACGATCTTTGTGCTAGGCTTAGGATTGGGTCTTGTCCATCACATCATTCTCCTAATGATGTGATCCCGTTATCAATGACATCCAATGTCCATGGTCAGGAAACCATAAGCATCTATTGATCAACGAGCTAGTCAACTAGAGGCTTACTAGGGACATGGTGTTGTCTATGTATCCACACATGTATCTGAGTTTCCTATCAGTACAATTATAGCATGGATAATAAACGATTATCATGAACAAGGAAATATAATAATAACTAATTTATTATTGCCTCTAGGGCATATTTCCGACAGTCTCCCACTTGCACTAGATTCAATAATCTAGTTCACATCGCCATGTGATTAACACTCACAGGTCACATCGCCATGTGACCAACATCCAAAGAGTTTACTAGTGTCACTAAACTAGTTCACATCATCATGTGATTAAGAATCAATGAGTTCTGGGGTTTGATCATGTTTTGCTTGCAAGAGAGGTTTTAGTCAACGGGTCTGCAACATTCAGATCCGTATGTACTTCGCAAATCTCTAGGTCATATTGTAAATGCTGCTTCCACGCTCCACTTGGAGCTATTGCAAATGGTTGCTCCAGTATACGTATCCGGTTTGCTACTCAGAGTCACTCGGATAGGAGTTAAAGCTTGCATCGACGTAACCCTTTACGCCAAACTCTTTATCACCTCCATAATCGAGAAACATGTCCTTATTTACTCCAAGTACAATTTTGACCGCTGTCCAATGATCCATTCCTGGATCATTCTTGTACCCCTTGACCGACTCATGGCAAGGCACACTTCTGGTGCGGTACACAGCATAGCATACTATAGAGCCTACGTCTGAAGCATAGGGGACGACCTTCGTCCATTTTTCTCTATTATGCCGTGGTCGAGCTTTAGGTCTTAACTTCATACCTTACTACTCAGGCTAGAACTCCTTCTTTGACTGATCCATCTTGAACACCTTCAAGATCATGTCAAGGTATGTGCTCATTTGAAAGTACCATTAAGCATTTTTGATCTATCCTCATAGATCTTGATGCTCAACGTTCAAGCAGCTTAATCCAGGTTTTCTATTGAAAGACACTTTTCAAATAACCCTATATGCTTTCCAGAAATTCTACATCATTTCTGATCAACAATATGTCAACAACATATACTCATCAGAAATTCTATAGTGCTCCCACTCACTTCTTTGGAAATACAAGTTTCTCATAAATTTGTATAAACCCAAAATCTTTGATCATCTTATCAAAGTACATATCCAACTCCGAGATGCTTACTCCAGTCCTCAGAAGGATCGCTGGAGCTAGCATACCTTTTAGCATCCTTAGGATCGACAAAACCTTTCTGATTGTATCACATACAACCTTTCCTTACAAAAACTGGTAAGGAAACTCGTTTTGACATCCATCTGCCAGATTTCATAAATGCAGCTAATGCTAACATGATTCCGACGGACTTAAGCATCGCTACGGATGAGAAAATCTCATCGTAGTAAACTCCTTGAACTTGTGAAAAACTCTTCGCCACAAGTCGAGCTTCATAGACGGTGACATTACCGTCCACGTCCGTCTTCTTCTTAAAGATCCATTTATCTCAATGGCTTGCCGATCATCGGGTAAGTCCACCAAAGTCCATGCTTTGTTCTGATACATGGATCCTATCTCGGATTTCATGGCTTCTAACCATTTGTCGGAATATGGGCCCACCATCACTTCTCCATAGCTCGTAGGTTCATTGTTGTCTAGAAACATGACCTTCAAGATAGGATTACTGTACCACTCTAAAGTAGAACGCATCCTTGTCACCCTACGAGGTACGGTAGTGACTTGATCCGAAACTTCATGATCACTATCATAAGCTTCTACTTCAATTGGTGTGGGCGCCACAGGAACAACTTCCCGTGCCCTGCTACACACTAGTTGAAGTGACGGTTCAATAACCTCATCAAGTCTCCACCATGCTCCCACTCAACTTTCCGAGACAAAATTTTTTCCTCGAGAAAGGACCCGATTCAAGAAACAATCCCTATTGCTTTCGGATCTGAATTAGGAGGTATAACCAACTGTTTTGGGTGTCCTATGAAGATGCATTTTATTCGCTTTGGGTTCGAGCTTATCAACCTGAAACTTTTTCACATAAGCGTCGCAGCCCCAAACTTTTAAGAAACGACAACTTAGGTTTCTCCAAACCATAGTTCAAACGGTGTCGTCTCAACGGAATTAAGTGGTGCCCTATTTTAAAGTGAATGCGGTTGTCTCTAATGCCTAACCCATGAACGATAGTGGTAATTCGACAAGAGACATCATGGTACGCACCATATCCAATAGGGTGCAACTATGATGTTCGGACACACCATCACATTATGGTGTTCCAGGCAGTATTAATTGTGAAACAATTTCCACAATGTCTTAATTGTGTGCCAAACTCGTAACTCAGATACTCATCTCTATGATCATATCATAGACATTTTATCCTCTTGTCACAATGATCTTCAACTTCACTCTGAAATTACTTGAACCATTCAATAATTCAGACTTGTGTTTCATCAAGTAAATATACTCAACATCTACTCGAATCATCTCTGAAGTAAGAACATAACGATATTCACTGCATGCCTCAGCACTCATTGGACTGCACACATCAAAAATGTGTTACTTCCAATAAGTTGCTATCTTGTTCCATCTTACTGAAAACGTGGCTTTTCAGTCATCTTGCCCATGTGGTATGATTTGCATATCTCAAGTGATTCAAAATCAAGTGAGTCCAAACGATCCATCTTGAATGGAGTTTCTTCATGCGTATACACCAATAGACATGGTTCGCATATCTCAAACTTTTCAAAAACGAGTGAGTCCAAAGATCCATCAACATGGAGCTTCTTCATGCATTTTATACCATTATGACTTACATGGCAGTGCCACAAGTAAGTGGTACTATCATTACTATCTTATATCTTTTGGCATGAAAATGTGCATCACTACGATCGAGATTCAATAAACCATTCCTTTAGGTGCAAGACCATTGAAGGTATTATTCAAATAAATAGAGTAACTATTATTCTCCTTAAATGAATAACCGCATTGCGATAGACATAATCCAATCATGTCTATGCTCAACGCAAACACCAAATAACTATTCAGGTTTAATACTAATCTTGATGGTAGAGGGAGCGTGCGATGTTTGATCACATCAACCTTGGAAACACTTCCAACACTTATCGTCAGCTCACCTTTAGCTAGTCTCCGTTTATTCTGTAGCTTTTATTTCGAGCTACTAACACTTAGCAACCGAACCGGTATCCAATACCCTGGTGCTACTAGGAGTACTAGTAAAGTACACATTAACATAATGTATATCCAATATATTTCTATTGACCTTGCCAGCCTTCTTATCTACCAAGTGTCTAGGGTAATTCTGCTCCAGTGGTTGTTCCCCTTATTACAGAAGTACTTAGTCTCGGGTTTGGGTTCAACCTTGGGTTTCTTCACTAGAGCAGCAGCTGATTTGCCGTTACATGAAGTATCCCTTCTTGCCCTTGCCCTTCTTGAAACTAGTGGTTTCACCAACCATCAACAATTGATGCTCCTTCTTGATTTCTACTTTCGCGGTGTCGAACATCGCAAATACCTCAAGGATCATCATATCTATCCCTGATATGTTATAGTTCATCACGAAGCTCTAGCAGCTTGGTGGCAATGACTTTGGAGAAACATCACTATCTCATCTGGAAGATCAACTCCCACTCGATTCAAGTGATTGTTGCACTCAGACAATCTGAGCACAAGCTCAACGATTGAGCTTTTCTCCCTTAGTTTGCCGGCTAAGAAAATCGTCGGAGTTCTTATACCTCTTTACGTGGGCACGAGCCTGAAATCCCAATTTCAGCCCTCGAAACATCTCATATGTTCCGCGACGTTTCAAAAACGTCTTTGGTGCCTAAACTCTAAACCATTTAACTGAACTATCACGTAGTTATCAAAACGTGTATGTACGATGTTCGCAACATCCACAAACGATGTTTGGGGTTCAGCACACTGAGCGGTGCATTAAGGACACAAGCTTTCTTCTGTCCGCATAATCGCTACTTTCAACTTTCAACTATATTTTCTCTAGGAACATATTTAAACAGTGGAACTAAAGCGCGAGCTTACGACATAATTTGCAAAGATCTTTTGACTATGTTCAGGATAATTAAGTTCATCTTATGAACTCCCACTCAGATAGACATCCCTCTAGTCATCTAAGTGATTACATGATCCGAGTCAACTAGGTCGTGTCCGATCATCACGTGAGACGGACAAGTCATCATCGGTGAACATCTTCATGTTGATCGTATCTACTATACGACTCATGCTCGACCTTTTGGTCTCTTGTGTTCCGAGGTCATGTCTGTACATGCTAGGCTCGTCAAGTTAACCCTAAGTGTTTTGCATGTGTAAAACTGTCTTACACCCGTTGTATGTGAACGTAAGGATCTATCACACCCGATCATCACGTGGTGCTTCGAAACGACGAACTTTAGCAACGGTGCACAGTTAGGGGAGAACACTTCTTGAAATTTTAATGAGGGATCATCTTATTTACTACCATCGTTCTAAGCAAATAAGATGCATAAACATGATAAACATCACATGCAATCAAATAGTGACATGATATGGCCAATATCATATTGCTCCTTTCGATCTCCATCTACGGGGCTCCATGATCATCATCGTCACCGGCATGACACCATGATCTCCATCATTGTGTCTCCATGAAGTTGTCTCGCCAACTTATTACTTCTACTACTATGGCTACCGGTTAGCAATAAAGTAAAGTAATTACATGGCGTTGTTCAATGACACGCAGGTCATACAATAAATAAAGACAACTTCTATGGCTCCTGCCGGTTGTCATACTCATCGACATGCAAGTCGTGATTCCTATTACAAGAACATGATCAATCTCATACATCACATATCATTCATCACATTCTTCTTGGCCATATCACATCACATAGCATACCCTGCAAAAACAAGTTAGACGTCCTCTAATTGTTGTTTGCATGTTTTACGTGGCTGCTATGGGTTTCTAGCAAGAACGTTTCTTACCTACGCAAAAACCACAACGTGATATGTCAATTGCTATTTACCCTTCATAAGGACCCTTTTCATCGAATCCGATACGACTAAAGTGGGAGAGACTGGCACCCGCTAGCCACCTTATGCAACAAGTGCATGTCAGGCGGTGGAACCTGTCTCACGTAAGTGTACGTGTAAGGTCGGTCCGGGCCGCTTCATCCCACAATGCCGCCGAATCAAGATTGGACTAGTAACGGTAAGAATATTGAACAAAATCAACGCCCATAACTACTTTGTGTTCTACTCGTGCAAAGAATCTACGCATAGACCTAGCTCATGATGCCACTGTTGGGGAACGTAGCAGAAATTCAAAATTTTCCTACGTGTCACCAAGATCTATCTATGGAGAAACCAGCAATGAGGGGAAGGAGAGTGCATCTACATACCCTAGTAGATCGCTAAGCGGAAGCGTTCAAGAGAATGGGGTTGAAGGAGTCGTACTCGTCGTGATCCAAATCACTGGAGATCCTAGTGCCGAACGAACGGCACCTCCGCGTTCAACACACGTACAGCCCGGTGACGTCTCCCATGCCTTTATCCAGCAAGGTGAGAGGGAGAGGTTGGGGAAGACTCCGTCCAGCAGGAGCACGACGGCGTGGTGGTGGTGGAGGAGCGTGGCAATCCTGCAGGGCTTCGCCAAGCACCGCGGGAGAGGAGGAGTACTTGGGAGAGGGGGAGGGCTGCGCCAGGACTTGTGGTGCGACTGCCCTCCCACCCCCCACATATATATAGGGGCAAGGGAGAGGCGGGCTGGCCCCCTCAGATCCAATCTGAGGAGGGGGAAGCGGCCAAGGGGGGGAGGAGTGCCTCCCAAGTCAAGTGGAGGCCCTCCCCCCTTAGGGTTTTCCCTCCCCATGCGCATGGGCCTTAGGGGGGGCTGGTGCCCCTGGCCCATTAAGGCTAGGGTGCCCCCTACAGCCCATGCTACTGTATTGGACGTGGTGGAACAATTTCCGGACCTCCGGACCCCTCCGGAATCCTCCGGAACCTTATGGAAGCTTCCCGGTACAATACCGAAAAAACCCGAACTTTTTCCGAAACCCGAACAACAACTTTCCATATATAAATCTTTACCTCCGGACCATTCCGGAACTCCTCGTGACGTCCGCGAACTCATCCGGGACTCCGAACAACATTCGGTAACCACATACAAACTTCCTTTATAACCCTAGCGTCATCGAACCTTAAGTGTGTAGACCCTACGGGTTCGGGAGACACGTAGACATTACCGAGACGTTCTCCGGTCAA
The DNA here is from genome assembly GCA_963921465.1 of Triticum timopheevii. NCBI lineage: Eukaryota > Viridiplantae > Streptophyta > Magnoliopsida > Poales > Poaceae > Triticum > Triticum timopheevii. The sequence goes on from OY997262.1 coordinate 420,260,181, forward strand.
TAACCAACAACGGGATCTGGATACCCATGTTGTCTCCCACATGTTCCACGATGATCTCATCGGATGAACCACGATGTCAAGGACTCAATCGATCCCATATACAATTCCCTTTGTCTAACGGTATTGTACTTGCCCGAGATTCGATCGTCGGTATCCCGATACCTTGTTCAATCTCGTTACCGGCAAGTCTCTTTACTCGTTCCGTAACACATCATCCCGTGATCAACCCCTTGGTCACATTGTGCACATTATGATGATGTCCTACCGAGTGGGCCCAGAGATACCTCTCCGTTTGCACGGAGTGACAAATCCCAGTCTCGATTCGTGCCAACCCAACAGACACTTTCGGAGATACCTGTAGTGCACCTTTATAGCCACCTAGTTACGTTGTGACATTTGGTACACCCAAAGCATTCCTATGGTATCCGGGAGTTGCACAATCTCATGGTCTAAGGAAAAGATACTTGACATTAGAAAAGCTTTAGCATACGAACTACGATCTTTGTGCTAGGCTTAGGATTGGGTCTTGTCCATCACATCATTCTCCTAATGATGTGATCCCATTATCAATGACATCCAATGTCCATGGTCAGGAAACCATAACCATCTATTGATCAACGAGCTAGTCAACTAGAGGCTTACTAGGGACATGGTGTTGTCTATGTATCCACACATGTATCTGAGTTTCCTATCAATACAATTATAGCATGGATAATAAACGATTATCATGAACAAGGAAATATAATAATAATTAATTTATTATTGCCTCTAGGGCATATTTCCAACACTAGCTACTAACTATGGACCCGTAGGTCTACAAAGAACTACTCACGCATCATCAGAGAGGCACCAATAGGCATGATGCACCCCTCCGAGATGGTGTCTAGATTGGATCTGGTGGTTCTGGACTCTGCGGCGGCTGGAACAAAATTTTGTCGACTCCCCTAGGGTTTCTAGAATATTGACGTATTTATAGAGCAAAGTGTCCGTGCGGGGGAGTGCTGAGGTGGGCACAACCCACCGGGGCGCGCTTGGGCCCCCAGGCGCTCCCTGGTGGGTTGTGCTCCCCTCGGAGCACTCCCCAGTTGCTGCCTTGGCCCATTGGGTGTCTTCTGGTCCATAAAAAATCTCTGTGAAGTTTTGTTGCATTTGGACTCTGTTTGGTATTGATTTCCTGCGATGTAAAAACATGCAAAAAAAACAACAACTTGCACTTGGCACTATGTCAATAGGTTAGTACCAAAAAAATGATATGAAATGACTATATAATGATTATAAAACATCCAAGAATGATAATATAACAACATGGAATAATCAAAAATTAGATACATTGGAGACGTATCATGTACCGCGAGCTTTGTTACTATAGTTGGATATCATATGGTGTTTCTTCCCCTCTACCTTCATTATGTTGGATTGAGTATTGGATTTGAGAACACTTGATGTATGTCTTGCGATGGGATATCGGTGGTGACAATGGGATGTTCTATTGAGTCACTTAATGTATGTTTTGGCACTCAACTCGCGGATTTCCGAGGTGATATTGGGGTAATCTATGCATAGGGGTTGATGCACGTTTTTGTCCTACGTTCTCTGATAGGAACTTTGGAGTGATTCTTTGTCGCACGTTGAGGGATTTCCATATGATTTAGTTATGTTATCATTGTTGAGAGAACTTGCACTAGTGAAAGTATGAACCCTAGGCCTTGTTTCCAAGCAATGCGATACCGTTTTTGCTCACTTTTGTTACTAGTTACCTTACTGTTTTTATATTTTCAGATTACAAAAACCTATATCTACTATCGATATTACACTTGTATCACCATCTCTTCACCGAAATAGTGCACCTATACAATTTACCATTGTATTGGGTGTATTGAGGACACAAGAGACTCTTTGTTATTTGGTTGTAGGGTTGTTTGAGAGACCATCTTCATCCTACTCCTCTCATGGATTGATAAACCTTAGGTCATCCACTTGAGGGAAATTTGCTATTGTCCTACAAAACTCTGCGCTTGGAGGCCCAACACGAGTCTACAAGAAGAAGGTTGAGTAGTAGACATCAACACTATACGAGTGAATATCAATTTCTAAGCCCAAGCTCATCTGCACCCAGTCAAGAAAAAATTCACAACAAATACAAAAAATTCAAAAACATCATTTTTTGCATGGTAGATAATTTAGTGTGTAAGGTGCACTCCAAATTTAGATCATTTGGACATGTGAGTAGCTCCCAGCAAAAAAGATAAACTGGGTCAGAATAGTAAACTTTTTTGCAGACCCCAAATTTGTCTTTTTTGCCAAGAGCTACCCACATGTTCAAGTGATCTGAAATTTGAAGCGGAGCTCACTCACAAAATTATCTACCATGCACAAAAATGGATTTTTTGAATTTTTCAAGTATTTGTTTTGATTTTTTTTTCTTCAACGTTGGTGCAGATGAGTCGGTGCACCGAATCGCTACTCTCCTATACAAGTATACATTACATCTGAAAGAATATTAAATGCATAAAATAGAGCCTCAATTTGTAGAAGCATAAGTTCACACCACGTAGTAATAATTTATACCACGCAGAGGCAAACCAATCCAACTGGTGAAGTTGAGTTCAAATACATTAATCTCTCTTTGTGATGGATGTCTTAGTATCATAAAGAAAAATTATGATAACTAGATTTCGATGTTTAAACCAATGCACAATTTTTAATTTGAGAAAACGGTTGGTCATCTCACTTGCACAAATCAAACCAAGTAAAAATGGAAAAGCATGTTAGTTAGTCGAATCATACGCAAAATTACAATCAACAACATTTTTGGTTCTCGATGATTCTATTACCGAACCCAACTTGCAAGTCATATTTTTTATGCCCTAGAAGTTTATATGAATGCGTACACTAGAAACCACTACTTAAATATTTATTAAAATATATATATGTACACACACATAGATATGAAAATGTGTATACTTTATATCGTTTAGGCAGTATTAGAAAACAAATTTAAAAGATTGTTTTAATAATAAGGACAAAATTCGTACATCATACAATTTTAACTTGTAAAATAAAAAGATTCAATGATATACATGACAACTGTATACCAATGAATAATATACCTATTATTTAGAAACATTAAAATATGGCTAAGTAATATAAACTTATATTAGTGACAATTATAATATGATACACTTAGTTTCAAATAAGTATAAAAGTTTAGTATGAAAAGCAAAATGTTTTTCATAGCCCCGGGCCGAAAAATTCTTAAGACTGGCTCTGGTCACAGGAGCTGGGGAATCGAGCTCCGTCGCCGTAGTGAGAAGTGTTGAGAGGGCAGGTGCCTCTCGGAGGGAATTGTTGGTGGACGATGTACCGAAGGTGGCAGGGCTATAAAAACCTCAAGGCCGCGAGGGATTTGGATAAGCCATGGGCCGAGAAGAAGGCGATGAAGCAATTGGTGCGTTTCCTTGGACCATTTGGTTGCCTTCTTGGATGATTCCTTGCTTTTTGGGGTGGGAGATGGGATCATGTAGTTCTTGCGAGATCTTGGGTTGATTCAATGTAGTGGACTTGAGCCAAGATAATTGTAGGCGAAATCTTCGGGAGAATGTTAGGGATAATTTGCCGACAATATTGCCATGTTTTAGGTGTTGTTGTATTGTACTTTTCTGTTTATTAGTGTGGTAGCATGTTTATTGTTGCACTATCAGGTGTAAATAGATATTGGGATCGTGCTCTGATTAGTTTTTTATCTTTCCATACCAATTTCTGAAGTCAAATGACTAGGATTTTCTAGTCAATGAATTAATTTACATGGGTTGTTATCAGTATGTTAATTTGTTGTACCATAACTGGATGCATTTCATTAAATAACCATAAGACTTGAAAAATCACCATTCAGTGATACTATTGTTCCTTGTTTGAATATTGGTAGTAATTCTGTGGAACGGGTGAACAAACTATGTTATGGCGTGAACTCGCTCTAGAGAAAGGTTAAAGATGGCACGATCAACATCGTATGGCTTGAATATCTCTTTCTCTTTCTCTTACTTGTGATTCTTGACTAGTGGGGGCATCTTGTGCCAACTTGTTTTTGTCAGGAGATCTAGGATTAGGATCTTAGTGTTATGTTTATCTGTGCTCATGTGAAATAATGAGATGATAATCAAGGCAATAAGTCGTGTTCAAAATGGTGTAGCATCCAGTACCAGTGATAAAACCTTTGGTGATGCCTTATTTTTGAAATCACCATAGAATGTGCTGATATATTTAGGGAAACGTCCTATGTATATTTCGGTAAGAGATCTTAAAGTCAATATTCAGGATTTAGTGTTAATGAATGGTGCTATATAAATCAATCTTGATGTTTATTCTAGACTGTTTGATCTGGTGTTATATCTCTAAACATTGGCAAGGGTTTATTACAGTTTTCGTGTACACCGGTTATTTGATATTTCTATTTGAAAATCCATTCACTTTTCCTTGTTTTCTGGTAAGCAGCTTGGTTGTGGTCTTACTAATTGTTTACTGTTGTTGCTAAGTCTGGTAAACCTAACAACCTTAAAGCATTACAAAATTACCATTTCATTTTAGATCTGTTACTTCCTGGTTTATATCATTACGATTTTATTCCTGTCAATAGGCTACCCAGGGAGATATCTACACTAGTGAGACTTCAAGTCAATTGATTTCTCAGGCAGAGAGTTCAAACCTACAGGTTGCCCAAGGAGAGAGGTCCACTGTTCAGAGTTCAGGCTAGCAGATTTCAATAGGAATTCCAGAGATCCCGAAAGAGGTACAGTGGCTCATCTTACTGCACCTGCGAATGAAGGATATCCTCTGATGCCAGTGCGTCTGCTGGTTGTGGCATAGGATCGACAACAGTACACGGTTCTGGCGTGACCACACCAGACATTCGTCGTCCACAATTCCAATCTTCTTTCACCCTCCTGGGTTTCCTTGGGACCACAACCTAGACCTGGCTCTCACTAGTATTGACATGCAAGGTATTGACCTTGCTTTTAGGAAGTCCAGGTCAATACTTCATTTCCCGGACATCCTTGGTCATACTCTTGATTCAAATGACTCTAGGAGCATACGTGCCCAGGGATGTTGTAGGGGTTATATTGTTATCCTACAAAGATGACCTTTGCGCTTATTCTCGATACAGCGGGCGCTGGAGGAGCCTCCCCCAATCCACATTAAAAATGCCACTATAGCATTCTACACACGTGCAGGGGTGTCCCCAGGAGATGATGATGCATTCTTGTTGCACTTCTGGTTGTATAGAGCCGTTTAGCGGTTGTTGCCACATTCATTATTGATATACAACCTGGGACAAGATAGCATATGGAAATACACTGCCCAAAGGCTCCGGGCTTCCTAGTAGTTTTGGACAAGATGGTCCAACAACATCCACCTTCCTTGCAAGAGCCAACAATATCTGTTTGTGGAACGATTTACTGGTTATTACATTTAGATGCACCATCCAGTAAGAACCACCTATTAGCATTTAGTAAAGGTGATGAAGAGTTCTGGTTGATGAGTCCACCTGATCTGAGTGGAATATATTCACATCAGCTGCTTCAGGTGAAGGGACAACTTGCATTGTCAGTTTTCAATGAAGGTATGACAGAATTGGATCTGTGGTTGCATCCAGGAGGTCCTGAAGAACCCTGGTTTTACTGGAAGAAGATTATTCTGCCGATGGATGAGATTGATGCCAACAATGGATTAGAGAGGATTGGCGAGCCTATTGTTCATATTGTTTTAGATGAGATGGAGTTTCTGGTAGCCCACATATTCTCTTGCAGGGAAATACAGAAGGAGGCATAGTACAACAACATGGGCATACCCAGCATTGGTGTATGACATTGCCTCAAAGTCTTGAGGCTCACTTCACTAGTAGAAAACCATCCATTAGACCCGGTTTGTAAGGGCCTTTAGTCCCGGTTCATGAACCGGGACTAATGGGTCGTTACTAATGTCTCCACCCATTAGTCCTGGTTCAAACGCGAACCGGGGCCAATGAGCCTCCACGTGGCCCTGTGCGCCGAGCCCAGTCAGGGGGCCTTTGGTCCCGGTTGGTGGCTCCAACCGGGACCAAAAGGCATCCACGCGTCTGCATTCCAGTGGCTGGGTTTTTTTTGAAAGGAGGGGGGTTGGGGGTTTAATTTAGGTGTTTCGTATATTGTGTTAGCTAGCTAATTAATAGAGAGAAGTGCCCTCTCTTATGTCCGTGCTTGGTCGACGCTATGTAGTATATATACATAAGTGATCGAGAGAACCATTCAGTACAGAAGTTCGTCATGCATACCGAGAGAAGATCGATCGACCTCTCCTTCTCCGAGAGATTGGTCGAACAACAAGTTTTTTACTGGCTACATACATGTATAAGATCTCTTAATTACAAACCACTAGTATTTGAATTGAAGTTCCACATGGTATTCTCCGGCTTTACTGATGACGTGTTCAAGAAAGAATCCCGCCAACTCCTCTTGAATTGCTTTCATGCGATCTGGTGGTAAGAGTTCATCCCGCATCTGCCACGTCTAATTAATTTGAAGAAGGGGGTTAATTAATACATATATATGAATGAAACTCAACAGAAATGATGGTGTAATAAAATGAAATTGTGAATATTATTGCTTACGCACTTCATATTGTCTTCTAGAGTAGCCCCGCTTGTTTTTCAAAGTCGCGTTGTGGATGAACTCGCACACGTAGTATCCACAGAAATCATTCCCTTCCTCCTGCCACAAGCACTTTACGAGAAATAGAGGTCAATCAAACTGATAATGAAGCATTATATAAATGGCATTGATGAAATTTAAAGTATAGCTATAGAATCAGCGGGAGATGCGCGCCAGTAGTACTTACTTTCGGGTATACATATTGCAGCTCCTTCGGCAGTCCCGGAGCTTGTGCGGTGAACTGTTTCCAAACCCTGTAAGACAAAGAAAATAATTATTATTACTTGAGATATCAGGAAATGAACAAAAAGTTGCCGATATGGTGCGATAATGATCGATTGAACTTACTTGCTGAGCATTTCAGTCATGTCCGCATAGGTGCTGGGATCTTTCCGTCTGGAGTCTAAGACGGTTACTAGTCCACGCTCAAGCTTAATCTCCAGAAGAATATAGTGGTACCTGCACACGCATGCATAACTCATCAGTTACATTAACCTCACTCGAGTAATAAGGGAAACCGAATATGCACACGACAGTAACACTCACGGGCCGTTGTAAGGAAAGAGTATGGTATCTTTGTTTTGATTTTTGATTAACGATTGTAGCAAGTTGTCATCGGCCTCTTCGACGCGCTTTTTAACCAGAAATACATCTATGATATTTGTGTTAATGAACCCAATATCATAGATTTCATTTTTTTGCACTCGACGATCTTCAATCTGCATAATATATTGAGGATAATTAATTATAAATACATGCAATGAAAGAGCCGAGCTATATATAGAGACTAATGACAGAAATAGTACTTACAGGCAGTAGCAAAAGACCATTAATTTATCGAGGGCCTTTTGATTGAAGAACTCGAAGAACTCCTCAAATGGAATAGCCAACACATCATTTGAAACGAGGTCGTGCTCCTCTTTAATTTTCAGATACAAAGTGTTCGTCCCCTCAGACTCTCTGCAGGTTTTCATGTACCAACTATGGAATCTTCGCATCATTGTTGTCAGAGACTTTTCATCTTTGACGAGAGGCTTCCCGTACTCGTATCTGAATACGTCCACCTCCATGAAATCAGGAAGTACATCGTCAGGCAGGTAATCTTCAAGATTGCCATAACCGGCCACCGTCCCCGGAGGATTAGACACATTGAGCGGGAGGCACGATTGCTGTGCTTGTTCGCCGAGCTGGGCAATTTTTTCCCCCTTTGCTCGTTGTTCTTTTGACCTTTTATCACTGACAGTAGTTCCCGACCGCTTGTCTTGGAGATATGTCTGTTCAGTAATGCGCTCATAGTTGGTTCTCGGCGAAGACTTTGGTGGTTTCCTCAGGGCATCGAGAGTGCGCTTTGCTTTCACCGGATCTACCTTCTCCTCCGGAGGTGGGTGTATCTTTGCTTTCACCCCTTCAAAGAACTCCTTCACTTGGGCCTGCACGATCGTATTGTTTTCCTCCTTGGTCCTCTCGTACGGTAACTTCTCTACAGGCTTTAGAGGTGGACCGTATCTGTATTGCCTCTCTCTTCTTGTGCTGCTAGACGCCGGAGCAGACGGAGCGGCTGCGGCGTCTATCTTCTTTCGTGCTTGCTTACGAGGCGGAGGAGAAGGACTACGACGCGCTGGAGCAGCCGGGGCGGCGGCGGGTCTCTTCCGCCCTTGCTGGCGAGGCGGAGAAGGAGGAGGCGGAGTGCCGCCACGCGCCGGAGAAGGATGCGGAGTGCCGCCACACGGGCCCTGATCGTCACTCGCCGGAGGAGGAGGCGGTGGAGGAGGCGGAGTGCTGCCACGCGTGCCCTGATCGTCACTCGCCGGAGGAGGAGGCGGTGGAGGAGGCGGAGTTCCCTGACTCGCCGGAGGAGGAGGAGGAGGCGGAGGCGTCCAGTTCAGAAGGTCGATGAGCTCCTTCCACCATAGGCATGGAGTCTTCAGAGTAGAACCCAGCCTAGTCTCCCCTTCACTGGTAGGGTGCTCAAGCGCGAGGTCCTCAAATCCCTCCGTTATTTCATCCACCATCACCTTAGCAAATCCTTCTGGAATCGGCTGGCAGTGATAAGTTGTGCCGGGTCCACTAGGATAAACTTGGCCAACAGCCGCCTTGACCTTCAAATTCATGCATAGCGCCATAATATGGCAATTTTGAGACTCCGTGATACCATCCACGGGATAGCTGGCAGGAGCCGTCAAGACATGCTTCGGCTGAAGCAGCTCGGTGGAAGCAACGCTGCTTCTCCGCTGAGATGGCGGGGTAGCTTCGGGGGAAGCTTCGGCATGTCGTTTGTTGCGATCTGCTGCTTCTCGTTCCTCTTCTCGATCCTCTAGCCCCATTACCCTTCCAAGCAGCGCCTGCATTTGGTCCTGCTCCAGTTTCTTCCTCCTCTCGTGGGTTTTGTAACCCCCTGCGTCTGGAAAACCAACCTTCCACGGAAGGGGGCCTGGCGTACCTCGTGTCCGTCCAGGGTGCTCGGGATTCCCAAGGGCCATTGTGAGCTCGTCCTTCTCCCTGTTTGGAAGGAACGTCCCTCGCTGCGCTGCATCGATATAGTGTCGAGGTTCTTAATGGTGTTTGCAATTGCTCGTCCGTCCACTGACACCGCCCTGTTACAGGGTCCAAGGTTCCGCCAGCCCCGAAGAACCAAGTCCGGCAACGGTCTGGCCAGCGCATTGTCTCTGGTTCGATCCCTTTTTCAAGCAGATCATGCTCAGCCTTGGACCACTTAGGCCGGGCTTTGAGGTAGCCACCTGACCCCGTGCGATGGTGAAGCTTCTTCTTCGCAGCATTTTTCTTGTTTGTCTCCGACATCTTCTTACTCTTTTCCGATGTCTTGTGGGCCACAAATGCGGGCCAGTGATCTTTGATCTTCTCATATTTGCCGATGAATTCTGGTGTCTCTTTTTTCTTGACAAACTGGTTCAGCTCTTTCCTCAACCTCCTCATTTGGCCTGCCATCTTCTTAAGAGCACAAGACTTGATTAATTGCTCTTTAACTGGCTTCTCCGGATCCTCCTCTGGCGGTAGGGTGAAATTTGCCTTCAGCTCAGTCCAAAGATCTTCTTTCTGCATATCATTGACATAAGACACCTCAGCGTCTTCATCCTTAGCAGGCTTATACCATTGCTGGATGCTGATCGGGATCCTGTCCCTAACAAGAACCCCGCACTGAGCAGAAAATGCCTTCTTTGTCCGGATGGGTTCAATCGGTTCGCCGTCGGGCGCGATTTCTATGATCTCAAACTTTTCATCCGAGCTCAACTTTTTCTTCGGGCCTCGTCTCCTTACCGAAGTTGTGCTCGATCCGGAGGGCTAGAAATTATAAGGAAGAAAGATGACAGTAATTAATATGTGTACATATACCAAAACAATGGATGCATCAATTAACTTGTCAGCACGGGCTTAACTAATATATATATATATACCTGGCCGGACTCGGTTCGGTGACCGGAGCAGTCAGCACGGTCTCCTTCGTCTTGTACCTCCATTGTGTCACCGGAGCCATCATGAACATAGTCCTCCTCTTGTACCGGCATTAATGGGTCGAAGCCATCATAAACATAGCCCTCTTCTTCATCCAGCTGACCAACGGTGTCGATGAGAAATGACGCAACATCATCACTTCCATTTGCGATTATGTCCCCCAACATCGCTTCTGTTTCTTCGTCTCGGGAGTGCTCCATAGTTTCTGCAAATATTGACAACATGTCAATTATTATTCAAACATGGTACATAGTGGCAAACGTAGAACTAGCTAGCTAATCACAATAAGGAATCATGTTAGTGGCCTCGACGCTGCTTCTCTAGGGTTTGGGGTCGCCTCGACACAAAGCTTCAAGGGTTTGGGGTGGCCTCGATGATAACGCTCTTTTAACTTGATAAATTTGGGTGGCCTCGAGAGAGTTAATTTGTCGGGTAGGGGCGCGGCGGGAGGGGGTACGTAGGAGACCTGCAACATCGTTTTCTCTCTAGGGTTTGGGTGTCCTCGAGAGTTTTGGTCGAGCGAGAGGGCCGAGGGGGGTGCTGAAGTTGTATCTAGAGGGGGTTATATCGACAACGACGCGACATACATATACATGGGAAAATAATGTTATCAGGGAGGGGGTATCGGTACCACCCCCTCGTGTTGAAGTTTCTTCTTTCTCCTTTCCTTTCTTACTTCTTCTCCTCTTCTTTTTCTTCTTCTCCCTCGAGAAAGGAAAATAATTAAGGAAAAGGAAGAAAAGAGGAAGAAGGAAGAAGGAAGAAGAAGAAGAAGTAAAAGAAGAAAAAAAAAGAGGAGAAGAAGAAAGGAATAGAGGAGAAGAAGAAAAAATAGAATTTCTTCTTTCTCCTCTATTCCTTTCTTCTTCTCCTCTTCTTTTTCTTCTTTTTTCCTCTTATTTATTTCTCCTCTTCTTCCTCTCCTCTTTTTCTCCTTTCTTCCTCTTCTTATTTTCCTTTTTCCTCTCATTCTTTTAGTATTGCTTGTTTTGAAAAAATGTTCAAATAGAAAATTTCGAAAAAAAAAACAAAGGTTTTGCCTAATGCATTGTTCATATGAATATAAAATAATTAATATCAACAAAAAAAATCTATGAACAGAAAAAAAACCTAACTTTTCTAAAAATCTATCTTTTGCATATATGAAAACATTAATACACATATGAACAATAAATACATATATCAACAAAAACATAATCTAAACAATTTTTGAACATTACATACACATAGCCACATACATACACATATACATTATATATATATATATGAACAAAAAAACTAAACTAATAAAAATGAAAAAAAAAACAGAGCCGCATATATATATATAGCCACATACATACACACATATATATACATTGAACAAAAAAATTAAACTAATAAAAATGAAAAAAATAGAGCCGGTGCGGCGCGGCGGCTCACAACGGTGGCGGCGCGCGGGGGCGGGCGACGGCGACGGGGCAGGGGCTCGGGGCGCGGGGCGCGGGGGCGGGCGACAGCGACGGGGGAGCCTGGCGGCGACGACGGCGGGCGCGGGCTCGGGGAGGACGGCGCGCGCGGGCTCGGGAAGGACGGCGCGGGCTCGGGGAGGCCGGCGACGACGACGGGCGCGGGCGACGGTGACGGCGACGGCGGGGACGGCGGGCGGTGTCGGGGCAGCCTGGCGGCGTCGATGTGCTCGACGTCGTCGGGGGGCAACTGGTGGCGATGAACTCTGCAAAACTGCGAAGTGCTACTTATATACAAGGAGCATTGGTCCCGGTTGGTGGCACAAACCGGGACTAATGCCCCCTTTAGTCCCGGTTGGTGCCACCAACTGGGACCAAAGGCCTCTTTTTCGGCAGCCCAAAGGGCGGGAAGCTGCGGCCTTTAGTCCCGGTTGGTGGCACCAACCGGGACCAATGCCCCCCCCCCTTTAGTCCCGATTGGTGCCACCAACCGGGACCAAAGGCCCCTGTGCTGCCCGCATCGGGGCCAAAGTTTAGTCCCACCTCGCTAGTTGAGAGGGGAGCGCAGTGGTTTATAAGCCCCACTGCCACTCCCCTCTTGAACTCCTCTGTACTGCAGGCTTATGGGCCTACTTGCTACTGCTTTGCCCGATGGGCCTTCTGGGCCTTCTGCGGGCCTGAATCCTGGCCCAAAGTAGGGGTTCAAGTCGTATTTAGGCCGTGGGGGCCCAGTAGGGGCCACTTTTTTTTGTTTTTTTTGTTTTCTTTAACTATTGTTGCTATTTTTATTTTTTTCCATTTTTTTTGTTTTGTTTTCTGCATTATTTATTTTCTTTTGTTTTTTGCTTTATTTTTTAATTCTTTTTGCTTTTAGTTTTAGGAAAATTATAAACTTTCTGTTAGTGCCATTACTTTTCAAATTTGAAAACACTTTTTTTTTGTTTTCTTTCTTGCTTTATTTATTTTATTTTGTTTCTACTTACAACAAAATACTTATTGTTGTTTTTTTGTTTTGTTTTCTGCATTATTTATTTTCTTTTGTTTTTTGCTTTATTTTTTAATTCTTTTTGCTTTTAGTTTTAGGAAAATTATAAATTTCCACTTTTTTGTTTTTTTGTTTTCTTTCTTGCTTTATTTATTTTATTTTGTTTCTACTTACAACAAAATACTTATTGTTGCTATTTTTAATTATTACGAGGGCCGAACCATAAGACATTAAAGCATTTCAAATGAACTCTGAAAAAGTTGAAAGTTGGCATGGTATCATAAATTGACCCACACATGGCATGTGCATGTACAAAACGAACAATGGTGTCATACTCGTCAGTTACAAAGTTGGCATGGTATCATCATAATAGTTGCGGGAGAAAGTCTTCACTTTTTCTTCGCTTGTGTCATTTGCTTATTGCGCCGTAACCATGGATAATCTTCATCGTTTATCAGGATGCTGGGGTCAGCCTTGACTTTAAAGGGAGGAATTTCATGAAACTTTTCATAATCTTCAGACATGTCTGTCTTGTCCTCCACTCCCACGATGTCCCTTTTTCCTGAAAGAACTATGTGGCGCTTTGGCTCATCGTATGATGTATTTGCTTCCTTATCTTTTCTCTTTCTCGGTCTGCTGGACATGTCCTTCACATAGATAACCTGTGCCACATCATTGGCTAGGACGAACGGTTCGTCAGTGTACCCAAGATTTTTCAGATCAACTGTTGTCATTCCGTACTGTGGGTCTACCTGTACCCCGCCTCCTGACAGATTGACCCATTTGCACTTAAACAAAGGGACCTTAAAATCATGTTCGTAGTCAAGTTCCCATATGTCCACTATGTAACCATAATATGTGTCCTTTCCCCTCTCGGTTGTTGCATCAAAGCGGACACCGCTGTTTTGGTTGGTGCTCTTTTGATCTTGGTCAATCGTGTAAAATGTATTCCCATTTATCTCGTATCCTTTCCAAATCAATACAGTCAAAGATGGTCCCCTGGATAACAAGTACAGCTCATCACAAACAGTGTTGTCACCTCTGATACGTGCTTCCAACCAACTGCTGAAAGTCCTGATGTGTTCACATGTAATCCAGTCGTCGCACTGCTCCGGGTGTTTGGAGCGCAGACTGTTCTTGTGTTCATCGACATACGGGGTCACCAAGGTAGAGTTCTGTAGAACTGTGTAGTGGGCTTGAGACCAAGAATATCCGTCCCTGCATATTATTGAGTCCTTTCCAAGCGTGCCTTTTCCAGTCAGTCTCCCCTCATACCGCGATTTAGGGAGACCTATCTTCTTAAGGCCAGGAATGAAGTCAACACAAAACCCGATGACATCCTCTGTTTGATGGCCCATGGAGATGCTTCCTTCTGGCCTAGCGCGGTTACGGACATATTTCTTTAGGACTCCCATGAACCTCTCAAAGGGGTACATATTGTGTAGAAATACGGGGCCCAGAATGACAATCTCGTCAACTAGATGAACTAGGACGTGCGTCATGATATTGAAGAAGGATGGTGAGAACACCAGCTCGAAACTGACAAGACATTGCACCACATCACTCCTTAGCCTTGGTATGATTTCTGGATCGATCACCTTCTGAGATATTGCATTGAGGAATGCACATAGCTTCACAATGGCTAATCGGACGTTTTCCGGTAGAAGCCCCCTCAATGCAACCGGAAGCAGTTGCGTCATAATCACGTGGCAGTCATGAGACTTTAGGTTCTGAAACTTTTTCTCTGCCATATTTATTATTCCTTTTATATTCGACGAGAAGCCAGTCGGGACCTTCATACTAAGCAGGCATTCAAAGAAGATTTCCTTCTCTTCTTTGGTAAGAGCATAGCTGGCAGGACCTTCATACTGCTTTGGAGGCATGCCGTCTTTTTCGTGCAAACGTTGCAGGTCCTCCCGTGCCTCAGCTGTATCTTTTGTCTTCCCATACACGCCCAAGAAGCCTAGCAGGTTCACGCAAAGGTTCTTCGTCACGTGCATCACGTCGATCGAAGAGCGGACCTCTAGGTCTTTCCAGTAGGGTAGGTCCCAAAATATAGATTTCTTCTTCCACATGGGTGCGTGTCCCCCAGCGTCACTCGGAACAGCTAGTCCGTCAGGACCCTTTCCAAAGATTACGTATAAATCATTGACCATAGCAAGTACGTGATCACCGGTACGCATGGCGGGCTTCTTCCGGTGATCTGCCTCGCCTTTGAAATGCTTGCCTTTCTTTCGACATTAATGGTTGGTCGGACGAAATCGACGATGGCCCAGGTACACATTCTTCCTGCAGCTTGCCAGGTATATACTATCGGTGTTAAGTAAACAGTGCGTGCATGCGTGGTATCCCTTGTTTGTCTATCCTGAAAGGTTACTGAGAGCGGGCCAATCATTGATGGTCACGAACAGCAACACCTTTAGGTTAAATTCCTCCTGTTTGTGCTCATCCCATGTACGTACACCGTTTCCATTCCACAGCTGTAAAAGTTCTTCAACTAATGGCCTTAGGTACACATCAATGTCATTGTCGGGTTGCTTAGGGCCTTGGATGAGAACTGGCATCATAATGAACTTCCGCTTCATGCACATCCAAGGAGGAAGGTTATACATACATAGAGTCACAGGCCAGGTGCTGTGATTGCTGCTCTGCTCCCCGAAAGGATTAATGCAATCCGCGCTTAAAGCAAACCATACGTTCCTTGGCTCACTTGCAAACTCATCCCAGTACTTTCTCTCGATTTTTCTCCACTGCGACCCGTCAGCGGGTGCTCTCAACTTCCCGTCTTTCTTACGGTCCTCACTGTGCCATCGCATCAACTTGGCATGCTCTTCGTTTCTGAACAGACGTTTCAACCGTGGTATTATAGGAGCATACCACATCACCTTCGCAGGAACCCTCTTCCTGGGGGGCTCGCCGTCAACATCACCAGAGTCATCTTGTCTGATCTTATACCGTAATGCACCGCATACCGGGCATGCGTTCAGATCCTTGTACGCACTGCGGTAGAGGATGCAGTCATTAGGGCATGCATGTATCTTCTGCACCTCCAATCCTAGAGGGCATACGACCTTCTTTGCTGTGTATGTACTGTCGGGCAATTCGTTATCCTTTGGAAGCTTCTTCTTCAATATTTTAAGTAGCTTCTCAAATCCTTTGTCAGGCACAGCATTCTCTGCCTTCCACTGTAGCAATTCCAGTATGGTACCGAGCTTTGTGTTGCCATCTTCGCAATTGGGGTACAACCCTTTTTTGTGGTCCTCTAGCATGTGATCGAACTTCAGCTTCTCCTTTTGACTTTCGCATTGCGTCCTTGCATCGACAATGACCCGGCGGAGATCATCATCATCGGGCACATCGTCTGGTTCCTCTTGATCTTCAGCAGCTTCGCCCGTTGCAGCATCATCATGCACATCGTCTGGTTCCTCTTGATCTTCTGGAGCATCACCGTATTCAGGGGGCACATAGTTGTCATCGTACTCTTCTTCTTCGCCGTCTTCCATCATAACCCCTATTTCTCCGTGCCTCGTCCAAACATTATAGTGTGGCATGAAACCCTTGTAAAGCAGGTGGGTGTGGAGGATTTTCCGGTCAGAGTAAGACTTCATATTCCCACATATAGGGCATGGACAACACATAAAACCATTCTGCTTGTTTGCCTCAGCCACTTCGAGAAAATTATGCACGCCCTTAATGTACTCGGAGGTGTGTCTTGAACCGTACATCCATTGCCGGTTCATCTGTGTGCATTATATATAATTAAGTGTGTCAAAAATCATTACAGAACATCATGAATAGATAATTAAGTGACCAAATTAATAGAAGTTCATCATCACATTAAAACCAAAGTACATACATAGTTCTCATCTAACAACATAAAGCTCTGCAGAGCATCTAAATTAATTAAACCATACACTGAAACTATGTAAAACATTTCAATGCGAAAACAAATGCGATCATAATCGCAACCAATGTAACAACTGATCCAACGGCATAATGATACCAAGCCTCGGTATGAATGGCATATTTTCTAATCTTTCTAATCTTCAAGCGCATTGCATCCATCTTGATCTTGTGATCATCGACGACATCCGCAATATGCAACTCCAATATCATCTTCTCCTCCTCAATTTTTCTAATTTTTTTCCTTTAACAAATTGTTTTCTTCTTCAACTAAATTTAACCTCTCGACAATAGGGTCGGTTGGAATTTCCGGTTCAACAACCTCCTAGATGAATAAAATCTCTGTCACGTTGGTCGGCATAATTGTCATAAACAATAAATGAACCAATAGTTGTGAAAAGATAATATATACCACATCCGAATCATAGACAGGACGAGGGCCGACGGGGGCGGATACCAAAACCATCGCACTATATAAGATGCAATAATAAAAGTAAGAAAATTATACAAGTATCTATCTAAATATACAAATGAGAATATTTTTCCTTTCAGAAAGAAGATAAGAACAAGAGGCTCACCACGGTGGTGCCGGCGATGAGATCGGTGCGGGTGATCGACGACATTGAAGACGGGGACGGGGCGTGACGGACCGCTAAACCTAGACAAATATGGAGGAAAATGGAGCTTGGCGGTCGAGCTTGGAGAGGAGAAACCTTAAGTAGTGTGGCTCGGGCATTCCATCGAACACCTTGTGTGCATAGGAGCTGAGCTAGAGCACCACCAAGCCCTCTCCCCCTCGGCCAGAAAAAACAGAGCACACACTGCTCTTGCGCGAGGGGGTATATATAGGCACCACCATTGGTCCCGGTTGGTCGCACGAACCGGGACTAAAGGTTTGCCTTCGGTCCCGGTTCATGCCACCAACCGGGACCAATTGTGGTGGGCCAGGAGTGCGGCCCATTGGTCCCGGTTCGCCCCACCAACCAGGACCAAAAGGTCCAGACGAACCGGGACCAATGGCCCACGTGGCCCGGCCGGCCCCCGGGGCTCACGAACCGGGTCAAATGCTCCCATTGGTCCCGGTTCTAGATTGAACCGGGACTAATGGGCTGGACTGGCCTGGACCATTGCCCCCTTTTCTACTAGTGCTTGGATGTTCTTGCATTTCTGGATAAAAAGTCTGCACCTCCTTTCTTGAGATTTGTTGATACTTAGGAGCAGTGGCAAGTGTTCAGGGGGAATCTTAGAGTTGAACTGATGTGTCGGTAACTGTGAGCAGAAGAGCATTACTGATTCAAGTGAAAATGATGATAGATTGCCAGATAGCCATAGTTGTAGATTCTTTCTTCTAGTGCCACAAACTGCTGCTGCCAAATGGATGATCAGTGCCAGTATCTGAAGACTGTGACAGGGAAGAGGTCCTTGTAGTTTAAGTCTTGGACTAGATAATTTTTACTTTTTTTAGAAAAGGAGAATGACCCCCGGCCTCTGCATCTGGGAGATGCATGCTGCCATTTTATTGATTATTCTCGAGGACCTTACAAAGTAGAACAACAATATGTCTGAATCCGCCATCTTGGCAACATCTGCCGCTACTCCTATCCATATGATGAAGGGGTGCAAGCCGGGCCACATACCCAGACCTCTCACCTAAAACTAACATCTAAAGCCGGAGGCCCCGACAGAGCCACCTACCGGGTCTGGGGCACAAACCGGTCCGACGCACTCACATGTGTCATCATCGCCATCTTCCACTGGTCCATCTTCAGAGCAGATTGAGGTGTCAACCTTGGCAGGTCCTCCGCTATCGACGCCACCACGACGCCAAACGATGACCTCCACCTGCGTGAGCCTTGGAAGGTCCTCCGCCATGGACGCCACCACGACGCCAAACGACGACCTCCACCTACGCGAGTCCATCTCCAAGCAACGGACGTAGATCCATGCTAGGATAGGTCTGCACCACCGCCGTAACCCACAAGCGCCACCCAACCCCAAGGTTCCCAAAGCGGCGCCTTCAAGAAGGGAACAGTGCCGTGAGCGCCGCCGCCACCCAACAAAGTTAGGGCTTTCGCCCGGGAGACCAAGGTGAAGGAAAAGTGAGGAGATCAGTCCATACCGACGCCTCCAAGGAGGGGAACGGCGCCCTAGGCATCACCGTCGGCGCCGCCAGCCATGGCCGGCTAGGGATTTCACCCGAACTAGATCCCCGTTGATGGAAATATGCCCTAGAGGCAATAATAAAGTTATTATTTATTTCCTCATATCATGATAAATGTTTATTATTCATGCTAGAATTGTATTAACCGGAAACATGATACATGTGTGAATACATAGACAAAACTATAGTCACTAGTATGCCTCTACTTGACTAGCTCATTAATCAAAGATGGTTATGTTTCCTAACCATAGACATGTGTTGTCTTTTGATTAGTGGGATCACATCATTAGAAGAATGATGTGATTGACATGACCCATTCTGTTAGCCTAGCACTTGATCGTTTAGTATACTGCTATTGCTTTCTTCATGACTTATACATGTTCCTATAACTATGAGAATTATGCAACTCCCGTTTACCGGAGGAACACTTTGGGTACTACCAAACGTCACAACGTAACTAGGTGATTATAAAGGAGTACTACAGGTGTCTCCGAAGGTACATGTTGAGTTGGCGTATTTCGAGATTAGGTTTTGTCACTCCAATTGTCGGAGAGGTATCTCTGGGCCCTCTCCGTAATGCACATCACTATAAGCCTTGCAAGCAATGTAACCAATGAGTTGGTTATGGGATGATGCATTACGTAACGAGTAAAGAGACTTGCCAGTAACGAGATTGAACTAGGTATTGGATACCGATGATCAGATCTCGGGCAAGTAACATACCGATGACAAAGGGAACAATGTATGTTGTTATGCGGTTTGACCGATAAAGATCTTCGTAGAATATGTAGGAACCAATATGGGCATCCAGGTCCCGCTGTTGGTTATTGACCGAGAATGGTTCTAGGTCATGTCTACATAGTTCTCGAACCCGTAGGGTCCGCACGCTTAACGTTACGATGACAGTTTTATTATGAGTTTATAAGTTTTGATGTACCGAAGTTTGTTCAGAGTCCCGGATGTGATCACGGACATGACGAGGAGTCTCGAAATGGTCGAGACATAAAGATCGATATATTGGAAGCCTATATTTGGACATCGGAATCGTTCCAGGTGAAATCGGCATTTTACCGGAGTACCGGGAGGTTACCGGAACCCCCCGGGGGGTTATTGGGCCTACATGGGCCTCGAGGGAGAAGGGGGAAGGAGCCAGGAGGGGGCCGCATGCCCCTCCCCTTCCTAGTCCGAATAGGACAAGGGAAGGGGGGCGGAGCCCCCCCTTTCCTTCCTCTCTTCCTCATCTTTCCCCCCTTCTCCTACTCCTACTTGGAAAGAAGGGAGTCCTACTCCCGGTGGGAGTAGGACTCCCCCCTTGGCGCGCCCTCCTTAGCCGGTCGCCTCCTCCTCCCTGGCTCCTTTATATACGGGGGCGGGGGGCACCCCATAGACACACAAGTTGATCTACGGATCGTTCCTTAGCCGTGTGCGGTGCCCCCCTCCACCATATTCCACCTCGGTCATATCGTCGCGGAGTTTAGGCGAAGCCCTGCGCCGGTAGAACATCATCATCGTCACCACGCCGTCGTGCTGACGGAACTCATCTCCGGAGCTCTGCTGGATCGGAGGACGGAGATCGTCATCGAGCTGAACGTGTGCTGAACTCGGAGGCTCCGTACGTTTGGTGCTTGGATCGGTCGGATCGTGAAGACGTACGACTACATCAACCGCGTTGTGCTAACGCTTCCGCTTACGGTCTACGAGGGTACGCGGACGAACACTCTCCACTCTCATTACTATACCATCGACATGATCTTGCGTGTGCGTAGGAAATTTTTTGAAATTACTACGCTCCCCAACAGTGGCATCCGAGCCTAGGTTTTATGCGTTGATGTTATATGCACGAGTAGAACACAAGTGAGTTGTGGACGATACAAGTCATACTGCTTACCAGCATGTCATACTTTGGTTCGGCGGTATTGTGAGATAAAGCGGCCCGGACCGACATTACGTGTACGCTTACGCGAGACTGGTTTCACCGTTACGAGCACTCGTGCTTAAAGGTGGCTGGCGGGTGTCTGTCTCTCTCACTTTAGCTGAATCGAGTGTGGCTACGCCCGATCCTTGTGAAGGTTAAAACAGCACCAACTTGACGAACTATCGTTGTGGTTTTTGATGCGTAGGTAAGAACGGTTCTTGCTAAGCCCGTAGCAGCCATGTAAAACTTGCAACAACAAAGTAGAGGACGTCTAACTTGTTTTTGCAGGGCATGTTGTGATGTGATATGGTCAAGACGTGATGCTATATTTTATTGTATGAGATGATCATGTTTTGTAACCGAAGTTATCGGCAACTGGCAGGAGCCATATGGTTGTCGCTTTATTGTATGAAATGCAAACGCCCTGTAATTGCTTTACTTTATCACTAAGCGGTAGCGATAGTCGTAGAAGCAATAGATGGCGTAACGACAATGATGCTACGATGGAGATCAAGGTGTCGCGCCGGTGACGATGGTGATCATGACGGTGCTTCAGAGATGGAGATCACAAGCACAAGAAGATGATGACCATATCATATCACTTATATTGATTGCATGTGATGTTTATCCTTTATGCATCTTATCTTGCTTTGATTGACGGTAGCATTTTAAGATGATCTCTCACTAATTATCAAGAAGTGTTCTCCCTGAGTATGCACCGTTGCGAAAGTTCTTCGTGCTGAGACACCACGTGATGATCGGGTGTGATAGGCTCTACGTTCAAATACAACGGGTGCAAAATAGTTGCACACGCGGAATACTCAGGTTATACTTGATGAGCCTAGCATATACAGATATGGCCTCGGAACACGGAGACCGAAAGGTCGAGCGTGAATCATATAGTAGATATGATCAACATAGTGATGTTCACCATTGAAACTACTCCATCTCACGTGATGATCGGACATGGTTTAGTTGATTTGGATCACGTGATCACTTAGATGACTAGAGAGATGTCTGTCTAAGTGGGAGTTCTTAAGTAATACGATTAACTGAACTTAAATTTATCATGAACTTAGTACCTGATAGTATTTTGCTTGTCTATGTTTGTTTGTAGATAGATGGCTCGTGCTGTTGTTCCGTTGAATTTTAATGCGTTCCTTGAGAAAGCAAAGTTGAAAGATGATGGTAGCAATTACACGGATTGGGTCCGTAACTTGAGGATTATCCTCATTACTGCACAGAAAAGTTACATCCTGGAAGCACCGCTGGGTGCCAGGCCTGCTACTGATGCAACTGACGATGTTAAGAACGTCTGGCAGAGCAAAAGCTGATGACTACTCGATAGTTTAGTGTGCCATGCTTTACGGCTTAGAACCGGGTCTTCAACGATGTTTTGAACGTCATGGAGCATATGAGATGTTCCAGGAGTTGAAGTTAATATTTCAAGCAAATGCCCGGATTGAGAGATATGAAGTCTCCAATAAGTTCTATAGCTGCAAGATGGAGGAGAATAGTTCTGTCAGTGAACACATACTCAGAATGTCTGGGTATAATAATCACTTGATTCAACTGGGAGTTAATCTTCCTGATGATAGTGTCATTGACAGAATTCTCCAATCACTGCCACCAAGCTACAAGAGCTTTGTGATGAACTATAATATGCAAGGGATGAACAAGACTATTCCCGAGCTCTTCGCAATGCTGAAAGCTGCGGAGGTAGAAATCAAGAAGGAGCATCAAGTGTTGATGGTTAACAAAACCACCAGTTTCAAGAAAAAGGGCAAAGGGAAGAAGAAGGGGAACTTCAAAAAGAACGGCAAGCAAGTTGTTGTTCAAGAGAAGAAACCCAAGTCTGGACCTAAGCCTGAAACTGAGTGCTTCTACTGCAAGCAGACTGGACACTGGAAGCGGAACTGCCCCAAGTATTTGGCGGATAAGAAGGATGGCAAAGTGAACAAAGGTATATGTGATATACATGTTATTGATGTGTACCTTACTAATGCTCGAAGTAGCACCTGGGTATTTGATACTGGTTCTGTTGCTAATATTTGCAACTCGAAACAGGGACTACGGATTAAGCGAAGATTGGCTAAGGACGAGGTGACGATGCGCGTGGGAAATGGTTCCAAAGTTGATGTGATCGCGGTCGGCACGCTACCTCTATGTCTACCATCGGGATTAGTTTTAGACCTAAATAATTGTTATTTGCTGCCAGCGTTGAGCATGAACATTATATCTGGATCTTGTTTGATGCGAGACGGTTATTCATTTAAATCAGAGAATAATGGTTGTTCTATTTATATGAGTAATATCTTTTATGGTCATGCACCCTTGAAGAGTGGTCTATTTTTATTGAATCTCGATAGTAGTGATACACATATTCATAGTGTTGAAACCAAAAGATGCAGAGTTGATAACGATAGTGCAACTTATTTGTGGCACTGCCGTTTAGGTCATATCTGTGTAAAGCGCCTGAAGAAACTCCATACTGATGGGCTTTTGGAATCACTTGATTATGAATCACTTGGTACTTGCGAACCGTGCCTTATGGGCAAGATGACTAAAACGCCGTTCTCCGGAACTATGGAGCGAGCAACTGATTTATTGGAGATCATACATACTGATGTATGTGGTCCAATGAATGTTGAGGCTCGCGGCGGGTATCGTTATTTTCTCACCTTCACATATGATTTGAGCAGATATGGGTATATCTACTTAATGAAACACAAGTCTGAAACATTTGAAAAGTTCAAAGAATTTCAGAGTGAAGTGGAAAATCATCATAACAAGAAAATAAAGTTTCTACGATCTGATCGTGGAGGAGAATATTTGAGTTACGAGTTTGGTCTACACTTGAAACAATGCGGAATAGTTTCGCAACTCACGCCACCCGGAACACCACAACGAAATGGTGTGTCCGAACGTCGTAATCGTACTTTACTTGATATGGTGCGATCTATGATGTCTCTTACCGATTTACCGCTATCATTTTGGGGTTATGCTTTAGAGACGGCCGCATTCACGTTAAATAGGGCACCATCAAAATCCATTGCGACGACACCTTATGAACTGTGGTTTGGCAAGAAACCAAAGTTGTCGTTTCTTAAAGTTTGGGGTTGCGATGCTTATGTGAAGAAACTTCAACCAGATAAGCTCGAACCCAAATCGGAGAAATGTGTCTTCATAGGATACCCAAAGGAGACTATTGGGTACACCTTCTATCACAGATCTAAGGGCAAGATTTTCGTTGCTAAAATCGGATCCTTTCTAGAGAAGGAGTTTCTCTCGAAAGAAGTGAGTGGGAGAAAAGTAGAACTTGATGAGATAACTGTATCTACTCCCTTATTGGAAAGTAGTTCATCACAAGAACCGGTTCCTGTGAAAACTACACCAATTAGTGAGGAAGCTAATGATATTGATCATAAAACTTCAGATCAAGTTTCTACTGAACCTCATAGGTCTACCAGAGTAAGATCCGCACCAGAGTGGTACGGTAATCCTATTCTGGAAGTCATGTTACTTGACCATGATGAACCTACGAACTATGAGGAAGCGATGATGAGCCCAGATTCCGCAAAATGGCTAGAGGCCATGAAATATGAGATGGGATCCATGTATGAAAACAAAGTATGGACTTTGGTTGACTTGCCCGATGATCGGCAAGCCATTGAGAATAAATGGATCTTTAAGAAGAAGACTAACGCTGATGGTAATGTAACTGTCTATAAAGCTCGACTTGTTGCAAAAGGTTTTCGACAAGTTCAAGGGGTTGACTACGATGAGACTTTCTCACCCGTAGCGATGCTTAAGTCTGTCCGAATCATGTTAGCTATTGCTGCATTTCATGATTATGAAATTTGGCAAATGGATGTCAAAACTGCATTCTTGAATGGATTTCTAGAAGAAGAGTTGTATATGATGCAGCCAGAAGGTTTTGTTGATCCAAAAGGTGCTAACAAAGTGTGCAAGCTCCAGCGATCCATTTATGGACTGGTGCAAGCATCTCGGAGTTGGAATAAACGTTTTGATAGTGTGATCAAAGCATATGGTTTTATACAGACTTTTGGAGAAGCCTGTATTTACAAGAAAGTGAGTGGGAGCTCTGTAGCATTTCTGATTTTATATGTAGATGACAAATTATTAATTGGAAATGATATAGAATTTCTGGATAGCATAAAGGGATACTTGAATAAAAGTTTTTCAATGAAAGACCTCGGTGAAGCTGCTTATATATTGGGCATCAAGATCTATAGAGATAGATCAAGACGCTTAATAGGACTTTCACAAAGCACATACCTTGACAAAATTTTGAAAAAGTTCAAAATGGATCAGGCAAAGAAAGGTTTCTTGCCTGTGCTACAAGGTGTGAAGTTGAGTCGAACTCAATGCCCGACCACAGCAGAAGATAGAGAGAAAATGAAAGATGTTCCCTATGCTTCAGCCATAGGCTCTATCATGTATGCAATGTTGTGTACTAGACCTGACGTATGCTTAGCAATAAGCTTGGCGGGAAGGTACCAAAGTAATCCAGGAGTGGATCACTGGACAGCGGTCAAGAACATCCTGAAATACCTGAAAAGGACTAAGGATATGTTTCTCGTATATGGAGGTGACAAAGAGCTAGTCATAAATGGTTACGTCGATGCAAGCTTTGACACTGATCCGGACGATTCTAAATCGCAAACTAGATACGTGTTTTTATTAACCGGTGGAGCTGTTAGTTGGTGCAGTTCTAAACAAAGCGTTGTGGCGGGATCTACATGTGAAGCGGAGTACATAGCTGCTTCTGAAGCAGCAAATGAAGGAGTCTGGATGAAGGAGTTCATTACCGATCTAGGTGTCATACCTAGTGCATCGGGACCAATGAAGATCTTCTGTGACAATACTGGTGCAATTGCCTTGGCAAAGGAATCCAGATTTCACAAGAGGACCAAGCACATCAAGAGACGCTTCAATTCCATTCGGGACCAAGTCCAAGTGGGAGACATAGAGATTTGCAAGATACATACGGATCTGAATGTTGCAGACCCGTTGACTAAGCCTCTCTCACGAGCAAAACATGATCAGCACCAAGACTCCATGGGTGTTAGAATCATTACTATGTAATCTAGATTATTGACTCTAGTGCAAGTGGGAGACTGAAGGAAATATGTCCTAGAGGCAATAATAAAGTTATTATTTATTTCCTCATATCATGATAAATGTTTATTATTCATGCTAGAATTGTATTAACCGGAAACATGATACATGTGTGAATACATAGACAAAACTATAGTCACTAGTATGCCTCTACATGACTAGCTCATTAATCAAAGATGGTTATGTTTCCTAACCATAGACATGTGTTGTCATTTGATTAGTGGGATCACATCATTAGAAGAATGATGTGATTGACATGACCCATTCTGTTAGCCTAGCACTTGATCGTTTACTATACTGCTATTGCTTTCTTCATGACTTATACATGTTCCTGTAACTATGAGAATTATGCAACTCCCATTTACCGGAGGAACACTTTGGGTACTACCAAACGTCACAATATAACTGGGTGATTATAAAGGAGTACTACAGGTGTCTCCGAAGGTACATGTTGAGTTGGCGTATTTCGAGATTAGGTTTTGTCACTCCGATTGTCGGAGAGGTATCTCTGGGCCCTCTCGGTAATGCACATCACTATAAGCCTTGCAAGCAATGTAACCAATGAGTTGGTTACGGGATGATGCATTACGTAACGAGTAGAGAGACTTGCCGGTAACGAGATTGAACTAGGTATTGGATACCGACGATCAGATCTCGGGCAAGTAACATACCGATGACAAAGGGAACAACGTATGTTGTTATGCGGTTTGACTGATAAAGATCTTCGTAGAATATGTAGGAACCAATATGGGCATCCAGGTCCCGCTATTTGTTATTGACCGAGAATGGTTCTAGGTCATGTCCACATAGTTCTCGAACCCGTAGGGTCCGCACACTTAACGTTACGATGACAGTTTTATTATGAGTTTATAAGTTTTGATGTACCGAAGTTTGTTCGGAGTCCCAGATGTGATCACGGACATGACGAGGAGTCTCGAAATGGTCGAGACATAAAGATCGATATATTGGAAGCCTATATTTGGACATCGGAATCGTTCCGGGTGAAATCGGCATTTTACCGGAGTACCGGGAGGTTACCGGAACCCCCCGGGGGGTTATTGGGCCTACATGGGCCTCGAGGGAGAAGAGGGAAGGAGCCAGGAGGGGGCCGCGCGCCCCTCCCCTTCCTAGTCCGAATAGGACAAGGGAAGGGGGGCGCCCCCCCCCCCCCCTTTCCTTCCTCTCTTCCTCCTCTTTCCCCCCTTCTCCTACTCCTACTTGGAAAGAAGGGAGTCCTACTCCCGGTGGGAGTAGGACTCCCCCCTTGGCGCGCCCTCCTTGGCCGGCCGCCTCCTCCTCCCTGGCTCCTTTATATACGGGGGCGGGGGGGGGGGGGGGGGGCACCCCATAGACACACAAGTTGATCTACGGATCGTTCCTTAGCCGTGTGCGGTGCCCCCCTCCACCATATTCCACCTCGGTCATATCGTCGCAGAGTTTAGGCGAAGCCCTGCGCCGGTAGAACATCATCATCGTCACCACGCCGTCGTGCTGACGGAACTCATCTCCGGAGCTCTGCTTGATCGGAGGACAGAGATCGTCATCGAGCTGAACGTGTGCTGAACTCGGAGGCTCCGTACGTTCGGTGCTTGGATCGGTCGGATCGTGAAGACGTACGACTACATCAACCGCGTTGTGCTAACGCTTCCGCTTACGGTCTACGAGGGTACGTGGACGAACACTCTCCCCTCTCGTTGCTATACCATCACCATGATCTTGCGTGTGCGTAGGAAATTTTTTGAAATTACTACGTTCCCCAACACCCGCCACCACCAGCGCCTCCTGTACAGAACCGGCGACCAAGGGAAGCGCGGCCCGACCAGGCTGGCCCGCACGCCGAACAGTGGAGGAGGGGAGGCGCAAGATCGTGCGCATCGACCGCCGTGGAAGCCGCCGCCAACTACCACCGGAGTCCCGCCTCCCGCGCGGCCAGGACGCCAGATTCACCGCCCGCACGGCTGCTCACCGGAGCTTGCCGTGCCTCGCCAAAGGAGCCGCCACTCCAGATCTGGGACTCCCCACGCAGGGGCAGGGCAGCTGAGACCCCGCCCCCACCATCCTTGGCGCCCCGGGCTTGCCTGGCGGCTGCCTCATGCGGCGGCGAGGAGGTGGGGCGAGGTGGGGAGGGGGCCCCGGCGGCGCACATAGGGTTCCCACGCCGCCGCCGGGGTAGGCAACGCGGGGGTCCCGAGAGGGGTTGGGGTCTTGGACTAGATATGTTGTTTCCTTTTGTGAGTTGTGATCAAACTCTGCTGTATCCTTGTATACATTTCCATTTGTATGACAATCCCCAGATGTTGTTTGCCCGTGATTCTGGAATTCACAATGGAGATGAACCTGTACAGTTTTCATGTGCGGAACTTTGCTTAACAGTAGTTTTGTCTTGTCGATCTTATATACTCCCTTCGTTCACAATTACTCGTCCAAAAATTGAATGTATCTAAATGTATTTTAGTTGTAGATACATTTATTTTTGTGACAAGTAATTCCGAACGGAGGGAGTATTTATTAATCAGTTCTACTATTTATCTAGTAACTCTTACTGGATTGCATGTGTGCTGTGGACGATATTGGTGCTCTTAGTATGTTTCGACACTGAAGAGATGTAGTTTTAGTATGCAAATCTTGTCAGTGTTTTAGTATGCAGCAGAGATGCAGTTCTGGATCCTTTCAGTTTCTGCACAGACCGTCGGAGGCCTCTGCCCTCTGCTACGCTTGGCGGTAGGGCTGGCGTGGCCAGGGTGCCGGGGTCGCGTTGCCGAGTGCGAGGGGGAGCAGTCAGTCTGCAGGCGACAAAGGCAGGGGGATCGTGTTTATACAGCGTTGCCAGTCTTATACGTCGACGGAGCGCCTGAAGAGCAACTAATGTGTTTAAGTATTACAAGCAACTAATGTGTTTTGCACAAAATGCAAAGGTGTTAAGATGATTAAAGATACCAGCTTACTGCATTGTAGTATGACTTTTTTTTGGAACTGTATTCCTAAATATCTGAGCCTCTTTTTCCCCTTTTGAAGTATATCGGATGTAATAAGATCTTATATTATGGGACGGAGGGAGTATCAAATAATAGTTTTGAATAAATCGTACTTCAACCACCTTTAGGGTACCGAAGGGTTCGGCACTTCTTAAACTTGTTTGGGGAGTTCTAAGAGCATCTCTAGCAGATCCTGCAAACCGGGTCATCCGACAAAACAACCACTGGTTTGCGGGATGACGAGGGTTTGGCCGGCCCGAATAGATTCCCCAATTTCAGCTGTCTCGATTTTTTTGGGGGGGATCCCGAATCCGTGATCCCATTTTCTTCATGTCTACGGGATTTCACTCGATTTTGCCGGCTCCCCTTTCCTTTGGCGCGAACACATTTTCGTCTGTTTCCTTTTGCGCCTCCACTCCTCGCTGCCACCGCACATCCTCGGCCGTTCTTGCTGCCCCGCGCCACCCTGCACCGCATCCATTCCACCAAGTTTCGCCCCGGGGGTTGCCCATTGTGCTCGGGGCTCGGGGCGCCACTGGCGCCATGGATCCACCCCCGAGCTTGGCACGCGACCTTGTAGTAGGCGGATCCGGTTGATTCAGGTGCCAGTGAGCCTCGGCATTGGTGGGGCTCGCCCGCGCGTCGGTGGAAGGGGGTGGCGCGGCTTTGCTTCGGCCACCGGGGAGAAGAAGGGACGACACGTCGCATCTTTGCTTCTGCTGGCGGGGGAGAAGAAAGGGGCGGCACAGTTTTGCTTTGCCCGGCTTCGGGCGAGGTATGTCCAACACCCGCGAGTTTGTGCTCGATCTGGCCCGGAGTAGGTCCGGATGAAATTCATGGGCGTTTCGTGTGCATTTTATAGATGGATTAGAGTTCGTGCTCGTCGTCTTCGTCCGGTGATTCGGACATAGAAGAGATGATCCTCAACACGATGTTGACAACCTAGGGTTCTTACACCTCGTGGACGAATTTGAGGCGGGCCCAAAGAAAAAGTGGTGTGGATCCACGGTCGGCCGGCTATACATTCCCCGCAACCGAGCTCTCGGCGACAAGATGCTCATGAAGGAGTACTTCGCCGACGTGCTGACATATCCGGCTAACCTCTTCCGTAGGCGATATCAAATGCGTAGATCACTTCTCGTTAGCAATGGCGAGGCTTGCGAGCAAATTTGCCGTTTCTTTCACTCAGCGTAGGAATGCCGTTGGTTTGATTGGCTAGAGATGCTCTAACTTACGCTAAAAAAGTTTTGCGGGCCAGTCCGTTGCGGGGTCTTGCTAGAGATGCTCTAACACCTAGGTCCATGAATGAAGTATACAAGTGTAATTTTAGGCTGCTAAACATTGAAATATGCGCAATAATAAATGCTCGATGGCATAAGTCTTGGACAGCAGCATTGTAATTTTAGGTTTCTCTAGCACTTATTGCGCGGGTTGTAATGGATAAATGAAAATGTTTCTTCAGGGGAGACTTTGCTTGGCGCAAGTGAGTTTTTTTTTCTTTTCTTTTTGGTTTAGCCTATCTTAGTCCAATATATTAAAAATGGCATGAGCGTAACTAAATGTCCAAAAACTAGCTCCTTTGCCCTCGAGTGCCGCGTCGTCTCCTTGGCAACTCAGAGGGAGAAAGCCTGATCGGCAACCTCCTCCACCGCCTCCCTCCCTTCTCTCGCCGCCGCCTGAGGGGCTTGCCGACAAAGCTTGGCCTATTTCGGGGATGGCGGCGGCAGGGCGTTTTCTTCGGTTGCCTGGCGGCTCTCGGCGGCAGCTGCGGAGGCAGCTAGGGTGGCCAAGCTCAAGCGGTAGCAGGATCGAGGCCATACAGTGGATGAAAGAGCTCATCGCCATCTCCGATTCCTCCTCGGACGACGACCACCACCACGGCCCCAATTCCGATGACTCCGACGATCCATCACCTGCTGCGGATGCCTACAGCTGCACTGACGACAGGAAAGGCAAATGGTCGGCGATGAAGTGGTGAAGATGCTCCTCCTCCGTTTACTATTATCGCTTTTCATATGTTTTAGTTTAGAACCTGTTCGGTGATGAATTGTGATGATCTTCTGGATGATGTAAAGTGAATTTTCGGTGTCCATTAGCTACCCATTTCGGTGTCCGTTTGTTGCCGATTTCTATGTCCATTGTTTGATCTACGTAGATTAGTTTACATTGCACGTATAATATGGATATAACGTGGCAGTCATGAGGTACACGGTTGTGCAGGAGAGAGTTTGAGATTTGACCTATCATTGTCCGCGGATTCTCCCGGGCACGTCCGCAGCCGGATAGGGCGCCGGATTTGGTATCTATATATGCTCTAGCGAGCAAAACCCTTCCCGGTCCATAAAATGAGTTTCATTTTTGTTTCGAGCTGTAGGGCAATTTTAATCTGATCTTTTGCGCCATGATACATACTACCACCACATCTATGTGCTAAATCATTTTTTTAATGGAGCCTTTTAGCAATCTCAGGTGCACCGGTTGTACCCAGCAGATTATCCTCTACTGAGTACTGTCTGGATGTCTGGATGACATGTTCTCTTCACGTCCGGTGGAGAGGCCATCGCCATGGACGCACCTCGTCCACCCGCGCGGCAAGCCAGCAAGAAGCCTGCGGCTGCTCCACTCTACTCCCCTGGACCCGGCTACAAGCCCGGTACCGCGCCTCCACACGCGGCGGCACTCCGTCGCGGCGGCGCACCTCACGACGCCGGCGAGCTCCGGGCCGTTCTGAAGCGCTTGGCCAACGCGTGCCCGGCACCCAGCGAGGCCGCGCCGGCGCTGCACGCCCACGCCGCAAAGCTCGGCCTCGGCAGCCGCCACCGCGGCGTCCGCGACGCCCTCGTCGCGCTCTACCTCGCGTGCGGCCGGCGCGGCATTGCGCGCGCCTTGCTGTCCGCCGGTGGCGGCCCAGCGCCCGACGTCGTTTCTTGGACGGCCCTGGTGACCGGCCACGCGCGGCTGGGGCTGTTCCGCGAGGCTGCGGCGCTGTTCCTTGCCATGGCGGACGACGGCGCGCTCGTCATTGACGCCGTGGCCGCCGCCGCGGCATTCGCGGCCTGCGCCGGTGCCGCGGACCTCGCGCTCGCCAGGGAGGTGCACCGGCGCGTCCTCGAAGCGGGAGTGTCCCTCGACGTCGTCGCGTGCAACGCTCTGGTCGACATGTACGCCAAGTGCGGCGACGCGGCGGCCGCGCTCCGTTGCTTCCGCGCGATGGCGCCGGCCAAGAACGTGGTGACCTGGAACACGATGATCTCCGCGCACGCGCGCGCGGGCGAGCTCCAGGAGGCGCTGGAGCTGTTCCGGGAGATGCTGCAGCAGCAGGGCTGCGCGCCCTCGCCGCTTCCCGACGGCGCAACGTTCGTCGCGGTCCTCGGCGCGTGCGCGCGGCTCGGCGCACTCGACGCCGGCAGATGGGTGCACGCCTACATGGGCAGGACCGGACGGGATGCCGCCGACGGCGTCGTGGGCAACGCGCTGATCGACATGTACGCCAAGTGCGGGGCCGTCGAGCAGGCCGCGGAGGTGTTCGACGCAATGACGCGGCGAGACGTGTACACCTACACGTCCATGATCTCGGGGTTCGCGATGCACGGCCGGGGCGAGGAGGCGCTGGCGCTCTTCGGCGACATGCGGCGAGCCGGCGTGAGGCCGAACGAGGTGACCTTCCTGGGCGTCCTATCCGCCTGCTGTCACGCCGGAAACATCGAAGACGGTCTCCGGCATTTCGACGCCATGGTGGAGCAACACGGCGTGGTGCCGGGCATCGAGCACTACGGCTGCGTCGTCGACATGCTCGGCCGCGCCGGGAGGCTGGACGAGGCGGAGGAGCTCGTCTCCGCGATGCCGATCCGGCCCGACGCGCTCATCTGGGGCTCGCTGCTCGCGGCCTGCCGGGCGCACGGCCATGTCAACCGCGCCGAGCGCGTGATGCGGCGCATGGCCGAGGACGAGGCCGACGCCGGTGACTACGTGCTCATGTCGAACATGTACGCGCACGAGGGCCGACACGGCAAGGCGGTGCAGGTGAGGCGGCAGATGAGGAGAGGCAAGGTGGACAAGGTCCCCGGCTGCAGCCTCATTGAGATCGACGGCGTGGTGCACGAGTTCCAAGCAGTTCCGGCGAACTCCGTCGAAATCTCCGATGACGCATCAGACCTTTTTAGCTGACCAACACTGTAAATTCCACTGACTAGTAAACTAGCCTACAAAAACATCTTACATTTTGAGACGTCGGTTAGTAGCTTCATGGAGATATCTTACCGATTGCTGAACTTATAGAAGAACTTGGCGTGCGAGTGGCTAGAACAGACTAGTGTTACATCGGGGTCCACCACGTATCGACGTCCTAAGGCGATAGCTGGCGATCGCGAGGCGACCGCGCGGCTGTGCTAGGGTTAGGGTTTCGAGCACGGGGGTGGTTTGTCTCCGGCGGTGCACGGGGTAGCGACGGCGCTCTCCTGGGCACGGGCTGGTGTCTCTGCAAGCCTGCCCTGCAGCGGTGCTGATGGCGGGAGGTGTAGAGGGAAGGACGCCGACGGAGACACCGAGGAACTCCACGACGGCCCCTGCCAGGCCGATGGCTACGCCGGTAGGGAAGGGGACCGGATCTGCGGGCCAGGGGGAGTCTGCATCACCTGTGGAGAGCAAAACGCCAGATCCGTCGGCGAGTCTTTCGGCGAGGCTGGGCGGCATGGCCCTAATGGAGAAGGAGGAGGTGGGTCTTGTGTTTGAAGATCCAACCCCAATCGCCCAAAAACGTCACAAGTGGGCGCCGGTGGGGAAGGTTTGCTCGCTACGGCCTCTGAAGATGTCTGTGTTAGAGAAGACGATGTCGAGGGCATGGGGATTGCACCGAGAAGCGAAGATCCGAGAGATTGGCCCTAAAATCATATCTGTCCAATTCGGGAGTGAGGGTGACTGGAGACATGTACTCAATAATGGCACATGGCAATATGACTTTGCTGTTTTGGTGATGAAGGACTATGAAGGCGACAAGAGGCCATCGGAGATGATTTTTGACAAGGTGGATGTATGGGTTAGAGTATCCGATCTACCACCTGATAAGAGGACAGAAGCCTTTGGGAGGGCTTTGGGGAACTGGCTGGGTGAGACCATTAAGGTCGATGTGGATAGGGAAGGAGTGGCACGTGGAAACCAACTTCGAGTTCGTACGAAGATCTCTGTGTTTGAGCCACTGGTTCGAGGCTTCTACCTGGAGAAAAAGAAGGATGATCTGGAGAAGACTTGGTTCGAGTTTACATATGAGAAGATCCCTCACTTTTGTTTTGACTGTGGAAGGCTGGTTCATGTGAATGGTGTTTGTGCCCCCCCCCCCCCCGGTAGAACAGGCGGCCCAATGGGGTAGTTGGCTGCGATATGATTCGGGCTCAACCGCGCCGAGCAAGGAAGGAGTGGCCAGCGCACCGGTTAGCAGTGGCAACAGTATGGGCAGCTCCCGTGTGGGGGATGCATCTGGTGGTAGAGATCAGCAACCCAGGGTGAGGGATCTACCTACCAAGAGGAATCTGGGCACTGAATTCTCCCGTTCTGCTGATAATCGCACTGGCGATAAGCAGGGTACTTGGGGGCAGGAGGTTAGGAGCCCATATAAAGACAGACGCAGCAATGAAGTGGCAACGGATCGGGACCTGCGGGACGAGCTGGAATCCAGGCGTGAACATGATATTCACACAAAGCTGATGGATCAGTAGTCCAAAAGGAGCGAGGATATCCCGAGAGATGCTGAAAGAGAGAGGAAGGGGAAAGATAAGCTGCCGGAGTACTCGCAAAGTTACATGCAGGAGGGTCGGGTTTGTCCACCGGGTCAACCCGATATGCATGGGATGCATGGGAGGCCAAGAGGCCGCTACGTCAGGAAGCCGAGGCAGGACCGTGATGGGAGGCAAAGGGAGGTATTCAGCGAGCATTATGAAGGGGAGGGAAGGAAGAGGAGACCAAGACAGGTGTGGGTGGCGAAGGGTGACCCTGCCAGGCGAGGCAATACAGATGTGTTCATTCGCGACACGAGGCAGAAAACGGCCTCGGTGTTTGACCGCATCTCTAAAAACAACAATAGTAGATCGGCGGACCCCGAATCCCGGGTCCGCCAGGAGCAATGAATGTGATTGCCTGGAACTGTCGAGGCTTGGGGTTGGACTCGACAGTTGGCGAACTTCGCGACCTGATTAGGTCCCACAACCCAGCGGTGGTCTTCTTAAGTGAAACAAAGAAGAGTGCAAAAGCGATGGACAAGCTGAAGTGGAGTATGGGCTTTAGGAGTGGAGTGGCTGTCAGTTGTGTGGGCAGAAGCGGTGGACTTGCATTGTGGTGGAGAGAACATGTACATGTGACAATTAGGCCTTGGTGCCAATACTTCCTGGATGCTGCTGTAGTGTTGGAGGGGAAAACCTTTAGGATCACTGGATTCAATGGGGAACCCGACACTGAGAAAAGAAAGAAGTCGTGGGATGCCTTACGCTTTTTATGGAGTCAGGACAATCTGCCCTGGCTTTGTGTAGGCGACTTCAACGAAGCCATGTTCCAATCTGACCAATAAGGGAGCCAGCTACGGAGCTTTACACAGATGGAAGCTTTCAGAGATTGTCTGGCAGAGTGTGGTTTGGCCGATTTGGGATTCTCGGGTTATAGAAACACGTGGGATAACAGGAGAGATGGTGATGCTAACGTGCAGGTCCGGCTTGATCGTGCAACATGCACCGACGCTTTTCTGGAGATGTTTCCGGAGACAAATGTTGAGAACCTTATTACAGAAGAGTCCGATCACTTGGCCCTCCTTGTGCATGTGCTGGAGACGGCTCCAACACAACGGCAGAAGGGGGTTTTTGCTTTCAGGTTTGAGGAGGCTTGGACACAACACGATGATTACGAGCGCATGGTCTCGGCTGCATGGGCTGAGGCGTCTAGTGGTGCATCTGGGATTGCTGCGGTATGGGATAAAATTCATCAAGTATCGGGGGATATGCAAAGATGGAGTAGGGCTGTATTTGGGTCAATTCAGAAACAAATTACTAAGCTCAAGGCAAAGCTACACGAGGCAAAACAGAGGGCTTTGGGGTCGGGATCCTCACTGGAGGTTCGCGAACTAGAAAGCCAGCTCAAAGAAATCTATGCCCGGGAGGAGGTTTACTACAGATAACGACCCCGTGTAGACTGGCTGAGGGCAGGCGACCAAAATACAAAATACTTCCAGGGACGGGCCTCGCACAGAAAGAGGAAGAATACGGTTCGGGCTTTAAAGAGGGAGGACGGCTCGCGGTGTATGGTAGATGAGGAGATGAGAGACATGGCAGCGGCTTTCTACGAGTCTCTCTTCACTTCGGAAGGACCGGCCGGTGTAAACGAGTTTCTGGAGAACATACAGCCTGCGGTGACGGATGAGATGAATAGCAAGCTCACGGCTAGCGTTACAGATGAGGAAGTTGAAGTTGCGCTTTTCAGATGGGACCGACGAAGGCCCCGGGGCAAGATGGCCTGCCGGCGTTATTTTATCAGCGGCACTGGCCGTTGGTGAAAGGAGATGTGTGTCGTGCGGTCCAAGATTTCCTAAGGGGTGTAGCAGCCCCGGATTCGTTTAACGCGACTACGATAGTGATGATTCCGAAAGTCAATTCACCGGAGTTGCTTTCACAGTTTTGCCCCATCAGTTTGTGTAACGTCCTATATAAACTGGCTGCCAAGGTACTTGCTAACAGGCTAAAGGTTTTCCTTCCGGTTCTAAACTCAGAGGAACAAAGTGCGTTTGTACCCGGACGGATTACTACGGATAATGTGATAGTAGCCTATGAGTGTGTGCATGCAATAAGAACCAGGCGGAAAAAACCTTTATGTGCAGTAAAGTTGGATATGACAAAGGCTTACGATAGAGTTGAATGGATGTTTCTGGAACAAATGCTGGCTAAATATGGTTTTGCGGAAGGGTGGATCAGGATGGTGATGAGATGTGTGACTTCTGCACGTTTTACTGTGAAGCTAAATGGAGGACTCTCTAGGGGTTTCGTGCCATCACGGGGGCTCAGGCAGGGGGATCCAACTCTCCCCATACTTATTTCTATTCTGTGTTGAGGGTTTCTCAGCGATGTTGAAGAAGGCACAAGCAGAGGGCAGCATCAAGGGTGTAGGATTTGGGAGCACTGGCCCCCAAGTCACTCACCTCCTATTTGCAGATGACAGCATTGTGTTCTTACAAGGTACGCCGGAAAATGTCCATGTGCTTAAGAACAT
Source organism: Triticum timopheevii (assembly GCA_963921465.1). Classification (NCBI taxonomy): domain Eukaryota; kingdom Viridiplantae; phylum Streptophyta; class Magnoliopsida; order Poales; family Poaceae; genus Triticum; species Triticum timopheevii. The sequence goes on from OY997262.1 coordinate 420,297,102, forward strand.
CTTGGTTAGGAATGAAGCTGCTTCGGGCCAAAAAATAAACCTCCAAAAATCGTCAATATTCTTCGGGAAAGGTTGTGGACAGCAACAAAAAGATGTTCTCAAGCAAGTGGTTGGCATTGAACAAGAAGCTCTTAGTGAGAGATACTTGGGCCTGCCAACGGTAGTGGGGAGATCCAAGGATGGCACTTTTAAGTATGTGAAGGAATGCTCAAAAGGAAAATTAACGGGTTGGAAGGGACAAGGGTTGTCCAAGAAGGCTAGGGAAGTACTGGTTAAATCTGTTTTGCAAGCCACACCTACTCTCACAATGAGTTGTTTTCACCTCTCGAAGAAGATGTGCCGGAACCTATCTTCAATCTCCTCAAAATTCTGGTGGGGTGCAACAAATGGTGAGAGGAAAGTGCATTGGATTGCATGGGACAAGATGTGCCAATCAAAATGGACTGGGGGTATGGGTTTTCGAGATCCGGAGGCTTTCAACCAAGCCTTACTTGCAAAACAGGCATGGAGACTCCTGCAGGCACCGATGTCTTTATGTGCCAGAATTCTTAGAGCTCGATACTTTAGCGGGAGTTCCATTATGAGTGCTACATGCCCGTCGGGCGGATCCTATACCTTCAGGAGTATCTTGCATGGGAGAGACCTGCTCCGGGAGGGAGTAATATGGCGCATAGGTGATGGTTCGACGGTGAACATTCACCACGACCCATGGATCCCGCGACAAGGTAGTCTGCAGCCACTGGGCGCAGTCTTCATACCGGGTGTGCAGAAGGTGTCCGACTTGCTGAACAGTTCGGGTGAAACTTGGGACGACACAAGGCTCCAAGCTATGTTTTCTGAGGATGATGCAAACGACATTAAACAGATAGCTGTTGGAGGGCCGGGGTCTCAGGATTACATGGCATGCAATCATACGAAAAACGGTATATTCACTGTTAAGTCAGCCTACCATCTGAGAATGTCTTTGAATGCTGCGAAGCGGAACCAGCCGGGACCCTCTTCGGCTGCTCTTACACATCGAGGCTGGTTGTCTTTGTGGGATACATCGGCTCCGGGGAAAGCAATAATTCATATGTGGAGGCTGATGAAGAATGGTCTGGCTACAGGAGCCGAACTGCTACGACGCCGGATAAAGGTCGGTGTCTTCTGTGTTGCTTGTGGACGAGAAGAGACTAGCTACCATCGATTCTGGGTTTTCCCGCATGCTGTGTGCTTCTGGAAGCAACTTGGCTCGGAGTTGGGAGTCTTGGTGGCCAAACCACCATGCAATATCGATTCCCAGAGCAAGTTGGCGAACTGGCTACTGGAGTGGTTCGCACAAGCCCCGGATCATGAGAAGGCTGTTATGGTTCAAGCCGTGTATGGCCTGTGGCTAGCGCGGAATGATGCGAGGGATGGGTGGAAGATTATTGCAGCACATGAAATATCAATTACTGTTGCTGCACTAGTCAAAGAGTGGGAAGAGGTACACAGAAAGGAAGTGGAGCCAAAACAGCCAAAAGAAAGGGGCAAGTGGGAACCTCCCGATACGGGCTGGATCAAAGCCAATACGGACGGTGCGATGGCGAAACACATGGGGAGAGGAGGCACTGGTGTCATCCTGCGTGATCATGTCGGGGCGTTCCGAGCTGCCTCATGTCATGTTTTGGGGACGGCAACCGACCCGGAGATGGTGGAACTGGTGGCTTGCAAGAAGGCGATCGAACTAGCGAGAAGAGTTGGGGTTGTCAAACTCCATCTGGAAAGTGATTCGGCAGGAGTAGTGGACATGCTCAATAACCAGGAGAAGAACCTTTCTGCCGTGGGGCCAATCGCCGAGGACGTCAAGTCGAGACTGAAGGAATTTGATGAGTTTAGAGTATCGTGGGTGAGCCGTAGTGCGAATGCCGCCGCTGATAGGTTAGCTAAGGTGGGATTGGGAGATGAGCTCAATTCGGTGTGGCTCTCATCACCGCCAGACTGTATTTTGCATATTGTTTTGGACGAGATTCCAACTTTTTCTTAAGTTAATAAAGCAGCGAATGATTTACACTCAAAAAAAAAGAACGTGGCGTGCAGATTTTTATAGTTGTGCACAATTAAGCTGACCGCTTTATAGAGAATAAAGGAAAAAGTCCAAAACAAACCTTGAATTTGTAGGTGAAAACTAAATCAAACCCTGAACTCTCAATCCCTCAAATCAGCACACCAAACTCTCTCATCCCGGTCCATTTTAAATCCTGAGAGGACTTAGCCGGTATTTGCACAATTGGGCCGGCGCTTTTTCTTTTCTTTTTCGTTTTTTCTGTTATCTTTTTTATACATGTCTAATTTTTTCGTACCCAATGTACATTTTTAATGCACACATAAAATATTACTCCCTCTATTCCTTGATATAAGGTGTATAGATTTTTGAGAAAAAGTCTGAAATATAAGATGTATTGCGTTGCACCACTCGTTTGGATAATTTTTTTAGGGATTTGATTACATTTCCTTATATCATGTAAGCTCCTCTATTTTCTCATGTCAATTAGTCATGTGTAATCTCACTCAAAACTTGTGAAAATTTCCCTCCACATGCGTTCTTTAATTTCCGTGCTAAAAATTATACACCCTATATCAAGGAACGGAGGGAGTATTTGATAAACACTTGATATTCGCAAATACATTATGTAAATTTTTAAATTACATGTTTCAATTTTTTTAATACATGTTAATATTTTTCCAAATACATGTTTACATTTTCTTAATGACAATAAATATGTCATAAAACTACACGAACATTGTTTGCATGGTTCAGAATTTTAAATTTGTATACACTTTTTTCAAACACATGCCACGTATATTCTGTTAAGTGTAAGGCACATTTTTTTACAACACGCAAACATTTTTTTTTACATTGTACACAATTTTTTTTTGAAAATGTCACAAACACATTTTTTGAAACTCGTGAACATTATTGAAATGTTACATTTTTTTGAATATAGGAAACATTTTTTTAAACACACAAATATTATACATTGTATAAACATTTGTTTGAATTGGTTAGTACATTTTTTAAAAACTTGTGATATTTTTTAGATGTCACAAAATATTTTATTTTAATTTGTTCAGATTTCGAAATTTGTTCCTGTTTATTGAATTTTCATGTCTAGTGGGCCGGCCCAGTCGAGTCCTTAGCCAATAATACGAAACATTTTCTGAAAACATTATTTACGAAATTCCAAAAACATTATTTATAAAATGTGACACAATTTTTGAAATCCGAAACATTTTCATAGCATGTGAATAGCTGTTGAAATTCTGAACATTTTTTGAGAACTCTTTTTTGAAATCACAAACAGTTTTTTGAAATGCGAATAGAATTTAGAAATTCCAGAAAAAAAATAAAAACACAAAATGAATTGAATTTGTGCGAAAATTAGAAAACAGGAATATTTTTTAACTTCTGAGAAGTTCAGGATTTCTTCTTGTGTTATAGTGGGCCGGCCCAGATTCTTGTCCCTGAGTGTAAAAGTTATCCCGGCTGGGATTATCTTATTCCCAGTGTGACAAACAGGTCTAGGGTCCAAAATAGACCGGGATTACAAGTTCAGAGTGTCAATTTTCGGGATTCAAAGTTCAGGGTTTGAAACATGGGGTGGGAGCTATGGAGTTCCATTGTCACCGTTCTCAGTGTCCTTGCAACACTCCGGTCTAAAATGTTGTGCAATATTCAGGCCAAGAATGTAGCTCTCCTGGAACTATCCAATCAAATTTAGCGTTTTCATCAATGTATATATGCTCAGGCACAACACGTTCACGGCATACAGAAACAGAGTGAGTGGTACCACACATGCTACATATGAAGATTGGCACATGAATGAGAAGTGTGAACAAATTCCATGTTAGTGACCCAGTGTTGGTATATTCAAGATGTGCTACTTGACTCTTGTTCACAATTGAGAATGGACACAACCAAATTACTATGTATACTCCCTTCGTTCCAAAATAATTGAAGTTCGAAATTTATTTGAAGTCAAATCTGCTTAAGTTTGACCAACTCTATAGAAAAATGTGCTAAGATTTACAATACCAAAAATATATTTCATAAAGAATCTCATGAGACTATTTTCATGTTCTGGATGTCAATCCCAAACAAATTTGACTTAGGGCAAACCCAGAACTTCCATTATTTTGAATGGAGGTAGTACATTTGGAACCGATAAATCAAAGCAACACTAGCACTAAACTACCATTTATTGTATATTTTTCCTACTGACAATTGCAACAATGTGTGTGTGCCCGGCTCCGGAGAACCTCAATGGCGACGTGGTGTACCTCGACGACCCTTGATACATTTCCTTTTGCCAGTCACATGGATGGCTCAATAGCGGCAATAGGGTAGGCTATGGCTACCCTTATGAAGCTGAGGTGGCCATGTTGGCATGTTCGCTTGGCAAATTGCTGACCGTGGGAATTATGACTGGTGGGCTCAAAACATTATTTTTTTATGAAAAAGGCATGATCATACACAACCATATGGTTCTTTAAACAAGAAAAACACGATGGTTACATGTTACCTTTTTTTGTGCAATTAAACAAAAAAACAGCATGTTTACCTCTGGAGCATGGAGAAACAACAATCATTCTTTGCACCAACGCCCTTTTAGCTAATGATACCTCTTTCCCACAGCATGTTGTCATATATCTACGACGAAAATGAAAACTTTCATTTGTTCTAAAATAGAAAATTCGTTTTATGAACATTTGTTCATTTGAGTGAACATTCAAATATTGTTGGATCTGAGAGAATGGGCGAGGAGGAAGGGGGGCGACGAGGCAGACATCATTGATGATCAACAAGATAACACCCACGAACATCTTGAAGGTTAATGAATGGGATGGGTAATATGGCGCCCCCATACATAGAGATGAACCTTACTCGAGCGCTCGTCCCCTAAATCAACACTGATAGTGGAGGCCACGATGGATGCAAAAGAAGTGGTCGGTGGCAGCAAAAGGATGAGCAGAAAGAACTAAAGAAGTGGGCGGAGGTGGAGAAGGAAAGAGCTAAATGCGTTGAGGGCAAAGACTAGAAGTGGGAAGAGCTAAATGCGTTGAGTGCAAAGACTAGAAGTAGGCGGATCATTTGTGCACCAATGGTTGGCATATTAAAAATGACACTTAGCAGTCACATATTTTTTTTACGGTTTTGCATTTCTTAGTGTATCCACAGCCGGACGCCTCAGACCATCTCTCATACGCCCGCGGACGTGCCCGGTCAGTGACCGAGCAGGAGAGAGAAAGAAAAAAAAAGACCTAACTGGACCCCTCATATCATCCCTATACGTCCGGCTGTCCGTGAACCCTCATATCCATCTCAAATGTAGGGAGGATATGCGGGCTCGCGAACGCGCCCGGTCTGTCCGCCACGTAGGACGCGGCCCCACCTCCGAGATCTCTTTCCTTATTCAATCTTTTCTTTCTCTTTCTCATCTCCACCAATCACGTGCAAGTGATCGGACATATGAGGAAAGAAAAAGAGGATTGTGGTTGCGTACGGACAAATAGGGGCTCAAAATGAACTGACCGGGCGCGTCCGCGGACGTTTGAGGGGTCAAATTAGAGATGCGTGGTTGTAGATGCTCTTAGACTACTAGGAAATATCAGTTCCCAAGTGGATGCTGAGAACAATCCGATCTGATCATTGAGATATGTAAGTATTTAAGAAGATACAAAAAGCATTATGAGGCAACTATGAATGTCAACGAAAAGTAGCTACACCCTCAGTTCCAAAACAATTGAAGTTCTAGACTTTTTGTAAGTCAAACACTTCTATATTTGGCCACATCCAAAAAACCGATAAATATCTATGCTATCAAATATACCCCTTCCGTCCTACTATGAGAGCGCTTTTAACAGAAACACTAGTGTTAAAATGGCGTTTTTAACAGAAACACTAGTGTTAAAAACGCTCTTATATTATAGGATGAAGTGAGTATATAATATGAAAATTCACATAACGAACCTAATGAAGTAAATCTAGTTTAGTAGGTGCTGATAAATTTTTACATAGATTTGGTCAAACTTAATGAAGTTTGACTTAGAAAAATCCTAAATCTTCAATTAATTTGAAATGGAGGGAGTACTTTTAAGCCGAGTCACGATGCTACACTTAGGCGCGGATGGTGATATGCTGTCAAGCTCCATTGGCGGGGCCCAATTGCCAGCGTAGAAATCCAGCACTCACACCACCTCCGCCCCCTCCCTTCCTTCCTTCCTACTGTAGCACACAAGCCCCAGCGAAGAAATCTCCAGCTGTCCCTCGCCTCCTCCGCCAACGCGCCCCATAAAACCCCAGCACTCACTCACACCACCCCCGCTTCCCCCACGCCCCACCACCGCCAGAACCCCAACCCCAACCCCCCAAGCACCCTAACCCTCCTCCCATGGCCGCCGCCGCCGCCGCCATGATCGCGGCGGTCGTCATGGCCGTGGCCGCGGCCGCGCTCCCTCGCCCCGCCGCGGCGGCGTCGGGCGTGGGGGTGAACTGGGGCACGATGATGTCGCACCCGATGCACCCGGCGGCGGTGGCCCGCATGCTGGCGGCCAACGGCGTCGACCGGGTCAAGCTGTTCGACGCCGACCCCTGGACCGTCTCCGCGCTCGCCGGCTCCGGCATCCAGGCCATGCTCGCCGTCCCCAACGACCACCTCGCCTCCGTCGCCCGCGACCCCCGCCGCGCCCGCGACTGGGTCCGCGACAACGTCACCCGCAACCTCGACGCCGGCGTCGACGTCAGGTACGCACCCTCCCAGCGCCGCCTCCCCCTTGTGTTAGTTAGTAGTTACCTCACGCGCGCGCTCTCCGTCCGTCGCGTGCCCTGCTCGGTGGGCGCGTCGCGCGCGCGTGCTCGTGGAGCGAATTTCGGTCGGCGGAGTTGCGTGCCCGTGCCTCTGAGCGTGTCCGAAATGTGTGTGTATATCTGGTTCGTTCGCGCGCATAGGAAATGTTTGACGGAATGTCGCATAGGAAATGTTTGACGGAATGTCGCGCCAGGGCGTGGAGTTGCGTGTGGTGGGGATTGCGAAGCGCTCGATTTGGGTATGTGTTGTGTGTTTTGGTTCATGCGGAATTGATGCGATGCTTGTGCTGGTTGTTGCTGGGTTCAGGTCCCTTTTGGAGATATGTGTTAAGGCAAGTGCATCATACATATATGTTCGTGATTGCGCAATCGAGTTAACTATTCTTCATACGGGCCATCATGTACTTATGTAGAAATCCTGATACCGTGTTAAGTACCAGTGCAGTGCTAGTGCTTGATAGTTCAGACAGGCAGCATGAAGAAGTTGTAGTGCAGCTTATGCCTTATGGTTGTTCACAGTCATAGAGGGTGTTAATTCGTTGATGATGGCAAAAATGCTGTGCATGCTGGTTCAGTGACATGGGACTGGTGGATGGCAATTCTCACTATATGTTTTGCTACCATGTTTTTTATTTATTTGTTCTGATCATGCAATGCTCTGTATGTTCGTGACTGCACAATCGAGATAACTACTACTCATACGGGTCATGTAGTACTTGTGTACAAAGTCTGACACCATGCCAAGTACTACTGCAGAGTTTTATAGTTCAGAGAGGTGGCATGAACAAGTTGTAGTGCAGCTTATGCCTATGCTAGTTCACCGTCACAGAGGGTGTTAATTAGTTGATGATGGCGCAAAAAAGCTGTGCGTGTTGGTTCAGTCACATAGGACTGGTAGATGGCAATTCTCACTATATGTTTTGCTACCATGTTTTTATTTGTTTGTTTTGATCGTGCAATGCTCTCTATGCTGATTTGTGATGTAAGATAGTGCGTATATGGTTCGACGTGCAGGATTAAGTATACTATGTGCTTGAAGCAGTGTCTATCAGCCAAAAGACATGGCATTGTAAATCTGGACACTGGGAGGGTATATCTAGTGCTTCCTGTGGTTACGCTGTTTACGCGCTTCAGTGTATGTATATTGACACCACTAGTCGTTGTGAAAGCTTATTCAAAATGTGGAATGAGCAAACACTGGACTGGGCTGATCAAGTGACATATCATTCAGATGTTTCTAGTTGTAGATTACCAACGATAGACAGAATGGAGTGTTACATGATTTTAACTGTTTACATCCTCCATGTCCGTGAGAAATTTTACTATGATAGATTGTATGTGTTTTATTGGTGATGGCATGGAGTAACAGCTAGGGATTAGCTAGGCTGCACCATAATTTGATACTGCCAGAGTATTTCTAGAATTCAGTGACTTCAGAAGTTCCGATTATAGCTCAGTTAGTTCTGTAGTGCGAAAGATTTAGTGCTTTTGGTGAAGCTGCAGCCGTCATGTTGAGTTAGTTAGCTTTGCAAATGTCACTGTCACAATGTTCTCATGTGTGCTACTAGTAGTGTCCTACATCTCTACTGCAGCCTTCTGTATTTTCCTCTAAGGTGATGGTTAAGAGGAAAACTAGACAAATCTTTGTATCTTTTGCACTAGGCCAGATGCGTCGTGACTCGTGAATAGTCGCTGTTGTGTTCAGCTTCTCAATGGCTCATGACTTAACAGTGTATGTGTGAAACATTTAGATGGGTTCCATGAACATGTTGTGCATATTTTTATTAATTCCACCTACTTATTTGCAACTTTTCATCTTAGTTCTTTTCTGACACTCCGGTTACATTCATTGGTTTTGTTCAGGTATGTGGCTGTTGGCAACGAACCATTTCTGAAGAGCTACAATGGCAGCTTCATCAACATTACCTTTCCTGCTCTCAAGAACATGCAAAGAGCTCTAGATGAGGCTGGAGTAATGGTCAAGGCTGTTGTTCCCCTGAACGCTGACGTCTACAACTCCCCTGAGAACACACCAGTGCCATCTGCTGGGAATTTCCGCAAGGATATCAACACCCTCATGGTTTCCATTGTCAATTTTCTCCACAGGAATGATGCACCTTTTGTTGTCAACATCTACCCCTACCTCAGCCTCTACCAGAACGCAAACTTCCCGCTGAACTTCTCCTTCTTTGATGGTGGTAGCAAGCCAGTCTTTGACAAAGGGTTGGTATACACCAACGTGTTCGACGCCAACTTCGACACCCTTGTTTGGTCGCTAAGGAAAGCCGGCGTGCCCGACATGAAGATCATAGTCGGCGAGATCGGCTGGCCAACAGACGGCGACAAGCGCGCCAACGTCAAGTATGCACAGAAGTTCTACGACGGTTTTCTGAAGAAGCTGGCCAGAAATGTCGGGACGCCTCTGAGGCCCGGCCGCATGGACGCGTACCTGTTCGCGCTGATCGACGAGAACCAGAAGAGCGTGCTGCCGGGGCGCTTCGAGCGCCACTGGGGACTCTTCACCTACGACGGGAAGCCAAAGTTCCCCATGGACCTCAGTGGGAACGACCAGGACAGGTACCTGCTCGGGGTCGAAGGGGTGCAGTACCTGCCATCCCAGTGGTGCATGTTTGACAAGGACTTGAAGGATAGGTACAGAGAGCTGCCAGCCTCCGTGAACTACGCCTGCTCGAACGCGGACTGCACCGCACTGGGGTACGGGTGCTCGTGCAACGGTCTCAGCCATGACGGCAACATATCGTACGCGTTCAACATGTATTTCCAGACCATGGATCAGGACGTCAGGGCGTGCTCTTTCGGAGGCCTCGCGAAGATCGTGACCACAAATGCTTCTCAGGGAGGATGCGTGTTCCCGGTGCAGATTCTGAGCGCTTCGGAAAGGGTGGTGCCACTGAGGCTTGTGGCTGCGTTCTTGGTTCTTTCGGTAGCTGTGTTCATCCTCATGTAGGCGAGGCAGATCAGTGAGCATTTGCACATCAAGTGGTCGAAGCTGTGCGTGACACGGGAGAAAGCGCAGGATTTGCGAGGGTGGATTTTTTGCTCGTACTGCTAGAGTCTGTCAAGGCAAAGCTGGTGGGTGATTGAAGACAGAGTCTACTTTCAGAGGACAGTCTCACAAGGCAAGAGGTGTAAAATTCTGAATTTTCAGCACGTCAATTGCCATGCTGACCGCTGATATTCTACAGCAGCATGGCTTCCAGGTTTCTGTTTGACAGCTACCTACAACCTGTTTACTGGCTAATAGTCAGCCTGAGCCGTATGCGAAATGAGCAGCTTGCTCAGTTTCAACTATCCTGCATTTGCGGATTCGATCTTTTCTGGATGTATGAACTGCGAAAGAAACATGTGTTTCGGGATGACAGGCATACGGAAGGAGCAGAATGCGTGATGTCTCTGTCTGTTCCTTGAGTTACTGATGGAGTGAAATGCGTGATATTTCTATCTGTTGATTTCAGTTCCTGTTCTATTGCGTGCGCTCTTTGTCCCAGTTTCAGTTCCCTTTCCCTGCTGTACAAGTCAGCTCAGGGAATAGTTTTTTTCTTTGAGTAACAGCTCAGGGAATAGTTAGCTTTTTTTTAGACAAAGCTCAGGGAATAGTTAGCTTGTGGTTTATATTTATTCACCAGAGCCCACTTGTGGTCTACCCAGTTTTTTTTTTTTTTGAAAACTCGCCAACTTTATTAATTATCAGCAAAAGTCATATGTACATGGTTTGGGTACACGGTTTGTGGTCTACCCAGTTGTGTAGAGTACTAGTTACAGTATTTCCTGGGCCAAAACGGGCCAAAAGTTCGTCAATAATCTTACCAGAGCCCACATGGGGTCCCTGCCTAGGTGGCAGCACCATGTGGTCGGCAAGCTGTCAGCCTGTAGTCACCACCAAGTGGGACCAGATGACAGCAAGGACCGGTGTTTTTGCGTGGACATCCTCTGGTTATGAGATTTTTTTTTTTTTTTGCAGAAGGGTCAATGTTAAATAGTCGCATCATGGCACAGTTGGTACATAGAGACGGGAATCTTAGTCCGGGACCTGTCAATTTAGAATCTTAGACAGCGTATACATTCAAATGAATGAATGATGGGACACATGTGAGACCTCTTAACTGTTTTCCATGGTGACGGATGTTTGATCGAGTTGGTATGCTGTCCTAGCGTTTTTCGATATTTAACAAGACGACAGTTGTTAGCGCCTCTCAAAAATTCAAATTTACCAAACACTCATACATGGAGATGAAACCCAAAAGATTTTCGTTGGGGCGTAACCCTCTCAGCGACGCGCCACATCGGAACCCGGGTGTGGTGGAAAATGGGCAAGGGCCGGGCCGTCACCCCCCAGGTGGCGCGCCGTATCTTGATCCGGATACGGTGGCAAGTGAGCGAGGATCGGGTCGTCGCATCCTTAGTGGCGCGCTACATCGGCGCCCGGATGTAGTGGAAAATGAGCAAGGGTCTTCGCATTTGACTCGACGAGTGCGAAGGGTAAGGAAGCTAGCCGAGCCTAGGAGGATTCGCTTAGGTAGCTGGAACGTAGGGTCTCTGACAGGGAAGCTTCGGGAGCTAGTTGATGCAGCGGTGAGGAGAGGTGTTGATATCCTTTGCGTCTAAGAAACCAAATGGAGAGGACAGAAGGCGAAGGAGGTGGAGGATACCGGCTTCAAGCTATGGTACACGGGGACGGCTGCAAACAGAAATGGCGTAGGCATCTTGATCAACAAGAGCCTCAAGTATGGAGTGGTAAACGTCAAGAGACGTGGGGACCGGATTATCCTGGTCAAGCTGGTAGTTGAGGACTTGGTTCTCAATGTTATCAGCGTGTATGCCCCGCAAGTAGGCCACAATGAGAACACCAAGAGGGAGTTCTGGGAAGGCCTGGAAGACATGGTTAGGAGTGTACCGATTGGTGAGAAGCTCTTCATAGGAGGAGACCTCAATGGCCACGTGGGTACATCTAACACAGGTTTTGAAGGGGCGCATGGGGGCTTTGGCTATGGCATCAGGAATCAAGAAGGAGAAGATGTCTTAAGCTTTGCTCTAGCCTACAACATGATTGTAGCCAACACCCTCTTTAGAAAGAGAGAATCACATCTGGTGACTTTTAGTAGTGGCCAACACTCTAGCCAGATTGATTTCATCCTCTCGAGAAGGGAACACAGGCGTGCGTGCCTAGACTGTAAGGTGATACCTGGAGAGAGTGTTGTACCCCAGCATAAGCTGGTGGTTGCTGACTTCCGCTTTCGGATTCGTGTCCAGCGGGATAAGCGGGCTAAAGTCGCTAGAACGAAGTGGTGGAAGCTCAAGGGGGAGGTAGCTCAGGCGTTCAAGGAGAGGGTCATTAAGGAGGGCCCTTGGGAGGAAGGAGGAGATGCGGACAATGTGTGGATGAAGATGGCGACTTGCATTCGTAAGGTGGCCTCAGAGGAGTTTGGAGTGTCCAGGGGAAGGAGAAGCGAAGATAAGGATACCTGGTGGTGGAATGATGATGTCCAGAAGGCGATTAAAGAGAAGAAAGATTGCTTTAGACGCCTATACCTGGATAGGAGTGCACACAACATAGAGAAGTACAAGATGGCGAAGAAGGCCGCAAAGCGAGCTGTTGGTGAAGCAAGGGGTCGGGCGTATGAGGACCTCTACCAACGGTTAGGCACGAAGGAAGGCGAAAGGGACATCTATAAGATGGCCAAGATCCGAGAGAGGAAGACGAGGGATATTGGCCAAGTCAAATGCATCAAGGACGGAGCAGGCCAACTCTTGGTGAAGGACGAGGAGATTAAGCATAGATGGCGGGAGTACTTCGACAAGCTGTTCAATGGGGAGAATGAAAGCTCTACCATTGAACTGGACGACTCTTTTGATGAGACCAGCATGCGTTTTGTGCGTCGAATCCAGGAGTCTGAGGTCAAGGAGGCTTTAAAAAGGATGAAGGGAGGCAAGGCGATGGGCCCGGATTGTATCCCCATTGAGGTGTGGAAAGGTCTCGGGGACATAGCGATAGTATGGCTAACCTGGCTTTTCAATCTCATTTTTCGGGCAAACAAGATGCCAGAAGAATGGAGACGGAGTATATTAGTACCAATCTTCAAGAACAAGGGGGATGTTCAGAGTTGTACTAATTACCGTGGAATTAAGCTGATGAGCCATACAATGAAGCTATGGGAGAGAGTCATTGAGCACCGCTTAAGAAGAATGACAAGCGTGACCAAAAACTAGTTTGGTTTCATGCCTGGGAGGTCGACCATGGAAGCCATTTTCTTGGTACGACAGCTTATGGAGAGATATAGGGAGCAAAAGAAGGACTTGCATATGGTGTTTATTGACTTGGAGAAGGCCTATGATAAGATACCGCGGAATGTCATGTGGTGGGCCTTGGAGAAACACAAAGTCCCAGCAAAGTACATTACCCTCATCAAGGACATGTACGATAATGTTGTGACAAGTGTTCGAACAAGTGATGTCGACACTGATGACTTCCCGATTAAGATAGGACTGCATCAGGGGTCAGCTTTGAGCCCTTATCTTTTTGCATTGGTGATGGATGAGGTCACAAGGGATATACAAGGAGATATCCCATGATGTATGCTCTTTGCGGATGATGTGGTGCTAGTTGACGATAGTCGGGCGGGGGTAAATAGGAAGTTAGAGTTATGGAGACAAACCTTGGAATCGAAAGGGTTTAGGCTTAGTAGGACTAAAACCGGTACATGATGTGCGGTTTCAGTACTACTAGGTGTGAGGAGGAGGAGGTTAGCCTTGATGGTCAGGTGGTACCTCGGAAGGACACCTTTCGGTATTTGGGGTCAATGCTGCAGGAGGATGGGGGTATTGATGAAGATGTGAACCATCGGATCAAAGCCGGATGGATGAAGTGGCGCCAAGCTTCTGGCATTCTCTGTGACAAGAGAGTGCCACAAAAGCTAAAAGGCAAGTTCTACAGGACGGCGGTTCGACCCGCAATGTTGTATGGCGCTGAGTGTTGACCGACTAAAAGGCGACATGTTCAACAGTTAGGTGTGGCGGAGATGCGTATGTTGAGATGGATGTGTGGCCACACGAGGAAGGATCGAGTCCGGAATGATGATATACGAGATAGAGTTGGGGTAGCACCAATTGAAGAGAAGCTTGTCCAACATCGTCTGAGATGGTTTGGGCATATCCAGCGCAGGCCTCCAGAAGCTCCAGTGCATAGCGGATGGCTAAAGCGTGCGGAGAATGTCAAGAGAGGGCGGGGTAGACCGAATTTGACATGGGAGGAGTCCGTTAAGAGAGACCTGAAGGATTGGGGTATCACCGAAGAGCTAGCTATGGACAGGGGTGCATGGAAGCTTGCTATCCATGTGCCAGAGCCATGAGTTGGTTGCGAGATTTTATGGGTTTCACCTCTACCCTACCCCAACTTGCTTGAGACTAAAGACTTTGTTGTTGTTGTTGTTGTTGTTGTTACCAAACACTCATACATGCATGTCTGCCTTGATCGCCCGGTCTTGTTATGTTGATGTAAGGACGGGTCAATAGTGGGATCGACGGCGACGTCTTCGCACCAATTTCAACGCGACTCCAGTGTGTGGTGGATGCAAATTTGACCATGTATATACATTTCACGAATGAGATTCCATCGTGTCACGTCGCTTTCTTATATAAATTAAAAATAGAACCATTTTCTTTTCTCCATACAGAAAAGAAAACGAGATATGGCGTTTTTTTTTGCGAGAAAACTTCCGATCTATTCATCTTCAATCATGGTAGTATATAACGAACATCAGAAATAATAAAAATCATCTAAATCTGTAGATCACCTAGCAACGACTACAATCACTGAAGATCTGGGTTTGACTGGTTGTTCACTTGTGGACAAAGATGAGACATATTCAAAACGGTGCCCAATTCAATCATTTGAGATTTACCAAACGCTCATACATATGTTCGCCTTGATCGGTCGGTGGGGCTAATAGTAAAGTTCCTCTGCTCTCACAAATGGGTTATGATCTTGGTAAATGTTTTTTTTTTTTGGAGAAACTTATGTCTATTCATAATCATTTACAGAGAACACTAGAGAAAATAGAAAATACAGTTAGATCCATGAAGCACCTAGAGACGGCTACAAGCACTAGATGTTGTAGTCCTCTTTCGACCAGTCTTGTTATGTTGATGGAAGGACGGGGCACGAGTGACGTCTCCACACCAATTTCTACGCGAATCAGGTGCGGTGGATGCAAATTTGGCAATATACACTGCATGAACAAGATTCTACAATGTCACGTTGCTTTCTTATAAATGAATTTCCATATAGAAAAGAAAACGGGATCTGAGTTTCTAGCCAAAAAAAAAAGGGATCTGAGTTTGACTGGTGGTTCACTTGTGGACAAAGAGGAGAGGGGGCCTCTTCAAAACGGTGCCCACCTGTGGAGGGCGAATCTGCAAAAGAGCCGCGGGCAAAACGAACCGTCTACATATACGCGGGGCCCCTCCTGGATCCCCGTGGAAGCCGAGAACCACACGCGCGCGCGCGCCCGGAGCACGCGGATCCCTCCCTCCCTCCCATTTCCGGACGAGCACGGAAGATTCCTTGCGCCCGAGGGTGGATATGGTGGCGATCGAGGGCCAGAGCCTAGCGGGGACGGCGGCGGCATCGGCGGCGGCGGCGGCAGCGGGGGCTGGGGGGCTCCCGAAGGAGGCGCGGGGGCTGCTGCACGAGCTGGCGGCGGAGTGGGCGGACGTGGCCGACTGCCGCGCGCTGGAGGTGGTGCCGCTCAAGGGCGCCATGACCAACGAGGTGTACCAGGTGCGCTGGCTCACCGGCGGCGGCGGGGAGGAGAAGGGGGAGGGCGAGTACCGGAAGGTGCTGATGCGGGTGTACGGGGAGGGCGTGGAGGTCTTCTTCGACCGGGAGGACGAGGTGCGCACGTTCGAGTGCATGTCCCGCCACGGCCACGGCCCGCGCCTCCTCGGCCGCTTCCCCACCGGCCGCGTCGAGGAGTTCATCCACGCCAGGGTGCGCCCTCCCTCCATCGCTTTATTGTTTTTTTTTTCTTCTGTTCGTCTCGTTCCGTTTCTTGGCCTGGTCGATCGGTCCTGCCGTCCTCTCTGAGGACCGTTCTTGTTTCTCACGCCCTCCGTTCTTTTCAGAGGAAAAACGTCCTCCGTTATCTTTTCCCGAACGTCCTCTCTGATGCCACGCTAACAACCTTTCTGATTCTTTTCCCGAAGGATACTTTAGTTACGTATTTGGAGGGATAAGGATGAACAAATCTGTTCTGTTATTTACACCATTTAGCCCCCCTGATATAATGTCATCACGTTTAGTGTAGCAGATAGCGACGAATTGTTTATCGCATTGAGGCGCCATAATTCTTCATCCACTGATGGTGTGGATTATATTATTACCTGCAATTTCAACGTTTGACCATCAGAAACTTATCCAAGATGTTTGTCCAAGTCGTCGGTGAATGACCAATTCAATACGGGTTACCATTGTTTATGTTCTCCTGCTGTTGACTAAATTGCATATCACTGTACACGGCTGCTGTCTTTTAATTGCCCTTTTTGTAGCTTATGAGAGACTTGTGTGGCTGAAATCGTATGACTTTGTAAATGCACTTGCTCTAACTTATCAGGCTACTTTGGTTGTTGTCATCGTTTGACATTTCTGCTCCTTGAAGATATCCAATATCGTTATCACTACAGTTTTCTCATTAAAAAATAATATCTAGAACAGTTGTATTATTTCCATGCTGTTGTCATTATTGGATACTTATGCTGCTTGAAGATATCTAATAGCTGTTCTGTAAACTTATTTCTGTTTTTAACACTTCAAATTTCTCGTTATTGGACACTTCTGATTCTTGAAGATATTATCTAGTGGTTGTATTATTTCCATGCTATTGTCATTATTGGACACTTCTGATTCTTGAAGATATTATCTAGTAGTTGTATTATTTCCGTGCTATTGCCATTATTGGACACTTCTGATTCTTGAAGATATTATCTACTACCTCCGTTCCTAAATATACGACGTCTTGGCAGTTCGAATTGAACTGCCAAAACATCATATATTTAGGAACGGAGGTAGTAGTAGATTTATGATTTCTGTGGTGTTGTCATTATTGGAAATTTCTGCTTCTTGAAGATATCTAATAGCTGCACTGTAATTTGTTTTCTAATTCAACACTTCAAATTTATCATATTTCGATGTACAGTGTATTGTAGAGGGTCATTTTAGTGTATATAATTAGCTGTGTACCAGCTAAATTACTCGACATGACCAAGTCAAAATGTCCAACTGAAAATATCTTCTGAATAAATGAGGGACAAGAAGATGATTGACTTGGACTAAGCAGGATAGATGAGTACTGTGACATGACATGGAGGGAATCATCTTCAAAGTAAAGTATCTTAAAAGGAGGCGATTAGTTTAGAAGGATTATTCAGGGTGGGAATATCACTCTTTATTCACCATTAGTTCCCATCATTTTTCAACGAAATCATATTCCGCTTCCTTTATTTTTTTTAAATGGAACAGAAACGTGCAGGATATATGTTGCATTAAGACACCAGATTTGCTTTGACAGGAGATATGTTAGCAGAATGAAGAAATATACAGAAAAAACTGATGAAAATATTCCTGTCAGACACTTTCAGCTGTTGACCTGCGTGATCCAGAGATTGCAGCTATTATAGCATCCAAATTGAGGGAGTTCCACCACCTTGACATGCCAGGTCCAAAACGTGTCCTCATGTGGGATAGATTGAGGTATTGCGGAAGCTTCAGTTACATAATTATCTTTCTTTAGTCTCATTTAGTCAGATATCTTTGTATTTACACTGTTTCTAGAACTAAACTTATAATCAAAGTTAAGTACTAACTGGAAAGTACGTATCTTCAGCTTTCATAGGAACTGGCTCAAAACTGCCAAGAGCGTCTGCCCCTCTGACGAAGCCAAAGAGTTCCGTTTGGATAGCCTGGAGAAGGAGATCGCTGCATTGGAGAGTGAATTTTCAGGGGAAGAGCAGTGCATAGGATTTTGCCACAATGATCTCCAGTATGGCAATATCATGATTGATGAAGAGACCAAAGCACTGACCATCATTGTAAGTTATTGCAACCAGGCGTATGTTTGAGTCATTTAGTTCTGTTCATTCGTCAGGTTGCGGTGTCATTTTGCTGCCCTTGCTGGTACTGCCAAAGAGAAGTAAATTTCTGTTTCTCAGAAAACACACTATATCAAGGAAGGATTGATTCTTTATTTCCATGTAATAACCTCCATCTTATTCTGATTTCTGACTGCCATGCCTACCATTGTGTCTCTCTTCACACCTTTGCAGGACTACGAGTATGCAAGCTTTAACCCAATTGCTTTTGATATCGCAAACCATTTCTGCGAGATGGCTGCGGACTACCATTCAGAAGAGCCTCATATACTGGACTACACAAAATATCCAGGTATTTTGCTTTGCTGTGCTACTGCTTTTTGCACACAGTTAATTTCCATCTTTAGATACCTTGGTCAACTTACACTGTCTATTTACCGTCGCTTACTGCTCCTGCTGCAACAGATGTCGATGAGCGGAAGAGGTTTGTGCAGACCTACCTGAGCTCTTCAGGTAAGCAGATACCTCGTCATTGACCTCTTGTTCCGCAGATGCAGATTTTCTAGAGCTATCTGTTTCACACCATTGCCTGATTGCGCCATCTATTGAAGGTGAGGAACCTGACACAGAAAAGATCGAGGATCTGATGAATAACATTGAGAAGTACACACTCGCTAGCCACCTCGTCTGGGGGCTCTGGGGGATAATTTCGGTGGGCTCCTTCACATGATCTCTGTTACTGATCCTCTCCGCTGACCATGAACACCATTTCCATTTGATCTAATCGAAACTTATGTCTTGCGTGCAGGAACACGTCAACGATATCGACTTCGACTACATGGAGTATGCGCGGCAGAGGCTTGTGCAATACTGGCTGAAGAAACCCGAGATCCTATCCTGCCATGTCAATGATGAATGAACCCCCAGCAATGACCAGGTGGTGTCTTTTCTAATGGCCACTGGCTTCTGCACATAGTACAGCTTGCGATGCTCCTGGTGTGTCGATGGCTTGCCTAGGGTACAGAGTTTAGGTGAAGGTGGGGTGTGCTGGCTTTTTAGTAGTTCCCTTGCTCATAATCAGAAGGTGCTGGTAGTAAGGTGATGTGTGATCACTTCTGTGTTGTGTGTTTTCAGTAACAGTGGCTAGTTACTTGCGTGTGTTCAGGTGTACATATTTTACAGTTTGGGAGTGTGGCTGATGCTGTCAGGAGTAATAAAAGAATGTAAATATTCGCGTCGAATAAAACAGGGATACAGAAGGAAAATCATGAACAAATCCTGTTTTTTTTTGAACATTAACTAACAGATCTCCACCTGTGTTGATCTAATCGGCCTGTTCCTCTACTGGTGAGGGTGAAGGCGAAAAGTGGAAATGTAATCCGGGCAACGTTGAATTCATTCTAGAGAAATAATTTGTAGGCGATATAAGTACAACATTTCACCTGTCTTTTACAAAAAAAGGACAAATATGTTCGCCAACGATCTCTATGCGACTGTGCCCTTGTGGCACTTAGAAACTGTAGCCGCTGCCAAGTGAGAAGCTTTCAATACCAACTAGTTGCGGCCTCAACTAGCTCAAGATCGGTGATCAATGTGCTTGAACCATTACCAGTAATCTCCGTTTTCCTTACCCGAGAAAATAAAAGGGAGCATCCTTAAAACACGATGGCAAAGTTGTACGTGAGGGTCTACTATTTTGGAGATTCAACGAGGTTGGTTCCTCTACAAGTCTTTGCAGGGGGTACAATGACGACGAGTTTGGTTGCGGCTTCAGTAAGAATTCTGAGGCATGTGGTCTTGGTTGTAATCTATCCCTTTTTCCTAGTACCATTTCTGTTTGGGAGTTCAGTTACCTGGTTATATGGCTGTATCTGATAACCCAAGCCAGAATTGTTTTTTTCGAAAAAAGAGCAACACGATAAAAGCAACGAAAGTGAAAGTGAAGAAGGTGATATGGGGTGGATAGGGATAGTTGGCTGACACGCAAAGCAGACATGTGTGACATTCTAGCACACTTCTGAATCACTTCCATCGCCCGAGTCATCTTTGTCCTCTTCAAGTTCATCGACCGTATTAGAGTCATCCTTGGACTTATCTTCATCCTCTCAACTTCCTCCATTGAGTCATAATGCAACATACCAATATCACACAATTCAGAGCTGAATCCTTTGAAACAAGAAAAGACTAGTATAATGCAACAAAAAACGAGATTAGTATAATGCAACAAGTTGATGTCTTACTACAACATATGCTGATGTCTTATTACAACATATTCTACAACAAACTATCGCCACACATAGGTGAAAAACAGGCTTGCCTACTCATGAAAGCTAGGGCTCTGTCATGGAAATCATCCACCGAGTAGTATCGAGTGAGGAAATAGTACCTCATGAGCCAATCTACGTCGTCAGGCTCTTCAAATTAAGCAAAGTTAGAATTATTGATGGTGAAATTTAAGATCCAGGCAACCTGATCACTGATCAATTAAGAATAGAAGCATTAGGAAGAACAGTTATGTTGCTTGTCAAATTGCTGGGTACCAGATGTCTGAGTGATTGATCATGCATGTTGCTGGATAAATACGGGCCTACACACACCGCTGTGATGTCTGAATCATTGATCATTGTCACATACATGGCATCCCATTGAGTAAACTGGAACTCATTCGGGGTTGGTTGACTATACACTACTCCCTCCGATCCATATTAACTAAAGTTGCGCAAATTAATTTGGATCGGAGGGAGCATTAAGTTTTTCCCATCTCTGTGTATGATTATACACTTTGTGTGTATAAGTGCCTGAAAAAAATGCCTAGATTTTTGTTGATGAAACCTTTTTTCCATTTGTTTTTTCTCTCCTAATGTTTTGGGGCATTGGCCATCCTTTTGAGCACATTTATATGAAGTCTTCTGACGTGTATATTTGATCATCCTACACTTCTGCAAGAGTAAGAATACCAACTTGCATTTTATGTATTAAACAATCTGGGATTGATCTCAATATAGGATTGTGCAGCTCATGTGCGTAGATGAAATAATATTATTCACTTGATTAAGATTGTGAGTTTTTGTTATTATGTGTGAGTATTATGGGTCGGGGACTCCAAATGATTTGATAGATCAGTGCCTAATGATACCTCTTGATAAGACATATTTTGCTTTTAAGCTGCATAAATATAATTGCAATGGATTTTTTTAGCTCCGTTCAGTGACCAACCTCACCGCAGAACTTGAATATATTCACTACATGAGTATGAATCTACAATTTCAACAGTAATGTCTCATTTTATTTCATAAATGTAGCACATTCACTGGAAAGTAAAACATCAGCAGGATCAACACATCAGCAAAGTGCATGAATGGATATCTTGTTTTCCATAATAGTTTCATGCTATTTTCCATGAATTCTGCAATGGTGGAATTCTGCAATTTAAATGTCATGGTAAAATATTAGTTTTCCTTCATCCCAACAGGATGCAGTATCAAGCATTGTACACGTTTTGACATTTGATGAAGCAATAACGATTGGAGCAGATAATCCAGTCATCGGGCAAGCCTTAGGCCCTGTTTGGTTCCAATAAGTCACCTGACTTATAAGTCAGGTGACTTAAAACCAGTGACTTATAAGTGACGCCTGTTTGGTTGTCACCTGACTTATAAGTCACCTGACACATCTTCCCACACCAATCAACGTCATGCAGGTGGTGGGACCCACGCAAAAGGGGGTGACTTATAAGTTTTAAGTTGGGGTGGAGCAACTTATGACTTATAAGTTGGGGTGACTTATAAGTCGGGTCTGTTTGGCAAAATAAGTCACTTTTTTCACTTTTCGACTTATAAGTTGGTGACTTATTTGGAACCAAACATGCCCTTATGTACTACACTGACCTTGTTGTTGCAGAAACTTAAACAGTCAAGACAATAACTGGATATTGGACAACACACATGCTTAATTTAGTTAGTTTCATTGATATTGGTGTCCTCTGGACTTGGATAACATTTAAGCTATATGGTCTGTATCAATTTCTTGAAATGTGTGAAAAGATCCAAATGATGTTATTCATATTTTACTATTACTTCATAAACCTGTAAATGTGCACACGTGCATTGAAGTTTCCATTCATATGTTCTTACTCGTATGTTAATGAAAATTGTGATGCCATGTATTTGTATTGCTTCTTAAATGTTGATTGATCTCAGGCAAGCACTAAAGTAGTTAAAAAAACATTTGTGTCATAATAATAATAAAATCTCTAACAATGGTGTATTGAAAAAAAACTGTTTATTTAGGTCCAATTTTTTTGAAGTACAGGGGATGTCATAAATGAATTTGCTCTTTATGCTGGGTTCAAAGAAGTGTTTTGAATTTGCTCTTTATGCTGGTTCAAAGAAGTGTTGTGAATTTGCTCTTCATGTTAGTTCAAATAAGTGCTAGCCTGCAGTACTAGGCACTTCGGCGGCTTGTGCATGGATTCGGAAACACACATGCTGCCAGGATTATTCTTTGCATTCCTCTTTCCCGGTCTCTGCCTAAATTCTTCGCACCGTTACTGTACTTCACCATCTTCATGATTCCCCTTTCTTTGATAAGCTAAGTGATGCTCTTGTAGTGATGTAGTAGTGTGCAAGGATGTAGTACCTCACTTGAGTATTCATCTTGGAACATAAATCAGCAATCTGATTGGTTGTGATCAATGCGTTGATATCTTGACCTTGTTTACCGCACAACATCTTAGCACAACAAATATGTGCAATTCATGTCAACTGGCGCGGCAAAGCGCGCATGTCACTTCTAGTTTAAAACCAAGTGGCAAGTTCAGGGTTTTAAAGTGTACTGGACTTCTCTCAAAACAAAATGTAGAGAGGCTGAAGAAACAAGATTTACTTTGCCTAATAAAAGAGTGAAGTATTGCGATGATTGGATTGGTAGAAGTTGTAAAGTTGATGGCTACGGCTGCGGCATGTCCAGCTTGTTCGCTTGCTAATGGCTTAGACCGAGTGCGAATGGCTGCAGGTGGACGACGGCGGGAATGCTGCGAGTGGGCGGTGTCGCACGTGAACATGAGGCCAGAGTTTTGGAGAAAGCATCCTTGTGTTCCTTTTCGTGTTCTTGTAGCAAGAACAGGTGATAACATTGTCTCATCATATTTTTTTTAGGGCAAAGCAAAGCTTTATAACTTAACGGTGTCTGGCCAAATCGCCAGAAACACAAATCGCCACTTGGGGCGGTACATCATCGTTCCACACGATACAATTATTAGACATGCACTGACGCCCTACTTGGGCAAGTTCATGTGCGACTGAATTTGCCTCCCTACGGCACACTTGGACCTGTTGCTTTGAGAACCACAGCCTGAGTTGGAGCTTGGAATCTTCGATGAGTGTTGCATACGGTGATGAGTCTGCTCTCCACATGTTCATAGCTTCCTGGAGAAGTGTCGAGTCGGTTTCAAAAACCACACGTAACGCCCCGAGGTCCGCCGCAGTGTTGATTGCTTCCGAAAGTGCTCATATCAGCCTTCACCGCTGTCACCCCTTCCTGTCCGTTCCTCTTGTTCCTTAGTAAGTGCGAAATCTCATAGGCGATCAGAACATTATCCGTTATTAGCCGGCCCGGTACGAAAGCACTCTGGTTTCCAGAGATTAGGTCCGGGAGCTCCACCTTCAACCGATTTGCTATGACCTTCGAGATGAGCTTGTAAACGACGTTGTAGAGGCTGATCGGTCGCAGATCCTTGATTCTGGAGGGGTCCTTCACCTTGGGTATAAGAACCACAAGAGTGTCATTCCAACACGCGGGCATATTACCACCATTCAGCACCCTAAGGACTTCCTCAACCACTTGGTCACCCATAAAATGCCAATGTTGCTTGAAGAACACGGAGGGCATGCCGTCTGGACCAGGTGCCTTGAGGTCACCAATATGATCCAGTGCTGCCTTGATCTCTTCTCTAGTGTACTCAGCATCAAGGGTTCGACGCATGGCAGGAGTTACTCGGGGACTGACGTATCGATCAGTTCATGTGCCCTATCCCCGACCGATGAGGAGAAAAGATCCTGAAAAAACGAGCAGACATAGTTAGATAAATCTCCTTCCTCCATGACCAACCCATCCTCCCTCCTCAACTCTTTGATCCTATTAGCTTTCTTCCTTCCTGACGCCACGAGGTGGAAATATCGTGTATTCCGATCACCATCTACCAGCCACCAGACATGTGCCCGCTGTTTCCACATGGTGTTCTTCTTCTCCTCCAACTCCTCTACCAAGCACCTCAGCCTAGCCTCCTCCACAATCTTCTCCTATGATACTCTAGAACGCATGCACGTCTCTAGTTCATTCTTCGCTTTTTTCAGCCTCCCTTCCAGCTCCCCGACTACATTTCTATCCCACACCCGCATCATCTCCGCCACTGTTTTTAGAGCAGCCGCCACGCCTTCCCCCCTCTCTCCCCAACTCCTCTCCCACGCCTCCTGAATAACATCCTCACACCCCTCTTCCTGTAACCACTGTGCTTCAAACCTAAAGCCACGGTCCCCATTCATCCACCTATTACTCGCTCCTTGCGTTTGCACAATGACTGGCCTGTGATCGGAGTGTCGGGGAATGCCGTTTATCAATGCATAACTCGGGAATTGCTGTCTCCATTCTTCATTACCGACGGCCCTGTCAAGTCTCTCGCATATGTATGTGCTCACATCTTTGCTGTGATTCCTCCATGTGAATATATCACCCTCAAAACCAAGATCATTCATCTCACACACTATCAAAGCATCCCGAAACCCGTCTGAGGGAGTCCTGGACTAGGGGGTGTCCAGACAGCCGGACTATCATCGCACGCCGGACTCCAAGACTATGAAGATACAAGATTGAAGACTCCGTCTCGTGTCCGGATGGGACTTTCCTTGGCGTGGAAGGCAAGCTTGGCGATACGGATATGTAGATCTCCTACCATTGTAACCGACTCTGTGTAACCCTAGCCTCCTCCGGTGTCTATATAAACCGGAGGGCTTTAGTCCGTAGGACAACATACATTACAACAATCATACCATAGGCTAGCTTTAGGGTTTAGCCTCCTTGATCTCGTGGTAGATCCACTCTTGTACTACCCATATCATCAATATTAATCAAGCAGGACGTAGGGTTTTACCTCCATCAAGAGGGCCCGAACCTGGGTAAAACATCGTGTCCCTTGTCTCCTGTTACCATCCGCCTAGACACACAGTTCGGGACCCCCTACCCGAGATCCGCCGGTTTTGACACCGACATTGGTGCTTTCATTGAGAGTTCCTCTGTGTCGTCACCAATAGGAAGGATGCCTCCACCCGTCTTCAAAGACGGTGTTTTCGCCAAAGGGGCCTTGGCCGCCGGCCAAACTATCTGGCTAGGTGGTTTTCTTATGAACGCCTGTCCGGCCGCCGCTTCGACAATGACTTCTCAAGTCGTCAGAAGCAATCTTCGCGTCAGCTCGAAATCTGCCGAGCAGTTGGGTCCGATAGAGCTCTCGTCTATTAACGAGCTCTTGGACCGCATCGCCGCCCTGGGAGTCGCTACAGACTACAATCAGATTGGGCTTAAAACCGATCTGAGAGAGATTAACTCTCCCCAGGCCACCCACCACGTCGCAGTGGTAGAGGAGCAATACGGCAACTCTTCGCCTATATTGAAAACTAGTCACGTCCGGATTCCCGAGCCCTCTATGCCGGATTTCCGCGGAGGGACGGACTTCGATCGAGCATTGAACTTAAAACCATGCATCACCCCGGACTCGCTGGATCGTGTCCAGCAACCCAAGCTTCCGAATTCGGAAACTCCTCAGCCTTTAAGCCCCAAGATGGGCAGGGATCCGGATTTTAGTCCACCCACCCGCCCAGACATATGCGATCTATCTCTAATACGGCAAGAGCCTACTGAAACACTACATCACTACTGGGCCAGATACCTCCTGGTTATGGACAGGATAAAGGACTGCCGAGAGGAAAACGCAATCTCAATCTTTTACAATAATTGCACGGACAAGGGAATATTGAACGCCCGCTTCGCCGATCTGGCGTCCATAGTACGAAAGTACTGTGCGATGGAGAGTACCCGGAAAACCGAAAACCAATTTTGGGATAATCCGGCCCCAACCCCAGTCCGCAACAAAAGGGTGCCTCTCACTCAGGCCCCAGATGCAAAAACGAAAAAGCAAAAACCCCATAAAGGGCACGGAACCGTACTGGAGGGATGGCCCAATAGACCCTGTAAGCTTCATAGTACAGAGGGAGCCGTCCCAACACATAGCCTTCGAGCATGTTGGATACTACGGCAGGTGGCCAAAAGTGGCGAGGAGCTTCTAGCCCCAGAAAACCACTCCAACAATACCGGTACGGTATCAATAGTCTTCGAGACCTTCGCATCAAAAAATATGCGAAAACGAACAATCCGCGGACTCGCCGAAGTCTACCAAGTAGCAACAACAAATCCATGGAGTGACACAGCCATCATCTTCAACGCTAGCGACGAACCTAAATTCCGAACAGCTCGAGCACCAGCCGCACTGGTGCTTAGTCCCATAGTGGACGGCTTTGGGCTTACAAAGGTCCTCATGGATGGCGGCAGCGGACTAAACCTCATATATGAGGAAACTCTTCAAAAAATGGAAATAGACTGGAGCCGTATTGAGCGAAGCAGCACAACCTTCAGAGGAATAATCCCTAGCCGGGAAGCGCGCTGCACCGAAAAAATCACACTTGATGTGGTGTTCGGCTCGCCGGACAATTATAGATCCGAAGAAGTCACGTTCCAAGTGGCCCCGTTCAACAGCGGATATCACGCTATATTAGGACGAGAGGCATTCACAATTTTTCAAGCAGTACCTCATTACGGGTACATGAAGCTCAAAATGCCTGGGCCCGGCGGAATAATCACTCTCGCTAGTGATCCGGACATAGCACTCCGCGCCGAAAACAAGACAGCTGCACTAGCCCTGGAGGCACTATCCGAAGCCTTAGCAGCAGAAGAACTCACCACGCTGCGCTCTACGGTGAACAGGGACGATGTGATACTCGATAAAAGATCCAAGTCCACCTCCTTCAAACCAGCAGATGAAATAATAAAATTCCAGGTCCATCCAACGGACCCAACAAAGACGGCCTCCATTGGGGCACAATTGAACCCCGAAGTAGACGCCGCACTGCGTGAATTCCTTCGGGAAAATTGGGACATCTTCGCCTGGCATCCTTCGGATATGCCCGGAATCCCACGCAGGTTGGCAGAACACAGCCTAAACATCCTAAAAGGATTTAAGCCAGTCAAACAGGCTCTTCGACGATTTTCCGAACCCAAAAGACAGGCAATGGGAGAAGAGCTAGCCAAACTATTGGAAGCCGGATTCATCAGATATCAAACATCCGGATTGGCTAGCAAATCTGGTAATGGTACCATAGAAGGACAAATCTTGGCGCCTCTGTGTCGATTTTAAAAGACCTCAATAAGGCTTGCCCAAAGGACCCCTTCCCTCTCCCCCGCATCGACCAAATTATCGATGCTACCGCAGGGCACGATTCGTTGTGCTTCCTCGATGCATACTCTGGCTATCATCAAATCAAGATGGCGGAAGCAGACCAAGCCGCAACGGCATTCATCACTCCATACGGACCATTCTTCTTCAACACGATGCCCTTCGGACTTAAAAATGCCGGCGCAACATATCAGCGCATGATTCAAACATGTCTGGCTACCCAGATCGGCAAAAAAGTCGAGGCATACGTAGACGACGTAGTCGTCAAAACAAAACATGTCGAAACTCTAGTAGACGATTTGAGGCTCACATTCGACAACCTCAGAGCATATGACATCAAGCTGAATCCGGAAAAATGCATTTTCGGCGTACCAGCAGGAAAGCTGCTGGGCTTCATTGTATCCGGTAGAGGAATTGAAGCAAACCCGGCTAAAATCCGAGCTCTGTCACAGTTGGATATTCCAAAAGACCTCAAACAGATACAAAAATTAACAGGATGCGTGGCAGCTTTAAGCCGCTTTATCTCCCGTCTAGGGGAAAAGGCATTGCCCCTCTATCGCCTCCTCAGACGCACCGAACACTTCGAGTGGACGGATGCTGCCACTGCCGGACTCGAAGAAATAAAGGCCATATTGGCAACAAATCCGGTCCTGGCTGCGCCCAATCTAGGCGAACCAATGTTATTATACATCGCAGCAACGCATCAAATCGTAAGCGCGGTACTCGTCGTCGAACGAGAGACAGAAGGGCATAAATTCCCTCTTCAAAAACCAGTGTATTATGTATCCACTGTGTTAACTCCCTGCAAATCCCGTTACCCACACTATCAGAAGATAGCGTATGCGGTGTTCATGGCATCCCGGAAGCTCCGACACTACTTTCAAGAGTGTTCGATAACAGTGGCCTCCGAAGTACCACTCAATGACATCATAAATAACCGTGACGCAACGGGCAGGATTGCAAAATGGGCCATTGAGCTCTTACCATTCGATATAACTTACAAACCTCGGCGAGCTATAAAGTCACAAGTTTTGGCTGACTTCGTCGCTGAATGGACCGAAGCCGAACTCCCTAAAGAGTACGGCGCATACTCCAATTGGGTTATGCACTTCGACGGCTCTAAAATGTTGGCCGGACTGGGGGCTGGCGTCGTATTGACGTCCCCAACCGGGGACACAGTCCAGTATGTATTTCAAATAATGTACACCGACTCCAACAACGCAGCCGAATACGAGGCCCTGTTACATGGTCTCCGGATGGCAGTCTCCATGGGCATTCAACGCTTAGAGGTGCGCGGGGATTCAAACCTTGCAATATCCCAAATAAATGGAGACTTTGATGCCAAGGATCCGAAAATGGCAGCATACCGCAACGCTGTCCTAAAAATGTCAGCTCGGTTTGAAGGACTCGAATTCCATCACATAGCCCGAGATAATAACCACGCGGCCGACGTACTGGCACGCATCGGTGCAAAACGTGATACCGTCCCTCCAAATATCTTCCTGGAACGGCTCTTCAAGCCATCCGTACTATGGGAAGAGGAGCCCGGAAGCGACAAACCGGAAAAAACCGCGCCAATCAGCGATTCAGCCGATGACATAACACCTTCAGCCCACGACATAATGGCAGTAATCGCCCCGTGGACAGAACCATTCCTAGCCTACTTGCTTAGGCAGGAACTTCCCGAAGACCAAAACGAGGCCCGCTGCATAGTACGGCGGTCGAAAGCCTACAAGGTCCATGAGGGAGAACTTTATAAGAAAAGTACAACCGGAGTCCTTCAAAGGTGTATCTCCGAAGAGGAAGGGCGAAACCTCCTGGCTGAAATCCATGCCGGACTAGGCGGACACCACGCAGCAGCCCGGGACCTTATAGGAAAGGCATTCCGTACAGGATTTTATTGGCTAACGGCCCGGGCAGATGCCCAGGACTTAGTCCAAAGATGCGTTGGTTGTCAGCTCTTTGCTAA
This sequence comes from Triticum timopheevii, assembly GCA_963921465.1. Taxonomy (NCBI): domain Eukaryota; kingdom Viridiplantae; phylum Streptophyta; class Magnoliopsida; order Poales; family Poaceae; genus Triticum; species Triticum timopheevii. The sequence goes on from OY997262.1 coordinate 420,326,499, forward strand.
TCAGAGCCATATGCCGCCCACCGCCCTCAAAACTATACCCATTACCTGGCTGTTCGCGGTCTGGGGGCTTGATATGGTTGGACCCCTTAAAGGGGGAACCCACAAGCAAAGGTACCTATTGGTCATGGTGGATAAATTCACCAAATGGATAGAGGCCAAACCGGTCAAGACGGCAGAGTCCGGACCAGTGATAGACTTTATATCCGGGGTAGTACACCGTTACGGAGTCCCCCACAGCATCATCACCGACAACGACACGAACTTCACAGCCGACGAGGTTAAGTCATGGTGCAAAAATATGGGCATCAAGCTCGACTATGCTTCAGTCTATCACCCTCAAACCAACGGTCAAGTGGAACGAGCAAATGGTCTGATAATGAGCGGCATTAAACCCAGACTAGTGCGGTCACTTACTAAATCTGACACGCACTGGGTCGAGGAGCTCGACTCCGTACTCTGGGGGCTGCGGACAATGCCTAACCGCACTACCGGATTCACACCATTCTTTATGGTCTACGGCGCAGAGGCAGTCTTGCCCTGCGACATTATTCATGACTCACCTCGAGTGCGCATGTACGAAGAAAGAGAGGCCGAGTTGGATCGGCAGGACAGCTTGGACACATTGGAGGAAGAACGCGACGTCGCCAAGGCTCGTTCCGCATTCTATCAGCAGCAGGCCCGAAGGTACCAAAGCAGAGAAGTACGGGCCAAGACTTACAACGTTGGTGAACTAGTTCTACGCCTACCGGACAAGAAAAAGGACAAGCTCAAGCCCAAATGGGAGGGCCCCTTCATTATCGATCAAGTCCTGACCGGCGGAGCATACCGTCTATGAAATGCGTCGGATAACTGACTCGAGCCGAACCCATGGAACGCAGCCCGCCTCCGAAGATTCTATGCCTAGCGCCGGACTAAGAGTTCGTCCCCTTCCTCCGTCCAAATTTTTACACTTCGGCTGTCTTTTGTTTCTCTTTTCATTACCTTTTTACTACAAAGCCCGTAAGGGCCTACTTTCGCATTGTTCGCATACACTTGATGTGCCATCCGCACTCATTATACCTGGGGGCTTCTTTTACAGAAGCTCAATTATAAGGGTCTCATGCCCAGCACATGTGTCAAGCTTCCACATGTACCTTTTACTCACCATTATATGCATCGATATGACTTAAGTTTTGGCCAAGCTGGGTTGCCTAGCTCCTGTGCTTACCCCTATGTTCCCGATTTTTCGGCTAGGAGGTAAAGGGAGCACCTCTGCGATTGTTACTGCCGGGTCAGCCGGATGTGTATCTCAGACTGGGTGAAGCCGAAAGCTAGCGTTCTTAAGGGAATATTCGGTCGGTGACTTAAAAGATGATTTTTACCTACTCATTTATCCGCCCCCAGATGTTTTTTCTGCTCTTTTCGCAGTCCGGACATGCACTTTAGGGCATGCCTCCCAGGGAAAGGAACCCTTAACGGAACTATTCTCCCTGGAAGATGTTTCTTACTAACCATGTAATATAACATAACTAGTTGGGCACTTGTCTGATAAATCACTAATGACCCCTACGCCTGGTCTCCATGCATACCCCGGTTGTTTCTTAACCAAAAAGGTATTCGGACACACTCCGGACTCTAGGGTCCCGAGGTTGAAGCGAAAAGGTCGGCAAAGACAAACGATCTACAATCCGGCTAGAAGGCATTTCACATGTCAATTTAAAGGAAAACATACATTGTCAAATTTACTGATTGTATTCCTCCTCAATCCCGTCTAACAGTCTGTCTAACTTACAGTCCCGTTGGGAAAATTTAGCAGCCAACTCTACTTGGCTGTATACCAAACTCACAGGGATCTCCTTCCCATCGGGCCCCACTGGTCCAACTTCGGCCATGTGGTTGGGATCCGCCTTCTTGTAACGCGTCTTCACCATGGCCCAAGCCTCTCTGGCACCTTGACGGCAAGCCGAGATCTTCCATAAACGGAAGCGCTGCCGCATTCCCTGAAGCTTCTCCGCAAGCTCCCCAAGGCCCTCGGGTAGGGAGAGGGCTGGCCATAAAGCCTGGACGACGCCGCTCATTGCCTGCCGAACTCGTTCGAGCAGTTGCAACAGCTTGGAAAGTTGATCACCTGTTGATATGGGCATCTCCTCTGCAGGGCGACCTGTGAGTATACCTACAAGATATATTATGTCAAATTACTTCCTCGCCGAACTCTTCTTTTCAAAAGAGTCCGCTCAAGCACTTACTATAAATGCCGCGACGAAGCCGCTGATTCTCCTTAACGGAGCTGGACAGCCCGGCTCGAGCGCCTTTCAGCTCTTCTCCGAGCTTAGCGTTGGCATCCTGGAGCTTGTTCCTTTCTTGCTGCACCCTATTCAGCACCCTCTCGCCGGCCTTTAGCTGGCGTAGTAATTCTTGCCTGTCCGGATCTTGTCCGGCGGCACCTGCAATGTCACTGTCAGACTTGCGCGCACGCCGCACAGCGTTTATAATTGTTAATAAAAATGTGTTACCAGGAGGGGTCTTTGCGTCTCCTCCTGCGGCAGCAAGTGCGGCCTCAAGTTGGGCCTTGCATTCTTGCAGCTCCTGGGACACCTGGGCATTCTTCTCGGTAAGAGCCTGCGTTTCAAATGATCCTTAAATCAATTAACATAACTACTTTAAGTCTCGGGGGCTACTAGTGTATATAACCATTAAAATTCCCTTACTCGTATGTCTTTCACATACTGCTCCGTGGCTCTGGTAAAACCATCTTGAGCGGCACGGAGGTGCGCGTCCCCTGCGTTAAAGGCGTCCAATGCCTCAGGAGAGAAGCACGCTTCATGAAACACTGTCCGGCGGCGCCTGTGGTTCATGGCGCTCTCCACCTCAGATTTGGTGGCGGACAGTCTGTCGGTGTCCTCCGTTGGAGGAGGATCCGGCCCGCGTCTTGCGCTTGCCTCCCCCTCCAGGCCGGGCGCTGGAGCCTGGCCGGTATAGGTTGGATCGGCAACTTCCGCGCTCGCAGTCTGGCGAGCGCTTTTTCTCCTATAAAGATCATGAGCACTCAGACGTTTCCTAGGAACGTTGCTCTGAAAATTTAAATACAAACTATACCTTTGCGGCAACGTTTCAGTCCGTGCCGCGCTCCTTTTCCGCCTGCTGGTCCGGACTGGCCTTTGTTGGTCGGCCGTCGCGGGCTCGGCTTCCCGCCCTGAAGGCGCTTCCTGTAAAATACCATCGTTTGCGAAGGTCAGAAATGGGCAAGGAAGAGATAATGGTGTCTGGACCTCGGTCACAGTCACCTGGGAAGCCGGACACAGTCCGGGGTAGTCCGCCGTAATGGCAACCAAAGCATTATCCATGCTGAAGTTCGAAAGCATGGGTTGAGCCCTCGAAAGCATTATCCATGCTGAAGTCCGGCGTAGATCCTGCGCCGAAGACGTAATGTAAGAAGCCTAAACTTCGAAAGCATGGGTTGAGCCTTTGAAAGTGTTCGCTTACCCATCCTCTAGGGTTGTTCATGGAAAACCCATTCAAAGGGTTCGTTCGAAGGAAGTCCTCCTTCTCCCCCTTGTACAGGCTGGACAGGATCTCCACCAGATCCTCGGTCGAATCCGGCCCTTCGCGGCCATGACGGGTGGCATCGTCTTCCCAGTTGAAATCCCACATGGGGTGGCCTCTGTATTGCAATGGCTGTACCCCCGCATGATGCATGTCGCCATGATTCCAATCATGGTCAACCCGGAATGGGCCAGTAATCTTATTCGGCCCATCAAGTAATGGACTCTCTTGTCTTCCTCCAATCGGGGGCTCCATGGGCGCCAGCTGAGGCGTTTCTTCAGAGGAGCAGCACTAAACTCCGGGTGCCCAATCCGGACTGGGTCCGGCAGCGGAGCGTCTCCTATATAAAACCACTCTAAAGGCCAGTCTTCAGATGCCTTCTTGGGTGTACCGGATGGGTATCCGGTCCCGACAATGCGCCATATTTCAGCGCCGCCCACTTGATATATGGAACCCTCGTGGGAACGGGGTACGAGGCAGAACAGCCTCTTCCACAATGCAAAATGGGGCTTAATGCCCAGGAATAGCTCGCAAAGAGCTACGTAGCCCGCGATATGCAGGACAGAGGCAGGTGTGAGGTGGTGGAGCTGGAGTCCGTAGAACTCCAGGAGCCCGCGGAGGAACGGATGTCTTGGGAATCCGAGTCCCCTTATCAGATAAGGGACGAAGCATACTCGCTCCCCTTTATTGGGGCTCGGGGTAGCCTCCGCTTGCCTCCCACCTTGATAAGTGACCAGTCCGGCTCGGACTGGGACCATGAAGGCCGGAGGGAGATATCCCCCCGCTTGGAGCTTCGCTAGCTCGTTGTGCGAAACAGAGCACCTCCTCCAATCCCCTGGCGGTGGGCTGGGAGCGCGAGAAGAGGAGCCGCGTCGACGGTCCATGATGGAATGGATTTTTAGGTCAAGGGCGCTCCGATGAACTATTCGCGGGAGGAAGATGGTGTGGTTTGGATCTGGATTTTTGCCTCTTTTGTAGGCGAACGACTCGCACGACTAGGGGGTGAAACATAAAAAGACACCCTAGCTTTTCGCATTCGTGCGACGCATGGAAAAAGTCCATTATTGGGCGTAGAAGCCGAGAAACGCAGTATTTATGATTAAGCCGGACACTGTTCGGCAGGTACATGGAACTTGAAGGGAGAACTCGCCTTGCAACGCCGAAGACTATATACGCGCTGGACTTATCGTCATTGAAGCCTGGTTCGGGGGCTACTGAGGGAGTCCTGGACTAGGGGGTGTCCGGACAGCTGGACTATCATCGTCCGCCGGACTCCAAGACTACGAAGATACAAGATTGAAGACTCCGTCCCGTGTCCGGATGGGACTTTCCTTGGCGTGGAAGGCAAGCTTGGCGATACGGATATGTAGATCTCCTACCATTGTAACCGACTCTGTGTAACCCTAGCCTCCTCCGGTGTCTATATAAACCGGAGGGCTTTAGTCCGTAGGACAACATACATTACAACAATCATACCATAGGCTAGCTTTAGGGTTTAGCCTTCTTGATCTCGTGGTAGATCCACTCTTGTACTACCCATATCATCAATATTAATCAAGCAGGACGTAGGGTTTTACCTCCATCAAGAGGGCCCGAACCTGGGTAAAACATTGTGTCCCTTGTCTCCTGTTACCATCCGCCTAGACGCACAGTTCGGGACCCCCTACCCGAGATCCGCCGGTTTTGACACCGACACCGTCCATCATGTGTTGCGCTCTCGGGGCACCTCCTACCTTCTCTACCTCCGATAATATTTCATTAAAGTCTCCCACACACAGCCATGGCCTTCCTTGTTGGTGCTGCTGTTTAAGGATTTAATGTTTTCCATGTCTCCTTCTTTCTTCCTGTAGCCGACTCTTCATACATACCCGTGAGCCTCCACACCGGATCATCACCCTCCTTCACATCCACATCGACATGCCTCCTACCATACGATCTAAGAGAAACTTCCACCCCTCTCCTCCAGAACATGGCTATACCTCTACTCCTTCCCTCAGGGTTCCATACTGACATGTTGGCTAACCCCAGCCTCCACCTTAAATGATCTAACTCCTTCTCATACAGCCTTGTCTCCGATAAAAACAAGATGTCAGGGTCCTCCACTCTTCCCAACTCGAGAAGAGACCGAACCGCCGGGCCGTTCCCCAACCCCCGACAGTTCCAGCTGACGATTTTTATTGCATCCGGCGGGACTGCTCGAGCAGCCCGGCCGATATCTGTTCAGTTGTTTTGTTCCCATCCTCCTCCTGTGCCATCACCTTACTCATCCCCACATCCTCCATGATCTTTCCCTTCTTTGCTTCACCCTCCGAGTCTTCGTTGATCTCCATCAGGCTTCTTTTCCGACCCACGATTTTTTCGCTACACACAGCAGAAGCCCTCCTCTTCTCCTCCCCACCGGTCCTCCGTTTGCAAGTACCCCGCTGCCGTTCCTTTGTGGGCTCGGCTACTGCTCCCCCTCCCAGGTTATCCTCCTCCCGTGTTGCAAGTACCTCCTCCCCATCCTTAGATGTCACAGCCACCGAACCCACCTGGGCGACAGGCACCCCCTCCACTGCCTGACTCTGCTCATGCACCACCACCTATTTCCCATTGTAGGAATCTCTCTTCTCCTGCTGCTGCTGCACCACATCTCCATCCATATCCAGTTTCTTAGGGTTTCCCCCACGTGGCGACACTGTGTCTTTCAGCTTGGGTGGGCTTGTCACCTCTTCTTCTCCTTCCCTACCCCCTTTGCCACCCGAATCTTGGCCGACATTCTTGCGCCATGACAGGCTGTTGCTACCACTACCACTTTCTGTCCTTCCTCCCAATCGGCTGTAGCCATAGTGCCTGATTCCACCTCCTCCCCCTCCACCTCCTCCACCCCTCATCTTCCAGCTCCGTTCGTCCTCCCACATAAACCTCCTCCTCCCAACATCTGCTCTCAACATGGCCCAAACTGAGCTCTCTCCCCTTTTTTCACCTTGATAGAGCAGTCCTTTGCCACATGTCCTATTATTCCACACGTATAGCAAAAGTCCGGTAAAAATTCGTACTCAAATCTGCACCACAAGCCCTCTCCTTCTTCCTCCTCCTCTCTGCAATCTATGCTCATCTGTTTCTTCCTCTTGTTAGCACCTCCACCCTCTTCATCATCGAGAGTGAAGCCTCTCATCACTGGTTTTTCAATGTTCATTCGGACCTTGACCCTCAAGAACTTCCCAATAGCCCTTTCATCCTCTCCTGCATCTACCTCCACGAACCGCCCAATGATGTTGCTCATCTCCTCCACTGAATCCTCGTTCATCATGCCAAGGGGGAGGCTAAAAATCCTCACCCATATCGGGATCTCATTAAAATCATAGTCCTCAATCCTTTTCCCCGGATCATAGTCTTCCACAACCACCAACTCTTTGTCGAACATCCACGGCCCATCCTCTAGTGCTTTCCTCTTCCCGGACTCTTGTTTGAACGTGAACACAAATGTGTTGTCACCAGCCTCTTTGCAGTCAATACCCTTAATTGGGCACTAGATCCATCCCAATGAGAGACAGATCGCATCAGGATGAGCTGGTTTCTCCAAAACAACTCTTCCGACCGCTTGGGCCGCCGCTTCCTTTCCCTTGTTCTTCCCCCCTAGACGGATCTTCACTCCCTTCTTCTCCTCCTCCGAGAGCTTCAGGTTTCCCAGCAACCCCGCTACTACCTCCATCTTCTGTTCTTCACCTGACGCCTCCTCCGAACTCCTCCTAGGGTTTTCGGGGTGTATTACGACCCTGTGCCCTAGGGAGCACAGGGAAGGACTATGGTGGGGAAGGATGGACGGGAGAATCACCTCGTCAAAGGGGACTCGCGATCAAACAATCACGGGGACGATCACCGCCTTCGCTATCTGGAGGAGATGGAAGCGGACGAACAAAAACCCTAATCGCCCCGCGATCAGCGGAGCGTACGCGAACCGTCACCCTAGGGACGGACAACTTGTCTCATCATATTGCCTCATACTAGAAAACGTCAAGATTTATTATGGATGGATAATAATACATGGTCAGACCCATTTATTTTGTTCGGTGAAACCTCTAGTTGGCCGGATTATGAGTCAGCGTCCGTGCGTGCCGAGTCGGCCTACGCGGACGAGAGCGACCGGTTGTTTTTTTAGCATCAGTACAGACACAAGCGCTCATATACATGCGCATACACTCATCCCTATGAACGCACACACGCACACCCTACCCCTATGATCACCTCCGAGAGACTGAGCCGACATATCATCTTGAGATTTACGAAGTCACTGTAGGCGCCTCGTCATCGACGGGAACATCTCCTTCCACTGAAAGCGCATTGCCGGAAATCCTGAAATAAATCCAAGAATAATGCGAGCACCAGGATTTGAACCCTGGTGGGTTGGGGATACCACTATCCACCTAACCATCTCAACCACAGGTTGGTTCGTAGTATATTCTAATTGTCCCACGTCGCTCGTTGGGGGAGCATCTAATTAACGAGCGCTCCTTCAGGAGCCTCGCAACGATCAGCGCCACTTGGCGCGCTCTCAGCCATTCGCCACGTGTCGCGCTCTGGGCGCTCCCTCCGGATTTTATTTTTTTATTTTTCCGCACGCGTTTTCTGCTTTTTAAACGGTTTTTTTTCTTTTTTTTACGTTTTAATTTTCTACTGGTCTTCCCTAACTTTTCGACCAAATTTTTTTTTCGAAAAAAATAATTTCTTTGTGCAAAAAAACACATTTTTTTCGTGAGAGGCACGGTTTTGTTTTCGCGAGAGGCACGGTTGTGCTTTCGCGGGAGGCACGGCCGTGCCTCTTGGAAACGAAAAAAAAATGTATTTTCTGTTTTTTTTCCTTTCGCGAGAGGCACGGTTTTGCTTCCGCGAGAGGCGCGGGCGTGCCTCTTTCAGAAATGAAAAAAAAACACGTTTTCTGTTTTTTTTCTTTCGCGAGAGGCACGGTTTTGCTTTCGCGAGAGGCACAGTTGTGCTTTCGCGAGAGGCACTGGCGTGCCTCTTTCGGAAAGGGGAAAAACGCATTTTCTGTTTTTTTTCTTTCGTGAGAGGCACAGTTTTGCTTCTGCGAGATGCACGGTTTTGCTTTCGCGAGAGGCACGGGCGTGCCTCTTTCGGAAAGGGAAAAAAACGCATTTTCTATTTTTTTTATTTCGCTAGAAGCACGGTTTTGCTTTCGCGAGAGGCACGGTTGTGATTTCGTCAGAGGCACGGGCGTGCCTCTTTCGAAAAAGGAAAAATAAACCTTGTTCCCGGTTCGTTTTTTTGTCGGTTTTTTTTCGTTCGGTATTTTCGTGAAAAAAAGGTTCGTCAAAACCTATCACACATGGGATCTAGTTTTGAAGATCTGGACGCGAGAATCCAACGGCGAAAGCGGTTCATGATTTGGACGCACGGTTAAAGAGATAAAACGTTTCGTTTTGAATAAACGGATCTACGAAAAAAAGGGAAAACTCCCAGGTTGCGACAGGTGATGCACATGCAGCGCGCCACTTGTCGCAACCTGGGGAAGTTGGAGCGATCTCCGCAAGAAGTACTCCTTAATTAGTGATTTCGTCTCGTTGTGAGACGATGCGTGCAGTTTATCTACTGGGTTGGCTACCATGGCATTGCCTCCACGGGACAACAGGCCAAGAAAAAAGAGAAAAGAGGCCTCAGAGCCCACAAAAAAAAGAGAAAAGAGGCCTTAGAGCCCTAGAAAAGAGGCCCCCAGAGCCCACCAAAAAAAAGAAAAGAGGCCCCAGAGCCCAAGAAAAGGGGCCAGAGTCAAGGTAAACAGGCCCGTGCCCACTAAAAAAAAGGCAGTACCCATGGAGGATGTGCTAGACATTAGCACATGGCTTTTTGTAGTTTTTTAACTTCATCTTAAAAAAGACCTTTTTTTAGCTTTGAACTCTATCTCGGTTTTTTTGGTGCACATGTTTTTTTTTAAACTTGGTCTCGGTCTTTTTTTTTACTTGTACTTTCTTTTTTCATGACTTGATGTACTTTCTTTTTGTAGTTTTGAACTTCATCTTAAAAAAAAACCTTTTTTAGCTTTGAACTCCGTCTTGGTTTTTTTGGTGCACATGTTTTTTTTTTTTAGTTTTGAACTCGGTCTGAGTCTTTTTTTTACTTGTACTTTCTTTTTTCATGACTTGATGTACTATATAATATGGAAAAGTTAACTGGCGACTAGTATGTTTTACCCACAATACCGAAAGACTCGGCATCCTTCGATCTGAATCACGCAGCCTAATTCCGCCGCACGTCATCCATAATGATTGATGGGGTGTTTATTCCATAGAAACTTCATAGGGAGTATTAGGTAGGCCATGTGTTTTTTTCCAGTTCAGTCATACCCACTTTACTTTCGTGTGTTTGCTTCCATTTCCTTATATATGGTATATGTCTTTTATCTTTGGCGCGCGCGCGCGCGCGCGTGTGCGCCTGTGTGTGCTGCGCGCGCGTGTGTGTGATGTACGTGTGTGTTCCTGCTTGTGTGCGCCTACCTGCCATGCGTGTCGCTCGTGTGAGTGTGTCACGCGCAATACCAATAAAAGATGTAATTCATCTTTGGCGTGCTTGGGGTGTGCGCGCGTGCGTACTATGGGCATAAGATAAAAACGATCAATCTTGAAGGATACACGCAAGTTCAATGGTGTCCTAATTGTATCGTCTGTCCAGAAGTTGCACTAATATATGCTTGCTATTATATAAGTGAAAAAGGGTAATTTCTGTGCAATCTGTATGCAAGTTTTTTTATTCTCATCTGTTTTCATTTTCGTTCTTTTTAGGGCAATACTCATTCCCTTAATTCATTCTTCCGTAGGTTTTTTTAGTTTTTGGTTTTAATATTAGGATAATTTGTGCAATTATCATTGTTTGATGATAAATTCAGGTCACCTAACACATAGTCGCCCCCCTTTTAAGTTTCACGGTGTTTTAGAAAAAGATATTACCAAAATATTACCAAGTACAGTGCTGAATCAATATCACTAGAACTACCAACACATGTGTTTTTACAATGTGATGTATTTATTATGAATTATATAAATGTTAATATATTCCATTGTAAAGTTGACCAAACTTAAAACAACCTAAAACAGTTTGACTTAAGGCAAGATTAAGTGGGAATCTACTATAGCTGAAGTGAGGGAATATGTTTTCCCTCAACGAATCTTTGGGGAAAATAGATGTCATTAATGTTCTACCCTAAACGAATCTTCTAACACTTCCGCTTCGGCAGACCCCCTGTAAACACAAGGAGGGCTGAGATTGCCCAATACCCCTTCATAACAAAGGGTAGGATGGGCATATTTTAAAAAAGATTCCCCTGCCGGCCCGCCCGCCCGCAAAAAAAAACGGACGGAGGTATACGTATATGAATACAGGCCGCCCGCCCGGGAGGGAAAAAAATTGAACCGGCCGCTCGCAGTCAACGCGTCGTCTTCCGCGCCGCGCCGGCCCCACCCCCACGTCCCCCGACCCCACGCAATCCCACACCCGTCGTGTGGCGTGTCAGCCGCCAATCACGGCGCCCGACGCGCGCATGCAGGCAGGCGGTTCCACACGCGTGCCTCCTCGCGTGCCGCGCCGCCGCTGCCGCCTGCAGCCGCACCTGCCGGACGCCACGGCTGCCGCCTCCTCGCCTGCCGCGCCGCCTGCCGGACGCCACCGGTGCCGCCTCCTCGCCTGCCGCGCGACCGCTGACGCCTGCCGTCGCTGTCGGCTCCTCGCCTGCCGCGCCGTTGCTGCCACCCGACCGGCCCGCCGCCTGGCCTGCCCCCTCCTGACGCGCCGTTCGCTTCGCCCGACGGTCAAACGCCGCCTCGCCTGCCGCGCGCATTAACGCGCCGGCGTTAATAACCACAACGCCGCCTGCCCGCCTTCCTCCCCCCCCCCCCGCTATAAAACGGGAAGCCGTTGGTCGTGCGCTCACATCCCTCCCTCCGACACCGATCTGTACCTCCGCCACCTCCATGCCACCTCCCGCACGCGATGGCGTTCTTTCGCGGCAACAGCAGCACCGGTGGCGGCGCCGCCGCCGACGCCCCCGGCGCATGGCCGACGAGCATCGGAGGGCCGGAGACGGAGGAGCTCCACCACTACTGCCTCCCCGTGCCGCCGGGCTGCCATCTTCCGCGCAACTGGAAGACCGACGCGGAGGGCTTTGCGACACCGGGTCCCAGCGCGACGGAGGAGGAGCTCCGCAACCACAGCGGCGGTCGGCACAACATCGAAGGCCGAAAGCGGTTTTGGCGCGGGAAGGACTATTGGGAGGTCATGGCGGCCTTCTGCCTTGCCGCGGCCGGCGAGACCCCCGACCTGACGGGCCGCAGCGGCCGTCTTCACGCACCGCCTCCACCGCACGATCGCCGCAGACGTGGCGGCGGCCACGGTGTGTACCCGGCACCGGCGCCCGCGCCGGCCGCCCCTCCCTCGCCGCCGGGGATCGAGTTATCGCCGGAGCAGGTCATCCTCCGCGAGGACGGCGATCCGGATGACACTCCGGGGTACCACGTCGCCATACGGGTGTCGGAGGCTGCAGCGGCGGCGGCGGAGGCGATGGAGGCCGCCGAGATTGCGGCCGCAATCCAGGCGGCCGAGGCGGCGCAGCAGGCGGCGATGGCGGCGATGGCGGCGCCGGGGTGGCAGCAGGTGCCGCCGGAGTGGCAGCAGGAGTGGCAGTAGGCGCCGGCGGAGTGGCAGCAAGCGCCGGCGGCGGCGGAGGAGGAGGATTCCGACGACGATCCGGTGGACTAGGACGACCTCGCGAACCGGTCCAGCAGCGACGATGACGGCGGCGACGGCCCGGTCGTCATTGACCTCGTTGATAGCGACGACGAGTAGTTTTTTTATTGTGTTTTTTATTTAATTTGGTTATGTCGTTGTAAGCCTAAGTAGTAGACTTTATGTGGTGAACTTTTAATCGTTGAGTTAGCTCGACTATGTAAAATATTTTATCTATGTTCAATGAAATATGAGTGAAATTTATTTTGTCCAATTCATTCGGGAGTTTTGATTTGATGATGCGTTTGTACATAAATATTTGCTAAAACATAAGAAAATAGTAAGGACGCTTAGTGTGAGAGTACGTCCTGCACGCACGATATGGACAAAAACAGAGAGGAAACACACGCCGCGTCACGTCCGGACATCGGTGTAGGGTACTTTTTCCTTAGAAACCCTAGAAAATGCGTGGAGCGTCGGAAAAATCCGCGAGTTGGCGTGGGTGCTGTAGATGGTGATGCCAACGTGTGGAAAAAGTGTCACAACGTTTGACGGAGTATAAAAAAACCGTAGTTGGGAACCCCCTCCCCGGCAGACCGACAAGTAGCTGGTTGCACTGGGGCTACGTGATCGCATGCATACAACTGCACCAAAGTGTGCGTACATGTGGGCACGGCCTACGTAGGCCCCCACGCAAGGTTGGAACGAAAACGGACACAAAACGGACGTTGCGTCACGTCCGGGCAGTGTTTTTGCGAATTTTGACCTGGAAAACCCTAGAAAACGCGTGGAGCGTCGGAAAAATCCGCGAGTTGGCGTGGGTGCTGTGGATGGTGATGCCAACATGTGGAAAAAGTGTCGCGACGTTTGACGGAGTATAAAAAAACCGTAGTTGGGAACCCCCTCCCCGGCAGACCGACAAGTAGCTGGTTGCACTGGGGCTACGTGATCGCATGCATGCAACTGTACCAAAGTGTGCGTACATTTGGGCATGGCCAACGTAGGCCCCCACGCAAGGTTGGAACGAAAACGAACACAAAACGGACGTTGTGTCATGTCCGGGCAGTGTTTTTGCGAATTTTCACCTGGAAAACCCTAGAAAATGTGTGGAGCATCAGAAAAATACGCGAGTTGGCGTGGGTGCTGTGGATGGTGATGCCAACTTGTGGAAAAAGTGTCGTGACGTTTGACAGAGTACAAAAAATAAATTAGTTGGGAACCCCCTCCCCGGCAGACCGACAAGTAGCTGGTTGCACTGGGGCTACGTGATTGCATGCATGCAACAGCAACAAAGTGTGCGTACATGTGGGCACGGCCAACGTAGGCCCCCACGCAAGGTTGGAACGAAAACGGACACAAAACGGACATTGCGTCACGTCCGGGCAATGTTTTTGCGAATTTTGACCTGGAAAACCCTTGAAAATGCGTGGAGCGTCGGAAAAATACGCGAGTTGGCGTGGGTGCTGTGGATGGTGATGCCAACGTGTGGAAAAAGTGTCGCGATGTTTGACGGAGTAGAAAAAAAACCGTAGTTGGGAACCCCCTCCCAGGCAGACCGACAAGTAGCTGGTTGCACTGGGGCTACGTGATCGCACGCATGCAACTGCACCAAAGTGTGCGTACATGTGGGCACGGCCAACGTAGGCCCCCACGCAAGGTTGGAACGAAAACGGACACAAAACGAACGTTGCGTCACGTCCGGGCAGTGTTTTTGAGAATTTTGACCTGGAAAACCCTAGAAAATGCGTGGAGCATCGGAAAAATCCGCGAGTTGGCGTGGGTGCTATGGATGGTGATGGCAACGTGTGGAAAAAGTGTCGCGACGTTTGACGGAGTATAAAAAAAACCGTAGTTGGGAACCCCCTCCCTGGCAGACCGACAAGTAGCTGGTTGCACTGGGGCTACGTGATCGCGTGCATGCAACTGCACCAAAGTGTGCGTACATGTGGGCACGGCCAACGTAGGCCCCCACGCAAGGTTGGAATGAAAACGGACACAAAACGGACGTTGCGTCACGTTCGGGCAGTGTTTTTGCGAATTTTGACCTGGAAAACCCTAGAAAATGCGTGGAGCGTCGGAAAAATCCGCGAGTTGGCGTGGGTGCTGTGGATGGTGATGCCAACGTGTGGAAAAAGTGTCGCGACGTTTGACGGAGTATAAAAAAAACCGTAGTTGGGAACCCCCTCCCCGGCAGACCGACAAGTAGCTGGTTGCACTGGGGCTACGTGATCGCATGCATGCAACTGCACCAAAGTGTGCGTACATGTGGGCACGGCCAACGTAGGCCCCCACGCAAGGTTGGAACGAAAACGGACACAAAACGGACATTGCGTCACGTCCGGGCAGTGTTTTTGCGAATTTTGACCTAGAAAACCCTAGAAAATGCGTGGAGCGTCGGAAAAATACGCGAGTTGGCGTGGGTGCTGTGGATGGTGATGCCAACTTGTGGAAAAAGTGTCGCGACGTTTGACGGAGTACAAAAAATAAATTAGTTGGGAACCCCCTCCCCGGCAGACCGACAAGTAGCTGGTTGCACTGGGGCTACGTGATCGCATGCATGCAACTGCACCAAAGTGTGCGTATATGTGGGCACGGCCAACGTAGCCCCCCACGCAAGGTTGGAACGAAAACGGACACAAAACGGACGTTGCGTCACGTCCGGGCAGTGTTTTTGCGAATTTTGACCTGGAAAACTCTAGAAAATGCGTGGAGCGTCAGAAAAATCCGCAAGTTGGCGTGGGTGTTGTGGATGGTGATGCCAACGTGTGGAAAAAGTGTCACGACGTTTGACGGAGTAGAAAAAAAACCGTAGTTGGGAACCCCTCCCTGGCAGACCGACAAGTAGCTGGTTGCACTGGGGCTACGTGATCGCATGCATGCAACTACACCAGAGTGTGCGTACATGTGGGCACGGCCAACGTAGGCTCCCACAAAAGGTTGGAACGAAAACGGACACAAAACGGACGTTGCGTCACGTCCGGCAGT
Source organism: Triticum timopheevii (assembly GCA_963921465.1). Classification (NCBI taxonomy): domain Eukaryota; kingdom Viridiplantae; phylum Streptophyta; class Magnoliopsida; order Poales; family Poaceae; genus Triticum; species Triticum timopheevii. Next base: position 420,341,718 of record OY997262.1, read on the forward strand.
GTTTTTGCGAATTTTGACCTAGAAAACCTAGAAAATGCGTGGAGCGTCGGAAAAATCCGCGAGTTGGCGTGGGTGCTGTGGATGGTGATGCCAACGTGTGGAAAAAGTGTCGTGACGTTTAACGGAGTATAAAAAAACCGTAGTTGGGAACCCCCTCCCCGGCAGACCGACAAGTAGCTGGTTGCACTGGGGCTACGTGATCGCATGCATGCAACTGCACCAAAGTGTGTGTACATGTGGGCACGGCCAACGTAGGCCCCCACGCAAGGTTGGAACAAAAACGGACACAAAACGGACACAAAACGGACACTGCGTCACGTCCGGGCAGTGTTTTTGCGAATTTTGACCTGGAAAACTCTAGAAAATGCGTGGAGCGTCGGAAAAATCCGCGAGTTGGCGTGGGTGATGTGGATGGTGATGCCAACTTGTGGAAAAAGTGTCGCGACGTTTGACGGAGTAGAAAAAAAACAGTAGTTGGGAACCCCCTCCCCGGCAGACCGACAAGTAGCTGGTTGCACTGGGGCTACGTGATCGCATGCATGCAACTGCACCAAAGTGTGCGTACATGTGGGCACGGCCAACGTAGGCCCCCACGCAAGGTTGGAACAAAAACGGACACAAAACGGACGTTGCGGCACGTCCGGGCAGCGTTTTTGCGAATTTTGACCTGGAAAACCCTAGAAAATGCGTGGAGCGTCGGAAAAATCCGCGAGTTGGCGTGGGTGTTGTGGATGGTGATGCCAACGTGTGGAAAAAGTGTCGCGACGTTTGACGGAGTAGAAAAAAAACCGTAGTTGGGAACCCCCTCCCTGGCAGACCGACAAGTAGCTGGTTGCACTGGGGCTACATGATCGCATGCATGCAACTGCACTAAAGTGTGCGTACATGTGGGCACGGTCAACGTAGGTCCCCACGCAAGGTTGGAACGAAAACGGACACAAAACGGACGTTGCGTCACGTCCGGCAGTGTTTTTGCGAATTTTGACCTGGAAAACCCTAGAAAATGCGTGGAGCGTCGAAAAAATACGCGAGTTGGCGTGGGTGCTGTGGATGGTGATGCCAACATGTGGAAAAAGTGTCGCGACTTTTGACGGAGTAGAAAAAAACCGTAGTTGGAAACCCCCTCCCCGGCAGACCGACAAGTAGCTGGTTGCACTGGGGCTACGTGATCGCATGCATGCAACTGCACCAAAGTGTGTGTCAATGTGGGCACGGCCAACGTAGGCCCCCACGCAAGGTTGGAACGAAAACGGACACAAAACGGACGTTGCGTCACGTCCAGACAGAGTTTTTGCGAATTTTGACCTGGAAAACCCTAGAAAATGCGTGGAGCGTTGGAAAAATCCGGGAGTTGGCGTGGGTGCTGTGGATGGTGATGCCAACTTGTGGAAAAAGTGTCGCGACGTTTGACGGAGTACAAAAAATAAATTAGTTGGGAACCCCCTCCCCGGCAGACCGACAAGTAGCTGGTTGCATTGGGGCTACGTGATCGCATGCATGCAACTGCACCAAAGTGTGCGTACATGTGGGCACGGCCAACGTAGGCCCCCACGCAAGGTTGAAACGAAAACAGACACAAAACGGACGTTGCGTCACGTCCGGGCAATGTTTTTGCGAATTTTGACCTGGAAAACCCTAGAAAATGCGTGGAGCGTCGGAAAAATCCGCGAGTTGGCGTGGGTGATGTGGATGGTGATGCCAACGTGTGGAAAAAGTGTCGCGACATTTGACGGAGTAGAAAAAAAACCGTAGTTGGGAACCCCCTCCCCGGCAGACCGACAAGTAGCTGGTTGCACTGGGGCTACGTGATCGCATGCATGCAACTGCACCAAAGTATGCGTACATGTGGGCACGGCCAACGTAGGCCCCCACGCAAGGTTGGAACGAAAACGGACACAAAAAGGACGTTGCGTCACGTCCGGGCAGTGTTTTTGCGAATTTTGACCTGGAAAACCCTAGAAAATGCGTGGAGCGTCGGAAAAATCTGCGAGTTGGCGTGGGTGTTGTGGATGGTGATGCCAACGTGTGGAAAAAGTGTCGCGACGTTTGACGGAGTAGAAAAAAACCGTAGTTGGGAACCCCCTCCCCGGCAGACCGACAAGTAGCTGGTTGCACTGGGGCTACGTGATCGCATGCATGCAACTGCACCAAAGTGTGCGTAGATGTGGGCACGGCCAATGTAGGCCCCCACGCAAGGTTGAAACGAAGACAGACACAAAACGGACGTTGCGTCACGTCCGGGCAGTGTTTTTGCGAATTTTGACCTGGAAAACCCTAGAAAATGCGTGGAGCGTCGGAAAAATCCGCGAGTTGGCGTGGGTGCTGTGGATGGTGATGCCAACGTGTGGAAAAAGTGTCGCGACGTTTGACGGAGTATAAAAAAAACCGTAGTTGGGAACCCCCTCCCCGACAGACCGACAAGTAGCTGGTTGCACTGGGGCTACGTGATCGCATGCATGAAACTGCACCAAAGTGTGCGTACATGTGAGCACGGCCAACGTAGGCCCCCACGCAAGGTTGGAATGAAAACGGACACAAAACGGACGTTGCGTCATGTCCGGCAGTGTTTTTGCGAATTTTGACCTGGAAAACCCTAGAAAATGCGTGGAGCGTCGAAAAAATACGCGTGTTGGCGTGGGTGCTGTGGATGGTGATGCCAACGTGTGGAAAAAGTGTCGCGACATTCGAGGAGTAGAAAAAAAACCGTAGTTGGGAACCCCCTCCCCGGCAGACCGACTAGTAGCTGGTTGCACTGGGGCTACGTGATCGCATGCATGCAACTGCACCAAAGTGTGCGTACATGTGGGCACGGCCAACGTAGGCCCCCACACAAGGTTGGAACGAAAACGGACACAAAACGGACGTTGCGTCACGTCCGGGCAGTGTTTTTGCGAATTTTGACCTGGAAAACCCTAGAAAATGCGTGGAGCGTCGGAAAAATCCGCGAGTTGGCATGGGTGTTGTGGATGGTGATGCCAACGTGTGGAAAAAGTGTCGCGACGTTTGACGGAGTAGAAAAAAAGCCGTAGTTGGGAACCCCCTCCCCGGCAGACCGACAAGTAGCTGGTTGCACTGGGGCTACGTGATCGCATGCATGCAACTGCACCAAAGTGTGCGTACATGTGGGCACGGCCAACGTAGGCCCCCACGCAAGGTTGGAACGAAAACGGACACAAAACGAACGTTGCGTCACGTCCGGGCAGTGTTTTTGCGAATTTTGACCTGGAAGACCATAGAAAATGCGTGGAGCATCGGAAAAATACGCGAGTTGGCGTGGATGCTGTGGATGGTGATGCCAACTTGTGAAAAAAGTGTCGTGACGTTTGACGGAGTACAAAAAATAAATTAGTTGGGAACCATATTTTAAAAAAATTGTTTTCCGTTTGTAGTTAAAAAAATTAAAATAAATCATATTTAATATTGTGATGTGACTTAGCTAACTGCCCGGCAGTTCACTGCGAGACAGTGTACTACCTGGCAGTTATGTAGAGCCATATCATAATATAATATATGACCATGCATGGACTACCGGAGACGGCTATATAAACTGGTCGGGACATCCTTCGACGGCCGAGGTGGGACTAAATTTGAAGGGCAGCACGCCGACGCGAGTCGACCGTGTCGTCTGGGGCCCGGCCCAATCATTGCGGACGGCAGTAGAGACAGAGGCGACGCGGGCCCGACCGAATCTATCGTTATTAGCACCTGGCACGCCAACCGCCGTATGCCCTCGTCACCCACGACGCCCTGCCCCAAGCCCTAACCCACGCTGCCATCTGCCCCCGATCCCCTGACCTCTTCAGCACGCCGCCGTCCTCTTCAGCACACCGCCGTCCATCCACCCCTCACCCTGTCCTCTTCAGCACGCCGCCGTCCATCCACCCCTCTGGCCCCGTAACGCCGCTCCGCCGTCCGTCCGCCCCCGTTGGAGAACACCTCATCCGCCGTCCGCCGATCGACAGCACGCCATCCAACATCACGGCCCCCTGCAGTTTTTGATGAAGGCGGCCACGGTTCCATAGAGCACGTAGCCGGTGTCGTCGTCACCACCAACACCCCCACCCCCCCGGCCACCGACGCCCGTATTGGTGGGAGGTAATTTTAATGTTTTTTGAACGGTGCAATCATCATGTTCATCATCTAGACATGAAAAGTAGCTAATATATTATTTGTTCCTATTCGTAGTGATGGAGGAGTACGGAGAGATTTTCTGTTCTGTTGAGAAGTGGTGTCTCCTCGTGAGCAAACTGACCTCTAGGCAAAAAAAAAACCGATTTGCAAGCACTAGACTTGGACAAATATTGATGATTCCTTGTGTGCTCATGCGCAAGTGTCCGCTAGAGTTTATTATCAAATCATACGCATTGGACAGAAAAAGGTTCATTATGCCATCAAGAAACGGTGCGATATCATTGCGCGCCGAAGATGTGTATGATATTTTTGGCCTAGTGAACAAGGGCAGAGATGCGATGAAAGCTTTAGGTAAAGGGGGGCTAAAGGCAAAAGTGAAAGTGCCGAGTCGTTTCTTAGATTCGAGTACTTATTAAATAATGATAGACCAGCTTATACAGGACATCACTACTAGTGGATTGTATGATGATGATTTTCTGCGTCGAATTGTGTTAGTTCTTCTAGGCATAGTTCTTGCACCACACTCCACGGTAGAAGTTCCTAATTCTTTTTACAAGCTAGTGCACGATGTGGAGAGCATTAAATCATATAACTGGAACGCGTTTACTTTACGCGTTTGCGTCGATGGCATCACGAAGACTGTATCAGATCTGACGAAATTTACATGGCCGGTGGGAAACCTTGCCCTCATACAGGTAAATTGTATGTATGTTATATAATTTACTTCAAACTATAGGCTGGACTATTAAGATTGCTAATATATTTCATGTTCATGCAGTACTTGTTTTGGGAGAAAGTGCAGCCACTTGATGACGACACATTTGATCCACTATCGCATGAGTATCCGCCGATGCTTAACTGGCCAGAAGTCGAGGCTATGAAGCGTGATGCGTACGACACATCGTACGGCCGCGGGAATGGGAGGATAAGTATTTATTGTTTGCATGCATGGACTTATGGAACGTTTTTCATGGTGAGTAATTTAACATGATTTAACATGGCACAGGTTGATGACCTAATAAGTGAGAAGCACAGACAGATGATAATCGCTCAAGAGGGGAAATTCGTGGAGGAAGAATCTGAGCCAGTTGATGGAACAGGTCGTTCGCGGAAAAGGAAGGATAATAGAGGCGAGGCTTCATCGAGCAAGGACACGACCTTAGATCAAATTATGAAAAGCATCAAAGATATGCAGAAAGAAATTCGCCTTGTCCCTAAAAAATGTGCTGAGGTAATTAGTGATGTGTTCTTCAAATTACATGACATTCTTTGCATGTACTTAATGCTTCCCATGTGTTATTGCAGATAGTACTAGAGGAGCTGGAGAACAAAGGTCTTGTCTTCAAGACAAACAGAGGGTTTACTGACGTTGAGTTTGTGGAGCATAGTGAGAACTGGATGAGGAGGTATGGTCCGTCAAAATATTTTCCAGATGTAAAATCAACTCCTGCAAAGGACGATATGGACAACGGGGTGGAGGCATCGTTCACCAATGGGAACGGGAAAAACTCCACACGTGAGAAGGGTATGCATCTGAACACACCCGGTACAGGAGATGAAGGGGACCCTTTCGTTATTGACGAGAATGGTAATTCAGCCGACCCATCTTTTGCAACGGTAGACACGAATGACTTTCCAGCAGTTACTTCAACCCCCAAGAATATAAATGCACTGTCAGACGGGTCTAGCGCCGATAAATCTGAGGAGATTAGTTTCGATAGTCTGAACACACGTATAAAAAATGCGAAAGAAAGTGGCACTGAGGAGAATGATGGGAAACGCAAGAGAAAAAAGTCAAAGTACGTTCTTTCACCCTTTCAGCAGATCGGTGGACGTAAACGTCCAAAGAAAAGTAAGTGTTATGTACTTTGATTTGAAGATATTTCAGTCCTTGCATGCACAATGTATTTACTCATTGTTTCATTATATTTTAGGTTTGTTTGGTATAAGAGACGTTCTGATTAATACCGATTACATTACTGAGGATCACATAGAGGCCGCGAAGGTTTATATCCAGACACTATCAGACTCGGAGAAGCTTAGTAGGAAAACTGTCGTGCACATGACAGGAATTGCTGGGGAAACATGTACAGCTGATATGCTTCAAGCCATCATTGCGAAAAAATGGTTGCATGGCGGTGTAAGTACTACAACAATTATATGCAGTTGTACATGTCATAATTAATTTGTCTCTAAGAGGAGTATTGTTATTATGTTATTTTCTGGTCATCAATAGTTATTGCAAGCATATGCAGACCCATAATCGTCGTGCTGACCGTCACATTTTATCATCTTGGGTGTCACACTGGCTTCTTCTTCGTGGTGAAGGAAAGGTTAAGAACTCCAAGCACCATTTTATGGAGCATTTCATAAACCAATCTAAAATGGTGTCTAGAGTTAATGATGAGTATTTCATTACAGATAAGGTACTTCACTTTTGTATGATCATTCGTAGTACATAACTATTTGTGTGTCCAAGAACTTGAATAAACTTTGTTGTAGGCATACTTTCCTTTTCATGTGGAAGAAAATCACTGGATAACAATTCTCATGCACAACAAGAAAAAAGAGTTTCAAGTTTTAAATTCTACTGGTAAATGCAGCAAGGGAGTTCTTAAAAAAATAAGGCAGCTGGTAAGTTTCTTTCTTTACATGAAACAAGATAGATAGTAGTAATTAGTTATGTATTTCATATGAACTTCACATTTTTATTTCAGAGGGCAGAAATAGCTAAAGATACGTTGGAGGTGAACTCCCTTGTACAAATGGAACATCCAGACGTATCTTCCTAGCCAATAAATGAGTACGATATGCCGTTACAAAAAGATGGGTATGTGCAACTGTTTAAGTTTTTAGTACTTCTCTTACACAGCGATGCCTGACTCGCGTTTTGTTGCAGAGTTTCGTGTGCTCTGTTTGTGGTGAAATGCATTCAAAACTGGAACGGAGATGAATGGATATTTGACTTTGATCAAGCTGAGGTGAATGCTTCAAGGGGACGCATTCTAGCTGAAATACTTTTTTCAGAGTGCAACACGATGGAAACTGTGAAAGAGAAGATTTTGAAGATCATGGAGAAGAAATTAGTGCGTTGATGGGTTTTTGATCGCAACTAAATAAACGTGCCGTTGACGGCACTAGGAACGATTTCGATATTATGACATTTTTTATTGTAATGGGCATGACTACGCACATCCGCAACTAAATAAATGTGCTGTCATCGGTACTAGCTACAATATTTATTTGCTTATTTTCCAACTATATATGTTCAGCTGCTATGTGCTATATGCTTATGTGATGATGATGCCGCCGTCTGCCGTCTCTTAGAGTTTCATACAAATGGAGGCGGACGGCTGCTAGTATGTGCAATATTAATTTGTGATGATAATGCCAGCAGCCGTATGTTGGCTCTTCCATGGACATATAAATGCAGGCGGACGCCTCCTCCTTTGTTACAGAAATTATGTTTAGGAAAAAAATAGCCCAACCTTGCCTTGTGGACCCAGGGACTGAAACCAACCCAAATCTAGCCCGACAGGCGACTCGGGCGGTCGGTCGGACCCCACAAGGGCCCACAAGGAGGCCCAACGGGGCTGACAAGGAGCTTGTAACAGAGGAGTTCGAGAGATACAGCCGACGCGGCTATTTAAGCCGGTCGGTGCGCCTTTCTGCTTCCGAGGTGGGACTAAATAAGCGATGCGGTCGAGTGAACGCTGACGAGCCTCCATTTCTGCAACGTCGCCGGCCGGCCCATGTCGGCCCAATACGACAGGCCCAGCGTCGCCTCTCCCCGGCCCAGTCACGGTCGCCTCGCGCGCCCGACGTACGAGTTTAGTCCCACCTCGGAAGCTGACGGGGGTGAGGACCAGCTTAAATAAGCCGGCGTGGTACACAGGTCGAACTCCTGTGCTACTACTGCTTGATGTCGACGCCCCGTTGGACCCGGCTGCTGGGCCCTTGTTGGGCTTTATATGGACCTCCCGAGTTGCCTGGTCATATATCCCAACTTGCGGTCCAGCTGCCGGTCGGGCATTTTTTTGCACAACGACGGACGGCTATGTTTTTCTGCACAACGGCGGTCGGGTATTTTTTTGTAACAGAAACAGTAACAAAAACGCAGTATATTAGAACTGTGAACTCTTTCACATAGCAGTACAAATAAGATGACAATTCTGTAAACAAATATGATGTGTCATATCACATATGTTCACATAAATATTTTGATCACACATAAACAAATCGAGACACAGAGTTTGCTGCCACACAAGTACGAACAAGAAACAACATAGTTTATTCGGACTAGACTCGTGCAACCATTTTTATTCTTCCAACATAGCAAGATGCTTCTCTACGCCCAATTCCTGAACATAACATAAAAAAATGGGTGAGAAAATATTGTTTGCAAAACCTAAGTACCAACATAACAAAAAATAAAAAAATAGCATCTTACTTCTCGTTTTTTTGCATGTAGCCTTGTTATGACCTGGTTGACTACACAGACTGCACAGTGGACCACTTTTTTTCTCTGTAAAATCTTTTGGCCTACCATTCTTTGTAACATCGGGGCCCCCCTTTGACCGCCCCTTCTTAGGTGCACCCTTCGTCGAAACTTTCTCAGGATCACCAATACCAGGCTCAACTTGTTGCGCTTGACTTGCCTCCTTCTTAAGCTTAGCATACCTTCTACTTCCTATAAGTTCCTCCTCTGGTATCTTTTTCTGTGCTATTATGTTGTCCAGACACTTCATCAACTCGTCAAACAAGAAGGGATCATTTGCTGCAACATGAGCTGCCTCTGCAGTTTTTATGCTTACTTGACTATACCGGTCTCTCTCTAATGGCCCTGACCAACCCCACCCAAACATATCACTCTTCCGCTGCACAGGCAAACCATCTCTCGCATTTTTTGACAACCGATGAAGGACACAACACTTTGGTATTTCAGTTATGCTCAGATGATGGAGAACAAAAAGAATGTGTTTGCATGGCAGGCCTTTCCGAACCATCCTAAGACAACTTCATGTTATTGTTTCTTCTGAGTTACCTGGTTCGTAAACAACATTGTACATGAACTTGTGGTTATCCTTCCATGTCACCATATATGTCTGACGCTCAATTCCCACGAGCATCTCAAATATCTCCAGCTGACCCATCTTGTGCAAATCATCTTGCAGGATGTAAAAATTAGCAGGTGTGAATACTTTGGCGGCATGCTCCTCAAGTGCCTTATATTCAGTACCTACGGTGGTTCTTTTTGGTGTGCCTCACAGTCATCGTACGCCTCATTCTCACGCAGGCGAACTATACAGTTCTCATAATGCACAACCAAATCAACTATTGTCATACCGTAGTCCAGGTGTAGGTGAAGGCAGGAGTTGAGGCTTTCACTTCTCTGGTTACTTCGCATACCAAGGAAAAAACCATCAGAAAGATATGAAGCTGCCCAAGGTCTCTTCTTCCTGTACATCCTGTCAAGCCACTCTTTAGTTCTATCTGTCTTCCACTTATTATAGAAAGCGGTCCATCTCTGCTCAAAGTTCGCTTGAGAGGTGGCATAGTATAGGAGCGATCTGAAATCATCCAGTGACTTGTAATGCAGGTGCCTCTGCATATTTTTCTCGATATGCCAGGGGCAAAGACGATGGAAAACATCTGAAAGCACAGTCCGAATAGCCCGGATCATTGCAGCGTCACCATCTGTGATTATTGACTTTGGCTTCACCTGACAGTTTGCCTTCATAAATGTCTGCAACAGCCACACATATGTCGCTTCCATCTCGTCAGCAATTATGGCACATCCAAACACTGTGGTGCAACGGTGGTTGTTAACTCCGACAAAGGGGACGAACGACATACCATACCTGTTCATCTTATACGTGCTATCAAACACAACCACATCTCCGTAGTCCTGATAGTCCCTTCGCGACTGTGCATCACACCAAAACATACTCTTCAGTCGCCCTTCCTTGTCACGCACATACTCAAAAAAAAAACTCAGGCTCCTTCTCCTTCCTGCTCCTCATGATGCCAACTGCCGTCTCTGCGTCACCTTTTGCAATGAGCTTCATTTTTTCTCTGCAACAAAGATTGTAAATATCCCTCCTGATAATCCCGCACTTATCGTACGAACCGTATCTGCTGATAAAGTTGTCCATTATTATATGCTTTCTTATCCCGGCAGCTTCCAACGCCAATATCTCTGCCCTCGTGCCTTCTCCAATCCGTCTGTGAGACCACAGAAAACAAACCTCGTCGGGCCTAGCCATCGCGTGGTTGTGATTATCCACGAATGACGCGACGAACCAAACACCACGTTCTCTGTCCAGCTTCACCACCATATGTGCACCGCAATCGCAACGAGTCTCCGGTCTAAGCCTGCGCTTGCGGCCCTCCATGGTTATAAACTTGCTCTGCCTTCTACCTGCCTTGGAGCAAAGAAATCTCCGGTACCGTATCATTCCTGAAGCACCTCGTTTGACCTTCTGTTTTCTGATGCTAAACCCGTTCTCTTTGACGTGATTGTTATAGAATATGTATGCATCACCTTGCGACCGAAAGGTCATAGCCATCACCTTCCAATGTGTACCCACCATTTGCTGCTGCCTTCGAGTCTCCTCAATGTCGATCTCTCCCTCATCGTGATCACCGCTAATACCATCTGACTCCTCCTACAAAATTCATATGAAAATGTATATGTTAATTACTATCATTTAATTCACAATATTGATTCATGTACAACATCCATCTACGAACCTGGCTCAAGTTATCCGCGAATGATTCCTGTAAACTATTTTCCACATTGTCAACATCCATATCTTCCTGCAAATTTTTACACATAGAGAAATAGTTAGCCATGGCATACATTGCACGTTCAAAGATGAAATCAAAATATACGGCACTTACGTTTTCACTATTTGCGCCATGTTCATTATGATCAAAATCCTCCGGAGGCAAGATATCAAAAGACGATACGGAATCGTTGTCGCTGCTGTCATCATCCTCATTAAAAATTTCGTTATCATTTCGAGTCGCCTTATTAGTACCATTATCATCCCCCGTCAATGCGGTTTGTTCATCCATGGCAACACGCCTAACTGACCAAACTGCATAACATTGTTAATTCATCACGTGTTAAGTTTCTACTGTGGATCATGCCCAAGTGCAACTCTATCTGCCTACAACATGCGGTCGTCCGGGGAGGCGCTGCTGCGACAGCATGTTTACTCAACCATAAACCCTAGGTCACTACGTGTGACTCATATCAACTAGCATGCTAGGTTTAGACGAGGAGATTAGATGGCAAACCTTGGGCTGCGGAGTAGACAGCGGCGACGTGCAAGACGAGGGTTAGATGGAAGACGCCGGCGACGTGGAAGACGAGGGCGGCGGTCTAGACGTCGCAGACGTAGGTCGTCGCAGGGCCGGATCCGCGGCTTCCGGATGACAGCGCGGTCAGTCGCAGCCGACAAGCCGTCCGACGGTGACGTACAAGACGAGGGTTAGATGGAAGACGGCGGCGACGTGGAAGACGAGGGCCGCGGTGTAGACGTCGTCGGCGTAGGTCGACGCGGGATGGATCCGCGGCGACGTTCAGATGCAGCGTCAGATGGGGTCCAGTCGGCGGCGATTGCACAGTTGGAAAATGGGCGTGATCGACGTGCGTGATCGTCGGGCGGGCGAGAAGATCGTGTAGCTGATTTTTTCCTCTACACGCGCGGCGGTTTTTTTGTTTTTTTTTTCATTCGTCAAGATGTACAGACGTCGGCCTATACGGTATTGATAGGAGGTGGGCATACGTTTCTTCCGTATGACCATTATGCCCTTCTACGTTTTGTGGTGGTGGTGGGGGGGGGGGGGGGGGGGGGTCTACCGAAGCAAGCCCCATCTTCTAAATTATTGACTAGCTTAATTGTTGAAAGTAAACGTGATGTGGAAAATTATGTTTTGGTTTGCAGGTTTCCGAAGGTGGTGATAGACGGGCCATATAGTGCCCCGACGCAGGACTACAAGCAGTATGACACGGTGCTACTAGTAGGGACGGGCGTCGGTGCCGCACCCATGATCTCCCTCGTCAAGGACATCGTCAACAACATGAAGCTACCCAACTGCAGGGATGGCGAATCTAGCACCCCCCCAAACTTGTCGTGCCTACTTCTACTGGATCACCCGGGAGCAAGCCTCCTTTGAGTGGTTTCATGGATTCATGGACGAAATGGTGGAGACGGGGAATGAGGGTGTCATCGAGCTCCATAACTACTGCAGCAACGTCTACGAGGAGGGCGACAACCGGTCGGCGCTCATCTCCTTGCTCCAGTCCCTTAACAACGCCAAGCACGGCGTCGACGTGGTCTCCGGTGCTCGCGTCAAGACCCATTTCGGCCGACCAAACTGGCGGGGTGTCTATGAGCGCATCGCCCTCAGGCACAGTGAACAACGCGTTGGTCAGTATCAAAACTAAATACATACTTTGTGGGCAGTAAACAACTAGAGTGATCAATAAACATCAAATTTTTATTCCCGCACATTAGCACATATCGTTACATTTAGGAGTTAACGCTAACTCCGGTTCTTGGATCTCACAGGAGTATTCTACTGTGGCACGCCGGTGCTGACAAAAGAGTTGAGCGAGCTTGCCCATGATTTCTCGAGAAAGACAAGCACAAAGTTTGAGTTTTATAATGCGAACTTCTAGTTTTGCAGATAACTGAGCCACAAGAAGTTTCTCTTTTTTGTGTGGGAAAGTGGAAGCATGTTATTATTATACTTCGGCACCCAATAATGTATGATGTATTTCAATTCGATTAAGACAAGATTTTTGTGGTGTGGAATGTTACACAAACTTATTTTTTAAAAATAAATATGATTGTTTTTCCTGCTTTTGGCTGGATTTTTCAAAGTAATGCAAATTTTATGGGTTTCTAGATTTCCGCAAGCCTTATTTAGAATTCAAATTTACAAGTTGATTGACATAATTATCCAAACCCTTTTATGTTATTATTTTTTTGTCATTTTATTTGGCGTACTTGTAATTTTGGTGTCTTATTCAAAAAAAAAATCACGGTTGGGAAATTTGCACTAAAAAACCATCATTAGCCAAATAAATACTTTGCTAATGATTTTTTAACATGGATTTTTCCATATAGAATTTTATTGCATTTTTAGCTACTTATTAGATTTTTATTTTTTTAGAGGAACGCACAGCCACATTATTGTTTTTTTTTTGAGACAACACACGGCCACATTATTGCTATACAATTGGTCTGCTGTAACGTTCAAATGTAATCGGATCAGCCCGAAATGTACCACTTTATACGGGCCAGGCCCATGCCCAGCCCCAGCCGCCCGCGGCCACGCTTTCCTCAGGAAACTTCGCCGCCAGATCACTTCGCCTCGCTCTCCCTCCCGCCGGCGCGCGGCTCTGACCGGAAAACATGCTCGCGGCTAGGAGCTGGCACTGGCATCATCACCGACGCCGCCTACAGGTTCGAAGCGTCCTTTACTGGCCAGGGCGATAAAGATCTAATAAATCTCGCTATAGTTCAGCGCGCACCAGAGTTGCTATACGCTGTTGCATATTCTACTTTGGTTAACACTAGAGTAAAAGCAAATTGATATTTAGACGCCACTTCAATCAGAACCCTGAGACGAATCGTGTGAAGTCCCATTGCTGATTAGTACAGTAGCTAGCTAGTGTCAATTCTGCTTTCCTGGATGATCTCCTACTCTAATCTCTAGAGTAAAATGCATAAAACCACCACTTTCGCATCATAACTCTCGGAAAACCACCACTTTACAAAGCGTGACACTTCGCACCGAATGGAAGAATTGATAGGCAAAATACACTAGTCCAAAATGCTAAGTGTTTTGCTTACGTTACTAATTGGTCGGACCCGTCCATCAGGCTGAGTTGGAAAAAAATCCCTGCCATGTAGGCACTTGGACTTGTCTTCTTCTTCTTCTTCTTCCATCATTTTTCTCTCTTTGGCATTACGACAAATACCTCGCGTGCGACGACTTCGATTCCAGCTCGCCGGGTGTTTGGCCGTCTCCACCTAGATGCCCGCCCACCGACTCTTGTCTTGCTGCTTGATCTTAGAATTGTTTGGATGATGCTAACTAGAAAGAGGAGCGCATTATCACTGTGTTGGGATAATAAAGATGTAGACGGCGAACTATGGAGGCTCGTTATTTCTTTACAAAAAAAAAACAAAAAAGTCACAGGAGAGAGGCTCCAAAGCTGCTCGCCGCGGCCCCAGATCTAGGATCCTGGCACCTAGCAGCGCCACCAGATACTTTGAACACGACAGCTGCCTTCCCTACCCACCGCCGCAATTCCCGCCGCTTCCCTATAGTGTACGGGCTCGAAATTAGGAGTGCAGAGCGGCGTCCCGCGAAGTCCAGCAAAAGCGCCAGCTAGTACAAATTACTCTAAAGCACTCTAATCTAGCTAAAACATTTTCTCTCGTTTTGAACTAGAAGCGGGGTAGATCGGGGACCGCCCTGCATCCATACTCTTCATCCCCACATGCCAGAAACCACACCTCGAGCTCTCCTTGCTCATAGTATAAGCTCCAGGGCGGGTGATGAAATCATCTAGGCTGCGAAGGAGGCATGCTCGGTGGAGGGGAGACGGGTGTAGGCACAGACGCGATGGAACAGAAACAAGATTAATTTCAGGGCGAGTGACCAACTGGGAAGTTGCTCCCGGGTGCGCACAAGTGAGGATAAAGTGCGTAGAAAAGACTAGTATTAATCTGTGGGACCAGTCTAGATCCCACTAGGAGTAACAACCACTAGGCGTTACAAGTTGGTATCAGAGCCAGGTTATCACACCAGCTGTCACTGACAGTGGCGGAGGGTTGTCGTCCTTCTTAATGTGGAAGCCATGGATCGGCCAGTTCACAGCTTCCACTTCCTGGCCGGCCTGCCTCCTCAAGCCCCGACGCGAGCAAATCCTAGCCACCGCCGTCGCACCCCATTCGCCCACCTCCCCGCCAGCGCCATGGGCTAGCATTGGATCGGCAAGGGCGAGCACGACCACGAGGCCGGCTCCTCCTCTGGCCGACGCTGCTCCAGCAGATCCGCGTCTCCCGCACCTCCTTCTCTGCCATCATCGTGTGCTCCGCCAACTTTCCAGATGGCGATGCCGGCGGCCAGGCATCGCGACAGGTCGTACATCCACGTCGATGTTGGTCGTCGTTACTAGGAGACAGCGATGCCATTGTCGTGGGGAGATGTCCACCTGCCAAACAACCGGCATCTCTCCGCCGACCGTGTGCCGATCCTTGCAGTGCCTGTGAGTGGTCGTGCCCGCCCTGAGGAGATTAACTAACGGCGCGCCCGCCTCCCACCGGATCTACCGGTGGACTCCAGGTACGCCATAGATTCGCCGCTATGGGATACGTGGCTCCGCGACAAGCACGACCAGCGGCGACAATGGGATGGCCCATGAGCGGTCGTCCTCCTAGCCCGCGCCGCCCGCGTCCTCCTCGGGTTGATGACAGCCCTCCCCAAACGCGGGGCCATAGGCGTGTGCATGGCATCACGTCGACACCTTCTCCGTCCACATCCCCGCCGCCGCCCATGACCGAGGAGGAGGAGGCCTACCTCATGAGGCGTGTCATGGAGGACTCCATGAACACGCAAGACGAGCGGCAATGGGATGGCCTAGAAACCGCGCTGGCCCTGTCGGCGGCCGACGACGTGGCCATCTCGGAGATGGACGTCAACTCCAAGGAGGAGGAGCCGGAGGACGTGGTGGAGGAGCCGCCCATCGCCGCGTGGAACACTCGTCTGGTCGGCCAGCGGTGGAGTTGGTCGTGCATGGCGCCGGAGATGGCCGACTCAGTGGGTGTCGGCCCATGGTTAGCCCCACCACCGCGGTCACCAGAGCACGAGCAGGAGCCACGGGAGGAGGTGGTGCAGGAGCCACGAGAGGAGGTGGTGCATGAGCCCCCGGCGCCCCCGGTCTGGCAGGGGCTGCCAGCTCGCCTTTGGCAGCCACTGCCCTACGTCGACCTCACCAGCGACGACGACAAGTACGACGGCGGCCACCGGCGACGGGCCTTTATCTAGTTTTTTTTGATGTTTTTTTAAGTTTTAGTTTAATATAACCTGCATTGAACTTTGGTACTATGGACGTATGGACGTTTATGTTTATATTTATGTTTTCATATTATTTGCAAGTGTATTTTCTTTTTTTTTGTCCAAAAAGTCAAAGTCATCAACCCCGTACGATTTGGGACGAGGTGTGCCGGTTGAGCGCACCGATGGCCGCACGATCGCAAACGGAGGGATGTGTCTGTTTTGCTGCCCCAAACGGACAAATAGCGGACGAACAGGACGTCCGTTTGGGGTCGTGCATTGGAGTTAGCCCTACCGAGGGAAGAATTGCATGTTGCTACGGACTTGAAATCCTGGAAACGAACGTGGTCTCGTTTTCTTTGAGCTTTCAGCAGCATAATGCATAACCGTTGTCTGTTGGTCTGCAAGAGAGATCCATCCACACGACGAACAGTTTACCTTTTGTGTTTTTTGAAACATTTTTTGCTCATCTACAGTTTTATGGTCCTAAATCCAAAGCTGAATCACGGGGAGGGGCGACGACCGATCATGGTGTCACGGGCTCACTGCGCGGAAATGGACCCGCCAAGCGAAAGCCTGAAACAAGATAAGGTGGCAGCGAGACGCCATGAATTTGCTCTGGTCTGGTCTACTCGCTGAGCTGGCCGTGTAAGCTGGACCAAGAATCCAAGATCGATGGGCGATGTTCGAGTCGTGTCTCGGCGCATGGTACGCCCGGAACCGACGGCCTCGCCGTCGGCGGAGGCCATCCACCTGACGCCGTGGGATCTCCGGAGCATCGCCGTGGAGTACATCTAGAAGGGCATCCTCCTGCCCAAGCCTCCCGCCACCGGCGGACAGGGAAGCCACGACGTCGACGTCGAACGTCTCGCTTCTTCCTTCGCGCGCGCCCTGGGCCGCTTCTACCCCTATGCCGGGCGCCTCGCCGTAGCGCCGGCTAGAGAGGGCAGGGCGTCGCCTGAGAGCCTCGCCATTTCGCTCCGCTGCAGCGGCGAGGGCGCCGAGTTCGTTCCGCGGATTTTTAGAGCACCTGCGTCGGGGCCGCGTTATCCCAGCGGTAGATTCTGTGCACTGTTCCTCGAGATGGCCGGCAAGTAAACAAGTTTTGTTGGCACTATTACCATGGCAGCTGGCTATTACGGTCGATGTGGTCACATGGGTACTGCCCCAACTTAGGCCCAGCGTAGCTTTGTCTTCTACCATACCCCCTGCAAGCCCGTGAACACATCTGACGCTCTCTCTCTCCTCTTTCTTTGACTTATAGCTCGATGGATGCCCCGCAAGGCGGCGACTCGATGGCGCCAGCGCTCGGCTGTGAAATCAATCCGGCGGCCGCCGATAGGTCGCACTGATTCATCTGCTTGCATCACTCTTCGCGTTGCTCATCTGGGGTGGGATCTAATCAAACTATATTTCCTGTATGAGATTCTGAATCCCCTCTTTGTGTGGATTATGTGCCGGACCACAGATCGGACATCTCCCCCGGCTATCCAATCTCATCCGTCGGGCAGATGGACGGAGGGGTGCCCGGCGCGGGATAGCGCCGGCGATTCTAGTGCCACCCGCCCGGACCTGCGGCTGAATCCCCGGCTCCTCTCCTTCCAGCAAGCGGGCCTCCACTGAGATCCGTGATCTCTCCATCTCCATCTCAAATGAACCAGTCTCCCCCGCCGCCTAGCATTCTCCTGTGTACAGCTACAGCAAGCAACTCCAATGTCGGACCGAGGTGGAACAGAGTCAGGGGGTCGGCAGGAATCTGTTCAAGGGTCGGCAGGAATCTGTCTTTATCTGTGTGCATGTGACCCGGCTGAAACAGTGCCCTCGGATAACAGTCGCGTCCCACTCGTAACAACTGCACGCGAATCGTGCCGTGAGTCAATTACGGGAACAGCTAGCCCCAATCCCTAGGTATATGGACGCCCAGGATAAGCGGGCCGGGACGCAAGTGCTCTGAATTTTATTTTCGATCCATCTACCCTTCGGCAAGCTGGAGGACGTTGTCGGCCAACGTTTAGATCTGTTCCCGCCGGTGCAGGAATGTTTCCTCCATTTTACCGCCGCGACCTTGAAGAAGCTCAAGGCAAGGGCGAACGCCGAGATCTCCGGCACCGCCACCAACACCACCATCTCCTCACTGCAAGCCCTGCTCGCGCACCTGTGGCGCGCCGTGTGCCGCGCTCGGCGGCTCGCGCCGGAGCAGGAGACGGCGTACATCGTCTACGTCGGGTGTCGGAGCCGCGTTGGCGGCATACCAGCGTCTTACGCGGGCAACGCGCTGTCGCACGTCGCCGCGAAATCCTCCGCCGGCGAGATCCTGGGCAACGGCCTGGGCTGGGCGGCATGGCAGCTGAACCGGGCCGTGGCGTCGTTTGACGAGGCGAGCGCGAGGGACAAGATCGCGTCATGGCCCCAGGAGCCCAGCTTCGTGCACCTGCCCGAGCTCGTGGCTTCCGCTCCGACGACGTTGTTGACGGGGAGCTCGCCGCGGTTGGACGTGTACGGGGACGACTTCGGGTGGGGCGCGCCGCTGGCCGTCCGGAGCGGCGCGGGGAACAAGGTGGACGGGAAGGCGACGGTGTACGAGGGGCGAGGCCGCGGAGGGAGCATGGCGCTGGAGGTGTGCCTCGCTCCCGAGGCGCTCGCCAGGCTCGGCGCCGACGAGGAGTTCATGGCCGCAAGCGTAACCAGTAGCACTGATGCATAATCATCATAATCGTGTCTCTTCCAGCAAACTATGGTCAGTTGCATGAATTTTTTCATGCATTCAATGGATTCCCCTTTGTCCTCCTCCGTCTCCCACTTCCGCCTCCTCCTCGCCTCCGCTAATGAAGCCGTTGGCACGCGGCCAAGCAGGGCGTCCCCGTCTCGGCTTGGCCATGCTTCCTTGCCATGCGGGAATCGACTGAACTGAAATAAAATTCCAGTTGCCTGTAAAATAGCAAGTGTGATATGGAATACAATCTGTGGTGTTAGCGAAAAAGATCTACTACTACGTAGTAGTACTTAGCTCAAGCCTCAGAGAGGGTGCACCCAGGAAAATATTATAGAATAACTAGAAATTCTATCTTATTTCATTTGATTGTCTTCCTCCTGAAAAGTAAACAATGGCATTCTTATCTCAATACAAAGGAGTAAGTTTTAACAAACAAGGTCTCGGAGCACTGGCACAAATATTTCTGAAAACGGGCAAAATATAAAAACATCGAAGTTCAAAACATAGGGGAAAACCTTCGTATTGGGGGAGTCCCTAGCCACATGAATCTAGTGTTCCTCCTCCGTTGTCACCTTCCTCCATCAAAAGATCGTCGGGTTTATCCTCTTCCACCGGCTCCGTCGATAGCAGTGTGCAGGGAAACCCCGATCTACCAGTGGGATATAGAGTTTCTTCGTAATATGATATTAGGTAGGTCTCTGCCTGCCCGTCACTCTGTGCCTTCCAGCAGCGGTGGCGACGGTGTTCAATAATGGTTCCTCCAACTTCTACTCCATTTCGATGATGCATGTGCCATCGACCCAACAACGAGATCGGCTGGACATGTAGGTTTCTGCCATCTGCAATTTTCAACCCTTCCGATGGTGGTGGTAGCAGGTGTTCAATAGGTCTCCAGTGGCTTCTTATCGGGCTTCAGCGGTGTGTGCCATATCGGGTCTAGCATCGAGATCGGGTAGACAAGTTTGCATTTCTCTTTGTGAAAACACGGGGAGTTGGTTGCATCTTTGTAAGATCGGTGTTGCTTCCGCAACAACGACGCCAATCTGGTTATTTCTTTCACTCGGAGATACGTTTAGGTATAGTCGACCTATCACCATCTTATTCTCTGGGCCATCGATCCTTTGGGGTCGGCGACACCAACACTTATTGGATATATAGATCAATGACTTCTTGTCTGTTTGTGTGGATTCTAGATTTTGTTCCAGCAGCGGCACGAATCTCTAGCAGTAGTAACATCTCCGCAATATCGACATGTGCTAGATGGAGAGGGCAGAGGATTCCCCAAGGACCGGGTTGTATTTCCTCTTCACCTGGAATTATCATGTAATGTTAGTGTTTGATTAATTCAGAGCTTCGGCTCTTTCAGGGTGAAAAGAAACCCTCATGTTAGTGTTATGTGTAGAAGGATAGAGGGAGAAGGATTGATGGAATATGATTGATGTTGTATTGAGCCTCTCGTGCGGTTTATATAGGTACATGACTTGAAGGGCAAGAAGCATCTTCTAGAGATAAGGCAGGAGATGATTACAAATCATATGCTATCAAATACAAGAGATATGCATATGTACTTTAACATTATGTAAAGAAAATACTTCTTTAGAATAAATATCTGCTAGATCATGGTGTATTTTTCTTAGAAATTGATCATATTATCATCTTAGTCACGGGGCTCTAAAGCACTAGTAGCAATCACTTGCTAAATATTCTTAACGTCTGAATCCCTTCTAATTTTTGTTTTGTTTTGAAGGAATTTTTAATCCTTCCAATGGGATAACATAATACTCCCTCTATAAACTAGTGATCTAAAAATGCCTTGTATTAGCTTACACAGGAATACTTTACACCGGCCAGGGGCGTGTCAACCAAATCATTTTTCTGAGCTCGGCTCAGCACTACTAGGAAAAGGGTTATAGATAATATGGACATTAATGACGCACCACATGTGGTGTGCCACTACTATATAGTAGTGGTCCACCATGTGTTGGTACGCCAATAGTGTCCATCACACTAATGGTGCACCACACCCAGGGTGCACCACTACTAACAATTTTTTTTCAAAACTAGTAATGGCGCACCAGGGCATAGTGCGCCATTACTAGTTTTAACTAGTAATGGCGCACCACACACTCCGTGCGCCACTACTAACAATTTTTTTATCTTTTTAATAAAACTAGTAATGGCACACCAGAGCGTAGCGCGCCATTAGTAGTTCAAACTAGTAATGGCGCACCACATCCACGGTGCGCCACTACTAACATTTTTTTTGCAAAACTAGTAATGGTGCACCACTTAACAGGTGCGCCATTAGTAACCAGGATTACTAATGGCGCATTATTATGTGGTGCGCCATTAGTAACTTGAGACCAGCTAGATATTTTGGACAGCCACCTACCACACTCACTTTCCCCACTTCATTCTCTCCACCTCCTCCTCCAAGCTTGTCTCGGCTGCCTCCTCCTCCTCACCTCATTTGCACCATAGATTCACCCAAATTAAGTGGTTAAATTACCTTTTTTGATAGGTAAGTAAGGGGAAAACTTTCTTTATGTTGTGGATCTATTTTTTTTCTCCCTCCAACAACGTGCACATGCACTTTTTATGGCCTAGCTAGATCTACGTATGTTTGTGGTGTTGCATATATTTGTGGTGTTGCATATATGTTTGTGTTTGCAGGTACCGATATTTGAAATGCGATAGTTGCCAATATTTTGCCGGAATGTTGATTCATTTCCGTTTCGGCGAGAATTTGGCACTATGCATTATTTTTGCTCCTATTTTTAGGCAAAGTCATGCCAAAAAATTTCTTGGTTATAAAATATCCTTTTGCTCTACCCTGCAGGCGACCATGCTTCGCACGATGATCGAAGGCATCGTGAATAGGCTTTTGAGCTCCGCGAAGGCCGAGATGCTTCAAAAGAACGAGACAGAGATAAGATGTCTGTGTCGAAGATGCAAGCTGAGGAGCCTTATGGACCCGGATTCCGTACAGGTGCGGGACCACCTGCTCTTGTGTGGTTTCATGGATGGCTGTCGGTGGCAAGGTGATGAAGATGATTATGAAGTCGTCCATGGGGGCCGGGCAAGAAATGAGGAAGGGCAGCAAGACAACCGCGGCGAGGGCGGGCGAGAAGACGAAGAATCTTCAGGACATGATCACGAAGTAGATGCAGTACACAGTCATCATGTAGAACATGCCGGACATGATGATGAGAAAGATGCCGGAGCAGACGAAGGGCATGATCATGAAGATGAAGATGCCGGAGCAGACGATGATGGACCATCGATGGGCTGGGTGCAGGACCCTCATATTCAAGAGCTGCTTCTCAAGTAGACGGATAAGCATGAGCTGCCGCCCGAGAGAAAGCCAAGCTAGATCAACTGGAGATAGACGCAGTTACTCCATTGTATGAAGGATGCAGGCCCGAGGATACCCGCCTGAAAGTAACGCTCATGGCTATGGAGATGAAGGTAAAACACAAAACGACCGACGCATGCTTCGACGAGAACATGTCATTCTGGCACGAACGTCTTCCCAAGGGGAACAAGTGCCCGACCAGTTTTGAGGAGGCGAAGAAAATCGTGTGTCCTCTGGATTTACCGCACGTGAAATACCATGTGTGCATGAACAATTGCATCATTTACCGGGACGAGCACGCGGAGTCTACCATATGTCCGGTGTGCGGCATCACTCGATACAAGAAGAGGAAGAAAGCTCCTCGAAAAGTGGTGTGGTACTTTCCGATCACTCCTCGTTTGCAGCAGTATTTCGTGGACCCTAAGGTAGCAAAGCTCCTGCGTTGGCACGCGGATAGGGAGGAGAAGAAGCGAGAAGATGACGGAAATGATCCGGAGATAAATAAAAAAGACAAGATGCTGAGTCACCCTAAGGATGCGAGCCAGTGGCAAGCGTTGAACTTCGAATACCCAGAATTTGGGGACGATCCAAGGAACATCGTGCTGGGCGCGAGCACCGATGGAGTCAATCCGTTTGGCAGCCAGAGAAGCACACATAGCACCTGGCATGTGTTTGTGTGGATGTACAACCTTCCCCCTGGTTGTGCATGAAGAGGAAGTACATTCACATGAGTATGCTAATTGAAGGGCCGAAACAACCAGGGAACGACATCAATCTGTATCTGGGGCTGCTGAAAGAGCAGCTAGACATGCTGTGGAAAATGCCAGCCAATACGTGGGATGCCACAGAGAAAGAATATTTCCCTATGAGAGCCGCACTGCTCACGAGGTGCACGACTATCTCGGTTTCAGATATGTCGCGGGGCAGGTGGTCCACGGATTTTCTGGATGCGTCAGGTGCATGGATGACACAATGTATTGCCAGCTAGATAGAGATCCCGGGTCTTTGAAAACCCTGTTCATGGGACATCGAAGGTGGCTTCGCGACGATGACTCATAGAGAAAACGGAAGGATCTGTTCGATGGTGAAACCGAACCCCGAAGACGCCCGCGTACGAGGAGCGGCGAGGAAATAGATGAGTTGTTGAAAAATTGGAAAGAGTGCCCACCGTCGGGAAAGGCGCAAGAGCAGGGAAAGAAGCAAAAGGCGCAAGAGCTGCTGCTGAAGGTATGGAAAACGAGGTCTGTTTTTTGGACTTGCCGTAGTGGAAGATCCACCGTGTGCCTCACAGCCTTGATGTCATGCATATCACGAAGAACGTGTGCGGGAGTCTGCTTGGTACCCTGCAACATGCCAGAGGGGACCAAACATGGGCCGAAAGCGCGGCAGACTTGAAATCAATGGGCATCTGGGAGGAGCTTCATGCTAATGATGATGATGATGATGAGGCGAAGCAGGACAAGGAAAGTCGTCGCAAAGGCAAAAAGGCCAAGAAGATCGGAAATGACTACCCTCCCGCGTGCTTCACTCTAAGTCAGGAGGAGATCAAGCAGTTTTTCACCTGCCTCGTAGGAGTAAAACTTCCTTACGGTTACGCGGTGAAGATAAGAAGGTACCTAGACTCAGCGAAGCAGAAGTTCAGCGGGATGAAGTCTCACGACTGTCACGTGCCGATGACGCAGATACTTCCAGTTGCAACCCGTGGGATCATGGATGCGCACGTCCGTGAAATGCTATTTGGCCTATGCAACTTTTTCGACGTCATCTCTCAGAAGTCGGTTGGCGTGAGGCAACTCAGAAGGCTACAGGAAGAGATCGTGGTGATACTATACGAGCTTGAGATGTACTTCCCGCCCGCATTCTTCGACGTTATGGTGCATCTGCTGGTCCATATCGTGGAGGATATCATCCAACTCGGGCCGACATTCCTGCACAGCATGATGCCGTTCAAAAGGATGAATGGTGTCATCAAAGGATACGTTCGCAACATGTCATGTCCAGAGGGAAGCATAGCCAGGGGCTTTCTGACCGAAGAGTGCATCTCCTACTGCATGAATTATCTAGGCATCGAGAACCCCATTGGTTTGCCTGTCAACAGGCACCTCGGCAGGCTCGCTGGATGGGGTCACCGTGAGGGTCACCGCGAAATGCATGTCGACTTCGAGGGTCGACTCGCCGACTTTGAAAGAGCAAACCTAGTCGCGCTACAACACATAGACGTGGTCGATCCTTGGGTGGTAGAGCACAAAACCTTTATTGAGAAGATGTACAATGACCGAGGCCAACAGAGGACGGACGGAGATATAATCAAAGAGGACAACTCATGTTTCACTCATGTTTCTGTCGTACCCTTTACATGAGGATTCTTTCGCGGAAGAACAACTCATATTCGCCTTGTCACAGGGCGCCGAGCACAACCTGATGATGTATGAGGCATACGATATCAACGGCTACACATTCTACACCGAGGGAAAGGACATGAAGAGCGATGGTTATCAGAACTCCGGGGTAACGATGGAATCCTACACCGGTAACGAAAAGGACAGATACTACGGAAGGATCGAGGAGATCTGGGAGCCGAGCTACGCTGGAGAGAAGGTCCCGATGTTCCATGCCAAGAGCGTTGTCGGTGTCAAAACCGGCGGATCTCGGGTAGGGGGTCCCGAACTGTGCGTCTAGGCGGATGGTAACAGGAGACGAGGGACACGATGTTTTACCCAGGTTCGGGCCCTCTCGATGGAGGTAAAACCCTACGTCCTGCTTGATTAATATTGATGATATGGGTAGTACAAGAGTGGATCTACCACGAGATCAAGGAGGCTAACCCTAAAGCTAGCCTATGGTATGATTGTTGTAATGTATGTTGTGTCCTACGGACTAAAGCCCTCCGGTTTATATAGACACCGGAGGAGGCTAGGGTTACACAGAGTTGGTTACAATGGTAGGAGATCTACATATCCGTATCGCCAAGCTTGCCTTCCACGCCAAGGAAAGTCCCATCCGGACACGGGACGGAGTCTTCAATCTTGTATCTTCGTAGTCTTGGAGTCCGGTGGACGATGATAGTCCGGCTGTCCGGACACCCCCTAGTCCAGGACTCCCTCAGTAGCCCCTGAACCTGGCTTCAATGACGATAAGTCCGGCGCGCATAATGTTCGGCATTGCAAGGCGGGTTCCTCCCTTGAATAATCCAGAGAAGATCATGAACACCAGGATAGTGTCCGGCTCTGCAAAATAAATTCCACATTCCACCGTAGAGAGAATAATGCACATAAATCCAATCTGCTGATGTTTTATGCGGCATGACATCACACCGCTTCCAAGCCTTTATTTGAATCGTTTTTATTATACCACCTCAGCACGTTTAGCGAAGCGGTTTCCTTGGCACGTCTTGTCGAAGCAAAGATCGTGTTCCCCTTGTTCCGGGATTCTCATCAATACGGACGTGGGTAACCCAACCGCGCCATTGATGGTGGCGCTTGGGAGATAAGCGAGTTTTACCAGGCTGGCGGGGGACGCATAGTCTTCGTCCGCCTATATATACGGGATAAGGATTTACCTTCTCACCTACGCCTTCTTCCTCCTTTGCTTATCCATCTCCGCGCACTCAAGCTCCAACGCCCAAGCTCGCGCATCTCGCCTCGACCTTCTCCGAATATGTCCGGAGCGGGAGGCAAATGGTTGGCCTCCACCGTTAAGGAGGAGCACATCACCAAGCTGCGCAGCGCCGGATACCTTTCCGGCGATATCGCACATCGGCTGCCCGACGAAGGGCAGCTCATCCCTACCCCCGGGCCCCATGAGAGGGTCGTCTTTCTTCCCCACTTCCTCCGCGGACTGGGCTTTCCACTGCACCCTTTCGTCCGGGGGCTCATGTTCTATTACGGCCTGGATTTACACGATCTGGCGCCGAACTTCATCCTCAACATCTCGGCGTTTATCGTCGTGTGCGAGGCCTTCCTCTGCATCCGGCCCCACTTCGGCCTATGGCTCAAGACCTTCAACGTCAAGCCGAAGGTTGTGAAGGGCACACAAGCGGAATGCGGAGGCGCCATGTTGGGCAAGTTTCCCAACGTCCTTTGGCTCGAAGGGGCCTTTGTGGACTCCGTTAAGGGGTGGCAGTCGGGGTGGTTCTACATCACCGAGCCGCGCGAGCCCACATGGGCGGCGGCCCCCGAGTTTAGATCTGGAATCCCCACGCAGCTCACCTCCTGGAAAGAGAAGGGCTTGTTGTGGGGCAATCCGAAGGAGCTGAAGGGACTCTGAGCCTGCATCCAGAAGCTGGTGAGCAATAAGCTCAGGCTCGTCGACGTGGTCCAGGTCATGCTCATCCGCCGGATTCTCCCATGCCAAGAACGGGCATTTAATCTGTGGGAGTTCAATCCGGAACAGCACCGGGCGCTGAGCGGGCTCTTCCACACGACGTACGAAGGCGCCTGGAGGGTGCTGTTTAAGGGCGCTGAAGCCCCCGCATCCGTGACGGAAGATTGCGGATTTTGCTCGCAGCATCCAGCTGACGAGGTAAGTGATTCAACCCCTTTACGGGACACTTGTGGTAAATAGATTGATTATAAGAGGGTTTCAATTTCTCCTTTCCTTTGGCAGGAATGGATGGAGAAGGCCGAGCAGCTCATCTGTCCGGCTCCCAAGCCAGAAGATCCAGTGGACTCCCGTCTAGCGGGGCTGCTGGTTCCGGCACCGCACGTGGTGCCGGAGAAGAAGGCCAAGAAGGTGGCCACGGGGACTCGAAAGAGTTCCCGTAATCAGGCGTCCGACGACGAGGCGGACTCCTCCCCCGAAGACGAGAAGGAGGAAGAAGACTCTCTCCCGGAGGAGGGAGAGAAGAAGAGGAAGGCTTCCCCAATAGGGAAGGCCGAAGGGTCCAAGAGGGGGAGAACTATTCCCCCGGACAGTTTCGCCAACACCATCGTTGGCGAGGAGGAGTGGCCTTCAAGGGCCAGGCGTCCGACGAGATCGTAAGTATCCGGATCCCTGATATGCAATTTCTTTCTTGTCACCCAGTGTCCTACTAATGCCGCATTCTGTCCGTAGTCCGGCCGATGATGATCTCCCCGCTTCATCGAGCGGGTCGTTGGCCCCGTCGGATGTGGATTCACTTCCGACTGCCTCTACCCCCCGCGCCGACGAGGACGCCGAGGTGGGATCCCAGAGAGGGACCCATCAGGAGGAGGCTCCGGAGGCGCCGCCAGGCAGCCTCCCGGACTTTGCGCCGGACTCTACATCGGAACCTGCAGTGGTTCCAGAGTCCGGCAGGCGGCCCCTTCGAAAGAAGGGCAAGACCGTGACACCGGCGGCCTCCGTCCAACCGGAGGCGCCGGATAACTTGTTGGAGGCGCTTAAAGGTGCTTCCATCAAGGAAGAACACCGCACTATCATGAGTGCGGTGATTCAGAAGATTCAGCTCGCCAAGAGCGGGCTGACCGAAGCCTGCAGCAGCCTTCTAACAGGCTTTGAGGTAAGAAGTTATAATTATGTAATGTAATATCGCATAGACAGTAGCCCCTGATGCTCGGTTCGGTGTTCGGAAAGAAAAGCCGGACTGAGGATCTAATAAGATATACGCAGGGTTGCTTATAATATGTCAATATGGGTTTGCAGGCTGCGCTGCTGACCTCTACCGCACTGACTGCGGAGGTCGGTGCGTTGAAGCAAGATCTCGAGCGGTCCGAGCAAGAGCTCGGCCATGCCAAGAAGCAGCTCGAGGACAAAGAAGGTGAGTAACACCACTTTGAATAGTTACCTTACAGAAAAGGATTTTGGTTGCAATAAAATTAACAAGGATAATATGGGTATTGCAGGGGCCACGAACGAGGTGGCAGCCCTGAAGGAGGCTGTGTCTGCGGCCGAACGCAGTGCGGCCGCGGAACGGGCAGAGCGAGAAAAACGGGAGGCACAGGTGGCGGAAGTACGGCAAGAGCTCCAGGCTCTCATGGAGAAGCATGAGAGCTTGGAGCGTGACTCCAAGACTCGAGAGTCCGAGCTTGCCTCGGCTCTCGAAAGTGCCAAGTCTGCCAAGGTCGAGGCCGGTAAGGCCCTTCAGGAGGTTGAAGATTTAAAGAAGATAGCAGCGGGTAAGGCATTTTTCATGCAAAGCAAGCATGTTAATGTAAACTACCTGACACTTACCCGCATTCGGAGCTCTCCAGGGGCGTTTGCAGATCTGCCGTGTAGTGCGCCCGATGCCGCCGCATTCTATCGTGGCGAGGAGGGGAGCTCGACGGAGAAGGTCTTCTGGTCTTAGTACGCTGAGGCCGGCCATCCGGTGCCCCCAAGCGACCAGCTGAAGCAGCTGGTCGAACTCCACAAGGTAGCCGAGGAGGCCATAAAGGGCCTTATAGTCCGGCTGTGGCCTGGACAGGCCATGCCTGGGAGCTACTTCGGCCTCGTGCGGCGGCTGGTGGATGCGTGTCCCTGGGTGGAGGTCATCAAGCGCTCCGCCTGTATTGAAGGTGCTCGTCGGGCCCTTGCCTGCACAAAGGTGCACTGGGGTAGGCTGGATGCGGAGAAGCTTCTCATGGACCCGCCGCCACCGGGCAAGGAGTATCGTACGCCCGAAATGTATTCTAAAACTGTCCTGAAGGGAGCCCACGATATTGCGGATGAATGCCCCAGAGATGTAATTTTTGAGTAAACTTGCTATGTATTATCCTGTGCGCTGAAACTTTGTTCATGTGCGCATTAAGCAACGCTTGTTTAATTTAAAATATTACCTTCTGTGCGGCCGTTTATAAAATCTGAGAGATGGCAAGTCGTTGGCTTCAGCCCCCGAGCCACGAGTGCTAGGGTGTTCGGGATAAACTTGAGCACTCTTGTTCCCATTTTTGGGTCCATCTAGGGAGGCGCTCAACACAACAAACAAGGCAACCGGACTTATAATGCTTGAACACTCTCACTTAGCCATAGAATTCTATAATTTTAAATTTCGGCGAAGCCCCTGGTATTCGGAAGACCGAATCCGGGGCGCTATCCACGCCTTCGTCGGACATTGTCCGGAACTTTGCTTGAAGCGGCGTGAGTCTTTAGGGACCCGAAAAAACCTCTCGAACAGCGACCAGTCTCTCGCCTTATCATGCCGGCCAGTTTTAGCTTTCTCCACTGAGGCGCTCGCCCGGCTCAACCGGGGCGCAATCGCAGTGGTTCTCCCAGTGCCACCTTAGCCGACAGAACGGAACGTAAGGCACCAAAACGTGTGAGCCGGGCAAACCCAACTATTGACCCAAGACATGATTCGGAGCCGATTCATATAATGCTATAAGTTCGGGGTGCCGCACTTATGAAAGTGTTCGGACTTATCACACCATAATGTGGGGAACATAAGCCCCTGGTGTATTAGGCCGTACCAAAATATACGGGTGCAAGATGTCATGTAATGAACATATAAAAAGTGATGTAATTGCAGTCGAAAAGTGCTGCATTATTTATTAAAGAAAGTCTGCTATGAGTGCGGACTGATACAAATAGTGCGGTAAGCAAGGGATTTGGACTAATTAAACATGTCCCCCTCCAGGGGTGAGCTGCGGACTTGGTGTATATAATCGAATTTAATGCTCGTAATTGAGACCACCTGAGTGTTCGTTGCGGCCTTCTTTCTTCCCTGGCTGTTGCATCATGAGTTCGGCAGGTTCACCGCCGGACAGGGCCTCTGGTTAAGAGTCCTGTGTACACAAAGAAGGAAAATAATAATGATAAAAAAGGGGGGCACACTTGCGAGCCCCTGGTGTGGTCGAGCCGCACTCTGGGTCCATTGTGATCGTGCCCCTTCCCCTGCGCCCATGGTATCTCCAAAGCGTAATGATGTACGTGGAGGGTTGTTCTTGCAATCATGCGAGGGCAGGGGTTAGGGCCGCATTGTTACGCGTGCTTGTATCGTGCCAGGTTGTCTTGGTTGGTATTGCTTCGGGAACGTTTTGCTGTATCCGACCATTTAACGGCTGGACTCGAAAGTTGCCTTAAAAGGCTGCTCTGTACTTCTGCCGCGAGAGCCGTTGTATGTTCCTCCGTTCGGAGGGAGCGTTCCGTATTTCCGTTGACCGTGATGACTCCACGAGGGCCTGGCATCTTGAGCTTGAGGTATGCATAATGCGGCACCGTGTTGAACTTTGCAAACGCGGTTCGTCCGAGCAGAGCGTGATAGCCGCTGCGAAATGGGACTATGTCGAAGATTAACTCTTCGCTCTGGAAATTGTCCGGGGATCCGAAGACCACTTCCAGTGTGACTGATCCCGTGCAATTGGCTTCCACACCTGGTATGACACCTTTAAAGGTTGTCTTTGTAGGTTTAATCCTTGAGGGGTCTATGCCCATCTTGCGCACTGTATCCTGATAAAGCAGGTTCAGGCTACTACCGCCGTCCATCAGGACTCTCGTGAGGTGAAATCCATCGACGATTGGGTCTAGAACCAATGCGGCGAATCCGCCATGGCGTATGCTGGTCGGATGGTCTCTTCGATCGAAAGTGATCGGACAAGAGGACCATGGATTGAACTTCGGGGCGACTGGTTCCATCGCATAGACGTCCCTTAGTGCGCGCTTCCTCTCCCTCTTGGGTATATGGGTTGCATAAATCATGTTCACCGTCCGTACTTGTGGGGGGAAGCCCTTCTGTCCTCTATTGTTCGGCGGTCGGGTCTCCTCCTCGTGGTTGCTGTTTAGCCCCTTGTCATTGTTTTTGGCAATTAACTTGCCTGCCTGCTTGAACACCCAGCAATCTCTGTTGGAGTGATTGGCTGGCTTTTCGGGGGTGCCATGTATCTGGCATAAGCGGTCGAGTATTCGGTCCAAGTTGGACGGACCCGGAGTGGTTCTTTTGAATGGCTTCTTCCGCTGACCGGGTTTATAGCCTCGGAATCCGGCGTTGACTGCCGTATCCTCCTTATTGTCGCTGTTAATGCGGCGTTTGTTTTTGTTTCGACGTGACCTGCCGTTGTTGTCCTTAGTATCCGGACTGCCAGAATTTTTCCTGAGGTTGTTTCTACGAGCTAGCCAGCTATCCTCTCCCGCGCAGAAGCGGGTCATTAATGATGTGAGGGCTGCCATTGATTTCGGCTCTTCCTGTCCCAGGTGCCGAGCTAGCCACTCGTCGCGGATGTTATGTTTGAAGGCTGCAAGGGCCTCTGCATCCGGACAATCAACGATTTAGTTTTTCTTTGTCAAGAACCGTGTCCAGAATTGTCTGGCCGATTCGTCTGGCTGCTGAATTATGTGGCTTAGGTCATCGGCGTCTGGTGGCCGCACATACGTGCCCTGGAAGTTGTCGAGGAATGCGGCTTCCAGGTCTTCCCAACACCCAATTGACTCTGCAGGCAATCTGTTGAGCCAATGCCGAGCTGGTCCTTTAAGCTTGAGTGGGAGATACTTGATGGCGTGGAGATCGTCGCCGCGGGCCATATGGATGTGGAGAAGATAATCTTCGATCCAAACCGCGGGGTCTGTTGTGCCATCGTAGGATTCGATGTTCACGGGTTTAAACCCTTCAGGGATTTGATGATCCATTACTTCGTCAGTGAAGCATAGCGGGTGTGCGGCGCCTCTATATTGGGCAATATCACGACGCATCTCGAGAGAGCGTTGTCTGCTGTGTTCGGCCCGGCCAGAGTTATTGTATCCGGCGTGACGGTATTCGTCGCGGGTCGTGGGGCGCCCTCGTGATCCGTAGATGGATCTGGATTGTTTTGCGTTGTCCTCCAATACGCCCCGGAAGTCCGGCGCGTTCCCTTTTGGCTTCGTACTTTTGGAGCGATGCCGGGATACGGTTTTGGTTGAGGGCCTGGATGCCTCTCTGTCGCGACCACGTGGTGGTCGGTCTGCCGTATCGTGCGCTGGTGATGAAGGCATATACGCTTCCTCCTCTAGTCGGGGGAGCAACTTGCGTCTTGGGTAGCTTTTGGAGGGGCGTTCGAGTTTATACTCTTCGGCCGCGAGGACCTCGGTCCATCGATCGGCCAGCAGGTCCTGATCAGCTTGAAGCTGCTGCTGCTTTTTCTTTAGGCTGTTTGCCGTGGCGATAAGCCTGCGTTTAAAACGCTCTTGTTCGACGGGAGCCTCAGGCACGACGAATTCATCGTCGTTGAGGCTTGCCTCGTCTTCGGAGGGAGGCATATAGTTATAATCCTCAACCTCTTCGTCTGCCGCCCTCTCGTGAGGGCTTGCTTCTGCATCCTCCTGCGCTGAGTCTTGCTGGAGGGGGTTATCTTCGGCACTCTCTGGGGTATTATTATCTCCTGTGCCGGAATCTCCATTCTTGCTGTGGCGGGATTTAGAGCGGCGCCGCTGACGCTGGCGCTTGGGCTGTTTCTTTAAAGAATCTGCCTCCGCTGCTTCTTCGCCGTCCCCGTCTTTTGGGGTGTCCACCATGTATATGTCATATGACGAGGTGGTCTTCCAGTGCCCTGTAGGTGCTGGTTCCTGTTCATCTCCGGCATCGTCGTCCATAGCGTCGATGTCTTCGGAGTCGTAGTCTAGCATGTCGGTTAGATCGTCGACAGTGGCTACAAAGTGGGTGGTGGGTGGGCTCTGAATTTCTTCGTCGTCCATATCCCAACCATCCTGGCCATAGTCCGGCCAGGACTCTCCCGATAACGAGAGATGCTTTAGCGAATTTAGGATGTCGCCAAAGGGCGAGTATTGGAAGATGTCCGCGGCGGTGAATTCCATAACCGGCGCCCAATCCGATTCGATTGGTAGGGGCGTGGGAGGTCCAGAGTCCGGCACCTCGGAATCACGAGTTTCGCGAGGGACAAGATTAGCGTTCGGCTCCATCGCCGTGGAAGTTGAAGCCCCCGAGGTTGTGTCCATCCACCGATCCTCGATCTGGGCGATCGGCTCCGGACTAGAGGCCGAAGCGGATTCGTGTGCGGCCACCAAGGCACTGTTCGGCGGCAGAGCTAGATCATGCCCATCGCAACACTGCGGCGCGCTTGGCTTTGGCTCGAGCCCGTCGAAGATCAAGTCCCCGCGGATGTCGGCCGTGAAGTTTAGGCTTCCGAATCTGACCTGATGGCCAGGGGCGTAGCTTTCGATCTGCTCCAGATGGCCAATGAAATTAGCCCGCAGTGCGAAGCCGCCGAATACGAAGATCTGTCCAGGGAGAAAAGTCTCACCCTGGACAGCGTTGTTTGACTGAAGATGCCATCGAGCCTATCGGTGACGACACAGAGGAACTCTCGATGAAAGCACCAATGTCGGTGTCAAAACCGGCGGATCTCGGGTAGGGGGTCCCGAACTGTGCGTCTAGGCGGATGGTAACAGGAGACGAGGGACACGATGTTTTACCCAGGTTCGGGCCCTCTCGATGGAGGTAAAACACTACGTCCTGCTTGATTAATATTGATGATATGGGTAGTACAAGAGTGGATCTACCACGAGATCAAGGAGGCTAAACCCTAAAGCTAGCCTATGGTATGATTGTTGTAATGTATATTGTGTCCTACGGACTAAAGCCCTCCGGTTTATATAGACACCAGAGGAGGCTAGGGTTACACAGAGTCGGTTACAATGGTAGGATATCTACATATCCATATCGCCAATCTTGCCTTCCACGCCAAGGAAAGTCCCATCCGGACACGGGACGGAGTCTTCAATCTTGTATCTTCGTAGTCTTGGAGTCCGGCGGACGATGATAGTCCGGCTGTCCGGACACCCCCTAGTCCAGGACTCCCTCAAGCGTCCTAAAAGAAGACCGGTATTTCACCACCATGGTTATACCCGAAGCCAAATCCAATACTGCAGGCACAAACGTCACCGTGAAGAATGAGCCATGGGTACTGGCTTCCCAAGTGGACCAATGCTTCTTCATTACCGACCCGTCAAAGACCAGTCGTGGTGTCGTGAGGAGAGGCAAAAGGAAGATCATCGGAATGGATGGAGTCGCCAATGAGCAAGACTCGACAAGTATGGCGACCCGAAGATGGAATATGACGACGACGATGAAGTACCAGCATAAACCGCAAGAAGAAGCAGGACCACCCTACCTAAAGGACGTCCCTTCAAGATAAGAACTCCATTTGCGAAAAATAAGGGCAAGAAGATTTTGAATAGATAGCTAGCTAAGATCGATTGTATTAAAATTGTAGCTAGCCTTCATTTCTCGATTGTATTTCGACATATGGAAATGGGTGGCACTTTTTGAATTCATGAATATTTTGAAATCTGATGATATTTTTTCATGACCACTTGTTTCTTTGCATCCAGAAAAAATATAATTTTTTTGTATGTGAACTATTAAATGAATGATACATATGAAAAAATAAAAATTATATCCCCGAAGTTTACTTAAATGATAAGTACTTAAATGTAATAATTTATTTAGTTAATATTAATTCACAAATGAAGGCTAATAATTTATTTAGTTAATATTAATTCACAAACTGAACCAAATACTAAAGAAGCAATCATAAGTGTAATACTTCCTAAATGTTTTACCAATTCACAAATGAATGCAACTAAAAATCCAAAAGAAAAATTACTAATGGCGCACCGCTAGGAGGTGCGCCATTGCTATCCAAAAAAAGGTTACTAATGGTGCACCGCCAGGAGGTGTGCCATTGCTATCAAATTTTTTTACTAATGGCGCACCGCTAGGGGGTGTGCCATTGCTAACCCTCCCCCACTAAAATCCCCAATCCCCTTTCCCCAATCGATCACATCTCTCTCAGCCCCCCCACTCATTGCGCTGACCCACTGCCCCCCCGCCGCCGCCGCTGCCCTGACCCACTGCGCCGCCGCCGCCCCCGCGCTCCCGCCGCCTCCTCTTCCCATCCTCCCCTTCCTCCCCCTCCGACCGCACCCCGACGCATCTCCGTTCCCTACCTCGTCAGATCCCCCTTCCCCCCCTTGCCAGATCCCTGCGCCCACTCCACCACCGCTGCCGACCCCCCGCACCCGCTCCGACGAACCCTGATGACCCACAAGTGTAGGGGATCTATCGTAGTCCTTTCGATAAGTAAGAGTGTCGAACCCAACGAGGAGCAGAAGGAAATGATAAGTGGTTTTCAGTAAGGTTTTCTCTGCAAGCACTGAAATTGTAGGTAATAGATAGTTTTGTGATAAGATAAATAGTAACGAGTAACAAGTAAACAAAGTAAATAAGGTGCAGCAAGGTGGCCCAATCCTTTATGTAGCAAAGGATAAGCCTGGACAACTTCTAATAATGATAAAGGAGCTCCCGAGGACACATGAGAATTATCGTCAAGCTAGTTTTCATCACGCTCATATGATTCGCGTTCGGTACTTTGATAATTTGATATGTGGGTGGACCGGTGCTTGGGTACTGCCCTTACTTGGACAAGCATCCCACTTATGATTAACCCCTATTGCAAGCATCCACAACTACAACAAAAGTATTAAGGTAAACCTAACCATAGCATGAAACATGTGGATCCAAATCAACCCCTAATGAAGCAACACATAAACTAGGGTTTAAGCTTCTGTCACTTTAGCAACCCATCATCTACTTATTACTTCCCTATGCCCTCATCTAGGCCCAATAATGGTGAAGTGTCATGTAGTCGACGTTCACATGACACCACTAGAGGAGAAGACAACATACATCTCATCAAAATGTCGAACGAATACCAAATTCACATGACTACTAATAGCAAGACTTCACCCATGTCCTCAGGAACAAAAGTAACTACTCACAAAGCATATTCATGTTCATAAGCAGAGGTGTAATAATATGCATTAAGGATCTGAACATATGATATTCCACCAAGTAAACCAATAAGTATCAACTACAAGGAGTAATCAACACTACTAGCAACCCACAGGTACCAATTTGTGGTTTTGGATACAAGATTGGATACAAGAGATGAACTAGGGTTTGAGAGGAGATGGTGCTGGTGAAGATGTTGATGGAGATTGACCCCCTCCTGATGAGAGGATCGTTGGTAATGACGTTGGTGATGATTTCCCCCTCCCGGAGGGAAGTGTCCCCGGCAGAACAGCTCTGCCAGAGCCCTAGATTGATTCCGCCAAGGTTCTGCCTCGTGGCGGCGGAGTTTTGTCCCGTAAGCTTGCCCACGATTTTTTCCAGGGTAAAAGCGATGATATAGCAGAAGATGGACACCGGAGGCCCACCAGAGGGCCCAGAAGATAGGGGGCGCGCCCTATAGGGGGCGCACCCCCTGTCTCCTGGATAGGGTGTGGGCCCCCTGGTGTATTTTTTTCACTCAGAAATTCTTATTAATTCCAAAAGGTTGTTTCGTGGAGTTTCAGGACTTTTGGAGTTGTGCAGAATAGGTTTCCAACGTTTGCTCCTTTTCCAGCCAGAATTCCAGCTGCCGGCTTTCCCCTCTTCATGGTAAACCTTGTAAAATAAGAGAGAATAGCCATAAGTACTGAGATATATTGTGTAATAACAGCCCATAATGCAATAAATATTGATATAAAAGCATGATGCAAAATGGACGTATCAACTCCCCCAAGCTTAGACCTCGCTTGTCCTCAAGCGGAAGCCGATAACGAAAAATATGTCCACATGTTTAGAGATAGAGGTGTCGATAAAAATAAAATACGGACATGAGGGCATCATGATCATTCTTATAACAGCAACATATAAAGATTCCATTATATAATTTCTTATGCTCAAGTAATAATCAATTCACAATGTCAAGTATGGTTCACAAACTTCATTAAGAACTAACAAACTATAATCTCAGTCATTGAAGCAATCACAATTTATCATAACCTCAGAAAGAGTCAACAATAGAGCTTTTCAGCAAGTCCACATACTCAACTATCATATAATCTTCTACAATTGCTAATACTCACGCAATACTTGTGGTTATGGAGTTTCAGACGGACACTAAGAAAGATAGGGGCTTATTTTGTTGCCTCCCAACATATTCACCTTTAGGTGATGTCAACAATAATAGCCCATGCTAACGAACATCCAATTGGATATGTATATCACGATCTTTCAAACACGAGGAGCTTGCCAAAGGATAAAATGAAAAAGGGAAAGGTGAAGATCACCTTGACTCAAGCACAAAATAAAAGCATAAAGTAAGAGCATGAAGTAAAAGATAGGCCCTTTGCAGAGGGAAGCAGAGGTTGTCATGCGCTTTTAGGGTTGGATACACAAAATCTTAGTACGAAAGAACGTCACTTTATATGTCACTTGTGTATGGACCTTTATTATGCAGTCCATCGCTTTTATTGCTTCCATAACAAGATCGTATAAAGCTTATTTTCTCTGCACTAATAAGTCATGCATATTTAAAGGAGCAATTTTTATTGCTTGCATCGATGACAACTTACTTGAAGGATCTTACTCAATCCATAGGTAGATATGGTGGACTCTCATGGCAAAACTGGGTTTAAGGGTATTTGGAAGCACAAGTAGTATCTCTACTTGGTGCTGGGAATTTGGCTAGCATGAGGGGGAAAGGCAAGCCCAACATGTTCGGAAGGTCAATGACAACATACTTTAACTGAGATGTGAGAAAACATAAACTATTATGTTGTCTTCCTTGTCCATCGTCAACTCTTTTAGCATGTCATACTTAATGAGTGCTCACAATCATAAAAGATGTCCAAGATAGTGTATTTATATGTGAACCTCTCTTCCCTTATTACTTCCTATTAATTGCAACGATGACTAGGGCTACGTTCATCAACTCCCAGGAATTTTTATGCCTCATACTTTCAATGTGTGAAGTTATCACTATCCATAAGATCAATATGAACTCTTTTATTATTTTTATTCTTTCTATTTTTCTCAAGATCATGGCAACAAAGCAAAGCCCTTGACTTCAACACTAATCTTTATTATAGATAACTCACGGACTCGATTACAGAAAGAGAGAACTAAGCATAACTCACACTACTTGATATCAAAACTTCAATCTACTAGATCAAGAAACTACGAAAAGGATCGAACTAAATAAAGCGGTAAAGATAGGGATGGTGATACAATACCGGGGCACCTCCCCCAAGCTTGGTAGTTGCCAAGGGGAGTGCCCATACCCATGTGATTATGTCTCCTTCTTCACGGTTCACGTCATGATCTTCTTGGCGATGATGCCTTTAAGGATACGGTTCTCCTCCTCGAGCGTATTGACTTGTCGTTTGAGGTCCATAATTTCTTTACGGAGCTTGCCCGTTACGTCCAAAGCTCCTTTTACCCAAGGATGTTGCATAGCTTTTGGAGAACAAGTGAAACTCTTTTTCATATTTTCATAAGAGAGAAATCTAAAGTTGGAAGAGGTGACCGAAGTTGGAAAAGCCAAGCGAGGTAGTTCCCCTATCATGAATTCTTCTCGAGGACGAGAGGTAACTTCTTGATCTTCCTCCATGGCATATATCCTTTTCAAATCAGCCTCCATCTCCTCCTCTGTTGATGGTCCAAAGTGATGAACATGGCTATTTGCTCCTGGTACCGGTGCTGGATGAGACACCCGACTCTCTCCGACTGACTCCTGAGAAGACATCTAGCTCTTGAACTACAACAGGAAACATCTCGAAATGAAAACAAAGGATAATTGCATGATACGGTGGTCAAAACCTTCGGGAGTATACATAATGAATTTTTACCGACCAAAATACGTAATATGCAAGAAAACGGAGTTCGGGAGGTACATGAGGTGCCCACAAGACAGGGGGGCGCGCCCAGTAAGGGGGGTGCCCTCCACTCTCGTGGGAGCCTCGTGTCCCTTTCGGACTACTTCTTCCTTCCTAAAATTCTTAAATAATCCAAAACTGATAAAAATTGCCATTGGAGTTGTTTTGGAGTCGGTTTACTTACCGTACGACATACCTATTCCTTTTCGGAGTCTGGAACGTTCTGGAAAGTGTCCCTTATGTATTCCTCCGGGGTTACGGTTTCAATAATATTAGTTTCAACATTATAGGATTACTTGAAATATAATGCATAATTCTTTGACCGTTTACCACCCTCGGACTTGTGCCTTCGAAGTTGTTGATTTTTATGGCACCAGAACGATAGACCTCCTCGATAACGTAGGGGCCTTCCCATTTAGAGAGAAGCTTTCCTGCAAAAAATCTTAAGCGAGAGTTGAATAATAACACATAATCATCTACGTTAAACTCACGCTTTTGTATCCTCTTATCATGCCAGCGTTTGACTTTTTCTTTGAAAAGCTTGGCATTCTCATAGGCTTAGGTTCTCCATTCATCAAGTGAGCTAATATCAAATAACCTCTTCTCACCGGCAAGCTTGAAGTCATAATTGAGCTCTTTAATAGCTCAATATGCTTTATGTTCAAGTTCAAGAGGCAAATGACACGCTTTTCCATAAACCATCTTATAGGGAGACATACCCATAGGATTTTTGTATGCAGTATAGGCCCATAATGCATCATCAAGTTTTTTTGGACCAATTCTTTCTAGATCTATTCACAGTCTTCTGCAAAATTGATTTTAGCTCTCTGTTGCTCAACTCTACTTGACCACTAGACTGCGGGTGATAGGGGGGTGCGATTCTATGATTGACATCATACTTAGCAAGCATCTTACAGAAAGCACCATGAATAAAATGTGAACCACCACCAGTCATAAGATATCTAGGGACTCCAAACCTCGGAAAAATAACTTCTTTAAGCATTTTAATAGAAGTGTTATGATCAACACTACTAGTTGGAATAGCTTCTACCCACTTAGTAACGCAATCAACAACAACTAAAATATGTGTATAACCATTAGAGGTAGGAAAAGGTCCCATATAATCAAAGCCCCAAAAATCAAATGGTTCAATAACAAGATAATAATTCATAGGCATTTCTTGACGTCTACTAATGTTACCTATTCTTTGACATTCATCACAAGATAAGACAAACTTACGAGAATCTTTGAAGAGAGTAGGCCAATAAAAACCAGATTGTAGTACCTTGTGTGCAGTTCTATCTCCAGCGTGGTGTCCTCCATAAGATTCAGAGTGACACTTACGTAGAATCTGTTCATGTTCATGCTCAGGCACACAACGTCTAATAACACCATCTACGCCTTCTTTATAAAGGTGTGGATCATCCCAGAAGTAATGTCTTAAATAATAAAAGAACTTTTTCTTTTGTTGGTATGTGAAACTAGGCGATAAATATTTAGCAACAATGTAATTAGCATAATCAGCATACCAAGGAGCAGTACGAGAAGCATTGACGACCGCTAATTGTTCATCAGGAAAGCTATCATTAATAGGTAGTGGGTCATCAAGAACATTATCTAACCTAGACAAGTTATCTGCAACGGGGTTCTTAGCTCCCTTTCTATCAATAATATGCAAGTCAAAT
Organism: Triticum timopheevii; assembly: GCA_963921465.1. Lineage (NCBI taxonomy): Eukaryota > Viridiplantae > Streptophyta > Magnoliopsida > Poales > Poaceae > Triticum > Triticum timopheevii. Next base: position 420,382,267 of record OY997262.1, read on the forward strand.
TCTTGGAGCAGGAGAACCCATCTAATGAGTCTAGGCTTAGCATCTTTCTTTTCTATAAGATATTTAATTGCAGCATGATCAGTGTGAATAGTAACTTTGGAATCAACAATATAAGGTCTAAACTTATCACATGCAAACACAACTGCTAAGAATTATTTTTCAGTGGTAGCATAACTTCTCTGGGCAGTATCAAGAGTCTTACTAGCATACTGGATAACATTCAATTTCTTATCAACTCTTTGCCCTAAAACAACACGTACAGCATAGTCACTAGCATCGCACATAATTTCAAAAGGTAAGTTCCAATCAGGTGGCTGAACAATAGGTGCAGTGATCAAAGCTTTCTTAAGCACTTCAAACGCTTCTACACAATCATCATCAAAGAAAAAAGGAATATCTTTTTGCAATAAATTAGTCAGAGGCCTAGAGATCTTAGAAAAGTCCCTAATGAACCTCCTATAAAAACCGGCATGACCAAGGAAACTTCTTATACCTTTTATGTCCTTGGGACATGGCATCTTTTCAATAGCATCAACTTTGGCTTTATCAACTTCAATAACTCTCTCGGAGATCTTGTGCCCCAAGACAATGCCTTCATTAACCATAAAGTGACACTTTTCCCAATTCAGGACGAGACTAGTGTCTTCGCATCTCTGCAAAACTCAATCAAGGTTGCTCAAACAATCATCAAAAGAGGATCCATAGACGGAGAAGTCATCCATGAATACCTCACAAATCTTTTCACAAAAATCAGAGAATATAGCCATCATGCATCTTTGAAAGGTAGTAGGTGCATTACATAAACCAAAAGGCATACGTCTATAAGCAAAAGTACCAAAAGGGCAAGTAAAAGTAGTTTTAGATTGATCCTTCGCTGACACAGGTATCTGAGAGAAACCAGAATAACCATATAGAAAGCATAGCCTTTCTAGCATTTGATCAATAAAAGGTAAAGGGTAATGATCTTTCTTGGTAGCTTTATTTAACTTACGGAAATCAATTACCATCCTATAACCTGTAATAATTCTTTGCGGGATCAATTCATCTTTATCATTAGGAACAACGGTAATACCTCCCTTTCTAGGGACACAATGGACAGGGCTTACCCATTCACTATCAGCAACATGATAAATAATACCTGCCTCAAGGATCTTTAGTATCTCCTTTCTTACCACTTCATTCATCTTGGGATTTAATCGTCTTTGAGGATCTCTAACTGGTTTGGCATCTTTCTCCACTGAAATCTTGTGTTGACATAATGTGGAACTAATGCCCTTAAGATCATCCAGAGTATATCCAATAGCTTCTCGGTGCTTCTTCAGAGTTTTCAATAATCTTTCTTCTTCTTTCTCTGAAAGGTTAGCACTAATAATAACATGATATATTTCTTTTTCATCAAGATAAGCATACTTAAGATTATCAGGTAATGGTTTGAGTTCAAACACGGGATCCCCCTTGGGTGGAGGAGGATCCCCAAAATTTCAACGGGAAGGTTATGTTTCAAGATAGGTTCTTGTTTAAGGAATAACTCGTCTATTTCCCTTCTTTCTTTCATAAACGTATCATTTTCATGGTCTAGCAAATATTGTTCTAACGGATCAGTAGGAGGCACGGCAATAGAAGCAAGACCAATTATTTCATATTTACTAGGTAATTCTCTACCACGGGGTTGTCTACGAAATTTAGCAAAATTAAATTCATGAGTCATATCGTCTAAGCCAATCGTAACAACATCCTTTTCACAATCAATCCTAGCTTTAACAGTGTTCAGGAAGGGTCTACCAAATATAATGGGACAAAAGTCATCTTGAGGGGAAGTAAGAACAAGAAAATCAGCAGGGTATTTAACCTTCCCACACAAGACTTCAACATCTCTAACAATCCCAATTGGTGAAATAGTATCTCTATTAGCAAGCTTAATTGTGACATCAATATCTTCTAATTCAACAGGTGCAATGTCATGCATAATTTCTTTATATAAGTCATAGGGTATTGCGCTAGCACTAGCACCCATATCACATAAGCCATGATAGCAATGATCTCCTATTTTAACAGAAATAACAGGCATGCCTACAACGGGCCTATTTATCTTAGCATCTGGTTTTGCAATATTAGCAGCTTCATCACAGAAATAAATAACATGCCCATCTATGTTCTCATCCAAGAGATCTTTAACCATAGCAATACTAGGTTCAACATTAATTTTCTCAGGAGGTGTATAAGTCCTAGTATTACTCTTATGAACAACAGTCAAAGCTTTAGCATGATCCTTTATCCTAACAGGAAAAGGAGGTTTTTCAACATAAGCAGTAGGAACAATAGGATCACTATAGGTAATAGTCTTTTCTTCGACCGTAATAGGTGCAACTACCTTAAATTCAATAGGAGGATTATATTTAAACCACTTATCTTTAGGGAGATCAACATGAGTAGCAAAAGATTCACAAAAGGAAGCTACTATCTCAGAGTCAAGTCCGTACTTAGAGCTAAATCCACGAAAAAACATCGGTATCCATAAAAGATTTAACACAATTGTACTTAGGTGTCATACCTGACTCCTTACCATCGTCGGAACCCCAATCTTCAGAGTTGTGTTTAATTCTTTCCAATAAGTACCATTTGAAATCAATAGTCTTTAGCATGTAAGAACCAGCACAGGAAGTATCGAGCAGGTTGCGATTATCAAGAGAAAGCCGAGCATAAAAATTTTGAATAATCATTTCCCGAGAGAACTCATGATTGGGGCATGAATATAACATTGACTTAAGCCTCCCCCAAGCTTGAGTGATGCTTTCTCCTTCGCGAGGCCAGAAATTATATATGTAATTACGATCACGATGAACAAGATGCATAGGATAGAACTTCTAGTGAAATTCCAACTTCAATCGCTTATAATTCCAAGATCCCGTATCATCACATAGCCTAAACCATGTCAAAGCATCTCCCTTCAAAGATAAAGGGAAGACCTTCCTTTTGACAACATCATCGGGAATACCTGCAAGCTTAAATAATCCACAGACTTCATCCACAAAGGCGTAAATCGGGATGTAATGTTCCATCTCCTGCAAATGGATTAACTAGCAGTTTCTCTATCATACCCGAAAGAATCTCAAAGTAAATATTTTCATAAAGTTCAGTAGGTTGAGGAGCAACTCTTTGCTCTTCTGGTTGGGGTGAAGATACCCCAAACAAGCCCCTCAAAGGATTAGTTTCCATAGTGACAAGTAACAAAAAATTTCAGCACACTATATAAATGTTTCCTTACCAAGTTCCACTCACCAAAAGCACTACACTCCCCGGCAACGGCGCCAGAAAAGAGTCTTGATGACCCATAACTGTAGGGGATCTATCGTAGTCCTTTCGATAAGTAAGAGTGTCGAACCCAACGAGGAGCAGAAGGAAATGATAAACGGTTTTCAGTAAGGTTTTCTCTTCAAGCACTGAAATTGTAGGTAATAGATAGTTTTGTCATAAGATAAATAGTAATGAGTAACAAGTAAACAAAGTAAATAAGGTGAAGCAAGGTGTTCCAATCCTTTATGTAGCAAAGGATAAGCCTGGAGAACTTTTAATAATGATAAAGGAGCTCCCGAGGACACATGGGAATTATCGTCAAGCTAGTTTTCATCACGCTCATATGATTCACGTTCGGTACTTTGATAATTTGATATGTGGGTGGACCGGTGCTTGGGTACTGCCCTTACTTGGACAAGCATCCCACTTATGATTAACCCCTATTGCAAGCATCTGCAACTACAACAAAACTATTAAGGTAAACCTAACCATAGCATGAAACATGTGGATCCAAATCAGCCCCTAACGAAGCAACGCATAAACTAGGGTTTAAGCTTCTGTCACTCTAGAAACCCATCATCTACTTATTACTTCCCTATGCCCTCCTCTAGGCCCAATAATGGTGAAGTGTCATGTAGTCGATGTTCACATGACACCACTAGAGGAGAAGACAACATACATCTCATCAAAATGTCGAATGAATACCAAATTCACATGACTACTAATAGCAAGACTTCACCCATGTCCTCAGGAACGAAAGTAACTACTCACAAAGCATATTCATGTTCATAATCAAATGTGTAATAATATGCATTAAGGATCTAAACATATGATCTTCCACCAAGTAAACCAATAAGTATCAACTATAAGGAGTAATCAACACTACTAGCAACCCACAGGTACCAATTTGTGGTTTTGGATACAAGATTGGATACAAGAGATGAACTAGGGTTTGATAGGAGATGGTGCTGGTGAAGATGTTGATGGAGATTGACCCCCTCCCGATGAGAGGATTGTTGGTGATGACGTTGGTGATGATTTTCCCCTCCCGGAGGGAAGTGTCCCTGGCAGAACAGCTCTGCCAGAGCCCTAGATTGATTCCGCCAAGGTTCCGCCTCGTGGCGGCGGAGTTTCGTCTCGTAAGCTTGCCCATGATTTTTTCCAGGGTAAAAGCGATGATATAGCAGAAGATGGACACCAGAGGCCCACCAGGGGGCCCAGGAGATAGGGGGCACGCCCTATAGGGGGGGGGGGGCGCCCCCTGTCTCCTGGACAGGGTGTGGGCCCCCTGGTGTATTTCTTTCGCTCAGAAATTCTTATTAATTCCAAAAAGTTGTTTCGTGGAGTTTGAGGACTTTTGGAGTTGTGCGGAATAGGTTTCCAACGTTTGCTCCTTTTCCAGCCAGAATTCCAGCTGCCGGCACTCCCTCTCTTCATGGTAAACCTTGTAAAATAAGAGATAATAGCCATAAGTACTGAGATATATTGTGTAATAACAGCCCATAATGCAATAAATATTGATATAAAATCATGATGCAAAATAGACGTATCAACCCTCGCGCCCGCTCCGACGAGGTGCACTGCCCACTGCTTCTTCCTCCTAGACCACCAGCTAGAGCCGGGAAGCTCTCCTCCGTCGGCATCGCCGCTGCCGCCGCCTCGACCTGCAACACCGCCCCCGACCTCTCCAAGCATGCCCCGACCTCACTATGAGCCGCCGTTCATATCCCCTCTCTCCCCACGCTTGATTTTCTGCCGTAGCATCATCCTGAATGAGGCCGAAGCCAGCGTCCGCCATGGCCAAGGAGCCCCGCTTTCCGAAACGCCCTGTCCGTCCGCCATGGTGTTGCCATCCCCCCTCCTTCGGATCTCTTCTTCTTGCTCGCTTGCTTTCTTCCCATGAGAATTGTGATCTCGGGTTGGTAGGATATGTATTTGTGTGATGTGCCATGGCTCCTGGTGAAGTTATTTGATGTGATGCTCTGGTTTGGGGTCAGTCAGTAGTGCTCTGACCAAGAGCATGAACATACTACTATATGATGATTGTGTGACGAATTGATTGCATGTCCTATTGGATGCCTATTTTGGCAACTCCATCTATGCTGATAGTTTTTGTGCAGTGTGATGCTCAGTTTAGTGCGTCCTTAGATTTTGCTCTATTGCATAATGTCATAGAAATTGCACAATCTGATTTTGACATGTGCAGTATACCCATGTTCAGTGTAATTTGGCATCACCATTGATTCGTTGAGTTAACCGTTGATTCATCGAGGTAACGTGGCTGGTTGAATGCTTCAGTAACTTGTCACTGCATTTTGCTATCCACGGCTGTGCCTACATGCCTTATTATTAGATTGCAAATGTAGTATCATGGAACAAATCATATGTTGTCGGTCTATGAATTGTTAACATGGATTAGAAGTATTGATGTGTGCACGACAAGTGTTTAGCAGTTCCCCCTTGCATGTATGTCTACGCTTGCTATTTGTTATCTCACTCAATTTAATAAACTGAACACTTCATGCATGTACATTTATGTACACTCAATATTAACATGTGTTAGGGAAGATGTATAATATGATAGTAGTACTACTGACTAGTGTTAGGAAAGCAGTAGGATGCAATGGTTACATGTAGATAGCTTTCAATAAAGATCAAAAGGGGAGACACCCTTTTTCCTAAGAAGGGTTACATAGATAATTTGACATGTCAGTTCATCACCATGATGATGCTACATTCAAATATCCACACACTGTACTGGTGCCACATTGAAGCTGTGGGGTCAGTTAGCTCATGAGGAAATTAGAGGACAAAGAAAATTTTATATGTAAACATGTATTAGACCCCAGAAGGTTGCAACCCCTGTTATTGCACTGTCCACACCACACAAAAGCTAAAGTCTACAGGTTAAACTCAGATCAGGGAGGATGAAGTAATGAATTGGCAGAGATCCATCTCTTAGCATTACCTGATCATCAAGCATCTTCGAGAAATCCTTGAGAACACGGCGACGGTCTTTCTCTCCCTGTTGGAGCTGCTGCCCATATTGTTTTACTTTCTTCTTCATCAGCTTGTAGTTTATATAGTAACTGTAAACATTGAATCGGCAATTCAACGTTAAAAAATTGGTAGCCAAGGCCAAGTGTGCAATTTTTTACAATGTAATTTTCTGCTGCCCATGAGATGGGCACTCAATTGCAATGTTGTATCATAGTAGATAACAAAGCATGGTTGACCATGTTGTGTGATTAAAGAAAATAAAATGTTGGTCTGCTAGATAACTTGTTTCACTTGTTTTTATGCAAGCAAAACTTCTGCTTGACTGTTAAGTTGTACAATCTGTACTTGTAGTATTGGAAGCTGATTAATTTGGCGCAATTTTATTTTTGTTTTGTCAAGTCTATGCACTGATTGAGTTAGATGAAAATGTTTAGTGGCACCAATTTCTACAAGTCTGTTCAGTCAACAGGGCTATCTAGCCTAGTGACTAGCACTATGGTCTTTCTGTTTTGTACAACTGTAATTTCATTTATGTTGTTATAAGTTTGTTGCTGTGAGCATGAGTTAACTTGGTATGCAGTAGGCACTGGTCTCATTCTTAGACCGACACACCCGCAGCACGCATTCAGGCATCATTTGGTTGTTAGACTGTTTAGCTATGCAGAGTGAAATACCAGTTCAGTTGTGCTAGCAAAGAGGAGGCCTCCAGATTTTTTTCTTTGCCTAGCTTCAAGTATTACAAATCGTTTGCTATAATTCCTTCATTGGAAAATCATTGCTTAAACTATTTAGGCAGCAGTGTGCGGCACAACTCTTTGCAAGATGTTTTTTGAGAAACACAGTACCAGCATGTTGATAATGATTTTGGCAGTAGTGTGAGGTAGCAGTGTGCGGCGCAATTCCTTCATTGGATAATGATTTTGTAGGTACCCCGAGAGGCCCTTGAGTTTGCCGGAATGTCGATTAACTTCTGTTCTGGCAAATTCGGGTACTCCATATGTCCTATTTTCAGCAAAGGTCATGCTGAAATTTTCCGTGAATTTTAGCATGACTTTGCTAAAAATAGGACATATGGGGTACTTGTGACTAATGCATGGGTCGGGGTATCTTAGTACTTAATTAAGTAGGATCAACTGCCCCTTTATTTTTGTTGCATTAAACACATATGCTGAATTCATGTGTGGACAGACGAAACAATGAGTCGTTTAGAGCCAAGTGATTAGGTCCAACTTAGAATTCTCCTTCCCTTTTCTTGATAGGGTATATTATTAGAAGATACCCATGTATATCAGTCAACCTAGGGTGACTCGGCATCGATTAACCCTAAATGATGAAAACTTAACTTAGCATTTAGGGTGCCCCAGCATCGACAAACCCTAAATGATAACTCTTTCTGACTGAAGATTCTGAAAGGAGTTTCAGAAATTCACCAACAATTTTTGACTCTAGCTACTTAGTATCTATCTATCTATCTATCTTGGATGGATAGAGGAAGAAGAAGGATCCAACTTAAGTGGTAAGCAATGGATAGTGTGTTGGATCCAAACCCTAAATGATAAAACCTTGGCTTTTAGGGTGCCTCGGTGTCGATAAAAACCTAAATGATGAAAGCTTAGACCTTAGCTTGTTCATTTTGTAGATTTCCAAAATTCAATTTTGTACCGCACACCGAAGCCCTAAGAAAGAAAACTGCAATCTGAAACAGATGATGAATTTTCAGCCCTTGGATTAGTTTAGTATTTTTTCACACACTCAGACACCCTTGCTTGCCATGTGTGTGAGAAAGATAGTGAGAGGAGACAAGAAGAACGGGGTTAGGAAGGGACTTGGACCTTAGCAACAACACACTAACATCGAATTCCTCGAGAACTAGGTTATTTGGTCAACTTAGAGATCTTGTTCCTTAACAAAAAATTTGACCAAACTTTTTTCCTATTTAGAGCGAACATGGCCCACAACGATGAGGCCGGCGGTTCAGGCAAGCAATTCTGGGAGCTGTCCCAGGAGATGGAGGAAGAACCTCACCGCTATGAGGACGCCGCGGAAGACACCGATCCTGACTACACAACCCCTAGAGGCGTCGGGGATGACACCACTGATGGTGCCACCGAGGATGCCACCACTGATGATGGCAGCGCACGCATAGATGGCAGCCAACCGAAGAGGCAACGGAAGGACCGGCACCCGAACGTGCTCGACATCGTCAAGGAGGAATTTACTAAAGTGTCCTCTGAGAGGCATCCAATGGCATCCAAAGAATTAGTCAAGGGGTATGCGGTTCAGCTCGGGTGCATTCTTCGAAGCACCGTCTCGATCAACACCGAGAACCTAAGGCATAAGGACCAAGGGAATTTGCGCAACCTCCTCTTCACGAAGCTGCACGAACGATACAAGTTCCCCGGTGACGTCGCAAACACACGCCTCTCAGGGAATAAAGTGAACAGTGCTGCCCTCACGAAGATGAGCACAGCCCTGGCTACTTGGAGAGGCATGGTGAAGAGAATGATTGAAAAAGGTGATAGTTATTAGAAGATCAAGGAGAAAAATCCTTCGATCGGCGAAGATGACTACAAGGAGTTCAAGATCAAGTGCGAGAGCAACGCAACCGTGGAATCAAGTCAGTGGGGGAAAGATATGCAGGACTTGAACTTAGGGGTCCACCAACTCGGTCCCGGTGGTTACAGAGTGGCGGAACCTATATGGGACAAGGAGGACGCGGAGCATGCCGAGAAAGGCCTACGGCCCCGCTTTGAGAAATACCGTGACAAGCAGACCAGGAACTATGTTAGGGCCCGGCACAAGGTGGACCGGTAACAAAGGAGCTTACCACAGATCCGAAGACCAAGGCGCTTGAGCTTGTTCTGGTAAGGAATACACCCCCGCGTAATTAGCTCCATATGGTTGCATTCTAATTAAGGAAGCCAAATTTCTAAATGGTTCACATTCCTTTCGCAGGACACTGAAAGCAGTAGCGCAGGGTCGTCTCGGAGCTCCCCTTGGGACAGCACTTTAAATAGGGCATTGAACGTAACGAAAAACAAGGATAAGTTCAATAAGTCGTCGTCAGCTGGTCATGTGGCCGGCAAAGGCTTGTCCACAAAATGGTCGTCATACTATAACACTGGTTGGCGAAAGGAGAGAAAGACCAGCTCGGAAAGCCAGTCGCGCGAGGTTCAATAACTCAAGGCACAAGTGGCGCGGATTTCGGAGATGGTCCAAGAGCAAGTGCAACACCAGCTGGGAACGACGCTCACCGCCATTGTGCCTACCTTGATTGAGGGGCTGTAGGCGTGGATTGCGGGCGGCCAACAGGGGCCGCCCCCGGTTCCCAGCTTCACGACTAGCAACTCGCACAATGCACAGGCGGCGCCATTGGTGTCTTCGACGGAGGAGGTATTGGTGTCTCCGGTGCCGGCACGGACATTGGAGCTTAATGCACCCGGATGTGCGAAGAATACGCTGGCCGACACCTCGGCAGCAAGCGGCCCCTCCGTCACTTGCACGCCCACTGTTGGTGGTGCCTCGACATTAGCTGAGCTCGACGCTATCATGGTAACTAAGCCTCTCGGCCGATGACTTCATCTCCTTGCCTTTGACTGGGCATCCCTGATGCCCTACATGTTTTCGCAGGGCGCCGCCGATGTTCCATGCACTCTCCCCACTTCGTGGGCGGCGAGTTGATCGATGTTACCAAGGGCAGAATCGTTCAACCGGGCAACCCCGTGTTCCACGGTAATCCGATGCCACCCACCGTGTATAGGGTTCAAGTAGTTCGGGTGCTGCCAGGCTGCCATGACTTGTTACCTCTGTTTCGACCCGCTGGGGCCGACGAAGATGATGTGATGACCCTCAGCGCCTGCTTAAGCTGGCCCCTGCTTTGGCCAAAGAGCCAGATTCGTTTGGGGGCGGGGGACACCACCCCACAGACAATACCACCAGTCATGCCGGCGCCAAGCCATGGCAAGACCGTTGCAACGCTACCGGACATGCATATGGCACAGGATCCGGACATGCATATGGCACAGGATCCGGATGATGACAACGACGACGATGGTACATTTACCAACGTTGATAAGTACTTTGCCGAACATGGGTACGGTGACGAATTCTCGGGGGACGACCGCGATCTAGCTGGTACCGCGGAGAAACCCAATTGCAACAGGCGTCGTCTAGCGTTCAGTTCTCAGGAGACGCCTCCAGCTACCGCCTTCACCGAGCCTCAAATAGCCGAGGTGTGAAATATTATGAGCCCCAACACACTCAAGAAGGCGGTCTCTGAGCAGAACTCGATCCCATTACAGCAGAAGAAGAAGGGGCGGAAAAGAAAGACTAACAAGGGCGGTGCGAGCTGTTGGGTAACGTAGCAGAAATTCAAAATTTTCTACGCAGCACCAAGATCAATCTATGGAGATTCTAGCAACAAGAGAGGGAGAGGATGAGCATCTTCATACCCTTGAAGATAGCTAAGTGGAAGCGTTACAAGAACGCGGTCGGTGGAGTCGTTCACGAAGCGATTCAGATCGCGGCCGAATCCAATCTAAGCACCGAACAATGGTGCCTCTGTGTTCAACACACATACAGCCCGGGGACGTCTCCTCCTTCTTGATCCAGCAAGGGGAGAGGAGAAGTTGAGGGAGAACTCCGACAGCACGACGGCATGGTGGTGATGGAGCTCGTGGTTCTCTGGCAGGGCTTCTCCAAGCACTACGGAGGAGGAGGAAGTGTTGGAGGAGGGAAAGGGCTGCGCCAGGGAAGAGGTGAGGCTGCCCTCCCACCCCTCCACTATATATAGGGGCAAGGGAAGAGGGGGAGGTGCCCCAGGGTTTCCCCTAGGGGGCGGCGGCCAAGCAGATTGGATCTCCCTAGAGAAAATCCTAGGGAGACTTGCCCCCCAAGCCAAGCAGGTGGAGGATTGCCTCCCAAGCCAGGTGGAGGCGCCCCACCTCCCCAAATAACATGGGAAAGGGTGTGGGGGGTGCACCACCCCTTAGTGGGCTGGTTTGCCCCTTCCCCTTTGGCCCATGAGGCCCTCCAATACTTGGTTTGCCCCTTCCCCTTTGGCCCATGAGGCCCTCCAACACTTGTCGGGCCTCCCGAAACACCTTTCGGTCATGCTGGCCATAGCCTGGTAGCCCCGGAACACTTCCCGACTCCAATACCCTTCGTCGAATATATCGATCTTCACCGTCGGACCATTCCAGTACTCCTTGTGACGTCCGGGATCACATCCGGGACTCCGAACTACCTTCGGTAACCACATACTATTTCCCATAACAACTCTAGCGTCACTGAACCTTAAGTGTGTAGACCCTACGGGTTCGGGAACCATGCAGCCATGACCGAGACGTTCTCTGGCCAATAACCAACAGCGGGATCTGGATACCCATGTTGGCTCCCACATGTTCCACGATGATCTCATCGGATGAACCACAATGTCGAGGATTCAATCAATCCCGTATACAATTCCCTTTGTCCATTGGTATGTTACTTGCCCGAGATTCGATCGGCGGTATCCCTATACCTTGTTCAATCTTGTTATCGGCAAGTCTCTTTACTCGTTCTATAATGCATGATCCTCTGACTAACTACTTAGTCACATTGAGCTCATTATGATGATGCATTACCGAGTGGGCCTAGAGATACCTCTCCGTCATACGGAGTGACAAATCCCAGTCTCGATTCGTGCCAACCCAACAAACACTTTTGGAGATACCTGTAGTGCACCTTTATAGTCACCCAGTTATGTTGTGACGTTTGGTACACCCAAAGCACTCCTACGGTATCAGGGAGTTACACAATATCATGGTCTAAGGAAATGATACTTGACATTAGAAAAGCTTTAGCAAACGAACTACACGATCTTGTGCTATGCTTAGGATTGGGTCTTGTCCATCACATCATTCTCCTAATGATGCGATCCCGTTATCAATGACATCCAATGTCCATGGTCAGGAAACCATAACCATCTATTGATCAACGAGCTAGTCAACTAGAAGCTCACTAGGGACATGTTGTGGTCTATGTATTCACACATGTATTACGGTTTCCAGTTAATACAATTATAGCATGAACAATAGACAATTATCATGAACAAGGAAATACAATAATAATCATTTTAGTATTGCCTCTAGGGCATATTTCCAACAGTCTCCCACTTGCACTAGAGTCAAAATCTAGTTCACATCACTATGTGATTGTAATGAATTCAACACCCATGGGGTTTGATCATATCTCGCTTGTGAGAGAGGTTATTAGTCAATGGGTCTGAATCTTTCAGATCCGTGTGTGCTTTACAAATCTCTATGTCATCTCCTAGATGTAGCTACCACGCGCTATTTGGAACTATTCCAAATAACTGCTCTACTATACGAATCCGGTTTACTACTCAGAGTCATCCGGATTAGTGTCAAAGTTTGCATCGGCGCAACCCTTTACGAAGAACTCTTTTACCACCTCCATAATCGAGAAAATTCCTTAGTCCACTAGTTACTAAGGATAAGTTTGACCGCTGTCCTGTGATCCATTCCTGGATCACTCTTGTACCCCTTGGCTGACTCAATATTCACACCTGAAGCATAGGGGACGACCTTCGTCCTTTCTCTCTCTTTTGCCATGGTCATGTCTTGAGTCTTACTCAATATTCACACCTTATAACATAGCCAAGAACTCCTTCTTTGCCGATCTATTTTGAACTCCTTCAAAATCTTGTCACGGTATGTATTTACTTGAAAGTACTATTAAGCGTTTTTTATCTATCCTTATAGATCTTGATGCTCAATGTTCAAGTAGCTTAATCCAGGTTTTCCATTGAAAAACATTTTTCAAATAACGCTATATGCTATCCAGAAATTCTACATCATTTCTGATCAACAATATGTTAATAACATATACTCATCAGAAATTCTATAGTGCTCCCACTCACTTCTTTGGAAATACAAGTTTCTCATGAACTTTGTATAAACCCAAAATCTTTGATTATCTCATCAAAGCGTATATTCCAACTCCGAGATGCTTACTCCAGTCCTTAGAAGGATTGCTGGAGCTTTGCATACTTGTTAGCATCTTTTAGGATTGACAAAACCTTTTGGTTGTATCACATACAACCTTTCCTCAAGAATATCATCTAGGAAACAATGTTTTGACATCCTATCTGCAAGATTTCATAAATCATGCAGTAACTGCTAATATAATTCCAACAGACTCTTTAGCATCGCTAGGAGTGAGAAAGTCTCATCGCAGTCAACTCCTTGAACTTGTCGAAAAACATCTTAACGGCAAGTCGAGCTTTATTAATGGTGACACTTACCATCATTGTCCGTCTTCCTTTTAAAATCCATTTGTACCCAACAGCCTTATGACCATTAACTAGTTCTGCCAAAGTCTACACTTTGTTTTCATACATGGATCCGCTCTCAGATTTTATGGCCTCAAGCCATTTGTCGGAATCCGGGCCCACCATCTCTTCTCCACAGCTCGTAGGTTCATTGTTGTCTAGCAACATGACCTCCAAGACAGGATTACGTACCACTCTGAAGTAGTACGCATCCTTGTCGACCTACGAGGTTTGGTAGTGACTTGATCCGAAGTTCCATGATCACTATCATCAGCTTCCACTTCAATTGGTGTAGGCGCCATAGGAACAACTTCCTGTGCCCTGCTACACACTAGTTGTAGTGATGGTTCAATAACCATATCAAGTCTCCACCATCCTCCCACTCAATTCTTTCAAGAGAAACTTTTCCTCGAGAAAGGACCCGATTCAAGAAACAATCCCTTTTGCTTCCGGAACTGAGACAGGAGGTATACCCAACTGTTTTGGGTGTCCTATGCTGATGCATTTATCCGCTTTGGGTTCGAGCTTATCAGGCTAAAACTTTTCACATAAGCGTCGCAACCCCAAACTTTTAAGAAACGACAGCTTAGGTTTCTCTAAACCATAGTTCATAAAGTGTCATCTCAACGGAATTACGTGGTGCCCTATTTAAAGTGAATGTTGTTGTCTCTAATTCCTAACCCATAAACGATAGTGGTAATTCGATAAGAGACATCATGGTATGCACCATATCTAATAGGGTGCACTTATGATGTTCGGACATACCATCACACTATGGTGTTCCAGGCGGTATTAGTTGTGAAACAATTTCCACAATGTCTTAATTGCGTGCCAAACTCGTAACTCAGATATTCATCTATATGATCATATCATAGACATTTTATCCTCTTGTCAGGACGATCTTCAACTTCACCCTGAAATTACTTGAACCTTTCAATAATTCAGACTTGTGATTCATCAAGTAAATATACTTAGCATCTACTCAAATCATCTGTGAAGTAAGAACATAACAATGTCCACTACGTGCCTCAGCACTCATTGGACTGCACACATCAAAATGTATTACTTCCAACATGTCGCTTTCTTGTTCCATCTTACTGAAAATGAGGCATTTCAGTCATCTTGCCCATGTGGTATGACTTGCATGTCTCAAGTGATTCAAAATCAAGTGAGTCCAAATGATCCATTTGTATGGAGTTTCTTCATGCATATGTACCAATAGACATGGTTCGCATGTCTCAATCTTTTCAAAAACGAGTGAGTCCAAAGATCCATCAACATGGAGCTTCTTCATGTGTTTTATACCAATATGACTCAAACAGCAGTGCCACAAGTATGTGGTACTATCATTACTATCTTATATCTTTTGGCATGAACATGTGGGTATTATTCAAATAAACAGAGTATCCGTTATTCTCCTTAAATGAATAACCATATTGCGATAAACATAATCCAATCATGTCTATGCTCAACACAAACACCAAATAACAGTTACTTAGGTTTAACACCAATCTCGATGGTAGAGGGAGCATGCGATGCTTGATCACATCAACCTTGGAAACACTTCTAACACACATCATCATCTCACCTTTAGCTAGTCTCCGTTTATTCCGCAGCTCTTTTATTTCGAGTTACTAACACTTAGCAACCGAACCGGTATCTTAATACCCTGGTGCTACTAGGAGTACTAGTAAAGTACACATTTAATATAATGTATGTCCAATACATACTTCTGTCAACCTTGCCAGCCTTCTCATCTACCAAGTATCTAGGGTAGTTCTGCTTCAGTGACCGTTCCCCTCATTACAGAAGCACTTAGTCTCGGGTTTGGGTTCAACCTTGGGTTTCTTCACTAGAGCAGCAACTGATTTGCTGTTTCATGAAGTATCCCTTCTTTCCCTTGCCTTTCTTGAAACTAGTGGTTTTACTAACCATCAACAATTGATGCTCCTACTTGATTTCTACTTTCGCGGTGTCAAACATCGCGAATTGCTCAAGGATCATCATGTCTATCCCTGATATGTTATAGTTCATCACCAAGCTCTAGTAGCTTGGTGGCAGTGACTTTTGAGAACCATCACTATCTCATCTGGAAGATAAATCCCACTCGATTCAAGCGATTGTAGTACTCAGACAATCTGAGCACATGCTCAACGATTGAGCTTTTCTCCCTTAGTTTGCAGGCTTAGAAACTTGCCGGAGGTCTTACACCTCTTGACGTGGGCACGAGCCTGAAATCCCAATTTCAGCTCTTGGAACATCTCATATGTCCTGCAACGTTTTAAAAATGTCTTCGGTGCCTCAATTCTAAACCGTTTAACATTATGCACTGAACTATCGCAACATCCACAAACGACGCTTGAGGTTCAGCACACCGAGCGGTGCATTAAGGACATAAGCCTTCTGTGCAGCAATGAGGACAATCCTCAGAATATGGACCCAGTCCGCATAATTGCTACTGTCAACTTTCAACTAAATTTTCTCTAGGAACATATGTTAAACAGTAGAACTAAAGCGTAAGCTACGACATAATTTGCAAAGTCCTTTTGACTATGTTCATGATAATCAAGTTCATATAATGAACTCCCACTTAGATAAACATCCCTCTTGTCATCTAAGTGATATATGATCCAAGTCAACTAGGCCGTGTCCGATCATCACGTGAGACGGACTAGTCATCATCGGTGAACATCTTCATGTTGATCATATCTGCTATACGACTCATGTTCGACCTTTCGGTCTCTTGTGTTCCGAGGCCATGTTTGTACATGCTAGGCTCATCAAGTCAACCTAAGTGTTTTGCTTGTGTAAATCTGGCTTACACCCGTTGTATTCGAACGTTAGAATCTATCACACCCGATCATCACGTGGTGCTTCGAAACAAAGAACCTTCGCAACGGTGCACAGTTAGGGGGAACACTTTCTTGAAATTTTAGCGAGGGATCATCTTATTTATGCTACCGTCGTTCTAAGAAAATAAGATGTAAAAACATGATAAACATCACATGTAATCAAATAGTGACATGATATGGCCAATATCATTTTGCTCCTTTTGATCTCCATCTTCGGGGCGCCATGATCATCATCATCACCGGCATGACACCATGATCTCCATCATCATGATCTCCATCATCGTGTCTTCATGAAGTTTTCTCGCCAACTATTACTTCTACTACTATGGCTAACGGTTTAGCAATAAAGTAAAGTAATTACATGGCGTTATTCAATGACACGCAGGTCATACAATAAATTATGACAACTCCTATGGCTCCTGCCGATTGTCATACTCATCGACATGCAAGTCATGATTCCTATTGCAAGAACATGATCAATCTAATACATCACATATATATCATTCATCACATCCTTTTGGCTATATCACATCACATGGCATATGCTACAAGAACAAGTTAGACGTCCTCTAATTGTTGTTGCAGGTTTTAACGTGGCTGCTATAGGTTTCTAGCAAGAACGTTTCTTACCTACGCCAAAACCACAACGTGATATGCCAATTGCTATTTTCCCTTCATAAGGACCCTTTTCATCGAATCCGATCCGACTAAAGTGGGAGAGACAGACACCCGCTAGCCACCTTATGCAACTAGTGCATGTCAGTCGGTGGAACCTGTCTCACGTAAGCGTACGTGTAAGGTCGGTCCGGGCCGCTTCATCCCACGATGCCGCCAAATCAAGATAAGACTAGTAACGGTAAGCATATTGAACAAACCAACGCCCACAACTACTTGTGTTCTACTCATGCATAGAATCTACGCAATAGACCTAGCTCTGATACCACTGTTGGGTAACATAGAAGAAATTCAAAATTTTCTACGCATCACCAAGATCAATCTATGGAGATTCTAGCAACAAGAGAGGGAGAGGATGAGCATCTTCATACCCTTGAAGATCGCTAAGCAGAAGCGTTACAAGAACGCGGTCAGTGGAGTTGTTCACGAAGCGATTCAGATCGCGGCCGAATCCGATCTAAGCACCGAACAATGGTGCCTCCGCGTTCAACACACGTACAACCCGGGGACAGCTCCTCCTTCTTGATCCAGCAAGGGGAGAGGAGAAGTTGAGGGAGAACTCCGATAACACGACGGCATGGTGGTGATGGATCTCGTGGTTCTCCGGCAGGGCTTCGCCAAGCACTACGAAGGAGGAGGAAGTGTTGGAGGAGGGAGAGGGTTGCGCCAGGGAAGAGGTGTGGCTGCCCTCCCACCCCTCCACTATATATAGGGGCAAGGGGAGAGGGGGAGGTGCCCTAGGGTTTCCCCTAGGGGGCGGCGGCCAAGCAGATTGGATCTCCCTAGGGAAAATCCTAGGGAGACTTGTCCCCCAAAGGTGGAGGATTGTCTCCCAAGCCATGTGGAGGCGCCCCACCTCCCCAAATAACGTTGGAAAGGGTGTAGGGGGCGCACCACCCCTTAGTGGGCTGGTTTGCCCCTTCCCCTTTGTCCCATGAGGCCCTCCAACACTTGCCGGGCCTCCCGAAACACCTTTTGGTCATGCTGGCCATAGCCTGGTACCCTCGGAACACTTCCGGACTCCAATACCCTTCGTCCAATATATCGATCTTCACCGCCGGACTATTCCGGAACTCCTCGTGACGTCTGGGATCACATCCGGGACTCCGAACTACCTTCGGTAACCACATACTATTTCCCATAACAACTCTAGCGTCACCGAACCTTAAGTGTGTAGACCCTACGGGTTCGGGAACCATGCAGCCATGACCGAGACGTTCTCCGGCCAGTAACCAACAGCGGGATCTGGATACCCATGTTGGCTCCCACATGTTCCACGATGATCTCATCGGATGAACCACGATGTCGAGGATTCAATCAATCCCGTATACAATTCCCTTTGTCCATTGGTATGTTACTTGCCCGAGATTCGATCGACGGTATGATCTCGTTACCGGCAAGTCTCTTTACTCGTTCCATAATGCATGATCACGTGACTAACTACTTAGTCACATTGAGCTCATTATGATGATGCATTACCGAGTGGGCCCAGAGATACCTCTCCGTCATACGGAGTGACAAATCCCAGTCTCGATTCGTGCCAACCCAACAAACACTTTCGGAGATACCTGTAGTGCACCTTTATAGTCACCCAGTTACCCTGTGACATTTGGTACACCCAAAGCACTCCTGCGGTATCAGGGAGTTACACAATCTCATGGTCTAAGGAAATGATACTTGACATTAGAAAAGCTTTAGCAAACGAACTACACGATCTTGTGCTATGCTTAGGATTGGGTCTTGTCCATCACATCATTCTCCTAATGATGTGATCCCGTTATCAATGAAATCCAATGTCCATGGTCAGGAAACCATAACCATCTATTGATCAACGAGCTAGTCAACTAGAGGCTCACTAGGGACATGTTGTGGTCTATGTATTCACACATGTATTACGGTTTCCAGTTAATACAATTATAGCATGAACAATAGACAATTATTATGAACAAGGAAATACAATAATAAACATTTTATTATTGCCTCTAGGGCAAATTTCCAACACGAGCCAGCCTGCACCGAGTATGATCCGTGCTCAAGATGGGCCACCTTCACCTAAGGATATCTCGAGGAGGGTGCATGTGGCGGGTAGGCCGATGCTACCGACTAATCTGCTCAATGCTGCAATCGGTGCTATGCGGAGTCTGCATGACAGTGTTCTTTCTTTGGAGAAGCGGCGTCTCTCCGAGAATGATGTGGCATACCCGGTTTTCATGGCCAAGGTGCCAGAGGGCAAGGGCTTTGTGGATAGCGCCATCGGGGGTACGATCGTCCTGCGGTTTGGTGACATCTTCGCTATGTTTATCCTTCATCCGCTGCACTACACCTTCGTTCGGCTATTTTCGCTGAGTATGGAGATGTGGATCATTAGAGACAAGACCTCGAACATCGTGATAGTCGACCCCTTCTACATGCGTGCCAAGATCTTGGACAGCGCTGGGGACCGGCAAGTCGCGAGTTCACACCTCAAAGGCGTCATTCTGGCAAACCCAGATAAGGATAACTTCCTCGTGCCTTACTTTCCCGAGTAAGTCATCCCCTCACCGCCCCGTAACATATGATTTCTTAGATTTCGATCGTTCTTTTTTTTCTAACATTTCGTGTTTTGTGCAGTGAGACACATTGCACACTCATCCTCTTAAGCCCAAAATATTCCATGGCCACGTATTTCGACTCGGACCGTCAGTCGAAGAAAGACTACACAAATATCAAGAAAGTTCTTGATGATGTTCTCCCCGGCTACGCCAGATCTGGAGGCACCTTTAGAAGGCCATTTCGTAGGTACGGCAAGCACATGTTCACCCACAATACGACGTTCCCCTGTGTCAAGCAGCCGCCTGGCGGTCAGAAGGATGCCTACTACGCCCTCCATCACATGTGGGCGATCATACGGGACCATAATCACCTTCTGCTACCAAATAATCTCGAAGATTGAGCCACACGCTTGTCGGCAATCCAGGACGCGAACATCAGACAAGAATTCTTTCGCATCGAGTCGGAGTTTCCGGAAATCATCCATCAAGATGTCCTTCGTACTTCGGGGCAGTTCTACCTCAGATATCAACCGTCCAACAGTAAAATAGAAACAACGCTACAAATGCAGGCTGACAACGCCCGCGATTTCATGACCATCACGAAAGACGGCGGCTTCATCCATGCTCCGGTCCCTGAGTCGAGTCGAAAATAGTGATGCTATGTAGTTCTGAAATGTCGATTAGCTCATGTTGTAATTAAACTTTAATGAACTTGTATGTCTCTTTGGTTTGGACAGTCGTTCAACTTATATGTAATCGATGCTATTTATTAATAGGACCATGAATCGTGCTATTAATGTGTTGCTTTTCTCTTCTGGTCCTTTTGTTGCATACTTATATATTGCTTATGTATTGTCTGTGAATTGCTACTAACATTTTGTTTGGCTAGTGCATAGAGATGTCGTCATATGTCGTGTACAAGGGTAAGGTTCCCGGAGTCTACGACGATTGGGAGGAGTGTTAGAGACAGGTTCACCGTTTCAGCGGTAACATTTACAAAGGGTACACCACTAGGGCGGAGGCGAAAGCTAGATACGCGCGCTATCTAGTGGGAGAGAGGAGGGAGTGTTGGAGGAACCGGATGAAGACCAGTTTCATCGCGATGATGCTCATCATGATGACCGCTGCTCTCTTCTATGTGATGGTAGTTTAGATTATCGATATCGACTTGTAATGTGAAGACAAACTCGCTAGTCGCGGTCTCGAGACTTGTAATGTTCTAACTTTGTTCGGTATTTTGAATTCGGAGACTAATATGATGAATTGTATTCGGAGACTAATCTTCTATTGTATTCGATAAATCTGTTGTTTATATATTGTGATGTCTATATTCTATGCAGTAATATGTTTTGTAACCTGTGCAAATATCAGAAAAGAAAAAAATTCCTAATATTCATACTAGTGGCGCACCACACTGCACTTTAGTGGCGTATTGCAATAAGCACACTAGTGACGCATTATCTAGAAGTGCGCCATTAGTAACCCAGAGCACAAGGTAAATATGGCCCCCTGGGAGGCATAGTAATGGCGCACCGTGTGACATACTAATGGCGCACTCCCTGGTGCGCCACTATTGTCTGGTATACTGATGGCGCACCAGGGATGCGCCATTAGTATTAATTACTAGTGGCATGATGCTAGTGACGCACCTGTAGTGCGTCATTAATGGCCAAAACTGATGCGCCACTAATTAGCCTTTTCCTAGTAGTGCAGGGAGACTTTTGTTGGGGAAAAATAAATAATCTCACTTAGGGTGTCCCATTTGTCGAGCTAGCTAGTATACATAAGTCTAAGCTAGTCAACAAGTCTTAATACGGTCGACGAAAGTCCAACCTAGCCAAGAAGGATTAAGACCAATCCAAGAAAGTCCAAGAAAGTAGCAATAGTAACATTCTGAAGAATGGGCAAAATAATGGTCAAAGTGGACAATGAAGAGAAGAAGCAAAGAAGCACAAGCCCAAGCCTAAGCAGAAAATCCTCATATGGTGGAGCGAATCCCCATTCACGAGGCACGACTCTCCTCCTAGCTCACTCAACTAGGAGCCATTGGACTAATGGACCAAAGTTTACCTAGTTCTAGCATCCCATCAGGTGCTCATATTTAGCACTTAAGGTGCCAAGAGGCCCTTATAGCGCAGATTGTGCCGCCCAATCTCACTCGACTCGCTCTCTGCACCGCTCAGTCGATGCATTTTTTTTAGCATGTTCCTATCATACTATCGGTTGCTCGCCAGCCATTCACCCGTCTCACTAGTACACCACTCGGTTCATTGCATATTTTGGGATCAGGAAAACCAACTATCAGTTTTTTGTGCTATTGTTGAAAATGTTGGTGAAATCATGAATTGTTTAAAACTCCAAAATTTTAGAAACATGATTTGTTTAAAACTCCAAAAAAATGTTCATGATTTGTTTAAAACTCCAAAATTTTAGAAAAAAACATGAATTGTAAAAAGTTGAGAATTTTAAAAAAATATTCATAAATTTGACAAAATGTTCACATATTTCAAAATATTCATAAATTTTAAAAAAAGGGAATTCCAAAACTATATTTACATATTATAAAATATTCATGGATTTATAAAACAAAATAAAAAGGATTAAGAATAGATCAAACTAGATAAAACTAAGAGAAAACACACATAAAATAAAAAATCCAGCTCAAAGAACATTCTAGAAAGTCCCCAAAACAAGAAATCTTAGTGTCGTCCCATACATGGGCTGCCCTATTACAGAAGAACATTCTTCACGAGGGGTGTGCGCCTTTTACCACAATAACATTGTATCTTGAGCCTAAACTGCCAAGTCGGATTTTCCCATCCCACCTCGTATCGCAAAGGTAGCCATGGGCCTTTGTAAATCATTTCACCTTCACTTGAACACGCTCAAGGGGGAGGCACTAGAGCTCTTGTGCATATTAATAGCCCAAAGCTGCCTCTAGAGTCGAGTCCAAGGAGTCGTGTACGACTCGGATTGGCCTCGGTCAAGAGTTTGGGAGAGGGTTTCAAGGAGTCGTGCACAACCCAGAGACTACAATATTTAGCCCAGAGGCCCTCCTAACGTAGGACTAGGTCACGCTCCCACGGGGCGACTAAATATATTCAGAAACATTGTAGTGCCACTTTAGGTGTACGTCGACTTTTTGCTATAAGGTCGTCATACACATCCTTTTTTTTTTTGAAAAGGGGCGCTATTAATTAAAAGATTTAAGCATTACACCCGGCCTCTGCATAGCTAAGATGCACACAGCCAAAAAATATCCTCTCAGTTCAAAAGAAAAATAATAAAAAAGGCGAAATACAAGGAAAACATGTAGTATGCGTATAACGCCTAAGCGGAGGTGGGCCAATCCTAAGATCATGCTGCCACCCATGTTGGGTAAAAGTATCCCTCGCCGTAGCCTCCAATCATGTACATACCTCCATAAACAGGTCTCGATTCTCCACACGTTGTAGAGAGGACCATAAACGAAGAGTCCCGGTACATCTGTAAAGAACCTGCATAAGAGAAGTACTTTTATCGTTAAAAACCTTATCATTTCTACAGAGCCAAAGCGACCAAATAACGGCAAGGGCTCCCACCCTGAGAAGGGTTCTAAACCTGTGATCAATCCCAAGTAGCCAGTTGCCAAATACATTAGCAACGCTACAAGGAGGATACAAGCCAGAAGCTATTTGGATGACTGACCATATAGAACGAGCCAATTTGCATTGGAAGAATAAATGTTTTATTGTCTCATCGTGGTGACAAAAGACACATTGTGGACTTCCATGACAATTCCTCTTAATAAGGTTATCTTTAGTAAGAATGACTCCACGACGAAGATACCATGCGAAGATTTCATTCTTAAGTTGTATCTTCATCTTCCAGATCTTCTTGTTATTATCAACTGGCACATCAGACTGGATTATCGCTCTATACATAGACTACACTGAGAATTGTCCATTCCCATGTAGGTTCCATTGGAATACATCAGACCTATGTGACAATTGCACCGTGGACAACCGCTGGAGCAGGATGTTCCACGATTGTAGTCTGGGTCCAAATAAATCCCTTCTGAATGTCACATTTGCCGGAAATGATTCCATTACCGGTCATACACGTCCTTGCTAACACTAATTTGATTACCGTCGATCTACTAAGGGTACCCCTTGTCAAAAGTTGTTTTCACTACAACAACAAATTTGGCATTGATCGAACTACTAAGGGATGTCTAGCTCTCACAATTACCTCATTGTCTTGTAGAGATCTCCTCTATTCTGTGAGGCTTGCTGTTGGCCAGCCTCCACCTTGCAACTATGTTGTCAATGAACACCGGTACAACATAGGCTACTACGTTCCTGATGACATTAACCCTCCATTGCCATATTTATGAAGACCATTCAACATCTGGAAGGCAACAAGGGATGTCACTTTGGAATGTGTCAAGAAAGCCATGAGAAAGAATGTTGAGAGGGCTTGTGGGGCATTCCAAGCTTGCTTTGCTATGCTCTGTGACCCTGTTGAGTATTGGGACCAAACTATATTATGGAGATTATGATGACATGTGTGATCTTGCACAAATAGTTATCTAGGGTGAGACATGTCAATTGGAGAACTATGACTACTATAAGTGTGTGTGCACTTTGTTGCTCCGCAAGGCTTAGATGATAATCTTAGCACAATATGAAAATAGTATGATATATACTTTGGCGTTCCATTATGGAAAATTGGGCATGAGTGCTAGTGTGCCACAATATTTCCATAAAATAACTAAGCATGAGAAATCAAATAATTTGTTCATGTACATGGTTTACTGGTACGAAATACAATTACATGAGGTTGTTCCCTTCCACACTAAAATATCATCTTGTCTCGGAATTGTTCACAATAATTCTTATCCAAGAAAATGAGATGATATGTGTATACTCAAGCCACACATGCATTAAGGCCGTAAAAGAATACTTGCGGTATCCAAATGTGTTAAATAGAACTAGATATTTGCAAATTATCTACACCCACATCAATTTAACAATTGCTTCGCCATTTGATACTTTGAAAGTGAAAATTCCATAGGACCACACAACTAGACAAGAACATCAAAACAATGGACCAATAAAAGAAGGACGGTGCTTAATGCATTAAAACTGGGTATAAAACTTCATGTACTACCAAAGTCTTGCTTCTCAACCACTTTCATTATTACTCAACCAACAATAACAAAAATACTAGGGATAAAAAATGTAAGAGCGTATGGAGATGCTGAAGTTAACTCATACATAATGTTTCATACCAAGTAGAGAAGAGGAAACAAACAAATGTCTCTACCATCCATGTTACACACTAGTGCAGAACCGGGATTTAGCACCAGTTCGTAAGGGCCTTTAGTGCCGGTTCTCCAACCGGCACTAAAGGATGGGAATTAAAGGTCCCCCCCCCCTTTAGTACCGGTTCGGCACGAACGGCCACTAAAGGGCCACCACGTGGCACGAGCCAGGGCCGGGTGCGGGGAGACCTTTAGTACCGGTTGGTAACACCAACCGGTACTAAATGTTTGGGGGGTTTGTTTTATTTTTCATTTTTCCTTTAGTTTTGTGTTTTCAATTTAATTTAGAGATTGTTTTTACATTATAATGAGTTGCTAAATCATTAGGTGAAAGTACCGCAGATTAGTTTCAACTGGATGCATGCATGGATCCTAGCTAAGTGATCAAAGTATATATGCCATATCCACATTACTTGATCACTTATATTAGGTGAGCAAGTAATATGGATATGGCATATACTTGATCACTTAGCTAGCTAGGACCCATCCAGTTGAAACTAATCTGCGGTTTCTTTCATAAATGATATAATAACTCATCATCATCATATTAATATAAAAACTATTGCATCATATATCATCACCAACAAGTTAACGATATACTAGCTAGCTAAAAATAATTATAGTCGTCATTACCACTATTTAATCATCATAGTCATTACCACTATCTAATCACCACAAATACTAGCTTAAAGAAGAAACATTCACTTGTACCAGAAGGAAATATATCATCGAGTTCACACTACTAGGGAAAAGCCTATACACAGAATCATAGCAGCAGCGCGGCTCAAAAATGAGCGCTGCTGCTAACTAGTAGTAGCGCATGCTTTGTAAACTCGCTGCTGCTAAGGATTTAGCAGTAGCGCGGTCGGCTTAAAACGCGCTGCTACAAATATCGACCGGCGGTGTTCCCCTAACTCTAAGTAGCAGTAGCGCGGTCGCGCGAACCGCGCTACTCCTAAATATGTAGTAGTACCGCGCTTTTCCCGAGATCGCTGCTGCTAAATTTCAAATTGCCACACTTTTTTGTCCCAGTTAGCAGTAGCGCCGTACCACAAAGCGCGCTGCTGCTAATTCCTTAGCAGCAGCGCGTTTTAGATCCCGCGCTACTGCTAACCCGCACCAACCCAACACCTTTCCCCACCCGTCCCTCCCCTCCCCCTCCTCTCCTTTCCTTCCCCTACCTCCCCCTCCCCCTCCTCTCTTCCCTTCCCCCTACCTCCACCACATGCTCCCACTCTCACTCTTCTTCTTCCTCAATACTTCTCCCCCATTACTCTCTCTCTTCTATCCACCTTTCTCTCTCTTCATTACTCCTACATAACTACACCACCTCCATTAATGCATCTCCTTTCTCTTTTTCCTTCCCCCTCCACTAGTTGAAGTTATCTCCTCCCAAATTAGGTAGCTAGGTAGATGTACGATTTAATTAAGTGACCTATTTGCCCCCTAACTAGATCTATCTTTGTCAAGAAGAGGTTTGTGCACTTTTGATCTCCCTACAACATCATCTCCACCGTGTGCTCGATCTTGATCGAGATAGAGGTGATGAAAATTTCATGCTTTTGCAAAATGGAAATATGTTTATGTGTGTGTGATATGTTTGTGGAAATTGTGTGTGTGGCATGAGTTGACGCCGCCAAATTGTGCTTTTGAGTTGCCTATGTTTTGCTGAAATGTCGATTTATTTCCGTTTCGGCGAATTCCGGGCAAACTCTAGATCCATATATGTCCTATTTTTAGGGAAGTCATGCCAAATTTTTTTATGACTTTGATGCATGCATGCATTTTTATAATCAATTTGTTTATTATTACCGTGCAGAGTTGACGATGGTCAGTGGAACGATGGTGGACAGGTGGTTGCGGTCGGCGGTGCAGGACATGAAAGAAAATAACCGGACAGAGGTTTTATGTCCGTGTCGAAAATGCAAAGGAATAGTTTGGCTCGACCCCCATGACGATGGTCGTGTCGAAGCGCACCTGCACATGACTGGTTTCATGGATGGCTATACTCGGTGGATAATTTAAGATGAGGATGACGATGTTGAGGATGCCGACGGGGCAGGCAATGATGACACGGGGCAAGACGAAGAGATGATCGATAATGGCGGCGGGGAAGAGGCCGGACATGGCGGCGGAGAAGGGGCCGGACATGGCGGAGGAGAAGGGGTCGGACATGGCGGCGGAGAGAACGACATGGACTCCATGCAGCAGAGTTCGTCGGTACTAAGTTCAATTGTGCGGGACCCTCATGTTCAAGCATTGCTTCGCAAGGAGACGAGTACTGAGAGAGCTGCTTCTAGAGAGGAGGCTAAGCTAGAGCAACTGGTTGTATCCTTGAACACTCCATTGTATGATGGTTGCAATCCTGAGGTGACCCGCTTGAGTTTCACGCTCCAACTCCTGAAGATGAAGGCTAAAAACAAATGGACCGACACTAGCCTCGATGAGCATCTCAAGTACCTAAAGGATGTTCTTCCCGCGGGTAATCTATGTCCTACTAGTGTTGATGAGGCCAAGAAGATCATGTTCCCTCTTGATCTGCCACATGTTAGATACCATGCATGCATCAACGATTGCATAATTTATCGGAAGGAGCACGCGGAAAAGACAAGCTGTCCGGTGTGCAATGCTTCTCGATACAAGAAGGCTGGGAAGAAATGTCCCCAGAAAGTAGTATGGTACTTACCGATCACTCCCCGTCTCCAGAGGTTTTTTGTAGATCCAAAGGAAGCTAAGCTAATGCGCTGGCACGCGGAGAGGAAGAAGCCCGACGATGGAGATGATCCGAAGCTGAGACACATGAAGGATGGAAGCTAGTGGAGAGCGTTGAACAACTTCTATCGGTATTTTGAATGTGATGCAAGGAACATCGTGCTCGGTGTGTGTACCGATGGCATGAATCCGTTTGGCAACCAGAACACCAACCATAGCACATGGCCCGTGTTTGTATGGATGTAGAACCTCCCCCCCTGGTTGTGCATGAAATCGAAGTACATTCACATGAGCATGCTTATTCAAGAGCCAAAACAACCAGGAAATAATATTAATTTGTATTTGGGGCTACTTTAAGAGGAGTTAGACACGTTATGGAAAACTCCGGCCAAGACATGGGAAGCCAGCAAAGGTGAGTATTTCAAGATGAGAGCCGCGCTGATCATGACAGTGCAGGACTATCTCGGTTACGGATATGTGGCAGGCCAGGTGTGCCATGGATATTGCGGATGCACGCGGTGCATGGATGATACGACGTCTCAGCAGCTAACGTCAAGGAAAGATGGCGGGTCTGGGAAAATCGTGTACATGGGGCATCGAAGATGGCTTGAACAGGACGACCCATGGAGAAATCGTGGAGATCTATTCAATGGTCACGCTGAGCACCGAGGACCTCCACATAAGCGGAGCGGTGCCGAAATTGATGAGTTGTTGAAAAACTGGAAGGAGTGCCCCGCACCGGGAAAGACGATGAGAAAGGCGCCGGAGCCGCTGCTGAAGGTATGGAAGACGAGGTCTATGTTCTGGGACTTGGAGTACTGGCACAAACTCGATACACCTCATTGCCTTGATCAAATGCATATCTGTAAGAATGTCCTTGAGAGCTTGCTCGCAACACTGATGAACATGCCGGATAAGACCAAGGATGGGCCGAAGGCAAGAAAAGACTTGCAAGATTTGAAAATCAGGGAAGATCTGCACATGCCGCTCCGTAAAATGTCAGACGAGACAGAGACGGAGACAGAGGCACGGGAGAAGAAGGGCAAGAAAGTAAATAAAGAGGATTATTGCCCCCCTTCTAACTTCACCTTAAGTCAGGCTGAGATCAATCAATTCTTTAAGTGCCTTACCGGAGTCAAAGTTAGTTCCGGTTACTGTGGCAAGATAAGCAGATATCTAGACACGGACAAGAAAAGGTTCAGCGGGATGAAGTCTCATCACTGTCATGTGATGATGACGTAGATACTACCTGTTGCCCTTAGAGGGATAATGGACAAGAACGTCCGTGACACGCTTATTGGTCTCTGCAACTTTTTCGACGTCATCTCTCGAAAGTCGATCAGTGTGAAGCAGCTCCAAAGGCTACAGGAAGAGATTGTTGTGATACTGAATGAGCTTGAGATGTACTTCCCGCCCGCGTTCTTCGACGTGATGGTGCATCTGTGTGTCCATATTGTGGATGACATAATAGACCTAGGGTCGTCATTCCTGCACGACATGACGCCGTTTGAGAGGATGAATGGGATCATCAGAGGATTCGTTCGTAACATGTCCCGTCCGGATGGAAGCATCGTCCAGGGCTATTTGGCACAAGAGTGCATCTCTTTCTGTGAGAATTTTCTATATGGCGCAGACCAGCCGCCTGGTGTTAGTGTTGGTTTGCCCGTTAACAAGCACGATGGGAGGCTTGAAGGAGATGGTCACTGCAACGGTCGCAGGGAACTGCACGTGGCATACTCAGATCGACGCAGCGACTTTGACAGAGCAAACTTGGTAGTGCTACAACACCTAGACGAGGTAGATCCTTTCGTGGCACTGCACAAAGAAATTATCGCAAAGAAGTATCGTGACCAGGGGGTATGCAGGACGGATGCCGAAGTTACTAGAGAGCACAACTCCACTTTCCTGCATTGGTTCAAAGAGCATATTATTGCTAATCCCCCGGAGGAGGGCTCTAAGGACGGATTGCTCATATACGCCTTAGCACGTGGCCCCTCGCCCAACCTCGTAACCTATCAGGCATATGATATCAACGGATACACGTTCTACATGGAGGCCAAAGATATGGACAGTGATGATCAGAACTCAGGGGTGACGATGGAATGCATGACCGGCAGCGACAACGGCGCAACTGAACGATTTTATGGAAGGGTCGAGGAGATCTGGGAGCTTGACTACTCTGGACTGCACAACATGATGATGTTCCGTGTCAGATGGGCTAAGAATGTTGAAAGAGAAAGCCGGATGTTCACTACCATGACTATACCCGACGCCAAGAGCGCTACCGTGAACGCTATCGCAAAAAACAAGCCATGGGTACACGCTAAGCACGTGACACAGTGCTTCTTCATAACTGACCCGCGCAATCCCAGCCGTGTTGTCGTGAGGAGAGGCAAAAGGAACATCATTGGAATGGATGGAGTCGCCAACAATGAAGACTATGATCAGTACGGCAACCCAATGAGGGAAGATGACGATGATGATGAAGTATACGTCAAAAGAAGAATCAATACTACATTACCTAAGAAAAATCATACTCCATGGAAAAGGCAAAGTCACAATGAGGGGCTCAATTATTCTTCGACGAACAAGAAGGGAAAGAAGCTGATTCAAAAACGAAAACGTCAGCACTGAGGAAATGTATGTTATCGGTCCAATGATGTGTAATATATATATTTGTTCCTATTTTGTATACACACTTAGCCATTATTATGCATGGGTCCAATGATGTGTAATATATATGTTCCTATTTAGCATACATATTTAACCGTCAAATGATGCAATATATATCGCCCTCCCTTCGTTCACTGCCCTCGGGAAATAAAAGTGGGATAAAATAAAGGAAAAGAAAAAGGAAAACTGGCAGTAGCGACGGTAGTAGCAGCGCGTTTTGCATAAACCGCTGCAGCTACTGAATTTAGTAGTAGCGCATTTTGCCTAAACCGCTACAGCTACTGATGTTAGTAGCAGCGCGTTTTGACATAATGCGCTACTGCTACGTCAACTTAACCCAAAATTCTCACTCGCCCTGCTTCATCCCACCATTTCCCCCCAAATCCCCACTCTCTCTCCCCCGTCGCACCACCGCGCCCGACCCGGCCCCGGCGCTCGCCCCCGACTCCGCCGGCGCCGGCGCTAGCCCCCGACCCCGGCGCTCGCCCCCGTCCCGGCCCTCGACCCCGACCCCGGCGCCGGCGCTAGCCCCCGACCCCGCCCCTCGCCCCCGACCCGGCTGGCCCTCGCCCCCGACTCCGGCACCGGCGCTCGCCCCCGACCCCGGCGCGCTCGCCCCCGACCCGTCGGCCCTCGCCTCCCTCCTCTCCCCTGCCTTCCGTCGTCGGGCCTGCCTCCTCGCCCCTGCACTCTCTGTAAACCCCCCTCTCTCTGCTAGGGTTCTTCGGTTATGTTAATTAATTAGGTTATCTATTTAGTTATGAATTTAGCTAGGTTTCAAAATTAGCTGAATTTATATGCAAATTTGAACTGGACATGTGATATGTGCATATGTCATGTTTTGGACATGTCATGTTTGGAAAATGATCCGAGTGGCCTATGTTACGCCGGAATGTTGATTTATTTCCGTTCCGGTGAATTTCAGGCGCTCGATATGTCCATTTTTTAGCAAAGGTCATGCCGAAATTTCCCGTGAATAAAGGCATGATTTGTGCTACATAGTTGGCATATCGAGTGCTGGCACATAGATTTCTTTTTATGTCATTTCTCATTTATTCATACTTTTAGAAATAAATGAGGCCACTTAATCATAGGAAACATGTCGAACAACGAAGAAACTGGGCCTTCTGACCAAGATGCAGATGAGATGGATTATGAGGGTGAACAAGAGTACCTCGACTATTTGACTGCTAAGCAAGGTTTGCAGGTCGGCCTCGATGATGGTACTGACGCCGACATCGACACCGACGGCGCCGGCACCGATGGCGGCACCAAGACCGGTGGGAAAGGTACCGGCGGGGAAGGTACCGGCCCCGATGCCGCTACCGAAAAGAGGAAGCATAAGAAGCAGAGGATACGAAAACCTAACAAACTAGGGATTGGACGACTTGTGATCACAAAGATGGCACCTGGCAAGCTTGAGCCGTTAGAGCCGGAAGAACCTCGCAAGTGTTATGGGAACCAAGTAGGATGCATCCTACGGGAATGCGCGAGCATCAACAACGATGACTTAAGGAGTAAAGAACATTTGACGCAGTTGCTCCTAACGAAGTTGCACAAGAGATGATCCGAAGATGAAAAAGATTAACAATCACGCCATGGGCATGTTCAGCAATGATTTGGCCTCCTGGAAAGGGAGGGTGAAACGAGCTATTGAGGCTGATGAACCCCTGTCCAAGATTGTGGAGGAAAATCCGACACTTACGAAAGAGGAGTTCGAAAAGTTCAAGGACACTTGCGCTACCGAGGCAGCCAAGGCTAAGGCTGCGAAATTCAAAAGCCTTCAGCAAAGGAACACGGGGAAGCATCGCCTCGGAAGCCGTGTCTACCTCGGTAAAAGGCCCATATGGGATAAGGAGGACGCGGAACGTGAAGCCGCGGGTCTCCCAGACCCCTTCGCGAAGTTCACCAACCCCTTGGAGCATGACTTCATCAGGGCCCGCTACAAGTGGGGCAAGGAGAAAAAGGTTTTTTACACGGACAAGATCACGAGGAAATTGATTAGACTACTGGAGAAGCAACACCGGCTTGCAGCCGAAAGCCCTACTTCTCCGATGAGGCCCAAATGGGACACCCCTCTCAACCGGGCCTTGAACGAACTTAAGGGACTCCCTTTGGACCAGCGGCCGCAATATGGTCGTGTGCACGGCGCTGGAGACGGCGCCACGTGGAAGGTGTTTTACAACGACGGCCCGGAGGCCAAGAAGCAGAAAAAGAAGTTTAGTCAGGCGGACATCAACGCAAAGGTGAAGCTTGCGGTCGAGAAAAAAGCAGCTGAGGACGCGAAAAAAGCAGCCGAGGGCAAATATGAGTTGCTACAGCACGTAGTCAATGCAGCTGTAACTGCCTGTAGAAATGATTTCGCTACTAACTTGGTTCCAGTTATCATCAACTGGGCGAAGGAAAATCCAGACAAGACGGTACATGATTTCCCGATGCCCAGTTTCGTCGCGAGCAACTCCATAAACAACAACACCATCGCACCATCACTTGCTCAAGCAACCGGGCCTCCTCTCGCAGCCGCTCCCACTCATAGCAGCCCGTCCTCAGTCTCAGGCGCGCTAGGTGGGCCTTCGTCTTTGGCTGAGCTCGACGCCGTCACGGTAATTACATGTCGCACCAACATATATATATATATATATATATATATATATATATATATATATATAGATAATATTCCATTTTTGTTGCCTTTCGGTTGTTTTACGCCACAGACATATGTGTTTGCAGGCGAAAGAAACCCCGTGCACCATACTCTACTTGATCAAAGGCCAGAAGGTGGACGTGGGAAAGGGGATGATAATGGACCCCTCTCAACGCACGTTCCACAACCAGCCGATCCCCGCTGGGCACTTCAGGGTTAGCTTGACCAGTGTGAAATCGGGGCACGAGGATTTGCCTCCTCCAGTACAGCCTGTGGGAGCGGACGACGAGACCCCACCGCGGATTGGAAGCTGCAAGGGTTGGGTGCTGCTATGGCCGAAGAATCTTATTCGTCTGAAGCTGGCCGAGAGCACACCAATAACTACCACACATCAACAAGCATGTGCGGAGACCACCACCCCGCCTACGCAATTACCAGCTCCTGTAGTGTCGGGTGAGAGCGGCAGACGACATGATGAAGGGGGTGCAATAGTATTGGCTGATGTAATTTCTCCTGTAGAACAGAGAATGGATGATGAGACAGAGGTCGACACTATGGATTACCTCAATACAAACGCATATGACTGTGACATAGATATGATGAGTCAACCATATGACGAATCGGGCTATCAACTTGCTAATGAGGATATGGATGATATGCCCGGGCAGGGTCGTACCATGGATTGCAAAAAGTCTCTCTTCATGAAATCCTCACAGGACACGCCTGAAGATGCTGCCTCAACACAGGCTCAACTAGCCGGGCACGAGGGTCGTACATTACTTAGCCCGGGAACACTGGGGCAGGGGTTAAGGAAGGGTCTGGAAGGTGTGCCCAAGAAAAAGGAGAGGAAGAGATCGGGGAAGGTAACTGCCTCCAAACAAGCCAGAGCACACAGCAGCCAGACGATGCATTCTGAAGAGCGTGTACCCGTGAAAGGTGCGGTCATGTTCCATCTCACGGGCGAGCCGATGCTACCGCCTAAACCGCTGGAGGCACTATCAGGGGATCTCAGGAGACTGGACGACCATGTGTTGTCGACTGAGAAAAGCCTACTAGCCTTAAAGGATCCAGGATATCCGACATACACGGCTCGTGTGCCTGAGGGGAAGTGCTACATCGACACACGGCCTGCGGAGGTGTTCTTCCTGCGGCTTGACCATATCTTTGAGATGTTTCTAGCAAGGCGGCTTGATTTTACTATCGTCCGCCTTTTTGCGCTACATATGAGCTCTGTCATGAAGAGTGAAGAAGTCTCGCAAATCTGTGTGGCGGATCCGTACTACATGCACGAGTCTTTCTTGAGTCTCGGCGACTTTGATCGTGAAACTGCTAGGGAGTACCTCCAAAACTTCATGGTACAGAATAAGGACAGGGAAATTGTCCTCGTGCCTTATCATCCAAAGTAAGTCAGTTCCGGACAACCCTTTAGTACATTTCAATCATTCCTTCTCTCTCATATGGGGAATAATTTGAGGTGTCTTTTCCCCGCAGCAATGGGCGCGCCGTCCTTATCGTTCTTTACCCGCAAGTCTCCCACGCCGTGTATTTTGACCCTTCCAGAGACTACGAGAAAAAGGACTACACCCACATAATGAATATTCTAGATGATGCTCTCCAAGGCTTCAGCTTTAGAGGTGGCCATGTGTAGATCAAGAAACAAAGGAACAAGAAGATGGGTTTCGCACATAAAACTAACTTCTCCTGCATCCATGTCCCAAAACCAAGCAAGAAGGATGGATTCTACATCGTCCATCTCATGATTCAGTTCAACACGGATCACCAAAAGCTTCGCATTAACAGTAGAAATGATGATCATATCCACAAGTGGCTAGAATCTCATGGAGAAGCGAATTATAAACTTAGAGATGACTTCTTTCGCATCCAAAGCGACATTGCGACGATCATCATGAAAGAAGTCGTCGATGAGAAGGGGATGTTCCACCACGGCCCTATATCGCAAGCTGACGTCCGAACTCGCATAGGCATGCAACGTCTAGACCTCACGCCGTTCAAGAAGATAGGGTTCGTCCTCGATGATATGGAAGGATGGAACTTCTAGTGATTTATGATGCCGATGATGATGATATGTGTCGGTGGAACTTGTATACTTTTTGTAGCGATGAAACTTTGTGATGTCCATGGTCCCTGCCGAACTTGCGTAACGCTACTTTGTTAGTTTGCGTACGATGACCTGCGTACCTCTAGTTAATTAATTTGCGTACTATATATGTTGCATCTAGTTGCTAACCCTTTCTTTTTCGGTGTTGCTCTAGTATATTTTGTTGCATATATATGATTGTACATCCTCTTCATGAACATGCATCTCTAACAAGTACCTAGTTTCTTGATGGCGAGATGGAAATGCTATGTCATGTACAAAGGGAAGGTTCCGGGGGTGTACAACGAGTGGCATGAGTGTCAGGCGCAAGTGAATGGGTTCACGGGCGCCAAGCATAAAGGCTTCAAAAGCAGACAAGAAGGAGAAGCTAGTTACTTGAGGTTCACGCTAGCGCGAGAGAGGACTCGTAACTGCCACCTCATGTACTGCATAGTTCCGCTCTCACTCATAGTGATAGCACTTCTTGCGTATACCTTTGTTTAGATGGATGACGTTGTTGTAGTTGCAAGTATTCGAGACTTGCATGTATCGCTATTTTCGAGATGATGACAAGATATCACTTTGCGTTGGATGATGATTATGATGAGACTATTTGTATGTACATGCTATGATTATATTTGTGGTCTCGCAGGCATTTGTATGTGTATCATGATGACATTTCTATGTGCTAAAGATTCTTCTACAAAGCCTGTTCAAATACAAAACAAATATGCCAAAAAAAAACTACTTAAATTAGCAGTAGCGAGTGTATAAAAGTTAGCAGCAGTGCCTCGGTAGCAATAGCGCATCCAGGCAAAGCGCGCTAGCGCTACTAGCAGTAGCAAGCGTCCTCTAACCGCGCTGCTGCTACACTTGTGTAGCAGTAGCACGTGTGAGCACGCGCTACTGCTATGCGTTAGCTGTAGCGCCTTATTAGTAGCGCGTGTACCCGCGCTACTGATACATCTAAAACCCGCGCTGCTGCTAGCCTTTTCCCTAGTAGTGTCAACATGGTCGTGATTATAAGCATTCATATATAAGACCACAAAAGCAAATCACTCTTTGAGATTAAGTGCAGGACGAAGAACACAGACATGAGAGGACAAGTACTAAGAGCATGCTAATCACTGCTGCTGCTCTCTCTCAGGTAAAATAGCATAGAACATGTATAGCTCTCCTGATTCATCATATTGGAGCATGCAGATGAACCTGTCTCCTAATCATGGGCTGCACTTCTGATTGCTGCCCCTAGTACTTCTCTGCGATCGTGGACAATTTTGCTCTAGTCTTTCACTATTAAGAATTCCTTGCTATTAGGAATCCTGGATGCACTAAAGTGCCTTGTAGGATGTCTCGGTCGTAAGCTAACCATTCTCATGCGACCTTTAGTCTCGATCCACTGAGGCACAACATTCATCAGGAGTTCCTGTTGAAGAACATCGTAAAGTAACATACTTAGCAATGAAGTTTAGCTTAAAAAATAATGCATGCAAAAGATGCACTGAGGAAAAATAGTAAAAATCTTACTATCTTTCCTAAATAGATGTGACCGTAGTTCAATACGATCACTATTGGTCGCACATTTTGAGTACTAAGATTTTCAAATTCAGGAAAATAATGTCTCTTGACAGCATCGAGATCCTCGCAGTTTAGTTCAGCCCCGGGACAGTGGACGGTCCTGTCTACCAAGCACTGGACATGTTTGCTTGAATGGAAATAAGCTGTCAATAGAAATTAGTTGTCAACTATTTTTGGAAAAACAATATTGAAGACATAAATATGGTTGAGAAACTCACATAATTGTAGAACTGGAGGCGTCTGCACATCAACCCAAATGTCTCTATTACCTTCAATATCATCTTCGGAATGAATATCAAAGGTGATAAACATATCAGGCTCAAATATATAAGCCTTGCATAGTGCTTGCCAAGTTTTGCATTCAAAATTGGTCTAGGTGTCCTGATTGTATAATTTGACTTTGAAGGTATAACCATGCTCGGTCTTCAAATAAACTCTCTTTACCTCCATAATTTTGTTAGGACTGAAACCTATTTATCCAAGACAAAAATTCTTGCATGGCAGGGGATATGCTAGTAGAATAGTGAAAATTTAAAATAATAAGTTGAAGTAAATGAAGCATATATATAAGTCAAGCTTAATTACGAAAAAGACTTGTCATTGTGACTTACTGTATGCACTTCGAAGATCTCATCCAGCTTGATGCTGAAGCGCCTATCATCAACTAGGAATTTTTTGTCGCACAGGCTGCGTTGGTCTTTGTAGTTTTCGCACATAATGAAATCGTTTTCGTCGTCAGACGACATTTCCTATGTTCATAGCTGAAACATTAAACACTTATTAGTTATATTAATTCAACTAATTAAACTAGTTCTATTAATTCAACTAGCTAGTTCAACTAAGCACTTACTAAAAATATACATAAATAAAGTAGCTCCTAATTCAACTAATTCAACTAACTAGTTCGACTAATTCAACTAATTCAACTAAAATAGTTCTATTAATTTTCTGACTAAAAATTAAAGTAGCTAGTTCTATATACTAAAATTTTAATTAGATGATCAAATCTCATATACCTAAATTTAATATATACCTAATTCATCTAACATTAATATAAATTCATCTATAACTAAAAGTATAAAAAACCTAACTTATCTAACATTATATAATTCATATATAATCTAACATTTATATAATCTAACATTTATATAATCTAACATTTTGACATTAAACATTTGTGTGTGTGTTTGTGTGTGCGTGTGTGCATGTGCACAGAGGCCGGCGGCGAGCGGCAGGGGGAGGCCGGGGCGCGTGGTCGATCAATCTTACAGCGGGGCAACGGCGGGACGAGCGCGACGGGGGCGGCGACGAAGGCGACGGGAGCGGCAATGGGGGCGGCGACGACAGCGACGAGGGCGGCGACGGGGGCGGCGCACGGACGGGGGCGGCGACGACGGCGACGGGGGCGGTGACGGGGGCGGCGCGGGGACAGCGTGACGAACAGATGAAGATGATAACTGAAATTTTCGTAAGTGCTGCTTATATAGGGGAGGCCTTTAGTACCGGTTGGAGACAGGAACCGGTACTAAAGGTCAAATTTGGCCAGGCCAAGCGGTGGGAAGCGACCCCCTTTAGTACCGATTTGTGGCTCCACCCGGTACTAAAGACCCGCCCTTTAGTGCCGGTTGCAGCCACGAACCGGTACTAAAGGTGGTGCACTCTCGTTCTGCGGTGCACAATGTTTAGACCCACCTCGCCGAGCAAAGGGAAGCCGCACTGGTTTATAAACCTAGCCACGGCTGCTCTTTCGAGCTCCTATCTAATGCAGGCCTCTGGGCCTAACTTTGCCACGCTGCCCTATGAGCATGCCGGGCCTTATGGGCCTACATATGCATGCCCAAGGCCAAGAAGGCCCACTGGGCAGCACGGAAATAATTTTTTTCATATAGTTTTTTTTCTTTTGTGGTTTATATATTTTCTTCTATTTATTTCTGAGTAGTTTTTTGTTGTATTTAGAGTTTCTTATATTTAATATTAGTATGTTTTATCATTATATTCAAATTTGTAGTGATTTTTCAGAGTTCATTTTGTAGTGCTTTTAAATTTCACGGTCATTTAGCTCTCAAAACAAATCAGTAAATGCATCGAAAATAGAAAATTATGTCAGAAAGGGTTGAAAGTTGATGACATGGATTTGAATCGTGCATCTGAACGTAAAAAAAGTCCGGAGTTGTAATAAGTTATTAAAATATTGAATAGCCGGTGTAACAGATGAGTTTTCGTCCGAAACCCTCATACTTCGACAGAGATTGTCCAGTTTGTACACGAAGTGCATCCAGTTTTTGCC
Organism: Triticum timopheevii; assembly: GCA_963921465.1. Lineage (NCBI taxonomy): Eukaryota > Viridiplantae > Streptophyta > Magnoliopsida > Poales > Poaceae > Triticum > Triticum timopheevii. Next base: position 420,421,249 of record OY997262.1, read on the forward strand.
GTAACCCTCTCTACTTTTTTGCACATCCTATGCGGGTGAAATGATGATACCTTGCCAAGTTTTAACCTTTTCAGAGTTCATTTTGTATTGTTTTTCAATTTCACGGTCATTTAGCTCTCAAAACAAATTAGTAAATGCATCGAAAATAGGAACTTATGTCAGAAAGAGTTGAAAGTTGATGACGTGGATTGGAATTGTGCATCTAAACGCAAAAAAGTCCGGAGTTGTAATAAGTTACTAAAATATTGAATAGCCGGTGTAACAGATGATTTTTTGTCTGAAACTCTGATACTTCGAAAGAGGTTGTCCAGTTTGTACATGAAGTGCATCCAGTTTTTGCCGTAACCCTCTCTACTTTTTTGCACATGCTATGCGGGTGAAATGATGATACCTTGCCAAGTTTCAACCTTTTCAGAGGTCATTTTGTAGTGCTTTTCAATTTCACTGTCATTTAGCTCTCAAAACAAATCAGTAAATGCATCGAAAATAGCAAATTATGTCAGAAAGGGTTGAAAGTTGATGACATGGATTTGAATCATGCATCTGAACGCAAAAAAAGTTCGGAGTTGTAATAAGTTATTAAAATATTGAATAGCTGGTGTAACAGATGAGTTTTCGTCCGAAACCCTGATACTTCGAAAGAGATTGTCCAGTTTGTACACGAAGTGCATCCAGTTTTTGTCGTAACCCTTTCTAATTTTTTGCACATGCTATGCGGGTGAAATGATGATACCTTGCCAAGTTTCAACCTTTCAGAGTTCATTTTGTAGTGCTTTTCAATTTCACGGTCATTTAGCTCTCAGAACAAATCAGTAAAGAAGTCCGGAGTTGTATTAAGTTATTAAAATTTTGTAAACATGTGAAAATATACAGAAAAATACATTGATCAGTACCGCCTTTCAGCCAAAACGCGCTACTGCTATAGAGAAATACATAAAAAATACATTGATCATCAATGATCTTTTTGTGTACAATCTGAATTGTCAATATGAGTCCTCACCGGTTTAAAAACTGGAGAAGACTCATATTGTGGTCACAAATTCTACACATAGAGTTCAATGAAGACCAAGTGGTTGTGATAGTTTGAGAAGTAACATATTAAGGTGGTAAAAACTCTATTAGCGGAGCGAGGTGGGACTAAAAAACCGCTGCAGAATGAATCAACTAGAAACCTCTAGTACCTGTTTGTGGCATGAACTGGTACTAAAGGTATTGGTGGGGCCCCAGCCTGACCACAGCCTGCAACAGCCTCTTTAGTACCTGTTCGTGGCACGATCCGGTACTAAAGGTTCGCCACGAAACGGTACTAATGATCTCCGTCCCCCTAGCCGTTGGGACTGGCACTAATGATCACATTAGTGTTGGTTTTGTTACAAACTGGGACTAATGTGCTTCACATTAGGCCCTTTTTCTAATAGTGATAATTGTTCAACTAACACTTGTGGGGGGTTAATTTAAAACAAATCTAGGCGCAAAGTGCATGTCCTTATGAAAATTGATAGGACTAGCCATCTTGGCCATGTGAACAATGTGCCCACTACCATCCACTTCACAAATCATTTCTATGATTCGGTAAATGAACCGTAAGCCCAAAAATACCTAAATAAAAGAAGTTGAATATGTTAAGAGCTACTCACAGAAAAAATATAAGCTTTGCATAAATCATACTCCCTCCATTCCTAAATATAAGTCTTTTTAGAGATTCCACTATAGGAACTACATTCGGATGTATATAGACGCCTTTTAAAGTATGGATTCACTCATTTTTCTCTATATGTAGTCTATAGTGGAATCTATTAAAAGACTTATATTTAGAAACAGAGGGAGTATTAGTTATTCTATCGGCATCCACATATGCATAATCCAACTTCTCATTTCCACTGCCGGGATTTGACCATATACCATACCTAAAATATTTGTGTACATCAGCCTCACCAGTTGACATGATAACAAAGAACTTTACATAGAGATGATCTACTTGGAGACCATTGCCATTATATTGGTTAGGTCTTGTATTATTTCCCCATTAAATAGCCAACAACAAGCCCTTTTGTTTCAAAAATGCCAGTATGCATAGTTGATACCCTTTGACATTTTTGTCCCACCATATTATTCAAGCCATATCCATTCTCATATGACCAATTAATGTTGAACTAAGCTAAAATTTTCCAATCTATCAAACGTATATGTAGATGCCTGATCATGCAAATATTATTTTTGGGCTAATAGAAACACATAGTCGCAACACCAAAAGATAGAAAAAACAATTGTGATATAAATATAAGCTTTTATGGTAAGTTTATGGATTGGACAGTGTGTATTTCTTCAGAAAAAATATGCTAAAATAATAAACACAAAGTATATTAATTCAGAAAACACAATTGACCATTTCGTTGTAATAGAACCAAAAGGTACAACCGAAAATTTGAATTTCCTCTTCATGTTTACGGTTACAACTAAGCACCTTAATATGCAATTTCCACTTCTCGGTGTTCTCAATGTCTAAGGGTTACATGGCCGATGAGTTGGGAAAATACATCTTCTATACTAAAATCCCCACTAGAAGTAGAGTATATGACTTAGGCAAGGTCTCCTTATTGGAGGAGAGTTTCTTTAAAAAAATTAGTACGACACAAGTTTGCACATCACTAATAATATAACCAAACCATGTCTCTTGCTGAAGAGCCAGGGCGTGGGGTATGCCGTAGGAGGTGGGAAGGACGAGCACCCGAGTCAGGTTGATGTAATTTCATTTTCTTGTAGGCCACATCGATGTAGAGGTGGTCTATTATCTCAAGGTTGCTAGCAACTATCTTCAACATCATGTAGTAGGCTGAACCAAGTGACAACGAAAAAGGAAAAGAGAAAATATAGATCAAAAAGTAAGGTCATAGTAGGAGCATCAATCTCATATCCTAATCTACATATTTAACACACATAACCAATATGTATCATAGAGCGGAGGAGGAGAAAGCTTAGAGACTGGTGTCACCAAAAGGAGGAGCTTTGGCGAGCCTTGGATTTTCCCAACACCACCATGGAACTTCTCTCCACCTGGGAGCAGTCCGGCCAGTGTTGTCCTTACGAACTCTTATTCAACAAAATGATTGTGCTCTTTTTCATGGGCAGATGAAGGAGACCATCACTGGAATAGAGAACACACACACACAAACACACACAAAGAGAGAGAGAGAGAGAGAGAGAGAGAGAGATGGAGTTTGGAGATGAACTTGTAGGTTAGTGTCGAGCATAGAACGATCTCATGGGGGGTGTCAACTGTTGCAAATATGCCCTAGATGCAATAATAAAATGGTTATTATTATATTTCCTTGTTCATGATAGTTGTCTATTGTTCATGCTGTAACTGTATTAGTCGGAAACCGTAATACATGTGTGAATACATAGACCACACCATGTCCCTAGTAACCCTCTAGTTGACTAGCTCGTTGATCAATAGATGGTTATGGTTTCCTGACCATGGACATTGGATGTCGTTGATAATGGGATCACATAATTAGGAGAATGATGTGATGGAAAAGACCCAATCCTAAGCATAGCACAAGATCGTGTAGTTCGTTTGATAGAGCTTTCCTAGTGTCAAGTATCATTTCCTTAGACCACGAGATTGTGCAACTCCCGGATACCGTAGGAGTGCTTTGGGTGTATCAAACGTCACAACGTAACTGGGTGGCTATAAAGGTGCACTACAGGTATCTCCGAAAGTGCCTGTTGGGTTGGCATGAATCGAGACTGGGATTTGTCACTCCGTATGACGGAGAGGTATCTCTAGGCCCACTCAGTAATGCATTCATCATAATGAGCACAATGTGACTAAGGAGTTAGCCACGGGATCATGTGTTAGGAATGAGTAAAGAGACTTGCCAGTAACGAGATTGAACGAGGTATGGGGATACGGACGATCGAATCTTTGGCAAGTAACATACCGATGGACAAAGGGGATTGTATACGGGATTGAATGAATCCCCGACATCGTGGTTCATCTGATGAGATCATCGTGGAACATGTGGGAGCTAACATGGGTATCCAGATCCCACTGTTGGTTATTGGTTGAAGAGATGTCTCGGTCATGTCTGCATGGTTCCCGAACCCGTAAGGTCTACACAGTTAAGGTTCGGTGATGCTAGAGTTGTTTTGGAAATTGTATGTGGTTACTGAAGGTTGTTCGGAGTCCCAGATGAGATCCCGGACATCACGACGAGTTCCGGAATAGTCCGAGGGGCCCACAAGACATGGGGCGCGCCCTATAGGGGGGCGCATCCTCCACCCTCATGGCTTCCTCGATTGCTTCTTGACTTGCACTCCAAGTCCTCTGGATCACGTTAGTTCCAAAAATCACGCTCCCGAAGGTTTCATTCCGTTTGGACTCCGTTTGATATTCCTTTTCTTCGATATACTGAAATAGGCACACACAAAAACAGCAATACGGGCTGGGCCTCCGGTTAGTAGGTTAGTCCCAAAAATGATATAAAAGTGTAAAGTAAAGCCCATAAACATCCAAAACAGGTAATATAATATCATGGAACAATCAAAAATTATAGATACGTTGGAGACGTATCAAGCATCCCCAAGCTTAATTCCTACTCGTCCTCGAGTAGGTAAATGATAAAAACAGAATTTTTGATGTGGAATGCTACCTAGCATAATTCTCAATGTATTTCTCTTTATTGTGGCATGAATGTTCAGATCCAAATGATTCAAAATAAAAGTTCATATTGACATAAGAAATAGTAATACTTCAAGCATACTAATAAAAGTAATCATGTCTTCTCAAAATAACATGGCTAAAGAAAGTTCATCCCTACAAAATCATATAGTTAGGCTATGCTTCATTTTCGTCACACAAAAATGTTCCCAAATTCTACACCCCCGATGATAAGCCAAGCAATTGTTGCGTACTTAAATAATCTCAAACTTTTTCAACCTTCACGCAATACATGAGCGTGAGCCATGGATATAGCACTATGGGTGGAATAGAATAATGATGGGGATTGTGTGGAGAAGATAAAAAAGGAGAAAGTATCACATTGACGAGGATAATCAACAGGCTATGGAGATGCCCATCAATTGATGTCAATATGAGGAGTAGGGATTGCCATGCAACGGATGCACTAGAACTATGAATGAAAGCTCAACAAAAGAAAACTAGTGGGTGTGCATCCAACTTGCTTGCTCACGAAGACCTAGGGCATTTGAGGAAGCCCATCGTAGGAATATACAAGCCAAGTTCTATAATGAAAAATTCCCACTAGTATATGAAAGTGACAACATATGAGACTCTCTATATGAAGAACATGGTGCTACTTTGAAGCACAAAATACGAGACTCGCTATATGAAGAACATGGTGCTACTTTGAATCACAAGTGTGGAAAAAAGATAGTAACATTGCCCCCTTTTTATTTTATTCCTTTTTTTTTCTTTTTTTCTTTTTTTTCTTTGGCCTTTCTTTTTTTGGCCTTTTTCTTTTCTTTTCTTTGGGGACAATGCTCTAATAATGATGATCATCACACTTTTATTGATTACAACACATGAATTACAACTCGAAACTAGAACAAGATATGACTCTATATGAATGCCTCCGGCGGTGTACCGGGATGGTGCAATGAATCAAGAGTGACATGTATAGAAAATTATGCATGGTGGCTTTGCCACAAATATGATGTCAACTACATGATCATGCAATGGCAATATTACAAAAGTAATGCGTGCCATAATGATAAACGGAATGGTGGAAAGTTGCATGGCAATATATCTCGGAATGGCTATGGAAATGCCACAAGTAGGTAGGTATGGTGGCTGTTTTGAGGAAGATATAAGGAGGTTTATGTGTGATAGAGCGTATCATATCACAGGGTTTGGATGCACCGGCGAAGTTTGCACCAACTCTCAAGGCGAGAAAGGGCAAAGCATGGTACCGAAGAGGCTAGCAATGATGGAAAGGTAAAAGTGCGTATAATCCATGAACTCAACATTAGTCAAAAGAACTCATATAGTTATTGCAAAAATTTAGAAGTCATCAAAAACCAAGCACTACGCGCATGCTCCTAGAGGGATAGATTGGTAGGAAAAGACCATCGCTCGTCCCCGACCGCCACTCATAAGGATGCACAATCCAAGGACACTTCATGTTTCAAATTTGTTACACAACTTTAACCATACGTGCACGTTACGGGACTTGCTAACTTCAACACAAGCATTCTTTAAATTCATAATCACCCAACTAGCATGACTTTAATATCACTACCTCCATATCTCAAAACAATTATCAAGTATCAAATTGATCATAGCATCCAATTCACTTCCTATGATAGTTTTTATTATACCCAACTTGGATGCCTACCATTCTAGGACCAATTTAATAACCATAGCAAATACCATGATGTTCTAAGATACTATCAAAATAATATAAGTGAAGCATGAGAGATCAACAATTTCTTCAAAATTAATCCACCGCCGTGCTCTAAAAGATATAAGTGAATCACTAGAGCAAAAATTATCTAGCTCAAAAGATATAAGTGAAGCACATAGAGTATTCTAATAATTTTCAATCAAGTAGGCTTCTCCCAAAAGGTGTGTTACAGCAAGGATGATTGATTTAAACTAAAAAGCAAAGACTAATATCATACACGATGCTCCAAGCAAAACACATATCATGTGGCGAATAAAAATATAGCTCCAAGTAAAGTTACCAATGAACGAAGACGAAAGAGGGGATGCCTTCCCGGGGCATCCCCAAGCTTAGGATTTTGGCTATTCTTGAATATCTTGGGGTTCCATGGTCATCCTCAAGCTTAGGCTTTTGCCACTCCTTATTCCATAGTCCATCAAATCTTTACCCAAATCTTGAAAACTTCACAACACAAAACTCAACAGGAAATCTCATAAGCTCCTTTAGTGCAAGAAAGAAAAACTACCACATAAGGTACTGTAATGAAATCATTCTTTATTTATATTGGTGTTAAACCTACTGTATTCCAAGTTCTCTATGGTTCATACCACTTAATACTAGCCATAGATGCATCAAAATAAGCAAACAACACACGAAAGGCAGAATCTGTCAAAAACAGAACAATCTGTAGCAACCTGTAACCTTCGGTTATTGACGGAACTCCAAAACTCCTAAAAAACTAGGAAGTACTAAAACATTTTTCTATTGATCTACATCAAAAAGAATCAATGCAAAATCACGTTTCTGTGATTTATTGAATTTTTTCTCGTGAGTGCAAAGTTTCTGTTTTTCAGCAGAATCAAATCAACTCATATCATAGGTTATCCTATAGGTTCTACTTGGCACAAACACTAAATAAAACAAGAAAACACATCTAAACAGAAAGTAGATGCAAAATTTTATTACTAAACAGGAACAAAAACAAAAAACACAAAGAAAATTGGGTTGCCTCCCAACTAGCGCTATTGTTTAACGCCCCAAGCTAGGCATAAAAGCAAGGATAGATCTAACTAGTGCCATCTTTAGCACTTGATTCATAAGTAGCTCGCATGATAGATTCATAAGGTAAAATTTTCTTTCTTGGAAAGTGTTCCATGCCTTTCCTTAATGGAAATTGGAATCTAATATTCCCTTCCTTCATATCAATAATCGCGCCAATCGTTCTAAGGAAAGGTCTACCAAGAATAATAGGACAAGAAAGATTGCAATCTATATCAAGAACGATAAAATCAACGGGCACCAAATTTCTATTTGCAACAATGAAAACATAATTTATCCTTCCCATTGGCTTTTTAATGGTGGAATCCGCAAGGTGCAAATTTAAAGAGCAATCATCAAGATCATGGAAACCTAGAATATCACATAAAGTTTTCGGAATCGTGGAAACGCTAGCACCCAAATCACATAAAGCAAAACACTCATAATCTTTAATTTTAATCTTTATAGTAGGTTCCCACTCATCATTAAGTTTTCTAGGTATAGAAACTTCCAAATTAAGTTTTTCATCAAAAGATTGCATCAAGGCATCAACAATATGTTTGGTAAAGGCTTTATTTTGACTATAAGCATGAGGAGAATTAACAACGGATTGCAACAAGGAAATAAAACTTTCTAAAGAACAATTATCATAATCAAATTCCTTGAAATCCGAGATAGTGGGTTCAATGCTATTTAAAGTCACGACCTCTCAAATCCCACTTTTACCAAATTTAGCATCAAGTCTAAAAACTCCAAATTATCGGAACACTTTTTAACCAAAGTTTATTCGCTTCCAGTCCCATTATTATCAAGATTAATATTGCAAAACAAAGATCTAATAGGGGACACATCAATAACTTTAAGATCTTCATCATTATTTCCATGGAAATTTTCTGGTTTTGCTGCCATCTTATTGACCAAGGTGGCTTGCTTGTCAGAAATTTGGGCAATAGACTTTTCAAGGCAAGCAATTTGAGAGTTCAAACCATAAAGTTCTTTAGACATATCATCAAGCTCTTTGTTCATAAACTCCATAAAGCTTTTTTGTTCTTTAAGCTCTTTTCTGAAAAAAATTATTATGCTCAAATTGTAAAATCATAAAACTTCTAACGTTTGATTCGATCTCTTCCAACCTTCTAAGATGAAGGTCGGGGTTCTTAGGAAACACCATGGGGGCAAGAAGGCACACAGAAAAGCAAGCAAAAAAGAGAGGAGATTGGGAAAGAGAGGGTGAATAAAACAGCAAGGGTGAAGTGGGGAAGAGGAAAACGAGAGGCAAATGGCAAATAATGTAAATGCGAGGGAGATGAGTTTGTGATGGGTACTTGGTATGTCTTGACTTGAGCAAAGACCTCCCCGGCAACGGCGCCAGAAATCCTTCTTGCTACATCTTGAGCTTGTGTTGGTTTTCCTTGAAGAGGAAAGGGTGATGCATCACAGTAGCGTAAGTATTTCCCTCAGTTTTTGAGAACCAAGGTTTCAATCCAGTAGGAGGCTCCTCACAAGTCCCATGAACCTACACAAACAAACAAAGAACACACAACCAACGCGATAAAGGGGTTGTCAATCCCTTCACAGCCACTTGCGAAAGTGAGATCTGATAGAGATAATATGATAAGATAAATATATTTTTGGTATTTTGTGATATAGATTGGAAAACTAAAGATGTAAATAAAAGTAGATTGAGAGCGTATATGATAAAAGATAGACCCGGGGGCCATACGTTTCACTAGAGGCTTCTCTCAAGATAGCATAAGTATTATCATGGGTGAACAAATTATTGTCGAGCAATTGATAAAAAAGTGAATAATTATGAGATTATCTAGGCATGATCATGTATATAGGCATCACATTCGCAACAAGTAGACGGACTCCTGCATGCATCTACTACTATTACTCCACACATTGACCGCTATCCAGCATGCATCTAGAGTATTAAGTTCATAAGAACAGAGTAACGCTTTAAGAAATATGACACGATGTAGAGGGATAAACTCAAGCAATATGATATAAACCCCATCTTTTTATCCTCGATGGCAACAATACAATACGTGCCTTGCTGCCCCTGCTGTCACTAGGAAAGGACACCGCAAGATTGAACCCAAAGCTAAGCACTTCTCCCATAGCAAGAAAGATCAATCTAGTAGGCCAAACCAAACCAATAATTCGAAGAGACTTGCAAAGATAAATCAATCATACATAAAAGAATTCAGAGGAGATTCAAATATTTCTCATAGAAAAACTTGATCATATACCCACAATTCATCGGATCTCGACAAACACACCGCAAAAAAGTTACATCAAATAGATCTCCACAAGAGAGGGGGAGAACATGGTATTGAGATCCAAAAAGAGAGAAGAAGCCATCTAGCTAATAACTATGGACCCGAAGGTCTATGGTAAACTACTCACAACTCATCGGAAGGGCTATGGTGTTGATGTAGAAGCCCTCCGTGGTGGATTCCCCCTCCGGCAGAACGCCGACGACAGCTCTAAGATGGGATCTCGCGCATACAGAAGGTTACGGTGGCAGAAATATTTCTTCGGTGGCTCCTTTAATGGTTTCGGGGTATATGGGTATATATAGGAGGAAGAAGTACATCGGTGGACGCCCGAGGGGCCCACGAGACAGGGGGCGCGCCCTCCACCCTCGTGGCTTCCTCGATTGCTTCTTGACTTGCACTCCAAGTCCTCTGGATCACGTTCGTTCCAAAAATCACGTTCGTTCCAAAAATCACGTTCCCGAAGGTTTCATTTCGTTTGGACTCCGTTTGATATTCCTTTTCTTCGATATACTAAAATAGGCAAAAAAACAGCAATACGGGCTGGGCCCCCGGTTAGTAGGTTAGTCCCAAAAATGATATAAAAGTGTAAAGTAAAGCACATAAACATCCAAAACAGGTAAATAATAGCATGGAACAATCAAAAATTATAGATACGTTGGAGACGTATCAGGTCACCTCACCCGGAGGACTTAGTGGGCTTAATATGGGTAGGAACCAGCCCCCTAGAGGGCTGGTGCACCCCCTAAGGGCCCAAGGCGCCTAGGGTAGGAAACCCTAGGGGGAGGGGGCGCCTCCCACCTGCTTGGGGGGCAAGTTTCCCCCTCCTGGCCGCCCCCCATCTAGATGGATCTAGGAGGCCATCCCCTCTCCCCTTCCCCCTATAAATAGTGGGGGTGGGAGGGCTGCAGTACCCCTTCCTTGGCGCAGCCCCTCCCTCCTCCTACACCTACTCCTCCTCCGTAGTGCTTGGCGAAGCCCTGCAGGAGAACCGCAAGCTCCACCACCACGTCGTCGTGTTGCCGGAGTTCTCCCTCAACTTCTGCTCTCCCCTTGCTGGATCAAGAAGGAGGAGATGTCCCCGAGCTGTACGTGTGTTGAACACGGAGGCGCCATCCGTTCGGCGCTTGGATCGGATCTTCCGTGATTTGAATCACCGTGAGTATGACTCCATCAACCACGTTCTTGTAATGCTTCCGCTTAGTGATGTTCAAGGGTATGAAGATGCACTCCCTATCTCTCCTTGCTAGCATCTCCTAGATTGATCTTGGTGACACATAGGAAAATTTTGAATTATTACTACGTTCTCCAACAGTGGCATCACGAGCTAGGTCTATGCGTAGATTCTATGCACGAGTAGAACACAAAGTAGTTGTGGGCGATGATTTGTTCAATTTGCTTACCGTTACTAGTCTTATCTTGATTCGGCGGCATTGTGGGATGAAGCGGCCCGGACTGACCTTACACGTACGCTTACGTGAGACTAGTTCCACCAACAGACATGCACTTGATGCATAAGGTGGCTAGCGGGTTTCTGTCTCTACCACTTTAGTCAGACCGGATTCGATGAAGAGAGTCCTTCTGAAGGGTAAATAGCAATTGGTTGTGGCTTTTGCCTAGGTAAGAAACGTTCTTGCTAGAAACCCATAGCAGCCACATAAAACATGCAACAACAATTAGAAGACGTCTAACTTGTTTTTGTAGAGTATGCTACGTGATGTGATATGGCCAAAAGGATGTGATGAATGATATATGTGATGTATGAGATTGATCATGTTCTTGTAATAGGAATCACGACTTGCATGTCGATGAGTATGACAACCGACAGGAGCCATAGGAGTTGTCTTAATTTATTGTATATGACCCGACAGTCAATGTAAACGCCATGTAATTACTTTACTTCATTGCTAACCGTAAGCCATAGTAGTAGAAGTAATAGTTGGCGAGACAACTTCATGAAGACACGATGATGGAGATCATGGTGTCATGCTGGTGACAAAGGTGATCATGCCACGCCTCGAAGATGGAGATCAAAGGCGCAAGATGATATTGGCAATATCATGTCACTTTATGATTTGCATGTGATGTTTGTCATGTTTACATCTTATTTGCTTAGAACGACGGTAGCATAAATAAGATGATCCCTCACTAAAATTTCAAGAGATGTGTTCCCCCTAACTGTGCACCCTTGAGAAGGTTCGTTGTTTTGAAGCACCACGTGATGATCGAGTGTGATAGATTCTAACGTTCGCATACAACGGGTGTAAGCCAGATTTACACATGTGAAACACTTAGGTTGACTTGGCGAGCCTAGCATGTACAAACATGGCCTCGGAACACGAGAGACCGAAAGGTCGAACATGAGTCGTATAGTAGATACGATCAACATGGAGATGTTCACCATTGATGACTAGTCTGTCTCACGTGATGATCAGACATGGCCTTGTCGATTCGGATCATGTATCACTTAGATGACTAGAGAGATGTCTATCTGAGTGGGAGTTCATTAAATAATTTGATCAGATGAACTTAATTATCATGAACATAGTCTAAATTGTCTTTGCAAATTATGTTGTGGATTAATAGCTCGCGCTTTAGCTCCTTGTTTTAATATGTTCCTAGAGAAAGACTAAGTTGAAAGATATTGTAAGCAATTGTGCGGACTAGGGCCGTAGTCTGAGGATTGTCCTCACTGCTACACAGAAGGCTTCTGTCCTTGATGCACCGCTCGGTGTGACAACCCCTCTGGCATCGTCTGTGGATGTTGTGAACATCTGGCAGACACGTTCTGATGACTACCTGATAGTTTAGTGCGCCATGCTTTACGGCTTAGAGTCGGGGCTCCAAAAGCGTTTTGAACGCCATGGAACATATGAGATGTTCAAAGAGCTAAAATTCATATTTCAGGCTCATGCCCGTGTTGAGAGGTTTCAGACCTCTAACAAGATCTTTGCCTACAAGATGGGGAGAATAGCTTAGCCAGTGAGCATGTGCTCAGAATGTCTGGGTACTTCAATCGCTTGAATCAAGTGGGAGTTAATCTTCTAGATAAGAGAGTGATTGACAAAGTTCTCCAGTCGTGATGAACTATAACATGCAAGGGAAGATGATCCCGGAGCTGTTCGTCGTGCTTAAGGTCGTAAAGGTAGGAATCAAGAAGGAGCATCAAGGTCTGATGGTTAACAAGACCACTAGTTTCAAAGAAGGGCAAGGGCAAGAAGGGAAACTTCATGAATGGCAAGCCAGTTGCCGCTCCTGTGAAGAAACCCAAGAACCCAAACCCGAGACGAAGTGCTTCTATTAGGGGAACGGTCACTGGTAGCGGAACTGCCTCAAATACTTGGTAGATAAGAAGGCTGGCAACTTCAATGAAAGTATATTTGATATATCTATTATTGATGTGTACCTTACTAGTACTCCTAGTAGCACATGGGTATTAGATACCGGTTCAATTGCTAATATTGGTAACTCGAAACAAAAGCTACAGAATAAATGGATACTAGCTATGGGCGAGGTGACGATGTGTGTTGGAAGTGTTTCCAAGGATGATATAATCACCATCGCACGCTCGCTCTACCTTCGGGATTAGTGTTGAACCCAGATAAATGTTGTTTGCATTGGTGTCTGTGTTGAGCATGAACATGATTGGATCATGTTTATTGCAATACGGTTATTCATTTAAGTCAGAGAATAATGGTTATTCTATTTGCATGAATAACACCTTCTATGGTCATGCACCCAATGTGAATGGTTTATTGAATCTCGGTCATAGTGTTACACATGTTCATAACATTGATGCCAAAAGATGTAGAATAGATAATGATAGTACCACTTTCTTGTGGCATTGCCGCTTAGGTCATATTGGTGTAAAGCACATGAATAACCTCCATGCTAATGGACTTTTGGAGTCACTTGATTTTGAATCACCTGACACATGCGAACCATGCCTCATAGGCAAGATGACTAAAACCCCGTTTTCTAGAATAATGGAACGGGAAAGTGACCTGGTGGAAATAATACATGGTGATGTGTGCGGTCCAATGAGTGTTGACGCGCGCGGTGGATATCGTTATTTTCTCACCTTCACCGATGAATTGAGTAGATATGGGTATATTTACTTGATGAAGCATAAGTCTGAAACGTTTGAAAAAGTTCAAGCAATTTCAGAGTGAAGTTGAGAATCATCGTAACAAGAAGATCAAGTTCCTACGATCTGATCAAGCGGAGAGCATTTGAGTTATGAGTTTGTCAATCACTAAAGACAAGGTGGAATCATTTCACAGTTGACGCCACCTTGAACACCATAGGGTAATGGCATGTCCGAACGTCGTAATCGCACCCTATTGGATATGGTGTGATCTATGATGTCTCTTACTGATCTACCGCTATCATTTTGGGGTTATGCATTAGAGACAATTACATTCCCTTTAAAAGGGCACCATCTAAGTCCGTGGATACGACACCGTATGAACTATGGTTTGGCAAGAAACCTAAGTTGTTGTTTCTTAAGGTTTGGGGCTACGATGCTTATGCCGATAGGCTTCGGTCAGAAAAGCTTGAACCCAAAGCGGAAAATTGTGTCTTCATAGAATACCCAAACAAGACAATTGGGTATACCTTCTATCTCAGATCTGAGGGCAAAAGTGTTTGTCGCTAAGAACATGTCCTTTCTCGAGAAAGAGTTTCTCTCGAAAGAATTGAGTGGGAGGAAGATAGAACTTGATGAGTTTGTTGAACCTTTACTTCAACCAGAGAGTAGCGCAACACAGAAAGATGTTTCTGTGGCACCTACCTCAGTTGAAGAGAAAGCTAATGATGATGATCATGGAGCTTCATATCAAGTTACTATCGAACCTCGTAGGTCGACAAGGGTGTGTACAACTTCTGAGTGGTAACCCTGTCTTAAAGGTCATGTTGTTGGACAACGAAGAACCTATGAGCTATGGGGAAGTGATGGTGGGCCTGGATTCCAACAAACGGTTGGAAGCCATGAAATCCGAGATAGGATCCATGTATGCGAACAAAGTATGGACTTTGGTGGACTTCCCCGATGATCGGCAAGCCATTGAGAATAAATGGATCTTTAAGAAGAAGACAGACGCTGATGGTAATGTCACCATTTATGAAGCTCGACTTGTCTCAAAGAAGTTTCCGACAAGTTCAAGGAGTTGACTGTGATGACACTTTCTCAATCATAGTGATGCTGAAGTCTGTTAGAATTATATTAGCAGTTGCTGCATTTTCATTTACGAAATCTGGCAGATGGATGTCAAAACAAAGTTTCCTTGACGGTTTTCGTGAGGAAAGGTTGTATATGATACAACCAGAAGGTTTTGTCAATCCTAAGGATGCTAAAAGGTATGCAAACTCCAGCAATCCTTCTATGGACTGGAGCAAGCATCTCGGAATTGGAACATACTCTTTGTTGAGGTGATCAAAGTTTTTGGGTTTATACAAAGTTTGCAAGAAACTTGTATTTACAAGAAAGTAAGTGGGAGCACTACAACATTTCTGATAGGTATATGTGGATGACATATTGTTGATGGGAAATGATGCAAAATTCTGGAAAGCATAAAGGGTTGTTTGTGTCGGATTTCGGATTCCGGCAGACCCTTGGGGTTCGAACACTGGGGTGCGCGCGGAGATTCAACCCTCTGCCGGCTCGCTCCTCGCCGAATCGCTAGGACCTAAACTACCAAGCTGAACAGCACAAGAGACACAAGATTTATACTGGTTCAGGCCACCATTGTGGTGTAATACCCTACTCCAGTGTGTGGTGTGGTGGATTGCCTCTTGGGCTTGATGATGAACAATACAAAGGGAGAACAGCCTCGTGAGGGTCTGTTCTTGGCTGGCGCGATGAACTGCTAGGGGGAGTTCAGTCGCCTCTCTCTCTCTCTCTCAGTGTCTTTCTATCCTTGTTTTCTCGATGCGGTCTAGCTGCCCCTACCCCGGGGGTGGCTAGTCCTATTTATAGGCAAAGGCCCTGGGCCTCTTCCCAAATATTGAGCGGGAAGGGCGCCAACAATTGGCCATTTTGAAGGGGAACAGCGGGTACACTTATCCTGACTAAAGTTGGTCCTCGCCTGTCAAAGGCTCTGGTGGTGACGCCGGCTCGGGCTCCACAATGACTTCCTTCTGGCCGTTGGGCTGGTCTTGGTCTTGTTGCACCGAAATGGATGCCTTTGCTTGATGCTCTCGCCTGTGCTTGCTCCCTTTGCACCAAAGAGGAAAGGAGGACACTGCGCGGGCTGGCGCCCGACTGGCGCTCCTGGTCGTCATGGCTTGCGTCATGGGCACCTCGCGAGCTACCCCGCCTTGCACTCTTCGCCTCCTCATGAGCTAGCCTGACGAGGCCATGCCTGAGGAAGCTTCTTGTCGTCTGCCCCGCGAGGCTTGGCCCCTCGCGAGGGTCTTGAGCCTGTGTTGATGAGGATGGGCTGTGCTGGGCCTCCCTTGAGCCGCGCCGCAGGCTGCAAGCAGGCAAGTCTGGGGACCCCCGTTCCCAGAACACCGACAGTAGCCCCCGGGCCCACGGCACGCCCGAACTTGGCCGGGCGGAGAGGCGAAAGGGCAAGTGCGAAGCGTCGCGGGCCCTAACAGCCTGCGGCCTTGGGCACCGCGTGGCGGTCGATTGGTCGGGGGCGACTCCGCTTCCCCATGACGCCTTGGTAACCGCACGTATTCGACAAGTCCCTGCATGCAAAGCGGGTCATGATTACCTGTGATCGTGGAGGTCGACGGTTGGCCTTCGCCGGCTATAAGTATGGAACAACATGCGCCCTTCCTGTCTATCCCCTCTTGCTTCTCCTTCTTCTCCATGGCTCCACCAAGGAAGTTTTCGACCGCAGAGAAAGAGAAGGTCCGCTAGGCCGAGTCTTCCTCTCCCCCACCCAAGCGCGGTCGAGGTCTCCCTCGCCAACATCTTGTGGCCTCCACGGCGGTCCCCCGTGGTCGCGGTGGTGGCTCTCAGCGCGGCGAAGAGCGGCTGGCCATGGTCGGCAGGCGTGCCCCGGCCGTGCGACTCCCGAGGCCGCGCCTCCACGCCGCGGAGGCGCTGCCGGAGTTCACGGTGTGGGCGGTAGAGCCGTCCGGCGCCCGGCTTCAACTCCCTCGCTTCCTCCTGGGCGAGCTCCCAGCTGGCGCCTTGGGTGGCCTCTGGCTCCAGGCGGATCGCTGCTGCAGCCGGGCTTCGTGGGCATCTCTGGAGGTCTCTGCTACAGGGAACATGTTCCTGACCCGCGGCTGGCAGACGTTTGCTCGCGCGCGTGGTCTCCGCCGCCGGTGCTCCCTGCACTTCAAGTACGACGGCGACGCCACCCTCTACGTGAGGGTGTACGGGGAAGATGGTCGCCGCATGGGGTGCTGCCCTGAAGAAGACGACCGCGGCCGGGGACTCAGCCCGGCGTGGACGGAGAGGGCAGCGCGCGGGCGGCTGGCGACGCCCGTGACTCCTCAAGCTTCACTAGCTCTTCTTCGGGTGGTGACTCTTCCAGCAGCGGCCGCGGCCAGCCCCCACGCCGCCGCGCCTGCTTGGAGGGTGGCAGCGGGTCTGCTCGCCGCCGCGCCCCGGTGAAGCACGAGAGGGAGTCCGCCTGAGCTCCGGAGGCGGCTCGAGTCTTCCAAGAGGGTCAGCACGGGACGTGCTTCGCCTGCTTTTGTTTTTTTCCTTTCTTTTCTCCTGCGCAAAAAAATACATCAATGTGTGGCCCCGTGGGGGCGTGTTTGGGTTAACGCCGTTAATCATTGTACTGCTTTTGTTATCCCGATACTGTTCTTTTCTGTTGTACGACCATTCGCAAGTAATACCTGGCCTCGGCCGCGGGGGTGACCGACCCATGCCCCGTGTTCGCGTCGTGGTGCCCGTGAGGCATGGTCTGGAGGGGTGCTCCGGTTGTGGACCCGGGTCGTAAAAACTTGAGCTATAGGGGTAGGAACGCTCGCGAGGGCTTCCGGGGCTTCTGCCTCGCGAGCCCCCGTGCAAGAGAAATCGAGGCAGGAGAGCGAAAAAGGTCGAAGAACCACGGACCAAAAGACGGCGATAGTTTCGATAAAAACTCCAAATGGGAATAACTAGTCAACTGCAGAAAGCAAATGAAAAAGCCGCGTCCGGCACCTAGTCTAGTCTTCGATGTCTTCTCACCAGCGCGGAGCTAAGTGCTGCCACTGGGCGTGGGAGGGAGCCCCAGGGCCTGAGGCCGGCACCCCTGAGACTCCGTGGCGTGTACAGCCCCAACTCATTATTACGTGAGAGTGTCACGGGAGGCGAGCTTCACAGGCGTTGGCCTTCTTCACTGGCTCCGGGCCTTTCTTCGGGGAAGCAAGCTTCACGGGCGTTGGCCCTCTTCACGGGCTCTGGGCCCTTTCCAAAATGCGACAGCTTCACAGGCATTCGCCTTCTTCACAGGCTCTAGGCCTTTCTCAAAAAGATAAGCTTCACAGGCATTCAACTTCTTCACAGGCTCCGGGCCTTTTCCCAAAAGATAAGCTTCACATGCATTCACCTTCTTCACAGGCTCTGGGCCTTTTCCAAAAAGATAAGCTTCACAGGCATTCGCCTTCTTCACAGGCTCTGGGCCTTTTCCAAAAAGATAAGCTTCACAGGCTCTGGCCTTTTCAGGGGTAAAACCTCCGGAGGTGCTGGATGTTCCACGCGTTCTGTATAGGTACTCCCTCCTGAGTCTCCAAATGCACGTAGCCGGGCCTGGAAACATGAACAACCTTGAACGGGCCCTCCCACATGGGAGAGAGCTTATGCAGTCCCTCCCTGGAGAGGACCCGCCGGAGCATGAGGTCCCTTACCTCGAGAGTTCTGGGGCGGATGTTGCGGCAGTGGTATCGCCGGAGTGCCTGCTGGTACCTTGCCGCTCGCAGTGCAGCTTCTCGACGACTCTCCTCCCCTAGCACGAGGTCCGTCCCCCGCATGGCGTCCTGCAGCGTCTCATCGAATGCCAGGACCCGCGTGGATCGATGCTTGACCTCGTGAGGGAGGACCGCTTTGGCTCCGTAGACCAGGAAGAAGGGGGTCTCTCTAGTTGACTTGGTCGTGGTTGTGCGGATGGACCACAGCACGGACTGAAGCTCGTCATACCAGCCTCTGCCGCAAGCCTCCAGTTTCTTCTTGAATGTCCTGGTCTTGAGGTCCCTCAGAACGTCTGCGTTGGCCCGCTCAGCCTGGCCGTTGCTTCGGGGGTGCGCCACCGAAGCATAGCATATCTGCGTCCCAAGGTTAGCACAATATTTTTTGAAGAGGTTACTGGTGAACTGCAAACCGTTGTTAGTGATGATGCGGTTCGGCACTCCGAACCGGCTCACGATGCCCTTGATGAACTTGACCGCAGAACCCGCAGGGATGGTGCAGACGGCCTCGACTTCGGCCCACTTGGTGAACTTGTCTACGGCGACGTAGAGGTAGCGATAGCCCCATGGCGCCCGAGGAAAAGGGCCCAGGATATCCAGCCCCCAGACCGCGAATGGCCATGTGAGGGGTATGGTTTGCAGACCTTTTGCCGGCTGATGGATCTGCTTGGCATGGAATTGGCAGGCCTCGCAAGCCTTCACAAGCTCAACAGCGTCATTGAGTGCAGTGGGCCAATAGAAACCTCTGCGGAACGCCTTGCCGACGAGGGTCCGTGACGACGAATGATGCCCATAGTCTCCACCGTGTATGTCTGCCAGCAGTTCCTTCCCTTGTTCCCTGGTAATGCAGCGCAGGGACACATCGTTCGGTCGTTTCCCGTAGAGCTCTCCATCCATGATGCAGTACGCTGTGGCTTGCCGCGCCACACGCTCTGCCTCCTCCTCCTTCTCCGGCAAGGTCCCTTGTGTTAAGTAGCTCCTGAGCTCTGTGATCCTGCACCCCTCCTGGGGTTCCATCGTCAGGAGCAGGCGTGCTCCTGAGGCCAGGCCACGGGCTGGGGCTCCCAAGGCAGGTGGCTGAGGAAGCTCCACCCGAGGCTGCGCTGTGCTCGACAATGGTGGCAGGACTGAAGGCTTGAAGAGCCGTTCCTCAAAGACGCCCGGCTCCTGGGGCAACCTCCTGGACGCTCGTTTGGCGATGTCGTCGGCCTCTTGATTAGTGCCGCGGGGCACATGTTGTAGCTCCAACCCCCAGAACTGCTTCTCCATCCTGTGGACCTCCGCAAGGTAGGCCTCCATGTGCTCATCTCTTGGTTCATATACCTTGTTGGAGAAATTGACAAGGAGCTACGAATCACCCTTGATAGTACGACGCTTCACTCCCAGGGCAACGACGGCCTTCAAGCCTGCTATCAGTCCCTCTTACTCTGCTATATTGTTGGAGACCTTCTCGCCTTGCTAGAAACAGAGCTGCACGGCATAGTAGAGCTTGTCCTGAGTGGGAGATATGAGCACTGCCCCAGCCCCAGCGCCCTGCCTGGAGAACGCTCCGTTGAAGTACATGACCCAGCCTTCTGGCGCCTTGCTTCCTGGGGAGAGGGATCGATCCTCGTCGGCCCTGAGGCCCGGTGCCTCCATCCATTCGGCCACGAAATCTGCCAGCACGGCCCCCTTGATGACTCTGGTCGTGCTGAATTCGAGCTGGAATGCTTGCAGTTCAATGTTCCACTCGGCGACCCTTCCGGCTGAGTTAGGGCTCCTGAGCACCCTTTCCAAGGGGTATGCCGAGACAACCTTGATTGGATGACCCTGGAAGTAGTGCCGCAGCTTGCGCGAAGCCACCAGCAGCACGAGGAGGAGCTTCTGTGGCATGGGGTACTGTGCCCCCGCATCCCGTAACACCGTGCTGACGAAGTACACCGGGTGCTCGACGAGGCTTGGGGCGTCGGTGCTAGTGGCGTCCTCCGGAAGCTGCGGTGCCTCCTGAGGTGGTGGAGCCCCCAGAAGCTGGTTGCCTGGAGAGAGGGCCTCCCCCGCCCCTGGTGCGTTCCGCTGCAGCGGCTGATCTTCCTCCATCATGGTGGTGACTTCCACGAGTTCCTTTTGATCCAGCTTTGCCTTGGCTCGGGTGGCTGCTGTGGTCCTGGCCCGACGCTCCTCTCTAACTGCCACCAGGGCTACGCTAGCAGAGTAGGGAGTGGCGGCGAGGTAGATTACCAAGGGCTCTTGAGGGTGCGGGGCCACCATCACTGGAGGGCTGGGTAGGTATCTCTTGAGATCTTGGAACGCCTTGTCGGCCTCCTCAGTCCATTCAAAGTGACCCTTTTTCTTCATCAGCTGGAAGAAAGGGAGCGCCCGCTCCCCCAATCGGGAGATTAAGCGCCCCAGCGCCGTCACGCGCCCCGTGAGCTTCTGCATTTCCCTGAGGGTCTTTGGTGGGCTCATGTCCTCAACTGCCTTGACCTTTTCTGGGTTGGCCTCGATGCCTCGGTGGGATACGAGGAAACCCAAGAGCTTGCCCGAGGGGACTCCAAACACGCACTTCTCCGGGTTGAGTCGCAGGCTCACTGCGTTGAGGCTCGCGAAGGTTTCCTCCAGGTCTTGTATCAGGGTCTTGGCCTCACGAGACTTCACTACAATGTCGTCGACGTAAGCTTCCACATTCTTCCCGAGCTGCGGGCCCAAGGTGATGTGCATGAGCCGCTGAAAGGTTGCCCCTGCGTTTCGCAGTCGGAATGGCATGCATGTATAGCAGTACACCCCACATGGGGTTAGGAAGGCCGTCTTCTCCACATCTTCCACCGCCATCTTGATCTGGTGATACCCGGAGAAGGCATCCAAGAAGCACAACAGGTCACACTCGGCGGTGGAATCGACGATCTGGTCGATGCGAGGGAGCGGGAACGGATCTTGCGGGCATGCTTTGTTGAGGTTGGTGAAGTCGACACACATGCGTTCCTTTCCTCCGTTCTTTGGCACAACCACGGGGTTGGCCAACCAATCCGGGTATCGGACCTCGCGAATAACCCCCGCAGCCTCTAGCTTGCGGGTCTCTTGGACGATGAAGGCATGCTTTTTAGTGGACTGCCTCCTCGCCTTCTGCTTCACGGGACGCACGTTGGGGCACACATTGAGGTGGTGCTCGATTACGCCCCGTGGGATCCCTGCCAGCTCATCGGGCTCCCAGGCGAACACCTTCTTGTTTGCACGCAGGAACTTGACCAAGGCTTCCTCCTGCTCTGGCTCGAGGTTGGCGCCTATGGTGAAAGTGGCGTTAGTGGACCCGTCCTTGTCGATAGGTACCTGCTTGGTTTCCGCATTGTCTTGGGTGAACAATTGCTTCTTCTTGGTCGGTGCAGCCCCCTTGGGCTTGGAGGTTTCCGCGTCGACGGGCCGTGCCGCCACCAGCATCTTGAGGGCGAGCTTGAGTACTCGTAGCGCACCTTCGGTGTGCCCGGGCACGGTGAGGACGCCGTTGCTCCCGGGCATCTTCATGAGGTTGTCCCCCGGGTGAGTCGCGGCCATGAATTTGGCCAATGCTGGATAGCCGAGAATGGCATTGTAGGGGAGGCCGATGGGGGCGATGTCGAAATCAACTAGCTCTGTGCGGAAATTGTCGTAGGTGCCGAAGGTTACCGGAAGTAGGATCTGCCCCAAGGAGCTGGCCGACCCGCCTCCGACGCCCGTGAAAGGCCGGTTGGGTTGCAGCCGCTCCCGGGGTATGCGGAGGAGGTTGAAGGCCTCAACCGAGAGCACGTCTAGGCCCGCGCCACTGTCGACGAGGGTCCTGGTGACGGCCACCTGGCAGATGGTAGGTGTGCAGAGCATGGGGAGCGCGCCCGAGCAGGCCGAGTTGGTGGGGTGGTCCTCAGAGTCGAAGGTCAGCCCGGCCGACGGCTCCGTTCGGCCCGAGGGAGCCCCCTGCCGCATGGAGGCGGCACCGACCCGGCGGACGAATGTCTTGACATGGCGGCTGGAGGGCGGCGCCTGCGAACCGCCCAGGAGGGCCGCGACAACCGAAGGAGCCGGCGCGACGGGGCGGGTGGGGAAGAAGCTGCGCGGCTCCTCCCTAGAGGTCACTGGGGAATGCAGGGATGATGCTTGCTGCTCGTTCCCCGCGGCTGGTAGCGGCGTTGACGGCAGGTGACGGGGAACAACGAGGGCGCCCACCGACGGGAGCCGTTTGGGCGACATGGGAGGCGAGGGTGGCTCGGCGCTCGGCGCGAGCCCGAGGAGCGTCAGACATGGTTGCGGTGGTCGGGGAAGAACGCGACGACGGAAGGCAGATTCCGGCGCACCCCTACCTGGCGCGCCAAATGTCGGATTTTGGGTTCCGGCAGACCCTTGGGGTTCAAACACTGGGGTGCGCGCGGAGATTCAACCCTCTGCCGGCTTGCTCCTCGCCGAATCGCTAGGACCTAAACTACAAGCTGCACAGCACAAGAGACACAAGATTTATACTGGTTCAGGCCACCATTGTGGTGTAATACCCTACTCCAGTGTGTGGTGTGGTGGATTGCCTCTTGGGCTTGAGGATGAACAATACAAAGGGAGAACAGCCTCGCGAGGGTCTGTTCTTGGCTGGCGCGATGAACTACTAGGGGGAGTTCAGTCGCCTCTCTCTCTCTTTCAGTGTCTTTGTATCCTTGTTTTCTCGATGCGGTCTAGCTGCCTCTACCCCGGGGGTGGCTAGTCCTATTTATAGGCAAAGGCCCTGGGCCTCTTCCCAAATATTGAGCGGGAAGGGCGCCAACAATTGGCCATTTTGAAGGGGAACAGCGGGTACACTTATCCCGACTAAAGTTGGTCCTCGCCTGTCAAAGGCTCTGGTGGTGACGCCGGCTCGGGCTCCACAATGACTTCCTTCTGGCCGTTGGGCTGGTCTTGGTCTTGTTGCACTGAAATGGATGCCTTTGCTTGATGCTCTCGCCTATGCTTGCTCCCTTTGCACC
Source organism: Triticum timopheevii (assembly GCA_963921465.1). NCBI lineage: Eukaryota > Viridiplantae > Streptophyta > Magnoliopsida > Poales > Poaceae > Triticum > Triticum timopheevii. The sequence goes on from OY997262.1 coordinate 420,444,787, forward strand.
AAAGAGGAAAGGAGGACACTGCGCGGGCTGGCGCCCGACTGGCGCTCCTAGTCGTCATGGCTTGCGTCATGGGCACCTCGCGAGCTACCCCGCCTTGAACTCTCCGCCTCCTCATGAGCCAGCCTGACGAGGCCATGCCTGAGGAAGCTTCTTGTCATCCGGCCCGCGAGGCTTGGCCCCTCGCGAGGGTCTTGAGCCTGTGTTGATGAAGATGGGCTGTGCTGGGCCTCCCTTGAGCCACGCCGCAGGCCGCAGGCAGGCAAGTCTGGGGACCCCCGTTCCCAGAACGCCGACAGTTTGAATGGAGTTTTTCAAAGGAAGACCTAGGTAAAACTACTTACATATTGGGTATCAACATCTATAGAGATAGATCAAGACGCCTATTAAGACTTTCACAAAGCAGATACCTTGACATGATCTTGAAGGAGTTCAAGATGGATCAGTCAAAGAAGGAGTTCTTGCCTGAGTTGTAAGGTGTGAGGTTAAGACTTGAAGCTCGACCACGGTAGAAGAAAGAGAAAGGACGAAAGTCGTCCCCTATGCCTTAGCCGTAGGCTCTATATGATATGCCATACTATGTACCGCGATGTGCCTTGCCACGTGTCTGGCATGGGGGTATAAGAGTGATCCAGGAGTGGATCATTGGATAGTGGTCAAAATTGTCCTTAGGAATAAGGAAATGTTTCTCGATTATGGAGGTGATGAAGAGTTCGGCGTAAAGGGTTACGTCAATGCAAGCTTTAACACCTATCCGGATGACTCTGAGTAGCAAACCAGATACGTATAGTGGAGAAACCATTTGTAATAGCTCCAAGTGGAGCATAGTAGCAACATCTACAATATGAAATAGAGATTTGCAAAGAACACAGGGATCTGAATATTGCAGACCCGTTGACTAAAACCTCTCTCGTAAGCATAACATGATCAAACCCTAGAACTCATTGAGTGTTAATCACATGGTGATGTGAACTAGATTATTGACTCTAGTAAACTCTTGGGTGTTAATCACATGGCGATGTGAACTAGATTATTGACTCTAGTAAACTCTTTGGGTGTTAGTCACATGGCGATGTGAACTATGAGTGTTAATCACATGGTGATGTGAACTAGATTATTGACTCTAATGCAAGTGGGAGACTGTTGGAAATATGCCCTAGAGGCAATAATAAAATGGTTATTATTATATTTCCTTGTTCATGATAGTTGTCTATTGTTCATGCTATAATTGTATTAACCAGAAACCGTAATACATGTGTGAATACATAGACCACAACATGTCCCTAGTAAGCCTCTAGTTGACTAGCTCATTGATCAATAGATGGTTATGGTTTCCTGACCATGGACATTGGCTGTCCTTGATATCGGGATCACATAATTAGGAGAATGATGTGATGGACAAGACCCAATTCTAAGCATAGCACAAGATCGTGTAGTTCATTTGCTAGAGCTTTTCTAATGTCAAATATCATTTCCTTAGACCATGAGATTATGCAACTCTCACGTACTATAGGAGTGCTTTGGGTGTATCAAACATCACAACGTAACTAGGTGTCTATAAAGGTGAACTACATGTATCTTCGAAAGTGTCTGTCGGATTGGCACGAATAGAGACTTGGATTTGTCACTCCGTATGTAGGAGAGGTATCTCTGGGCCCACACGGTAATTCATCATCATAATGAGATCAATGTGATTAAGGATTTAGCCATGGGATCATGCATTACGGAATGAGTGAAGAGACTTGCCGGCAACGAGATTGAACGAGGTATTGGGATACCGACGATCGAATCTCGGGCAAATAACATACCGATGGCCAAAGGGGATTGTATACGGGATTGAATGAATCCCCGACATCATGGTTCATCCGATGAAATCATCGTGGAACATGTGGGAGCCAACATGGGTATCCAGATCCCGCTGTTGCTTATTTGCCGGAGAGATGTCTCGGTCATGTCTGCATGGTTCCCGGACCCGTAGGGTCTACACGCTTAAGGTTCGGTAACCACATACTATTTCCCATAACAACTCTAGCATCACCGAACCTTAAGTGTGTAGACCCTACGGGTTCGAGAATCATGCACACATAACCGAGACATCTCTCCAGCCAATAACCAACTGCAGGATCTGGATACCCATGTTGGCCGCCACATGTTCCACGATGATCTCATCGGATGAACCACGATGTCGGGGATTCAATCAATCCCGTATACAATTCCCTTTGTCAATCGGTATGTTACTTGCTCGAGATTCGATCGTCGGTATCCCAATACCTCGTTTAATCTCATTGCCGGCAAGTCTATTTACTCGTTCCGTACTGCATGATCCCGTGACTAACTTCTTAGTGACATTGAGCTCATACGGAGTGACAAATCCCAGTCTCGATTCGTGCCAACTCAACAGACACTTTCGGAGATACCTGTAGTGCACCTTTATAGCCACCCAGTTACGTTGTGACGTTTGGTATACCCAAAGCATTCTTACGGTATCCGGAAGTTGCACAATCTCATGGTCTAAGGAAATGATACTTGACATTAGAAAAGCTCTTAGCAAACGAACTATACGATCTTGTGCTATGCTTAGGATTGGGTCTTGTCCATCACTTAATTCTCCTAAAGATGTGATCCCATTATCAATGACATCTAATGTCCATGGTCAGGAAACCATAACCATCTATTGATCAACGAGCTAGTCAACTAGAGGCTCACTAGGGACATGGTGTGGTCTATGTATTCACACATGTATTATGGTTTCCGGTTTCCTGTTAATACAATTATAGCATGAACAACAGACAATTATCATGAACAAGGAAATATAATAATAACCATTTTATTATTGCCTCTAGGGCATATTTCCAACAGTCTCCCACTTGCACTAGAGTCAATAATCTAGTTACATTGTGATGAATCAAACACCCATAGAGTTCTGGTGTTGATCATGTTTTGCTCGTGGAAGAGGTTTAGTCAACGGATCTGCGACATTCAGGTCCGTATGCACTTTTGCAAATATCTATGTCTCCATGTTGAACATTTTCACGAATGGAGTTGAAGCGACGCTTGATATGCCTAGTCTTCTTGTGAAACCTGGGCTCCTTGGCAAGGGAAATAGCTCCAGTGTTGTTACAGAAGAGAGTCATCGGGCCCGACACATTGGGAATAACTCCTAGGTCGGTAATGAACTCCTTCATCCAGGTTGCTTCATGTGCCGCCTCCGAGGCTGCCATGTACTCTACTTCACATGTAGATCCCGCCACGACGCTTTGCTTTCAACTGAACCAGCTGACTGCCCCACCATTCAAAATATACACGCATCCAGTTTGTGACTTGGAGTCATCCAGATCTGTGTTGAAGCTAGCATCGACGTAACCCTTTACGACGAGTTGTCCAGTGTTCCATGCCGGGATTACTTTGGTACCTTCCCACCAAACTTACGGCAAGGTTTACATCAGGTCTGGTACACAGCATGGCATGCATAATAGACCTTATGGCTGAGGCATAGGGGATGAAACTCATCTTTTGTCTATCTTCTGCCGAGGTCACGCATTGAGCCGTCCTCAATTTCACACTTTGCAATACAGGCAAGAACCCCTTCTTGGACTGATCCATATTGAACTTCTTCAATATCTTATCAAGGTATGTGCTTTGTGAAAGACCGATGAGGCGTCTCGATCTATCTCTATAGATCTTGATGCCTAATATGTAAGAAGCTTCTCCAAGGTCCTTCATTGAAAAACACTTATTCAAGTAGGCCTTTATGCTATCCAAAAGTTCTATATCATCTCCCATCAATAGTATGTCATCCACATATAATATGAGAAATGCTACAGAGCTCCCACTCACTTTCTTGTAAACACAGGCTTCTCCATAAGTCTGCATAAACCCAACGCTTTGATCATTTCATCAAAACGAATGTTCCAACTCCAAGATGCTTGCACCAGCCCATAGATGGAGCGTTGGAGCTTGCACACCTTGTTAGCATTCTTAGGATTGACAAGACCTTCCGGCAGCATCATATACAATTCTTCCTTAAGGAAACCATTAAGGAATGCCGTTTTGACGTCCATTTGCCATATCTCATAATCATAGAATGCGGCAATTGCTAACATGATTCAGACGGACTTCAGCTTCGCTACGGGTGAGAAGGTCTCATCATAGTCAACACCTTGAACTTGTCGATAACCCTTAGTGACAAGCCGAGCTTTATAGATGGTCACATTACCATCCGCGTCAGTGTTCTTCTTAAAGATCCATTTATTTTCTATGGCTTACCTATCATCAGGCAAGTCTATCAAAGTCCATACTTTGTTTTCATACATGGATCCTATCTCGGATTTCATGGCTTCAGGCCATTTGTTGGAATCTGGGCCCGCCATCGATTCTTCATAGTTCGAAGGTTCACCATTGTCTAACAACATGATTTCCAGGACAGGGTTGCCATACCATTCTGGTGTGGAACGTGTCCTTGTGGACCTACGAAGTTCAGTAGCAACTTGATCTAAAGTTCCTTGATCATAATCATTAACTTCCTCTCTAATCGGTGTTGGGGAACGTTGCAAAAAATTAAAAAAAATTCTACGGTTTCACCAAGATCCATCTATGAGTTCATCTAAGCAACGAGTCAAGGGAGTGAGATTGCATCTACATACCACTTCTAGATCGCGTGCGGAAGCGTTCAAGGGATGGGTGATGATGGAGTCGTACTCGCCGTGATTCAGATCACCGATGACCAAGTGCCGAACGGACAGCACCTCCACGTTCAACACACGTATGGGACGGACGACGTCTCCTCCGTCTTGATCCAGCAAGGAGGAAGGAGAGGTTGAGGAAGATAGCCCCAGCAGCAGCACGACGGCGTGGTGGTGTTGGTGCAGCAGTACTCCGACAGGGCTTCGCCAAGCACGTAACGGAGGAGGAGAGGTGTTGGGGAGGGGAGGGGCTGCGCCTTGGGTTGTGTACAGCAGCCCTCCCCTCACCCCTCTATTTATAGGGGAAGGGGCAAGGGGGGCCGGCCCCTCTAGATGGGATCTAGAGGGGGGGCGGCGGCCAGGGAGGGGGGACTTGCCCCCCAAGCAAAGGGGGGCGCCCCCACTAGGGTTTCCCCCCCAACCCTAGGTGCATGGGCCCAAGGGGGGGGCGCCCAGCCCTTGAGGGGCTGGTTCCCTGCCCCTTGCAGCCCATGAGGACCTCCGAGAGGGGTGGCCCCTCCCGGTGGACCCCCGGAACCTCTTCGGTGGCCCCGGTACAATACCGATATGCCCCCGAAACTTTCCGGTGTCCGCATGACAACTTCCCATATATAAATCTTCACCTCCGGACCATTCCGGAACTCCTCGTGACGTCCGGGATCTCATTCGGGACTCCGAACAACATTCGGTAATCAAATACAAGTCTTCCTAATAACCCTAGCGTCACCGAACCTTAAGTGTGTAGACCCTACGGGTTCGGGAGACATGCAGACATGACCGAGACGACTCTCCGGTCAATAACCAACAGCGGGATCTAGATACCCATGTTGGCTCCCACATGTTCCACGATGATTTCATCGGTTGAACCACGATGTCAAGGATTCGATCAACCCCGTATACAATTCCCTTTGTCAATCGGTACATTACTTGCCCGACACTCGATCGTCGGTATCCCAATACCTCGTTCAGTCTTGTTACCGGCAAGTCACTTTACTCGTACCGTAATGTATGATCCCGTGACCAACCACTTGTTCAATTTGAGCTCATTATGATGATGCATTACCGAGTGGGCCCAGAGATACCTCTCCGTCATACGGAGTGACAAATCCCAGTCTCGATCCGTGTCAACCCAACAAACACTTTCAGTGATACCTGTAGTGCACCTTTATAGTCACCCAGTTACGTTGTGATGTTTCATACACCCAAAGCACTCCAACGGTATCCGGGAGTTACACGATCTCATGGTCTAAGGAAAAGATACTTGACATTGGAAAAAGCTCTAGCAAACGAACTACACAATCTTGTGCTATGCTTAGGATTGGGTCTTGTCCATCACATCATTCTCCTAATGATGTGATCCCGTTATCAAGGACATCGAATGTCCATAGCTAGGAAACCATGACTATCTGTTGATCAACGAGCTAGTCAACTAGAGGCTTACCAGTGACATATTATGGTCTATGTATTCACACGTGTATTACAATTTCCGGATAATACAGTTATAACATGAATAAAGACAATTATCATGAACAAGGAAATAGAATAATGATACTTTTATTATTGCCTCTAAGGTATATTTCCAACAGTCTCCCACTTGCACTAGAGTCAATAATCTAGTTACATTGTGATGAATCGAACACCCATAGAGTTCTGGTGTTGATCATGTTTTGCTCGCGAGAGAGGTTTAGTCAACGGATCTGCGACATTCAGATCCGTATGTACTTTGCAAATATCTATGTCTCCATCTTGAACATTTTCATGGATGGAGTTGAAACGACGCTTGATGTGCCTGGTCTTCTTGTGAAACCTGGGCTCCTTGGCAAGGGCAATAGCTCCAGTGTTGTCACAGAAGAGTTTGATCGGCCCCGACGCATTGGGTATGACTCCTAGGTCGGTGATGAACTCCTTCACCCAAATTGCTTCATGTGCTGCCTCCGAGGCTGCCATGTACTCTGCTTCACATGTAGATCCCGCCATGACGCTCTGCTTGCAGCTGCACCAGCTTACTGCTCCACCATTCAACATATACACGTATCCGGTTTGTGACTTAGAGTCATCCAGATCTGTGTCGAAGCTAGCGTCAACGTAACCCTTTACGACAAGCTCTTCGTCACCTCCATAAACAAGAAACATGTCCTTTGTCCTTTTCAGGTACTTCAGGATATTCTTGACCGCTGTCCAGTGTTCCTTGCCGGGATTACTTTGGTACATTCCTACCAAAATTACGGCAAGGTTTACATCAGGTCTGGTACACAGCATGGCATACATAATAGATCCTATGGCTGAAGCATAGGGGATGACACTCATCTCTTCTTTATCTTTTGCCGTGGTCGGGGACTGAGCCGAGCTCAATCTCACACCTTGCAATATAGGCAAGAACCCCTTCTTGGACTGATCCATTTTGAACTTCTTCAAAATCTTATCAAGGTATGTGCTTTGTGAAAGACCTATGAGGCGTCTCGATCTATCCCTATAGATCCTGATGCCTAATATGTAAGCAGCTTATCCAAGGTCCTTCATTGAAAAACATTTATTTAAGTAGGCCTTAATGCTGTCCAAGAGTTCTATATCATTTCCCATCAAAAGTATGTCATCTACATATAATATGAGAAATGCTACAGAGCTCCCACTCACTTTCTTGTAAACGCAGGCTTCTCCATAAGTCTGCATAAACCCAAACGCTTTGATCATCTCATCAAAGCGAATGTTCCAACTCCAAGATGCTTGCACCAGCCCATAAATGGATCGCTGGAGCTTGCATACTTTTTTAGCATTATTAGGATCGACAAAACCTTCCGGCTGCATCATATACAGCTCTTCCTTAAGATGTCCGTTAAGGAATGCTGTTTTGACATCCATCTGCCATATCTCATAATCATAGTATGCGGCAATTGCTAACATGATTCGGACGGACTTTAGCTTCGCTACGGGAGAGAATGTCTCATCGTAGTCAACCCCTTGAACTTGTCGATAACCCTTAGCGACAAGTCGAGCTTTATAGATGGTAACATTACCATCCACGTACGTTTTCTTCTTAAAGATCCATTTGTTTTCTATCGCTCGCCGATCATCGGGAAAGTCTATCAAAGTCCATACTTTGTTTTCATACATGGATTCTATCTCGGATTTCATGGCCTCAAGCCATTTGTTGGAATCTGGGCCCGCCACTGCTTTTTCATAGTTCGAAGGTTCAACGTTGTCTAACAACATGATTTCTAAGACAGGGTTGCCGTACCACTCTGGTGCGAAACGTGTCCTAGTGGACCTTCGAAGTTCAGTAGGAGCTTGATCTGAAGTATCTCGATCATCATCATTAACCTCCTCTCTTGTCGGTGCAGGCACCATAGGAACATCTCCCTGAGTTGCACTACTTCCTGTTTCAAGAGGCAGTACTTCATCAAGATCTACTTTCCTCCCACTTAATTCTTTCGAGAGAAACTCTTTTTCCAGAAAGGATCCGTTCTTGGCAACATTTTTCCGACTTGGGTTCAAGCTTTTCAGGTTGAAGTTTCTTGACATAAGCATCGCATCCCCAAACTTTTAGAAACGACAGCTTAGGTTTCTTCCCAAACCATAATTCATACGGTGTCGTCTCAACGGATTTAGACGGTGCCCTATTTAGAGTGAATGTAGCTGTCTCTAGAGTGTATCCCCAAAATGATAGCGGTAAATCGGTAAGAGACATCATAGAGTGCACCATATCCAATAGAGTGCGATTAGGACGTTCGGACACACCGTTACGCTGAGGTGTTCCAGGCGGCGTGATTTGTGAAACGATTCCACATTTCCTTAAGTGTGTACCAAATTCGTGACTTAAATATTCTCCTTCACGATCTGATCGTAGGAACTTTATCTTTCGGTCACGTTGATTCTCTACCTCATTCTGAAATTACTTGAACTTTTCAAAGGTCTCAGACTTGTGTTTCATTAAGTAGACATACCCATATCCACTCAAGTCATCAGTGAGGGTGAGAACATAACGATATCCTCAGCGAGCTTCAACGCTCATTGGACCGCACACATCGGTATGTATGATTTCCAACAAGTTGGTTGCTCGCTCCATTGTTCCGGAGAACGGAGTCTTGGTCATTTTTCCCATTAGGCATGGTTCGCATGTGTCAAACGATTCATAATCGAGAGACTCTAAAAGTCCATCATCATGGAGCTTCTTCATGCGCTTGACACCAATGTGACCAAGGCGGCAATGCCACAAGTATGTGGGACTATCGTTATCAACTTTACATCTTCTGGTATTCACACTATGAATATGCGTAATACTATGCTCGAGATTCATTAAGAATAAACCATTGACCATCGGAGCATGACCATAAAACATATCTCTCATATAAATAGAACAACCATTATTCTCGGATTTAAATGAGTAGCCATCTCGTATCAAACGAGATCCAGATACAATGTTCATGCTCAAACTTGGCACCAAATAACAATTATTAAGATTCAAAACTAATCCCGTAGGTAAATGTAGAGGTAGCGTGCCGACGGTGATCACATCGACCCTGGAACGATTCCCGACGCGCATCGTCACCTCGTCCTTCGCCAGTCTCCGCTTATTCCGCAGCTCCTGCTGTGAGTTACAAATATGAGCAACGGCACCGGTATCAAATACCCAGGAGTTACTACGAGTACTGGTAAGGTACACATCAATTACATGTATATCAAATATACCTTTAGTGTTGCCGGCCTTCTTATCCGCTAAGTATTTGGGGCAGTTCCGCTTCCAGTGACCCTTCCCCTTGCAATAAAAACACTCAGTCTCAGGCTTGGGTCCATTCTTTGACTTCTTCCCGGTAACTGGCTTACCGGGCGCGGCAACATCCTTGCCGTCCTTCTTGAAGTTCTTCTTGCCCTTGCCCTTTTTGAACTTAGTGGTCTTATTGACCATCAACACTTGATGTTCTTTCTTGATTTCAACCTCTGCTGACTTCAGCATTGAAAATACTTCAGGAATGGTCTTCACCATCCCCTGCATATTGTAGTTCATCACAAAGCTCTTGTAGCTTGGTGGGAGCGACTGAAGGATTCTGTCAATGACCGCCTCATCAGGGAGGTTAATGTCCAGCTGGGACAGGCGGTTGTGCAACCCAGACATTTTGAGTATGTGCTCACTGACAGAACTGTTTTCCTCCATCTTACAACTATAGAACTTGTCGGAGACTTCATATCTCTCGACCCGGGCATGAGCTTGGAAAACTAGTTTCAGCTCCTTGAACATCTCATATGCTCCGTGTTGCTCAAAACGCTTTTGGAGCCCCGGTTCTAAGCTGTAAAGCATGCCGCACTGAACGAGGGAGTAATCATCAGCGTGAGACTGCCAAGCGTTCATAACGTCTTGGTTCTCTAGGACGGGAGCGTCACCTAGCGGTCCTTTTAGGATATATTGTTTCCTGGCAGCTATGAGGATGATCCTCAGGTTCCGGACCCAGTCCGTATAGTTGCTTCCATCATCTTTCAGCTTGGTTTTCTCTAGGAACGCATTGAAGTTTATGTTGACATGAGCGTTGGCCATTTGATCTACAAGACATATTTGCAAAGGTTTTAGACTAAGTTCATGATAATTAAGTTCATCTAATCAAATTATTTTAATGAACTCCCACTCAGATTAGACATCCCTCTAGTCATCTAAGTGTTACACGATCCGAGTCGACTAGGCCGTGTCCGATCATCACGTGAGACGGACTAGTCATCGTCGGTGAACATCTTCATGTTGATCGTATCTTCCATACGACTCATGTTCGACCTTTCGGTCTCCGTGTTCCGAGGCCATGTATGTACATTCTAGGCTCGTCAAGTTAACCCTAAGTGTTTTGCATGTGTAAAACTGTCTTACACCCGTTGTATGTGAACGTAAGGATCTATCACACCCGATCATCACGTGGTGCTTCGAAACGATGAACTTTAGCAATGGTGCACAGTTAGGGGAGAACACTTCTTGAAATTGTTGTAAGGGATCATCTTATTTACTACCGTCGTTCTAAGTAAACAAGATGCATAAACATAATAAACATCACATGCAATTATATAGTAGTGACATGATATGGCCAATATCATATAGCTCCATTGATCTCCATCTTCGGGGCTCCATGATCATCTTGTCACCGGCATGACACCATGATCTCCATCATCATGATCTCCATCATCGTGTCTTCATGAAGTTGTCACGCCAACGACTACTTCTACTTCTATGGCTAACGCGTTTAGCAATAAAGTAAAGTAATTTACATGGCGTTCTTCAATGACACGCAGGTCATACAAAAAATAAAGACAACTCCTATGGCTCCTGCCGGTTGTCATACTCATCGACATGCAAGTCGTGATTCCTATTACAAGAACATGATCTCATACATCACAATATATCATTCATCATTCATCACAACTTCTGACCATATCACATCACATGACAATTGCTACAAAAACAAGTTAGACGTCCTCTAATTGTTGTTGCATCTTTTACGTGGCTGCAATTGGGTTCTAGCAAGAACGTTTTCTTACCTACGAATAACCACAACGTGATATTGTCAACTTATATTTACCCTTCATAAGGGCCCTTTTCATCGAATCCGCTCCAACTAAAGTGGGAGAGACAGACACCCGCCAGCCACCTTATGCAACTAGTGCATGTCAGTCAGTGGAACCGGTCTCACGTAAGCGTACGTGTAAGGTTGGTCCGGGCCGCTTCATCCCACAATACCGCTGAAGCAAGATAAGACTAGTAGCGACAAGCAAGTTGACAAGATCTACGCCCACAACAAAATTGTGTTCTACTCGTGCAATAGAGAACTACGCATAGACCTGGCTCATGATGCCACTGTTGGGGAACGTTACAGAAAATTAAAAAAAATTCTACGGTTTCACCAAGATCCATCTATTAGTTCATCTAAGCAACGAGTCAAGGGAGTGAGATTGCATCTACATACCACTTGTAGATCGCGTGCGGAAGTGTTCAAGGGATGGGTGATGATGGAGTCGTACTCGCCGTGATTCAGATCACCGATGACCAAGTGCCGAACGGACAGCACCTCCGCGTTCAACACACGTACGGGACGGAAGACGTCTCCTCCGTCTTGATCCAGCAAGGAGGAAGGAGAGGTTGAGGAAGATAGCTCCAGCAGCAGCACGACGGCGTGGTGGTGTTGGTGCAGCAGTACTCCGACAGGGCTTCGCCAAGCACGTAACGGAGGAGGAGAGGTGTTGGGGAGGGGAGGGGCTGCGTCTTGGGTTGTGTACAGCAGCCCTCCCCTCACCCCTCTATTTATAGGGGAAGGGGCAAGGGGGGCCATCCCATCTAGATGGGATCTAGAGGGGGGGGGGGCGGCGGCCAGGGAGGGGGGACTTGCCCCCCAAGCAAAGGGGGGCGCCCCCACTAGGGTTCCCCCCCCCCAACCCTAGGCGCATGGGCCCAAGGGGGGGCGCGCCCAGCCCTCCAGGGGCTGGTTCCCTGCCCCTTGCGGCCCATGAGGCCCTCCGAGAGGGGTGGCCTCTCCCGGTGGACCCCCGGAACCTCTTCGGTGGCCCCGGTACAATACCGATATGCCCCCGAAACTTTCCGGTGTCCGCATGACAACTTCCCATATATAAATCTTCACCTCCTCGTGACGTCTAGGATCTCATCCGGGACTCCGAACAACATTCGGTAATCACATACAAGTCTTCCTAATAACCCTAGCGTCATCGAACCTTAAGTGTGTAGACCCTACGGGTTCGGGAGACATGCAGACATGACCGAGACGACTCTCCGGTTACCAACAGCGGGATCTGGATACCCATGTTGGCTCCCACATGTTCCACGATGATTTGATCGGTTGAACCACGATGTCGAGGATTCGATCAACCCCGTATACAATTCCCTTTGTCAATCGGTACGTTACTTGCCCGAGACTCGATCGTCGGTATCCCAATACCTCGTTCAGTCTTGTTACCGGCAAGTCACTTTACTCGTACCGTAATGCATGATCCCGTGACCAACCACTTGTTCACTTTGATCTCATTATGATGATGCATTACCGAGTGGGCCCAGAGATACCTCTCCGTCATACAGAGTGACAAATCCCAGTCTCGATCCGTGTCAACCCAACAGACACTTTTGGAGATACCTATAGTGCACATTTATAGTCACCCAGTTACGTTGTGATGTTTGATACACCCAAAGAACTCCTACGGTATCCGAGAGTTACACGATCTCATGGTCTAAGGAAAAGATACTTGACATTGGAAAAAGCTCTAGCAAACGAACTACACGATCTTGTGCTATGCTTAGGATTGGGTCTTGTCCATCACATCATTCTCCTAATGATGTGATCCCGTTATCAACGACATCTGTTGATCAACGAGCTAGTCAACTAGAGGCTTACTAGGGACATATTATGGTCTATGTATTCACACGTGTATTACGATTTCCGGATAATACAGTTATAGCATGAATAAAGACAATTATCATGAACAAGGAAATATAATAATAATACTTTTATTATTGCCTCTAGGGCATATTTCCAACAGTCGGTGCAGACACCACAGAAACATCTTCCTGAGTTGCGCTACTTTTCGGTTCAAGAGGCAGTACTTCATCAAGTTCTACTTTCCTCCCACTTACTTCTTTTGAGAGAAACTCTTTCTCCAGAAAGGATCCGTTCTTAGCGACAAAGATCTTACCTTTGGATCTGAGATAGAAGGTATACCCAATGGTTTCCTTAGGGTATCCTATGAAGAAGCATTTTTCCGACTTGGGTTCGTGCTCTTCAGGTTGAAGTTTCTTGACATAAGCATCACATCCCCAAACTTTTAGAAACGATATCTTAGGTTTCTTCCCAAACCATAATTCATACGGTGTCGTCTCAACGGGTTTAGACGGTGCCCTATTTAAAGTGAATGTGGCTGTCTCTAAAGCATAACCCCAAAATGATAGCGGTAAATCGGTAAGAGACATCATAGATCGCACCAAATCCGATAGAGTGCGATTACGACGTTCGGACACACCATTACGCTGAGGTCTTCCAGGCAGCGTGAGTTGTGAAACAATTTCACATTTCCTTAAGTGCGTACCAAACTCGTAACTCAAATATTCTCCCCCATGATCTGATCATAAGAACTTTATTTTCCTGTCACGTTGATTCTCCACCTCACTCTGAAATTCCTTGAACTTTTCAAAGGTGTCAGACTTGTGTTTCATTAAGTAGACATACCCATATATACTTAAGTCATCAGTGAGGGTGAGAACATAATGATAGCCACCGCGAGCCTCAATGCTCATTGGACCGCACACATCAGTATGTATTATTTCCAACAAATTGGTTGCTCGCTCCATTGTTCCGGAGAACGGAGTCTTGGTCATCTTGCCCATGAGGCATGGTTTGCACGTGTCAAATGATTCATAATCAAGAGACTCCAAAAGTCCATCTGCATGGAGTTTCTCCATGCGTTTGACACCAATGTGACCAGGGCGGCAGTGCCACAAGTATGTGGGACTATCATTATTAACCTTACATCTTTGGTATTCACACTATGAATATGTGTAACATCACGTTCGAGATTCAATAAGAATTAACCATTGACCAGCGGGGCGTGACCATAAAACATATCTCTCATATAAATAGAACAACCATTATTCTCGGATTTAAATGAGTAGCCATCTCGCATTAAACGAGATCCTGATACAATGTTCATGCTCAAAGCTGGCACTAAATAACAATTATTGAGGTTTAAAACTAATCCCGTAGGTAAATGTAGAGGTAGCGTGCCGACAGCGATCACATCGACCTTGGAACCATTCCCGACACGCATCGTCACCTCGTCCTTCACCAGTCTCCGCTTATTCCGCAGCTCCTGTTTTGAGTTACAAATATGAGCAACCGCATCGGTATCAAATACCCAGGAGCTACTATGAGTACTCGTAAGGTACACATCAATAACATGTATATCACATATACCTTTGGTGTTGCCGTCCTTCTTATCCGCTAAGTACCTGGGGCAGTTCCACTTCCAGTGACCATTTCCCTTGCAATAAAAGCACTGAGTCTCGGGCTTGGGTCCATTGTTTGGCTTCTTCCTGGCAACTGATTTACCGGGCGCGGCAACTCCCTTGCCGTCCTTCTTGAAGTTCTTTTTACCCTTGCCTTTCTTGAAACTAGTGGTCTTATTCACCATCAACACTTGATGTTCCTTTTTGATTTCCACCTCCACTGATTTCAGCATTGAATATAACTCAGGAATGGACTTCTCCATACCTTGCATATTGTAGTTCATCACAAAGATCTTATAGCTAGGTGGGAGCGACTGGAGGATCCTCTCAATGACCGAGTCATCTGGGAGATTAACTCCCAACTGAGACAAACGGTTGTGTAACCCAAACATAGTGAGTATATGCTCACTGACAGAACTGTTTTCCTCCATCTTACAACTATAGAACTTGTCGGAGACTTCATATCTCTCGACCCGGGCATGAGCTTGGAAAACCATTTTCAGCTCTTGGAACATCTCATATGCTCCGTGCTACTCAAAACGCTTTTGGAGCCCTGGTTCTAAGCTGTAAAGCATGCCGCACTGAACCAGGGAGTAATCATCACTACGCGACTACTAGGTGTTCATAACATCTTGAGTTGCTGGGAAAATGGGTGCTTCACCTAGCGGTGCTTCTAGGACATATGCTTTCTTGGCAGCTATGAGGATGATCCTCAAGTTTCGGACCTAGTCCGTATAGTTGCTACCATCGTCTTTCAGCTTGGTTTTCTCTAGGAACGCGTTGAAGTTGAGGGCAACATTAGTGTGGGCCATTTGATATACAAGACATATTGCAAAGATATTTTAGACTATGTTCATGATAATTAAGTTCATCTAATAAAATTATTTAATGAACTCCCACTCAGATAGACATCCCTCTAGTCATCTAAGTGATATATGATCCGAGTCAACTAGGCCATGTCCGATCATCACGTGAGACGGACCAGTCATCATCGGTGAACATCTTCATGTTGATCATATCTACTATATGACTCATGTTCGACCTTTCAGTCTCTTGTGTTCTGAGGTCATGTCTCTACATGCTAGGCTCGTCAAGTCAACCTAAGTGTTTTGCATGTGTAAATCGGGCTTACACCCGTTGTATGCGAATGTTAGAATCTATCACACCCGATCATCACGTGGTGCTTCAAAACAACAAACTTTCGCGATGGTGCACAGTTAGGGGGAACACTTTCTTGAAATTTTAGCGAGGGATCATCTTATTTATGCTACCGTCGTTCTAAGAATCTAAGATGTAAACATGACAAACATCACATGCAAATCATAAAGTGACATGATATGGCCAATATCATCTTGCGCCTTTGATCTCCATCTTTGAAGCGCGGCATGATCACCTTCATCACCGGCATGACACCATGATCTCCATCATCATGATCTCCATCATCGTGTCTTCATGAAGTTGTCTCGGCAACTATTACTTCTACTACTACGGCTAACGGCTAGCAATAGAGTAAAGTAATCACATGGCGTTTTTCAATGACACACAGGTCATACAATGAATTAAGACAACTCCTATGGCTCCTGCCGGTTGTCATACTCATCGACATGCAAGTCGTGTTTCCTGTTACAAGAACATGATTAATCTCATACATCACATATATCATTCATCACATTTTTTTGGCCATATCACATCACATAACATACCCTGCAAAAACAAGTTAGATGTCCTCTAATTGTTGTTGCATGTTTTACATGGCTGCTATGGGTTTCTAGCAAGAACATTTCTTACCTACGCAAAAGCTACAACGGTGATATGCCAATTGCTATTTACCCTTCATAAGGACCCTTTTCATCGAATCCGATCCAAATAAAGTGGGAGAGACAGACACCCGCTAGCCACCTTATGCAACAAGTGCATGTGAGTCGGTGGAACCTGTCTCACGTAAGCGTACGTGTAAGGTCGGTCCGAGCCGCTTCATCCCACAATACCGCCAAAACAAGATAGTACTAGTAACAGTAAGCAAATTGAACAAACCAATGCCCACAACTACTTGTGTTCTACTCGTGCATAGAATCTACGCATAGACCTAGCTCATGATGCCACTGTTGGGGAACGTAGCAATAATTCAAAATTTTCCTACGCATCAAAAAGATCAATCTAGGAGATTCTAGCAACAAGAGAGAGAGAGAGAGAGGATGTGCATCTTCATACCTTTGAATATCGCTAAGCGCAAGCGTTACTAGAACGCGGATGATGGAGTCCTACTCGCGGCAACTCAAATCGCGGAAGATCCGATCTAACGCCGAACAGATGGCGCCTCCACGTTCAACACACGTACAGCCAGGCAATGTCTCCTCCTTCTTGATCCATCAAGGGGAGAGGATAAGTTGAGGGAGAGCTCCGGCGGCACGACGGCGTGGTGGTGGAGCTTGCAGTTCTCCGGCAGGGCTTCGCCAAGCATTACAGAGGAGGTAGTTAGTGTTGGAGAGGGGGAGGGCTGCGCCAGGGGAAGGGTGCGGCAGCCCTCCCACATCCCCTCTATTTATAAAGCTAAGGGGGAGGGGGGCCGGCCCCCTCCAGATGGATCTAGAGGGGGGCGGAAGCCAAAGGGGGAGGCTTGCCCCCCAAGCCAAGGGGGGCACCCCCTTTAGGGTTTTCCCCCAACCCTAGGCGCATGGGCCCTAGGGGGGTTTGGCTCCCAGACCACCTAGGGGCTGGTTCCCCTCCATATTCATCCCATAGGGCCCTTCGGGGCAGGTGGACCCTCCTGGTGGACCCCGGAACCCTTTCGATGGTCCGGGTACAATACCGATAAACCACCAAACATTTCCGGCAACCGAATAAGGACTTCCCATATATAAATATTTATCTCTGGACCATTCCGGAATTCCTCGTGACGTCCGGGATCTCATCCGGGACTCCGAACAACATTCGGTAATCACATACTATTTCCCATAACAACTCTAGCGTCACCGAACCTTAAGTGTGTAGACCCTACGAGTTCGGGAATCATGAAGACATGACCAAGACATCTCTCCGGCCAATAACCAACAGCGGGATGTGGATACCCATGTTGGCTCCCACATGTTCCACGATGATCTCATCAGATGAACCACGATGTCGGGGATTCAATCAATCCCGTATACAATTCCCTTTGTCAATCGGTATGTTACTTGCCCGAGATTCGATCGTCGGTATCCCAATACCTCGTTCAATCTCGTTGCCGGCAAGTCTCTTCACTCATTCCGTAATGCATGATCCCATGACTAACTTCTTAGTC
Organism: Triticum timopheevii; assembly: GCA_963921465.1. Taxonomy (NCBI): domain Eukaryota; kingdom Viridiplantae; phylum Streptophyta; class Magnoliopsida; order Poales; family Poaceae; genus Triticum; species Triticum timopheevii. The sequence goes on from OY997262.1 coordinate 420,462,719, forward strand.
ACATTGAGCTCATTATGATGACGCATTAACTAGTGGGCCCAGAGATACCTCTCCGTCATACGGAGTGACAAATCCGAGTCTCGATTCGTGCCAACTCAACAAACACTTTTGGAGATACCTGTAGTTCACCTTTATAGCCACCCATTTACGTTGTGACGTTTGGTACACCCAAAGAATTCTTACGGTATCCGGGAGTTGCACAATCTCATGGTCTAAGGAAATGATACTTGACATTAGAAAAGCTCTTAGCAAACGAACTACACGATCTTGTGTTATGCTTTAGGATTGGGTCTTGTCCATCACATCATTCTCTTAATGATGTGATCCTGTTATCAATGACATCTAATGTCCATGGTCAGGAAACCATAATCATCTATTGATCAACGAGCTAGTCAACTAGAGGCTCACTAGGGACATGTTGTGGTCTATGTATTCACACATGTATTACAGTTTCCGATTAACACAATTATAGCATGAACAACAGACAATTATCATGAACAAGGAAATATAATAATAATCATTTTATTATTGCCTCTAAGGCATATTTCCAACAGTTGGGTGTCGAGGGAGGGGGGAATAGAATAGGGTGAGAACGTATCGGTTTGGTACTATGCATGGCGATAATAGGCAATGTAATTTTCCAAACACTTTCGCATGGAGGATCTGCGGAGCACATTTTTGGTTCTCCTTGTTTTTCACTAGGCACCATCTCATATCCGTGAACTGGCTCTTATAAGTTGGTGCATTCGTCTCGACTACCCTTGGAGTTGGCAGAGTGTGTAGCTAGAGAGCTTTCGAATTGGCCCTTCGGGATTCTTCATGCTTTTACAACATTATATGTTGATTATTTCTCCATGTGTACCCTATGTTGTGTTTGAATTCAAAATTTGAAAACAAACAACTCGAAATGTTTTTGAAATGAGAGCATTAAAAATATCCATGTGTTGTATTATTATGTTGCACAGACGTAACTAAATTGATTTACGTATGCAAAAGGATGCAAGAAAACGACAAACAGAAAAGTACGACAAGTTAAGTTTAGGAGAAAGGTTAAGTGCAAGAAAATTTAAGCCCTCTAGTTTTAGGGAGTTAAGTTGACGAAGGTGATCATGAGCTATTGAAAAAACACGCCCTTTGTGCCCCCCACCTCGTCCCTCTCAGGGCGACACGAGTTTAGTCCCATGATTGCTTCCACCTATCCTCACCTCACCATCAATTCCCCTTCCCCTCGTCTTTGTTGGTTGACCCGTCAGCCAAAGGCTCGCCGTGGGTAGGTGGGGGTGGGGCAGTGTGACCCTTCCTCCCCCCCTTAACCATAGACTGGGCAATGGTCGGTGAGGCGTCCCCACTGCTCTGTAGAGGTTATGCTGCCTCGAGAGGAGGTCGTCGTTGCCTAGAGGGCCGACACCTAGCACCACCGTAGCCTAGGGGGCGCCACCCTGGAGTCCCGTCTTGGCCCAAAGCTGGGTTCCGCCAAAGATCTCCAACATGTTTGGGTTGTAGCAGCCAGGGGTGTAGTTGTTATCCTCCTTATGAGGTGGTTGTGGTTGCGGTCGGGGGGTGGCGGGCACCTCACCCAGTCGTGGACCCGAGGGTAGTTGCTGAAGGTATCCATGTCTGGATAGATTTGGGCAGGGTGGAAGTCATTGATTCGGATGGGTGGTCATTGTCACTGCATTCCTCACTTGTGGGCCGGTGTTCCCGCCATCTTGGGTTGCTTCCTTTTTTCCCATCTCGTTAGTGGCAGTGGGCGTCTGTGGGGGTCGAGGTGTGCTTATGTCAACATGCGAGATCCATGATTATCGATGGTGATGCAAGGATTTGGGGTTTCTTACGTTGGTAGTGGTTTTGGGTGGCGATCCATATGGTTGGCTTTTCGACAAGCTTCATGGCAGAGGTGGTGGTTGCATTATTTGGTTGTGTGGGTGGAGAGGAATGTAGCGGTGGGTGATCAGGGTTCTAGTGGTGCTATGGCAGTGGCGGCTCCTAGATCATGCTCTGGAGGTCTGTTTTGGTGGCAGCAGTTCTTCCCTCGGGGTGGGCAGGTGCTTTGTGATCCCTCGATGTGGCATGGATGAGAGGCTCGGGACAAAAGCTCTACTCTCTGATGCTAGCGGTGGTGATGCCAGTGGGTGACGTTGTGGCCCCTCTCCACGCTTGACCACTTATTCGGTCTTGGCGGTGGCAACGGGTTGTATTATCACCCTCTTGAGGGCGTCGTCATGGAGTCTAGGTTCCTTCCGGTCGCGCCACATCACCATCAACGTACAAGTTTGGATCCTATCTCGAAGCGTCTTCTACTCTGGTGTGAGACGGCGTCGCTTGTCTCCTTATCTTTTTCAGGGGTCCTTGTTGTCCATGGGCAGGATCAATGCTACATGCTCCGGAGCGAGAGGGCAGGGTAGCGATAGCTTAGTACGAGCGGTGCATCAATGTCTGACGGTTTTTCAAGAAGACATGGTTCCATTTCTTGATTGTTTTTTTGAGATAGCGAACCGCTCATGCCAAGCGGTGACCTGGTTCCATTTCTTGTCAGTAGTCAAGGTTGTTTTGTGGTGGGGTGTAGCTACACATGCAATCTTGTTTTTTTAACCTTTGATCTGAATTTTTTAGGGGTAAAAACGCCATTTATTACTCAAAATCAACATATAGTGGGATACAGTTTTGGTCATGGGGTTGTCCAAGCCATACATGGCGTCCCAGACCAAGGCGTAACGAACATTTGGCTAGCCTATGTGCTTCATAATTAACAACACGACCCACGAAAACAAAATTGCAATGAAAATGAGCGGAATTGAGAATGATCTCGCTAACTATCGCCCCATATCTTCCTTTACAACCTTTGTTGATATCGGAGACTACTTGCTTGGAGTCACATGCAATGACTATATTCTGTACGTTGAGATCCTTAGCTAGAGCAATCCCCTCTCGACAAGCAATAGCCTCTAGAATTGCAGGGTCATCTACTCCTTCGATGACCAGTGCTGAGCTGCCCAAGAAATGGTCGTTGCTATCCCGACAGACAGCTGCACCTGAACCACTTCTCCCTTGTATTACACCTGCGTCTATTTGAATTTTCACGAACCCCGGTGGAGGCGCCTTTGGTCGCTGAGGAGGAGGTGCTTTAGCATCACGGTCCTGCTGTACTTGCTTCTTATCATGGATAGTCCCTAGCTCATCAATGAATCTTTTGACAAAGGAAACAGTAGCTTGAGGAGTATGAAAAATGCCTTCATGGATTGCTTTGCGGCGAGCAGTCCATATCGCCCACATAGTGACCGTTAGCAAGACGAACTTCTCATGTGATAACAAATCCATGAGTGTAAAAATCCAATACTTCGCACTTGGCTCGGTTGTGGAGATCAAGACCTGAGCCATGTCATCGTCAACTAGGGCCCATGTGCATCGTGATGTTGTACAATTGATTAAGGAGTGTCTCCATGAGTCCACAGACCCGCACAAACTACAAGTAGGATTGTCCGCCATGTGCCTATGTGCTCGGACATCTTCCGTCGGCAATGAGTGTTTAGATAACCTCCACAGAAACGTGCTTGTTTCTGTACCCAAGCTCGAAGAACCTGCAGTCCCTTCCAGCCAAGCTTCCCGTCACTGCCTAGTGGCGACTAGCATATTATAAGCTGATCTCACCATAAAGGAACCATGTCTCTCAAACTGCCAGCTCCAGAAGTCATGCAAGGCTCGAGTGCATATAGGGATGCCCATGATAACACACACATCCATCGCCATGAATACCTCCTCCACACGTGCCTTGTTCCATGTAGCACTTGTATTATCTATAAGTTCAGAGACTAGCATGGGAGGATTGGGGACCCGACACCCGTATGGTCTCATATTTCCATCACGGGGCAGCCAAGTATCTTCCCAAATGCGCGTGGAAGCACCATTTCCTATGTGCCGAATCAAGCCTAGTTTTAGTGTGTCCCTCCCCTCGATAACTGCTCGCCATACTTGGCTGGGGTGACTCCCCAAGTTCGCATCCAGTATGGACGAGTCTGGGTAGTAAATACTCTTTAGGAGGCGGGCACAAAGTGTTTCTAGATTCTGTAGAAGTCGCCAAGCCTGCCTTGCTAACATGGCCAAATTAAAGAGCTCAAAATCCTTGAAACCAAGACCTCCCAAAGATTTGGGCTGTGTCATTGCCTTCCACGAGAACCAGTGAGGTTTATGCTTCCCTTGTTTGCTCCCCCACCAATTTTTTCTGATTAACATATTCAAATGTTCGCAGAGCCCTCATGGTAATTTGAAACATGACATTGAGAACACTGGTACAACTTGTGCTACTGATTTTACAAGAACCTCCTCCCCGCTGTTGATAGGGTATTTTCCAACCAACCTTGGACCTTGCTCCATAGCCGGTCTTTTAAATATTTAAAAACACCATTCAATGAGCTCCCAATGCCAGAAGGCATTCCAAGGTACTTTTCATTTAGTGTTTCATTCAGTACATTCAACAGTGCTTTGATTTCCTGTCTTGTGCTCTCTGGCACCCCTTTACTGAAAAAGATAGAGGATTTTGATAAATTTATATGTTGCCCAGATGTTTGGCAATAGTTTTGCAGAACATGGTTCACCTCCGTGGCTCCAACACTGTTTGCCTTGAAAAACAGCAGACTGTCATCTGCAAATATAAGATGGTTAATTGGAGGCGCCGATGGTGCCACCTGAATACCACCCAAGTTTGATGACTCTCCCTTTGATTTTAATAGGCACGACAGGCCCTCTGCTGCTAACAAGAACAAGTATGGAGATATTGGGTCCCCTTGTCTGATTCCACGAGATGGCCGAAATTCCTCCAACTTTCTGCCATTGAACTGAGAATTTGACAGTAGACACCAAGTTCATGACAATACCTACCCATCGCTCAGTGAAGCCCAGCTTCAACATAATTGCTTTGATATAAGGCCATTCAATCCTATCATAAGCCTTCATCATATCAAGCTTCAAGGCACAAGCTTGGTGTTTTTTTGCTTTATTCCGTTTCATGAAGTGCAGACACTCATATGCAGTGATAATGTTGTCAGTGATCAACCTGCCTGGCACGAAAGCTGACTACTCCTCAGATATTGTGTCAGGTAGGACTAACTTTAAACGGTTTGAAATCACTTTGGATGCAATCTTGTATAGAACATTACAAAGACTAATAGGCCGGAATTGTGATAGAAGTAGGATTCTTTACCTTCCGTATTAGCACGAGAACAGTTTCATTGATGGAAGCAGCCGATTCCGTACCTTCCACAATTTTGATAACTACACTTGTTACTTCATTTCCACATACCTCCCAATGCCTCTGAAAAAATGCGCTGGGAAACCGTCCGGCCCAGGAGCGTTGGTCGGAAACATTTGAAAGAGAGTTGTTTTAACCTCCTCATGAGTGTACGGTGCGTTCAAAGAGTCATTCATTGCCTACGTGACCTTGACCGGGACAGTTTCCAACACTCGCTCCATATCATTCACCCCCTCTGATGTGTATAGTTCCTTATAAAAGGACGTAGTTAGGCCCTCCATCTCAGATATATCCTCGGTCACCTGTCCGTCCGGCCGTTGGAGCGCCTTTATCTGGTTTTTCCTCCTACGTTTGCTTGCTCGGAGATGAAAGAAGTATGTATGCTTGTCACCATGGATAAGCCAGTCCACCCTGGCTCGTTGTCTCCATAGTATTTCTTCACAATGGAATAATTCGACTAGACGGTCTGTTACTTTTATCTCTTCGTGCTAAGGTCCGGCCCTCCCTTGGGCAGAGCGAAGAGTCTGCAACAGATTTTTCAGCCTCGCAATTTCCTGTCTGATACTTCCAAAATGCACACGATCCCATGTAGCTAGGTCACCCGAGAGCTGTTGTAGCTTTTCCTTTACGTCCTGGACAGAATCCCCCGAGATGCACGCCCACGCCGCTCCAATCACCGCTGGGAGTGATTCATCCCTCTCCCGGCAAACCTCATATTTAAAAGGCTGAGGGCCCCGTTTGCATGCGTGCACGTCTGTGAAGCGCAAAAGAAGTGGTACGTGATCTGAACTAGCAACTATTTTGTGTTCAAGTACCGCTGTAGGAAAGGCTAGCATCCAGCCCGGGTTAGCCACTGCTCTGTCCAACCTGACGCGTGTATATGTGCCTCCCGCAACCTTTTTTCCCATGTCCAGTTCAAGCCTTCATATCAATATCTGAAGGCCCGCAAGTATCCAAAGCATCCTGAAACGCATCCATCTGAGCTTGACTCCTCTGTCCTACCCCATCATGTTCATTTGCATGAAGCACCTCGTTAAAATCACCGATCACCACTCATGGCAGGTTTCCGTTTCCAACTATACCTCGAAGCATGCCCCAAGTTTTGTGTTTCTCACTAACTTGGGCCTCGCCGTGTACAAAAGTTATTCTTGTTTTTGCTTCGACCATTTCGTCAACTGTAACATCTATATCATACTCAGAGTAACCAATCACTTCAAGCTTTATTTCATCATTCCAAAAAATCCCTAGACCACCACTCCTGCCATTGCTACTAACAACAAAACTTTTATTGTACCCTAAAGATCCTGCCAAGTTTTCCACACGAGTTCCCTCTATTTGGGTACAAGAGATCGGGCCTACTATGACGAGCTCAAAAATGTCATGTAATAGCTAAAAACGTCACGAAATACTCGTGTGTGACATTTTTCAGGCATCACGAGTATCGTCACAGAATCCCCGTCATAGATTATTCCTAGTGACGCAACGCGCAAAAAACGTCACCGGATATGGGACCTTCAGTGACGAAGCTGTCGTCACAAGATTATGGACGGGCTAATGCACAATGGGTTTCCAAATGGGCCAAGCCCAATAATTTAGCGATTTTTCTATTTTTGGATCTAATTTTTTGGTGGGCCATAGCCAATTTGCAACCCATTAGTTGTTGATCCAGCCCACCTCTTTATGGAGAGGTCGCCATTTTTTGCTAGCCTTTTCAAGAAATATATTATTTATAGTTTTTTCCTCTCATATTAGTTTGCCCTGGTCCGACAAAACCAATTGGGCTTCTAGTGTTTTTAAGACCATCTTTTCATTGACCAATTTCCACATCACATTACAAGCTAACTTGTCTCAAAATAACGTGTACACTAAAGACTTACATGCACCATCCAACATAACCCAAGCTACATAATCGTTTGATACAACATATTTTTTTTAAACATTTGGAGGTCATCAATATAGACCTTCTTGGTGTGAGTCTTAGCTCCCACCTTAATCAAAACTTGAAACCTTGTTGGATGCCTCTTCTCATGACTTCATGAAGGCAGCTAGAGTTGTTTTGATCCTCCTTTGTCCATATGAACTTCTTGAAAGATGACTTACGAATCAACCTATTAGAAACAAAGACATAAATATAGCAACATGAATGAGTTAGAAAAACCCATCAACCATTACAACAAAGAACGACATGAAAGTTATAACACGGAGCTCTAGGTTGGAATCTTAACAAAAAAAGACATTATAGTACTTGTCTAATAAGTGATATGAACAGAACTAAACATGTTGTAATATTAAATTGGAATTAAAATGGTGCAGAAAAACAAAATATTCGACAAAGCTACTAAGGAAGAAACCTTGAGGCAGCTAGAATAGTGAAGAAGGCAGAGCTTCATTGTTGTCCTTGGCACACATTTGATCAATAAGATACTTCCATTTGAAAATAAATTACTAACAATTGTGCAATGATCGCAGGCCGAATAAAAAGCACGTCTCGGCTTTCATCTTTAGTTGTAGTATCTGCTTGCTTGGACAGTAATCTGCATTAATGTAGTCAGTATCACTTCTGATTGCCACAAGCGAGTGCGGGGAATTAGTTCTCCATTAGCAATTTACCAAAATCATGTCGAATCACTCATAAAACTCCAATGGCAGTTCTACAACAAAAATTCACTTGCAAATCTATTCACACACCCTCAAACCGAGTTGCCATGTGCTCAGAACTACAAAATAACATAACAATACTGGGGGAGCATTGGCATAATGAAAATATTTTATTGCAGCTCACTATTTCATTACTAACCCATGTCACATGTACTAGTTAGGTTCTAATAATAATTTCTCTAAAAGATAAATCAGAGCAGGTACAATTCAGTTTACAATTTTCAACTTAATGACACGTATAAACTAGTTCCATGAGTTCAAGATTACTGGCACAAACAAGGATTGTCTGACCTGGGGGTGTACTATACAAGCATCTCACGATTGACCAATAAGAAATCACTAACAAGGAAGAATAGAACAAAACTAATATCTGAACCAATCCCCGCACTGAAGCGATTCATCTAAATTGAGAGCAGAGAGTTGAGCATCAAACACATGTTAACCCAGTTTGTTGGTCGAGCTTGATGGTCCTCCAGTTGATCTCCGGCGTGCTCCTGTGGTCTGTGCTCTGTCAATATATGACGGACAAAACACAAGAAGAAGAAAAAACAGAGGGTCAATAAGAAGTACTGATAAGTGCAAAAGATCGGACGACTACGACCCTACTCATTAGTTAATTTCTGACGAAGGCGAAGAGGCGGGTGTCATAGGAGAAACAGAGGTTCTGCTCAAGGAGGCCATAACCAATACCCACATCTCCCTCGTTTGCTCCGATAGAATTGACAATTGAGAAGTGTATGGACGAGTTGCACCACAAAGTGAGAGTTGTCCCTGCAATCACACGAGAGGGATCGAAGGACGCACGCATGCAGGTACTCACACTGAGAACGAACGTCACGCACACAGGCTGGGCCGCCACCGCGTGACCAGGCTGGTCCGGCCGCGGCACACGCTGGGTCTGCCGCTGCGCGCCATGGAGGGCCATGACAACATCGCGTTTGGTTGCCCCGATCTACCGCCGCCACCACACGAGCGAAAGAAAACGAGATCGGGTAGATAGGGTTTCGCTCGGGGAGGAGAAGGTGGGCGAGGTAAAAAAAATCGCTGGTTATATGTGTTGTTGAGCTGGCCTTTTTTTAGGGTAAGTTGAGCTGGCTTCAGCCCACGTATTATAGTAGAAAAATTTAAAGAAAGGGCTTGCCAGGCCATGGGCTGTGCTGCGTCCGTAACAGCCACTAGCCACTCCTAAAAAAACAAAAGTTAACAACCGCCAGCCCGAACCGAGCCGTGCGGCCGTGTCGTGTCTTGCCTTTCCTCTCCCCGCCGCGACGTGACACCGGCTAGAACCCATGAGAGACGAACAGATAGATCACATACGCCCTGGCACGAAATAATTAACCTACAGATCGAGCCACACACGCCCCAGGAAAGAAATGACTAACCTGTTAAGTGTTATAGGCGTTGTATATACTAGTATATTTTTAGCACAATTAACATTGTTTGTATCTAAAAATATAACTCTACCCTATTAGCAACGCCATTAGTTGAGACCGTAATGGTCTTGTGTTCAAACTCCTTGTATCAAAAAAATCCCATTAACTTATATTTCCATTTTTTTTAAGGTAAACGTTTCCAATCGGCACGCCGGCCGAAACGTTCGGCCGGCCGAACGCGCTCTAAGCGTATATCCTACTGAACCAGCGTGTCGCGTCAGATCAAGGGCCCACGCACCGCTTTTTTCACCTGACCTTATCCTCTCACATGACCTTATCCTCATCCTCCTCCACTCGTTTTCTTTCCTGTCTCTTCTTCGTTCTCCTCCTGTTGGTCTTCTTTCCTCTCCCCTCGCCATGAACGCCACACCGCCATGGATGTGGCCTTCAAGCACCCATTCCCCCTCCGTCCCCTCTCTACCTCCATGTCGCCGTGCGTCCTCACCACCACCTCCCGCAAAGCCCGTGTTGAGGCGACGACGAGCTACTTTGCGCCCCCCCCTCCCCTGTGAGCTTGAGGCGACGGCGCTCACACACCGGCGACACCATTTTTTTGCAAGACGCCATGCGGCTATGGCTTTGTTTTTTATATTTAGCCAGTTGCAACTTTTTGATTTGTCGGTGCCAGCTTTTTATTTCGCCGGTTGTAGCAATTTTCATCCACGAGCACCAATCTTTGATTCATTGGTTCCAACATTTTTTCCCGTCGGTAGTAGCTTTTCACGTCGCTGGTTCCAACTTTTGATTTCGCCGGTCGCAACAATCCCACTTTCGACAGTAGCAACTTTTTGAGTCATAGGTTGTAGCACTTTATTTCGTCGGTAGTACCTTTTTGCTGGAGGAAGGGGATCGATGAAGTTTTTTTTGCTACAACCATGTAGCACAGAAGCTTCAACCATGCGTGCCAGAGCTGCAAACCATGGTACACCAGAGCTACGACCGGAGACGCCCATCACCGGCAAGGCTGCAACCGGCACGAGGCAGTGCTACAACCAGTGTTCAGCGAGCTGCAAGCGACACAACGACAAGCTTCAAACCTGATGGGTCACCATGCCGGCGATGGCGACCATGCCTGCGAGGGGAGCTGCAACCATGGTGAGTTGCTGGAACCGTCTTTTATTTTTTCTACGACCGGCCAAATTTTTTGCTATGCTCCGGTGGCGAAGGTCCATGGTTTTTGCTGGAACCTACCAACTTTTTTGCTGGAACCGGCTAAAATTTTGCTTCAACTGACTTTTTTTGTTTTCTTAGTTGCGGCGAGTGGTGGCAAGCTATGGCGACGGACGTGGGGGCGGTGACCATGCCGGCGGTGGGCAACACCGGCGAGGGACGGTGTTGCAGTCGACGCCGTGGAGCTACCATGGATGCAACACGGAGGCAAGAGAAAAGGCTGCTATGGCCAACGACCTTTTTGTTGAGAGCGGCGACGGCGAGCATCGGCGGTGAGCGTGTGCGGCGAGGCAAATGGGCGTGGTTCGGCGAGCGCGGGTCATCGGCGGCTGAGGACGAGCGGGGCGTTGGTCTCCCCTTTTTCTATTTTTATCCTCTGCTTTTTTGTTCTTCGGCGTTTTGTGTAAGGCCGAATCGTACGGTTTATAAAAGCTATATCGTGTGGCCCACGCGGGACCGGCCGAAATTTTCGGCCGGCGCACCGGCGCAGAGTGGCGCCCTTTTTTTAATAGAATGTAATGACATCATCTCACGAATGCATGGATTCAAGGATTTTTGCTTGATCACTATCTATTTACATTAGATGGAACAAAATAAAAAATTTCCCTAGCCATTACCTATCTATATTAGATGGAACAAAATAATTACAGTGTTCAGTACACTTTGAAAACACTATGGTCCTACTGCCAACACTAGTACGTGGGTCCTACCGCTCAGTAACGCGTGAAACAGGTATGGCAGGTCCTATCGGTAGAAATCACATAAAAAAAGTAATCATCACACATTTGTAATATTCGGTGACTCTAATAGGTTCGTCATGGAAATTACCAAACAGTCAAAGAAACTGGTAACCAGGTGCGCTCAAAGGCTAAAGTGATTATGTGACGTCTATCGTCACCAATTTTTGGTAATCAGTGACGCCACTTATGAAAACATCACACATTAGGTATTCTTGTGACGTTGTCCAACTTCGACACGAGGATTTTCGTCACAGTATCTCAGTTTTCTTGTAGTGGTTTCGACAATACAAATGATAGAGGGGACAAATTGCTTCAATAGATCTCGAAGCTCGCAAACTGTCGCGGGTTTGCCAGCCCCGCGGCAGGTCCACACTAACGTACTCATTGTGCTAGGTGCGACCCACTGTAGGGGCCCGCCAAACGCGCATCAGTAAGTGTATTTTCCGCTTTGTTCTTCCCCTGGTTCTTGTCTGCTGGACTGGGATTTGTCTTTGTCCTCTTGAGGTCCAGCTTGGGTGGTGGACTTGCCGGGACAGTGGCAGCGGGGAGCATTAGCGTATCTCCATGTTGCACCGGCGTAGCTGCTGTGGAGGTAAGTAAAGGAACTTGTTGCTGGGCTCCTCTCTTGCGATTCGCATCCGCCTCCTCCATATCATCATCTAAGCCATCATCTCCATTAAAGGCCTCTTGATCGTACTGTCCTCGACCTCAGCCACCGCGCCCTGTGCGCCCATTGCCTCTACCCCCTTGTGTTCTGCCGCCTCGGCCGCCTCTCCCTTCACCAGGTCCGCGTCCCGGTCCCATAAACCAGGAAGCTCTGAGGTCCTTAAACACTAAAGCTTTTGGTGGATGTACTCCGTCTCCACACTCCTTGTGCAGATGGCCCAGGAAGCCGCAAACCGCACACCGGTTTGGCAACCTTTCATATTTGACCTTGAAGATCTCCCTCTTCTTCTACTTTACCAGGGATACAACATTCTTCAGAGGTGCTTCTACGTTTATCCTCACACGAACACAGACAAAATTGCCTTCAAAGTCTTGCGATTTGGGCTCAGCATAAACAAACTCACCAATAGTTGCCGCCAAAGACTTGATGAGGGGGAAATAACCCTCCGAAAAATCGTGGATCTGCGCCCATATATCTATCTTGTCGAGCGCAATGGTCGAGGGTTTAGTGAAGCCATCATAAGGTGCCAGCACCACAGCCTTCCCCTTGAACGTCCAGGGGCCTTCCTCCATGACCCTCTCCCAATCTCCAAGACACTGAAACTGCATGGTGTATAGGTTCTCCTCCGAAGTATGAATCTTGACTTCCTTAGCGAGATCCCATGTGATTCTCATTTGGCGATAAAACCAGTATTGGCTGTAGGTCTTGGGCGTATGGACTCGAGCGATCGCCATCCACCGTGTTGACTCCTATGGTAGGTCTTGCTCATCCACGACCACATCCTGCAGGTTTTCTTCGCTCAAACCAAGTTCTTCCATCATGGCCTCCAACTCGGAAGAACCCGAGCCCGAAGCCGTCGCCGCCATGATTTCTCTTGCCCGCAAAAAGGAGTATGCGGGCGATGGTTCCCTAACCGATCACACCCCACCCCTCCCGACCAGGAGCCAGAGGCCCTAGCCAAAGCGGCGTAGGAGATCGCAGGGGAGCGGAGTCTCAACGTTGGTGACGAGCACCGCCGGCGCCTTCGAGAGGATAAGAAACCATAACTAGAGGAAAAAAAATTGTCGGTTGATCTGATTTGTTAAAAGATCTCAGTTGCCCTCCTAACCGACCCTGGATGCAATAGGCCAGCCCACCAGGCAACCCTCTGTGTTGCGTCAAATAGGATTTCTCACTTCCTCTCTCTCAAAAAAAAAAGCGGCGTATAGGATTGCGCCAACATCGTCGATTGAAGAAAAAAAAAACGTTTCAGAAAATAAGTCATCTCCTATTGCCAACGCTGATCCGCATAGAGGCGCTCAATTCCCCCAAATCCCCCAACCCCCCTTCTCGCCGGCGGTGCCTACTCCGATCTCGGGCTGAGTTTCTCCGGCCACCGCCGCCCTCATCCCCGTATCCAAGGAGGTTCCGGCGTCGATGCGGACTCGCGTATCCAGTCGCAGCCGCGTCCCACCACCACGCGCCTGCACCGCATCTACTCGTCGTCGCCCGGCCGAAGCGAGCTTCACCCTGGCCAGGAGGCGTCGCGCGGGCCGTCTCCTGCGCCGGCAGCCGCGGAAGCAGGCAGATCCCGGCGAGGACCGTGTCAGCGCCCTCCCCGATGACCTCCTCCTCCTCGTCCTGCGTCGCCTCGACACCCGCGCGGCGCTCGGCGCCGGGCTGCTCTCCAAGCGCTGGGCTGGCCTCCCCCGCGAGCTCCCCGCCCTCGACCTCAGGGTCAGCGACGTACTCCCGCCGCGCTACCGGCGGTGGCTCCTCCGCTACCGTGACATCTTCAGCAGCGGAACCTTTTTGCTGTACAGGCATCGCCTCGGGCATCACGAGTTCGTGCCCAGCATGACGAGGTACGAGCGCCGCGCCATGCGCGCCTTCACCAGCTCCGTCGAGGGTCTCCTGGGCTCCCGAGCTCGCCGGAGGGTCAGCAGCCTCAGGCTCGAGTTCTTCATCACGCTCAACACCGGCTGCGTCAACCGGCTGATTTCCCAGGCCATGGATGCTTGGGGTGTCGACGACCTCGAGGTCATCGCCCGGCCGACATTCCGGCAGCAGACCGTGCACGCCTTCCCTAGCCATGGCCTCTGCTCCTCGCCCCGGTTGTCACGCCTGCAAAACCTCAAGCTTGGGGGCTGTGTCATCCCGCATCTGCTGCATGAGTACCACGCGCTCACTAGGCTCGTCCTGCAAGACGTTGCCGAGTCACCTCCGGCCGCCTACGAGGGCGTCTTCGCCTCGTGCCCGCAGCTGCAGGTGGTGCACCTCAAGTCCTGTCTCTGCGGCGGCTGGGGTATGGTCATGGTTGTGGATGCCCCCAGCTCGCAGATCAGGGAGTTGGTTGTGGACAAGTGTGAAATAGGATCAATATGGTTGAGGGATCTTCCCAATCTGGAGCGTCTGGCCTCCCTGGGCACACGACTGCTCTTCGAGTCCACTGCATTCCCATGCCTAAGGCAATGGAACCTCGCCCGCTGCCACGGTGTCGACTTGGATGGGTTTCGACAACGCTTTCGGCAGCACCTGGAGCTTGACTTGTTTCTCGGACACACCCCGAACATTACCGATCTGATCATCCGGTTCACGGGGCCTGACAGATGGATTGTGCCATCTAGCTCACCATCCGTTTTATTACCTAACTTGAGGCGGCTGTTGGTCGCCGATGTGCCTTCGTCCTGGGACGTCTCTTGGCCCCGTCTTCTCTTTGAGACGGCGCCTTGCCTCGAGAGTTTTCACATCCACATTGCCTCTTGCATGGAGGAGCCCAGTCCCAGTGAAGAAATATCCTGGTGTCCGACAAAGTTTCGGCAGCATCGCTTGAAGGAGTTTGTGATGGCTGGTTTTGAGGCAACAGAGAGGCAGATTTACCTTGTCAAGTTTGTCATGGCCGTATGCACGGCGTTGCGTCATGTCAGCATGTTCAAGAATGGGCATGTTCAGGACAAGGGGCACTGGGAATGGGAGATGGTGACACAGCAACACTCATGGACTGAGGAGGACAAGGACGACACGCTCAAGCAGATTATGGGCACGGCATCTTCAACAGCAGCTCCGGTTCAACTGGTTTTAGGCTGATCATCGTGTGTTTGTGCCTGTCTTATGATCCTCTCATAATGTATTCCACATCTCTGTTTTACTCGATGTGATTTATAATATATTACTCAAATAATGTTTTTGTTTGTTATTCCTTTTCTGTGCTAAGCAGTGCGTGTGCATTTTTCAATGGAACTCAATCCAATTTGTCTGCTGAATTTTCCATATGTGCAGGCTTCTATAGTAATTTGTCTTGAAAAGATCCATTATACGAGCTGTGGCAAGGGAAAACGTCATGGCATAATGCCTGCCGCTATTTCCACGTCATCCCCCAAATTTAAAGTACCTTCACAAAATCCTGCTTACTTGAAAATAAACTATCCATTTACTGTGAAAAATGAAGAAAAAACTAGCCAGTGGCAAAAACATCAGGAGGCCAAACACAGCTATGCTGTTTGGATATATAATCTGCTGCTCCCTTTATCTGTATACTAGGTGGTTAGGCAGCTGTTACATATATGTTCGTTTACTTTGTTTTGAACAAATATTATGTGTGTGTTTTTCTACTTTTCCAACTTATGATGCATATGGAGGTACTTTTGTGATCACCTCGTGTTTTTACTTTCTACATATATGTGCCTATGGAATATGAAGGATCTTTGGTACTACATTGTAGCAAGTCCATGGGAAGTTATGTGTGTTACTATTGTAGTAGCAAGTACACATGTAGCTGAACTGGTTACATGCCACTCTATGGTCTCAGTGAGGCTGAAACCTCTAGCAGTATAGGAAGTAGAGAAACCATTGTGGGCAGCTTTTATCCAGTGGATGAGGCTCTCAGCTTTAATCTAACCAATTTTGTAGAGGGATTAAGTTGTTAATCAGTTTACATGATTTCTTACCAATTTAAATGAAATTAATGTTGACTAGGTTCTCTGAAACTCTTGATTTCATATCTGAACTCTGAAGTAAGGCATTTACACTAATTTTACTTGAAGTTGCGCATCACTGAAGTAGCTAATGGAAGAATTAAAGCTCTTGTGTAGCCGCATGGGATTTCACTTGATATGTACTCTATCCAGTGTCATTTCATTATCAAATTAGCTACAGAAGTAGTCCATAGAGTTTTTGCTTATCCCCATTCCACCACTTGTGGGTTGAACAGCTCCAAGCAAAAGCAATTGAGAAAGGGAGGTCGCCATGTCTCAGTCCCCAGCGATGGAAGAAAGGAGTACCAGGAGCACAGTTTGAGGAGAATCCGAGATGATGTCGAGGCGAGGGAGGTGTCGATGAGATCACTGCAGCACTGACTGAAGCCAACGTCGGCGAGGACTTGAAGAAGGTAATCCCAATTGACAGAGTCAAATGCTTTTGCATTATGTAGCTTTAGGAAGACGGATTTCTTCTTTGCACGGTGATGTGCTGATGATGGCTCTGAATAATATTCTGCACATACAGGAAGTTATCTTAAATACACCCGCAAAAAAAAAAAACTGATGGAGATGTTGTTCTGCATTTCAGGGGCAATATGGTTAGCAAGGAATTTTCCGAGGATCTTCTCAACACGGTGAGTAAGGCTAATGGGCATTGTCTTTCTTTGGCACAAGCGCAGTGATGGTGGTGTTGAGCAGGTTCCAGGTTGTAGCGTTGAGAGCAGATAGCTGAGTGAGGGCATTCTGTAAATCCATCCTAATTGTGTGCCAACAAGGTTTGAAGGAAAGGCCAATGAAACTGTGAGGCCTTGTGAGCAGCAATATCTCTGATGGTGGCACGGGTGACCAAGATGAGCACGAGGAAGATTCAGATAATCCCAGTTTATGCTCCCTGCAGAGTTGTCCCTTGTGCCCAGAGCAGCCCCAGCGGAGAGTCGAAATGTTCCAAGAGAGCAGCGGATTTGTCCTTGTGACTAGCTAGATACAAGAATGTTCTTCTTGTCATCAAGGAAAGTTATGTGAAAATAATATGTGGTGTTAGCATCATCGGCTTTGATCCAGACCTGCAAATTAAGAGCCTGTGCCGTTGTGGTGAGCTTGATGTGCAGGCCTGCAGGGTAACTGAGGCTTGCTCCACGCTTGAGTCGGTTCCTCACAAGTGCAGGATATATAGTTGGCCACCATGCCATGCATGCTTCAAGAAAAGGGACGGTGAGATGGGAATCTTTCAAGGATGAGAGGACGGTGATGATGAGAAGAATCCGTGGCTGCTCGTAGCCTGCAGGAAGCAGCTTGGTCTTCCCGTGCGTTCCTCGTAGAAGAGCTCCTCGATCGTCGGTCTGGGTCAAAGTGGATTTCATATCTGAAGCAAGGCATTTTTCATATTGATTTCACTCCAAGTTGCACACACCATGAGGACGTCGTCGGGTTCCGGAAGCGAGAGTGAGCACGAGCTCGGGAGCACACGAGACGTGCCCAGGTTCAGGGCTTTCCGGAGAGATAACACCCCTAGTCCTGCTATGATGAGTATGATCAAGAGTATACAAGGTTGCTCCTTGAGCTGTGTTGCTAGAGGAGGAAGAAAGGTAGAGCTCTCCTTCTTCTCCTAGCTATGGTGTGTGTGTGTGGAATGAAGGCTGAACCCTTTGCATGGGTGAGCACCGGGGTCTTATAGGCCGACCCCCCAGGGGTACAATGGTAAAGCTACAAGTACAATGGTAAAGCTACAAGGCCCGAGGGCCGGGATGTAGTGTTTGGAGTTGCCGAATTCCCCGTCGGCTACTGGGGCACGCCTCTGGTGGGGCCCGCCGGCTGCCGAAAATCCGGCTGACAGGTAGGGCCTGCCGCCTATGGGCCACGCTGATTGCATTTTGCTGTAGTGCCGTCCTTGCTGATGAAGGCCACGTCAGGGGTCGTATGGCTACAGTCCCGCGTCAGGCGGGTAGGTGGCCGCTTGGTCAGCGCACACTGTAGCCACGCCCTTCCGGGATTCGAGGGGAGTAGGCGGCACTGTAGCTACGCCCCGTCTCGTCGTAGTGGGTGAGTGCAGACTCTGAGGAGGAGGGGTCGGCTGCTGGGAGCTGGCTCGCCCCCAAAGTCGTCTTCTAAGAGTGCGCCGTCTTCTGGAAGCCGGACGCGTAGCTCTAGCCGGCCCAGGGAGCCGGCCGCGTGGCCAGTCGGTATGAGGGGCTTTGCTAGCCTCGATGTCTGTAGGATCGAAAGTATGTCTAGAGGGGAGGTGATTAGACTACTTACCAAATAAAAATCTAGCCTTTTCCCAATTTTAAGTCTTGGCAGATTTTAGCAGCTTAGCACAAGTCAAACAATCAACCTACACATGCAATTCTAGGAGTGTAGTAGTGGAAAGTAAAACATTGCATATGAAGGTAAAGGGAAGGGTTTGGAGAAGGCAAACTCAATGTAGACACGGAGATTTTCGGCGTGGTTCCGATAGGTGGTGCTATCGTACATCCACGTTAATGGAGACTTCAACCCACAAAGGGTAACGGTTGCGCGAGTCCATGGAGGGCTCCACCCACGAAGAAGCAACCTTGTCTATCCCACCATGGCCATCGCCCACGAAGGACTTGCCTCACTTGGGTAGATCTTCACGAAGTAGGCGATCTCTTTGCCCTTACAAACTCCTTGGTTCAACTCCACAATCTTGATGACGGCTTCCAAGTGACACCTAACCAATATAGGGGACACCACTCTCCAAAAGGTAGATGGTGTGTTGATGATGAGCTCCTTGCTCTTGTACTTCAAATGATAGTCTCCCAAACATTTAACTCTCTCACACAGATTTGGCTATGGTGGAAAGATGATTTGAGTGGAAAGCAACTTAGGGGAGGCTAGAGATCAAAATTCTTGTGGTTGAATTGGAATGTCTTGGTCTCAACACATGAAAAGGTGGTTCTCTCTTAGAAAATGAGTAGTGAAATGTAGGCACGTTTTGATGGCTCTCTTATGGAGAAGGGGGTGGAGGGGTATATATAGCCTCCACACAAAATATAACCGTTATACACATTTGACCCAACTCGGTCAGACCGAATAGATAAACTCGGTGGGACCGATTAGTTCAAAATGTGAACGTTAAGAATCTCGGTGGGACCGACGAGATCAACTCGGTAGGGCCTATGTGCTAGGGCTAGGGCAAAACCTCATCTCGGTGAGACCGATCGCATGAACTCGGTGAGACCAATTTCAGCGATTAATCAAACAGAGAGTTGGTCAAGCAAACTCGGTGGGGCCGATCGCTCATTTCGGTGAGACCGAAATGTTACGAAGGAAACAGAGAGTTTGCAACGCGAACTCGGTGGGACCAATCGCTCATTTCAGTGAGACCGAAATGTTACAAAAAGGAAACAGAGAGTTTGCAAAGCCATCTCGGTGAGACCGAGAGCCATATCAGTGTGACCGAATTGATTAGGGTTTCTGGCTATGGCTATGTCAAATGAACTCGGTGGTGCCGGATAGATCAAATCGGTGGGACCGAGTTTGACTTTAGATTTTGGACATATATGAAAATGAGAAAGTGGTTGAGGGTTTTGGAGCAATATCACTAAGCATTTTGAGCAAGTAGATCATTAAGCAACATCCCATCCCCTTTTAATAGTATTGGCTTTCCTATGGACTCAATGTGATCTTGGATCACTAAAGTGAAAATTAAGAGTCTTGAGCCTTTGCCAATCTTTGCCCTTAGCATTTTGAAGGGTCCACATCTCTAGTCCATTCCATGCCAATCATTGAACTTTTTGAACATTTAACTTGAATGGATATTAGTTCAATGAGCTATATGTTGTTATAAATTACCAAAACCACCCAGGGATTAGTTGCACTTTCAATCTTCCCTTTTTTGGTAATTGATGACAACATATATATCAAATCTTTGACAAATGATAATATTAATGAAATACATCGTCGCTTTGAGAAGTACTCCCTCCGTCCCAAAATAAGTATCTCAACTCTGTACTAGCTCTAGTGCAAATTTGTACTAAGCTCAAAACACTCATTTTGGGACGGAGGGAGTATGTGATAAGCAAGAGCTCCCCTAAATTTGTGAATTATTTAAATTTTGCTTTTGAATGCAAATGCACAATCGATTAGGATCATGTGTTACTCTTCCATGTCACATACATCTTGGTGGAGCGCTCAAAATGATAAGCTATAAGAAACATGCACTCATCACCAAAGAGCAAACATGATTGATCATACACAAGTTTAATGGATATCAACAAGCAAGCACACATTAAGCATAATATGATCATACACAAGTTTAATATCTCACACACAAGCGCAAACATTGTAGCATGCAAACGATCAAAGCAAATAACCAAAGTAGAAAGAGAGGCAACAAAAAAACACTCTCTTTCTCTCTCTCTCTCTCTGTCTCGAAGCCTAATGATCTATATACTTTCTCCCCTTTGGCAACAAGTTACCAAAAAGCTTGAAAATGCATAGTGCTATTCGGCACTCTAGGCACGATCTCTGGGAGCTTCTGAAGGGTTCTTCTAGCTAGTTGCTCCGGTGTGCGTAGATGGCGTTGAGAGGAGTCCGTCTGCAAAAGCTTCAGCTGATGTTTGTGGAGCTGGAGGAGTTGAAACTGGAGGATTCACTAAGGCAGTTGCTGCAGGTGCTGACATTGTTGTCCTGGTATCACTTGCAACTGACACAGCTGAAGACCTTTATGCCCTAGGCACTTGCTAAAAATCATTTGTGGTTGGTCCTTCTTCCCTTTCTTCAAGCTCTTCCTGAATCTTCTCCACAGTTGATTGGATCTCAGTGACCTTCACATCTAGATCGTGAATCTTTGTCTCAATGATCCTCTCAAGACTCTTAATTATGAGTCAGGGTGGCCAATCCTTTCTCAATCTTCAAAGTAGCCTCAGTCAAATAGCTGAGTTGATCCTGCTTGGTCTTGAGGATCACATGTGAAGCATCTAGAGCACTAGCTGGCTTTGCTGCTTTCTCTGCATTTGCTTTCTCTCTCTTCTCCTGGGCTTCTGCACATGTTGGATGGGATGCATCCATGACAACCTCATTGTCCTCGAAGTCTGGCCTCAGGGTAAGATGCTCTTTGTCAAGAAGATATGTCCCTTTCTCCATCTTGGAGTTGATGAGCATCTGAATGTGAGGGGCATATCCACAAGATCTCTTTTGATCAGTTGCAGTCCTTTTCACTGTTTCAACAATGAGACTCATGACCTTGAACTTCTGTGGCACAACAAATAAGTGAAGAAAATTGATAGAATGGCCACGGATCATCCTATGATCTCCTGACTTGGGCAACAAAGTGTGCCTCAGAATGGTGTTGATGGTGGTCAAGCCAGAGAGAAGATAGTAGATGGATCCAAATTTATGAGTATCCAAAGCCCAACCAGGAATTGCCTAGTACATATGTGCCATGGAGTTGTGGTCCTTCCTGGGCTTTGCATACACATCAATATCATCCTCATGTTCAGCAGGGGCGTTGATAAGCTTGGCCCATTCAGCAATAGTAGACTGATATCTTGTGCCTTCCACTACTAGGGAAAACCTTATACACAACATCTTAGCAGTAGCGCTAGACAAAACAGGGCGCTACTGCTACTTAGTAGTAGCGTGTTTAAATAAACCGCGCTACTACTACTACTACTTTAGCGGTAGCGCATGCTAGGAAAACGCGCTGCTGCTATGTTTGTATTGGGCGCAGATGGCTAGCCCCACTTAGCAGTAGCGCGTATCTTCATCCAGCGCTACTGCTACATGTTGGAAATATGCCCTAGAGGCAATAATAAAATGGTTATTATTATATTACCTTGTACATGATAATTGTCTATTGTTCATGCTATGACTGTATTAACTGGAAACCGTAATACATGTGTGAATACATAGACCACAACATGTCCCTAGTGAGTCTCTAGTTAACTAGCTCGTTGATCAATAGATGGTTATGGTTTCCTGACCATGGATATTGGATGTCAATGATAACGGGATCACATCATTAGGAGAATGATGTGATGGACAAGACCCAATCCTAAGCATAACACAAGATCGTGTAGTTCGTTTGTTAAGAGCTTTCTAATGTCAATTATCATTTCCTTAAACCATGAGATTGTGCAACTCCCGGATACCATAGGAATGCTTTGGGTGTACCAAACGTCACAACGTAACTTGGTGGCTATAAAGGTGCACTACAGGTATCTCCGAAAGTGTCTGTTGGGTTGGCATGAATCGAGACTGGGATTTGTCACTCCGTATGACGGAGAGGTATCTCTGGGCCCACTCGGTAATGCATCATCATAATGAGCTCAATGTGACTAAGGAGTTAGTCACGGGATCATGCATTGCGGAACGAGTAAAGGGACTTGCCGGTAACGAGATTGAACGAGGTATGGGGATACCGACGATCAAATCTCAGGAAAGTAACATACCGATAGACAAAGGGAATTGTATACGTGATTGATTGAATCCCCGACATCGTGTTTCATCCGATGAGATCATCGTGGAACATGTGGGAGCCAATATTGGTATCCAAATCCCGCTATTGGTTATTGGCCGAGAGGTGTCTTGGTCATGTCTGCATGGTTCCTCAACCCGTAGGGTCTACACAATTAAGGTTAGATGATGTTAGAGTTGTTATGGGAAATTGTATGTGGTTACCGAAGGTTGTTCGGTGTCCCGGATGAGATCCCGGACGTGACGAGGAACTCCGGAATGGTCCGAAGGTGAAGATCGATATATTGGATGAAGGGTATTGGAGTCCGGAATTGTTTCGGGGGTACCGGGTGACGACCAACGTGTCCGAAAGGGGTTTCGGAGGCCCCGGCAAGCGTTGGGGGGCCTTATGGGCCAAGGGGAGGGGGCACAGAAGCCCACTAAGGGGTTGTGTGCCCCTCCCACCCCATCTCACGTAATCTGGAGAGGTGGGAACGCCTCCCCTAGGGCAGCCGCCCCTCCTGGCTTGGGGAGCAAGTTTCCTAGGGGTGGGGGCGCCCAAACCAATCTAGGGTTTCCCCTGTGGCCGCCGCCCCTCCCCTAGGGAAACCCTAGGGCGCCTCCTTCTTCCCCCTTCCCCCTATATATAGTGAGGGAGAGGGAGGGCAGCCGCACCCCTTCCCTTGGCGCAGCCCCTCCCTCCTCCAACACCTCCTCCTCCTCCGTAGTGCTTGGCGATGCCCTGCCAGAGAACCACAAGCTCATGTCGTGCTGCCGGAGCTCTTCCTCAACTTCTCCTCTCCCCTTGCTGGATCAAGAAGGAGGAGACGTCCCCGGGCTGTACGTGTGTTGAACGCAGAGGCGCCGTCCGTTCGGCGCTAGATCGGATCTTCCGTGATTTGAATCGCCGCGAGTACGACTCCATCAACCTCGTTCTTGTAACGCTTCCGCTTAGCGATCTTCAAGGGTATGAAGATGCACTCCATTCTCTCTCTCTCTCTCTCGTTGCTAGCATCTCCTAGATTGATCTTGATGACATGTAGGAAATTTTGAATTATTACTACGTTCCCCAATAGTGGCATCATGAGCTAGGTCTATGCGTAGATTCTATGCACGAGTAGAACACAAGTAGTTGTGGGCGATGATTCGTTCAATTTTCTTACCATTAATAGTCTTACCTTGATTCGGCGGCATTGTGGGATGAAGCGGCCCGGACCGACCTTACACGTACGCTTACGTGAGACATGTTCTACCGACTGACATGCACTTGATGCATAAGGTGGCTAGCGGGTTTCTATCTCTCCCACTTTAGTCGAATCGGATTCAATGAAAAGGGTCCTTATGAAGGGTAAATAGCAATTGGCATATCACCGTTGTGGCTTTTGCGTAGGTAAGAAACGTTCTTGCTAGAAACCCATAGCGGCCACGTAAAACATGCAACAACAATTAGAGGACGTCTAACTTGTTTTTGCAGGGTATGCTATATGATGTGATATGGCCAAAACGATGTGATGAATGATATATGTGATGTATGAGATTGATCATGTTCTTGTAATAGGAATCACGACTTGCATGTCGATGAGTATGACAACCGGCAGGAGTCATATAGTTGTCTTAATTTATTGTATGACCTGCGTGTCAATGAAAATGCCATGTAATTACTTTACTTTATTGCTAACCGTTAGCCATAGTAGTAGAAGTAATAGTTGGCGAGACAACTTCATGAAGACACGATGATGGAGATCATGGTGTCATGTTGGTGATGATGGTGATCATGCCGCACCTCGAAGATGGAGATTGAAGGCGCAAAATGATATTGGCCCTATCATGTCACTTTATGATTTGCATGTGATGTTTGTCATGTTTACATCTTATTTGCTTAGAACGAAGGTAGCATAAATAAGATGATCCCTCACTAAAATTTCAAGAAAGTGTTCCCCCTAACTTTGCACCGTTGCGAAGGTTCGTTGTTTCAAAGCACCACATGATGATCGGGTGTGATAGATTCTAACATTCGCATACAACAGGTGTAAGCCAGATTTCCACACGCGAAACACTTAGGTTGACTTCACGAGCCTAGCATGTATAGACATGGCCTCGGAACACGAGAGACCGAAAGGTCGAACATGAGTCGTATGGAATTGCAATCAACATGGAGATGTTCATCGTTGATGACTAGTCCGTCTCACATGATGATCAGACACGGCCTAGTCGATTTAGATCATGTATCACTTAGATGACTAGAGGGATGTCTATCTGAGTGGGAGTTCATTAAATAATTTGGTTAGATGAACTTAATTATCATGAACATAGTCAAAAGGCCTTTGAAAATTATGACGTAGCTTACTGTTTAATATGTTCCTAGAGAAAAATTAGTTGAATTTGACAGTAGCAATTATGCGGACTGGGTCCGTAAATTGAGGATTGTCCTCATTGCTGCGCAGAAGGATTATGTCCTTAATGCACCGCTCGGTGTGCTAAACCTCGAGCGTCGTCTGTGGATGTTGCAAACATGTGACATACACGTTTTGATGACTAGGTGATAGTTCAGTGCGTAATGTTAAACGGTTTAGAATTGAGGCACCGAAGACATTTTTTGAAACATCACGGAACATATGAGATGTTCCAAGAGCTGAAATTGGGATTTCAGGCTCGTGCCCACGTCAAGAGGTATGAGACCTCCGACAAGTTTCTTAGCATGCAAACTAAGGGAGAAAAGCTCAATCGTTGAGCATGTGCTCAGATTGTCTGAGTACTACAATCGCTTGAATCAAGTGGGAGTTAATGTTCCAGATGAGATAGTGATGGTTCTCCAAAGTCACTGCCACCAAGCTACTAGAGTTCGTGATGAAATATAACATATCAGGGATAGATATGACGATCCTTGAGCTTCACAATGTTTGACACCACAAAAGTAGAAATCAAGTAGGAGCATCTATTGTTGATGGTTAGTAAAACCACTAGTTTCAAGAAGGGCAAGGGCAAGAAAGGGATACTTCATGAAACGGCAAATCAGTTGCTACTCTAGTGAAGAAGCCCAAGGTTGAATCCAAACCCGACACTAAGTGCTTCTGTAATAAGGGGAACGGTCAATGAAGCAGAACTACCCTAGATACTTGGTAGATGAGAAGGCTGGCAAGGTCGACAGAAGTATATTGGATATACATTATATTAATGTGTACTTTACTAGTACTCCTAGTAGCACCAGGGTATTAGATACCGGTTTGGTTGCTAAGTGTTAGTAACTCGAAATAAAAGGCTACGGAATAAACGGAGACTAACCAAAGGTGAGATGACGATATGTGTTGGAAGTGTTTCCAAGGTTGATGTGATCAAACATTGTACGCTCCCTCTACCATCAGGATTGGTGTTAAACCTAAATAATTGTTATTTGGTACTTGCGTTGAGCATAGACATGATTGGATTATGTTTATCGCAATACAGTTATTCATTTAAGGAGAATAATGGTTACTCTGTTTATTTGAATATTACCTTCAATGGTCTTGCACCTAAAATGAATGGTTTACTGAATCTCGATCGTAGTGATACACATGTTCGTGCCAAAAGATATAAGATAGTAATGATAGTACCACCTACTTGTGGCACTACCATTTGAGTCATATAGGTATAGAACGCATGAAGAAGCTCCATGTTGATGGATCTTTGGACTCACTCATTTTTGAAAAGTTTGAGACATGTGAACCATGTCTATTGGTATATACTTATGAAGAAACTCCATGCAGATGGATCGTTTGGACTCACTTGATTTTGAATCACTTGAGACATGCAAATCATACCACATGGGCAATATGACTGAAAGGCCTCGTTTTCAGTGAGATGTAACAAGAAAGCAACTTGTTGGAAGTAATACATTTTGATGTGTGCAGTTCAATGAGTGCTGAGGCACGCAGTGGATATCGTTATGTTCTTACTTCACAGATGATTTGAGTAGATGTTGAGTATATTTACTTGATGAAACACAAGTTAGAATTATTGAAAGGTTCAAGTAATTTCAGAGTGAAGTTGAAGATCGTCGTCACAAGAGGATAAAATGTCTATGATATGATCATAGAGATGAATATCTGAGTTACGAGTTTGGTACACAATTAAGACATTGTGGAAATTGTTTCACAACTAATACTGCCTGGAACACCATAGTGTGATGGTGTGTCTGAACATCATAAATGCACCCTATTGGATATGGTGCATGCCATGATGTCTCTTATCGAATTACCAGTATCGTTTATGGGTTAGGCATTCGAGACAACCACATTCACTTTAAATAGGGCACCACGTAATTCCGTTGAGATGACACCGTATGAACTATGGTTTAGAGAAACCTAAGCTATCGTTTCTTAAAAGTTTGGGGCTGCGACGCTTATGTGAAAAAGTTTCAGGCTGATAAGCTCGAACCCAAAGCGGAGAAATGCATCTTCATAGGGCACCCAAAATAGTTGGGTATACCTCCTATCTCAGATTCGGAAGCAAAAGGGATTGTTTCTAGAAACGGGTCCTTTCTCGAGGAAAAGTTTCTCTCAAAAGAATTGGGTGAGAGGATGGTGGAGACTTGATGAGGTTATTGAACCGTCACTTCAACTAGTGTGTAGAAGGGCACAGGAAGTTGTTCCTGTGGTGCCTACACCAATTGAAGTGGAAGCTGATGATATTGATCATCAAACTTTGGATCAAGTCACTACCAAACCTCGTAGGTCAACAAGGATATGTACTACTTTAGAGTGGTATGTAATCCTGTCTTGGAGGTCATGTTGCTAGACAACAATGAACCTACGAGCTATGAAGAAGCGATGGTGGGCCCGGATTCCGACGAATGGCTCGAGGCCATAAAATCTGAGAGAGGATCCATGTATAAAAACAAAGTGTAGACTTTGGAAGAACTACTTGATGGTCGTAAGGCTGTTGGGTACATATGGATTTTAAAAAGGAAGACAGACAATGATGGTAAGTGTCACCATTAAGAAAGCTCAACTTGTCGCTAAGATGTTTTCCGACAAGTTCAAGGAGTTGACTACGATGAGACTTTCTCACTCGTAGCGATGCTAAGAGTCTGTTGGAATTATATTAGCAGTTACTACATTATTTATGAAATCTTGCAGATAGGATGTCAAAACATTGTTTCCTCGACAATTTTCTTGAGGAAAGGTTGTATGTGATACAACCAGAAGGTTTTGTAAATCCTAAAAGATGCTAACAAGTATGCAAAGCTCCAGCGATCCTTCTAAGGACAAGAGTAAGCATCTCGGAGTTGGAATATATGCTTTGATGAGATGATCAAAGATTTTGGGTTTATACGAAGTTTATGAGAAACTTGTATTTCCAAAGAAGTGAGTGGGAGCACTATAGAATTTCTGATGAGTATATGTTGTTGACATATTGTTGATGAGAAATGATGTACAATTTCTGGAAAGCATATAGGGTTGTTTGGAAACTGTTTTTCAATGGAAAACCTAGATTAAGCTACTTGAACATTGAACATCAAGATCTATAAGGATAGATCAAAATCGCTTGATAGTACTTTCAAATGAATACATACCGTAACAAGATTTTGAAGGAGTTCAAAATAGATCGACAAAGAAAGAGTTCTTGGCTATGTTATAAGGTGTGAGTATTGAGTAAGACTCAAGACCTGACTGATACGTCTCCAACGTATCTATAATTTTTGATTGCTCCATGCTACTTTATCTACTGTTTTGGACTATATTGGGCTCTATTTTCCACCTTTATATTATTTTTGGGACTAACCTATTAACCAGAGGCCCAGCCCAGAATTGTTGTTTTTTGCCTATTTTAGTGTTTCGAAGAAACGGAATATCAAACGGAGTCCAAACGGAATGAAACCTTCGGGAACGTGATTTTCTCACCGAACGTGATCCAGGAGACTTGGACCCTACTCCAAGATGTAACAGAGGCAGTCACGAGGGTGGGGGGCGCCCCCCCCCTAGGGCGCGCCCCCTGCCTCATGGCCCCCCTGTTGCTCCACCGACGTACTCCTTCCTCGTATATATACCTACGTATCCCCAAACGATCAGAATAGGAGCCAAAAACCTAATTCCACCGCCGGAACCTTCTGTATCCGCGAGATCCCATCTTGGGGCCTGTTTCGGAGCTCCGCCAGAGGGGGCATCCACCATGGAGGGCTTCTACATCAACACCATAGCCCCTCCGATGAAGTGTGAGTAGTTTACTTCAGACCTTCGGGTCCATAGCTAGTAGCTAGATGGCTTCTTCTCTCTTTTCGGATCTCAATACAATGTTCTCCCCCTCTCTCGTGGAGATCTATTCGATGTAATCTTCTTTTTGCGGTGTGTTTGTTGAGACTGATGAATTGTGGGTTTATGATCCAGCTTATCTATGAACAATATTTGAATCTTATCTGAATTCTTTTATGTATGATTGAGTTATCTTTGCAAGTCTCTTCGAATTATCCTTTTGGTTTGGCCAACTAGATTGGTAGTTCTTGCAATGAGAGAAGTGCTTAGCTTTGGGTTCAATCTTGCGGTGTCCTTTCCCAGTGACAGAAGGGGCAGCAAGGCACGTATTGTATTGTTGCCATCGAGGATAACAAGATGGGGTTTTTATCATATTTCATGAATTTATCCCTCTACATCATGTCATCTTGCTTAAGGCGTTACTCTGTTTTTAACTTAATACTCCAGATGCATGCTGGATGGCGGTCGATGAGTGGAGTAATAGTAGTAGATGCAGAATCGTTTCGATCTACTTGTCTCAGACGTGATGCCTATATACATGATCATAACTAGATATCCTCATAACTATGCTCAATTCTGTCAATTGCTCAACAGTAATTTGTTCACCCACCGTAGAATATCTATGCTCTTGAGAGAAGCCACTAGTGAAACCTATGGCCCCCAGGTCTATTCTCATCATATCAATCTCCATTGCTTCATTTACTTGCTTTGTTTTTACTTTCCCTTTTACTTTTCACTTTGCATCTATCTATCAAAAATACCAAAAATATTATTTATCATCTCTATCAGATCTCACTCTCGTAAGTGACCATGAAGGGATTGACAACCCCTAATCGCGTTGGTTGCGAGGAGCTATCGTTTTGTGTAGGTACGAGGGACTTGTGCGTGGTCTCCTACTGGATTGATAACTTGGTTCTCA
Organism: Triticum timopheevii; assembly: GCA_963921465.1. Taxonomy (NCBI): domain Eukaryota; kingdom Viridiplantae; phylum Streptophyta; class Magnoliopsida; order Poales; family Poaceae; genus Triticum; species Triticum timopheevii. The sequence continues at coordinate 420,492,151 of OY997262.1, forward strand.
AAAACTGAGGGAAATACTTACGCTACTTTGCTGCATCATCCTCTCCTCTTCGGGGAAATCCAACGCAGTGCTCAAGAGGTAGCAAGAAGAATTTCTGGCGCCGTTGCCGGGGAGGCTCATGCAAGCAAGTCAACCATACCAAGTACCATCACAATCCCTATCTCTCGCATTACATTATTTGCCATTTGCCTCTCGTTTTCCTCTCTCCCACTTCACCCTTGCCGTTTTATTCGCCCTCTCTTTCCCAATCTCCTCCTCTCTTTCCCGTTTGCCTTTTCCCGTTGCCTTTCTGTTTGCTTGTGTGTTGGATTACTTGTTGCCATGGCGCAAGATAATACCAAATTGTGTGACTTCTCGAATACCAATAATAATAATTTCCTTAGTACTCCGATTGCTCCTCTTAATAATGATGAGTCTTGTAAAATCAATACCGCTTTGCTGAATCTTGTTATCAAAGATCAATTCGCCGGCCTTCCTAGTGAAGATGCCGCTACTCATCTAAACAATTTTATTGATTTGTGTGATATGCAAAAGAAGAAAGATACGAATAATAATATTGTCAATTTGAAGTTATTTCCGTTTTCACTTAGAGATTGTGCTAAAGTTTGGTTTTCGTCTTTGCCTAAAAATAATATTGATTCTTGGAACAAGTGCAAAGATGCTTTTATCTCTAAGTATTTTCCTCTTGCTAAGATCATCACTCTTAGGAACGATATTATGAATTTTAAACAACTTGATCATGAGCATGTTGCCCAATCTTGGGAAAGAATGAAATTGATGCTTCGCAATTGCCCTACTCATGGTTTGAATTTATGGATGATCATACAAATTTGTTATGCCGGGTTGAATTTTGCTTCTAGAAATCTTTTAGATTCGGCCGCGGGAGGCACGTTTATGGAAATTATGTTAGGAGATGCTACAAAATTGCTTGATAAAATTATGGCTAATTATTCTCAATGGCACACCGAAAGATCTTCTAGTAAAAAAGTGCATGCTATAGAAGAAATCAATGTTTTGAGTGAAAAGATGGATGAACTTATGAAGATGTTTGCTACTAAAAATACTTCTCTTGATCCCAATGATATGCCTTTGTCTACTTTGATTGAGAATAATAATGGATCTATGGATGTGAATTTTGTTGGTAGGAATAGTTTTGGAAACAACGCGTATAGAGGGAATATTAATCCTAGGCCTTATCCTAGTAATCCTTCTAATAATTATGGAAATTCCTACAAGAACTCTTATGGAAATTTTAATAAGATGCCCTATGAATTTGAAAGTAGTGTTAAAGAGTTTATGAATTCACAAAAGAATTTTAATGCTTTGCTTGAAGAGAAATTGCTTAAAGTTGGTGAGTTGGCTAGGAACGTTGATAGAATTTCTCTTGAAATTGATTCTTTAAAGCTTAGATCTATTCCTCCTAAGCATGATATAAATTAGTTTCTCAAAGCCATGAGAATTTCCATTGCTGAGTGCAAAGAAAGAACTGCTAGGATGCGTGCTTCCAAAGATGCCTTTATTAAAGCGTGTTCTTCCAATTCTTATGAAAATCAAGATGAAGATCTAAAAGTTATTGATGTGTCCCCCATCAAATCTTTGGTTTGCAATATGAATCTTGATGAAACTGAATATGATCTTCCTTTACCTAGAAGGCGTTCTAAGAACTCGGAGTTTCTAGATCTTGATGATGAAATTGATGAAAGTGGGATTGAAAGAAATAAAAACCTAGATGTTGCTAAACCCACTATTTTGGATCTCAAGGAATTTAATTATGAAAATTTCTCTTTAATTGGTTGCATTTCCTTGTTGCAATCCGTGCTAGATTCTCCTCATGCTTATAGTCAAAATAAAGCCTTTACCGAACCATTGTTGATGCCTTGATGCAATCTTATGAAGAAAAACTTGAGTTGAAAGTTTCTATCCCTAGAAAACTCTATGATGAGTGGGAACCTACTATTAAAATTAAAATTAAAGATTATGAGTTTCATGCTTTGTGTGATTTGGGTGCTAGTGTCTCTACTATTCCCAAAACTTTATGTGATTTGCTAGATTTCCGTGACTTTGATGATTGCTCTCTAAACTTGCATCTTGCGGATTCCACTATTAAAAAGCCTATGGGAAGAATTAATGATGTTCTTATTGTTGCAAATAGGAATTATGTGCCCGTAGATTTTATCGTTCTTGACATAGATTGCAATCCTTCATGTCCTATTATTCTTGGTAGACCTTTCCTTAGAACGATTGGTGCAATTATTGATATGAAGGAAGGGAATATTAGATTCCAATTTCCCTTAAAGAAGTGCATGGAACACTTCCCTAGAAACAAAATAAAATTACCATATGAATATATTATGAGAGCCACTTATGGATTGCCTACCAAAGATGGCAATACCTAGATCTATCCTTGCTTTTATGCCTAGCTAGGGGCGTTAAACGATAGCGCTTGTTGGGAGGCAACCCAATTTTTGTTTTCTGTTTTTGCTTCTGTTTAGGAATAAATAATACATCTAGCCTATGTTTGGATGTGGTTTTATCTTTTAATTAGTGTTTGTGCCAAGTAGAATCTATAGGATAACCTACGATGATAGTTGATTTGATTCTGCTGAAAAACAGAAACTTTGCACGCACGAATATAATTTTGTTAAATCACAGAAACGTGCTTCTGCGTTGATTCTTTTTGCTGCTGTTCAATAGACAAATTTTAAAGGACTTCCTGTTTTGGTAGTATTTTTAGAGTTCCAGAAGTTTGCGTTAGTTAGAGATTTCTACAGACTGTTCTGTTTTTGACAGATTCTGTTTTGCGTGTGTTGTTTGCTTATTTTGATGACTCTATGGATTGTAAAATAGTTTATAATCCATAGAGAAGTTGGAATACAGTAGGTTTAACACCAATATAAATAAATAATGAGTTCATTACAGTACCTCAAGTAGTTCTTTGTTTTCTTTCTCTAACGGAGCTCACGAGATTTCTATTGAGTTTTGTGTTGTGAAGTTTTCAAGTTTTGGGTGAATTCTTTTGATGGATTATGGAACAAGGAGTGGCAAGAGCCTAAGCTTGGGGATGCCCATGGCACCCCCAAGATAATCCAAGGACACCAAAAAGTCAAAGCTTGGGGATGCCCCGGAAGGCATCCCCTCTTTCGTCTACTTCCATCGGTAATTTACTTGGAGCTATATTTTTATTCACCACATGATATGTGTTTTACTTGGAGCGTCTTGTATTATTTGCATCTTTTCTTGTTAGTTTATCACAATCATCCTTGCTGTACACACCTTTTGAGAGAGCCATACATGAATTGGAATTTGTTAGAATACTCTTTGTGCTTCACTAATATCTTTTGAGCTTGATAAGTTTTGCTCATAGTGCTTCACTTATATCTTTTTGAGTGTGATAATTTTTGCTCTAGTACTTCACTTAGATCTTTTAGAGAACGGTGGTGGATTTGTTTTAAAGAAACTATTGATATATCATGCTTCACTTTGATTATTTTGAGATTAATATACTTGGTATTCAAGATATGTGAAACTTTCTTTTGAGTGAATTGAATACTAAGATAAGTTTGATGCTTGATAATTGTTTTGAGATATGGAGGTGATAATATCAAAGTCGTGCTAGTTGAGTAATTGTGAATTTGATAAATGCTTGTGTTGAAGTTTGCAAGTCCCGTAGCATGCACGTATGGTTAAAGTTGTGTAACAAATTTGAAACATGAAGTGTACCTGGCTTGTGCATCCTTATGAGTGGCAGTCGGGGACGAGCGATGGTCTTTTCCTACCAATCTATCCCCCTAGGAGCATGCGCTTAGTACTTGATTTTTGATGACTTCTAAATTTTTGCAATAAGTATATGAGTTCTTTTGACTAATGTTGGGTCCATGGATCATACGCACTCCCACCTTTCCGCCTTTCCTAGCCTCTTCGGTACCGTGCATTGCCCTTTCTCACCTTGAGAGTTGGTGCAAACTTCGCCGGTGCATCCAAACCCCGTGATACGATACGCTCTATCACACATAAACCTCCTTATATCTTCCTCAAAACAGCCACCATACCTACCTATTATGGCATTTCCATAGCCAATCCGAGATATATTGCCACGCAACTTCCATCATCATCATCATGACATACATTACTTTTGTCATATTGCCATTGCATGATCATGTAGTTGACATCGTATTTGTGGCAAAGCCACCATGAATTATTTTCATACATGTCACTCTTGATTCATTGCACCATCCCGGTACACCGCCGGAGGCATTCATATAGAGTCATATCTTGTTCTAAGTTTCGAGTTCTAATCCTTATGTTGTAATCAATAGAAGTGTGATGATCATCATTATTAGAGCATTGCCCAAACAAAAAAAAGAAGAGAAAGGCCAAAAGAAAAAAAGAAAGGACCAAAAAAAAGGGCAATGCTACTATCTCTTTTCCACACTTGTGCTTCAAAGTAGCACCTTGTTCTTCATGTAGTGAGTCTCATATCTTGTGCTTCAAAATAGCACCTTGTTCTTCATGTAGTGAGTCTCATAAGTTGTCTTTTTATACTAGTGGGAACTTTTCATTATAGAACTTGGCTTGTATATTCCTACGATGGGCTTCCTCAAATGCCCTAGGTCTTCATGAGCAAGCGAGTAGGATGCACACCCACTAGTTTTCTTGTGTTGAGCATTCATAGCTCTAGTGCATCCGTTGCATGGCAATCCCTACTCCTCATGTTGACATCAATTGATGGGCATATCCATATCCCGTTGATTAGCCTTGTCAATGTGAGACTTTCTCCTTTTTTGTCTTCTCCACACAATCCCCATCATCATATTCTATTCCACCCATAGTGCTATATCCATGGCTCACGCTCATGTATTGCGTGAAGGTTGAAAAAGTTTGAGATTATTTAAGTATGAAACAATTTCTTGGCTTGTCATCGGGGGTATAGAAGTTGGGAACATCTTTGTGTGATGAAAATGAAGCATAGCCTAACTATATGATTTTGTAGGGATGAACTTTCTTTTGCCACGCTATTTTGAGAAGACATGATTGCTTTCATTAGTATGCTTGAAGTATTATTATTTTTGTGTCAATATGAACTTTTGTCTTGAATCTTTTGGATCTGAATATTCATGCCACGATTAAGAAGATTTACATTGAAATTATGCCAAAGTATCACTCCGCGTCAAAAATTCTTTTTTATCATTTACCTACTCGAGGACGAGCAGGAATTAAGCTTGGGGATGCCTGATACGTCTCCAACGTATCTATAATTTTTGATTGCTCCATGCTACTTTATCTACTATTTTGGACTATATTGGGCTTTATTTTCCACTTTTATATTATTTTTGGGACTAACCTATTAACCGGAGGCCCAGCCCAGAATTGTTGTTTTTGGCCTATTTCAGTGTTTCGAAGAAATGAAATATCAAACGGAGTCCAAACGGAATGAAAACCTTCGGGAACGTGATTTTCTCACCGAATGTGATCCAGGAGACTTGGACCCTACTCCAGGATGTAACAGAGGCGGTCACGAGGGTGGGGGGCGCGTCCCCCCTAGGGCGTGCCCCCTGCCTCGTGGCCCCCCTGTTGCTCCACCGACGTACTCCCTTCCTCCTATATATACTATCACACCCAATATGCGACCCTATCCAAAAGGAACTCGAAGGTCCCACCAAGGATAGACCCTCATATTGAGACGCTTTTGCAAGGTGGATATCATTACATCGACATTACATAATAGATGGGGATACAAACATAAGGCATACAATGCCACACGAATACAACATCATCATACATAAGATCAACATCGGACTACGGATGAAACACAAACAGAAGCTCAAACGACATCCACCCTGCTAGCCCAGGCTGCCGACCTGGAACCTATCCCCTGATCGAAGAAGAAACAGAAGAAGAACTCCAAAACAAGAAAACATCGCGCTCGCGTCAAGATCATCGCATAACCTGTACCTGCAACTGTTGTTGTAGTAATCTGTGAGCCATGAGGACTCAGCAATCCCATTACCATGGGTATCAAGACTAGCAAAGCTTAATGGGAAAGGAAGGGGTCAAGTGGTGAGGTAGCAGCAGCGACTAAGCAAGTAGGGTGGCTAACATACGCAAATGAGAGCGAGAAGAGAAACAAGCGGAACGGTCGTCAACTAGTAATGATCAAGAAGTGATCCTGAGCTCCTACTTACGTGAAGCATAACCCAAAGACCGTGTTCACTTCCCAGACTCCGCCGAGAAGAGACCACCACAGCTACACACGCGGTTGATGCGTTTTAATTCAGATCTGGTGTCAAGTTATCTACAACCGGACATTAACAAATTCCCATCTGCCACATAACTGCGGGCACGACTTTTGAAAGATAATAACCCTACAGGGGTGTCCCAACTTAGCCCATGATAATTTCTCGCGATCAACGAAGGATATTCCTTCTCCCAGGAAGACCCGATCAGTCTCGGAATCCCGGTTTACAAGACATTTCGACAATGGTAAAACAAGACCAGCAAAGCCGCCCGAATGTGCCAACAAATCCTTATAGGAGCTGCACATATCTCGTTCTCAGGGCACACCGGATTGTCCAAACTTCTGGTAGTGAAGGAAATATGCCCTAGAGGCAATAATAAAGTTATTATTTATTTCCTTATATCATGATAAATGTTTATTATTCATGCTAGAATTGTATTAACCGGAAACATAATACATGTGTGAATATATAGACAAACAGAGTGTCACTAGTATGCCTCTACTTGACTAGCTTGTTAATCAAAGATGGTTATGTTTCCTAACCATGAACAAAGAGTTGTTATTTGATTAACAAGGTCACATCATTAGTTGAATGATCTGATTGACATGACCCATTCCGTTAGCTTAGCACCCGATCGTTTAGTATGTTGCTATTGCTTCCTTCATGACTTATACATGTTCCTATGACTATGAGATTATGCAACTCCCGTTTACCGGAGGAACACTTTGTGTGCTACCAAACGTCACAACGTAACTGGGTGATTATAAAGGTGCTCTACGGGTGTCTCCGAAGGTACTTGTTGAGTTGGCGTATTTCGAGATTAGGATTTGTCACTCCAAATGTCGGAGAGGTATCTCTGGGCCCTCTCGGTAATACACATCACTTAAGCCTTGCAAGCATTTCAACTAATGAGTTAGTTGCAAGATGATGTATTACGGAACGAGTAAAGAGACTTGCCGGTAACGAGATTGAACTAGGTATTGGATACCGACGATCGAATCTCGAGCAAGTAACATACCGATGACAAAGGGAACAACGTATGTTGTTGTGCGGTTTGACCGATAAAGATCTTCGAAGAATATGTAGGAACCAATATGGGCATCCAGGTCCCGCTATTGGTTATTGACCGGAAACGTGTCTCGGTCATGTCTACATTGTTCTCGAACCGTAGGGTCCGCACGCTTAAGGTTTCGATGACAGTTATATTATGAGTTTATGTATTTTGATGTACCGAAGGTTGTTCGGAGTCCCGGATGTGATCACGGACATGACAAGGAGTCTCGAAATGGTCGAGACATAAAGATTGATATATTGGACGGATATATTTGGACACCGGAAAGGTTCCGGATGAGATTGGGATTATACCGGAGTTCCGGGAGGTTACCGGAACCCCCCCGGCAAGTATATGGGCCTTATTGGGCCTTAGTGGAAGGGAGGGAGAAGGAGCAAGGGAGGGGGCGCGCCCCTCCCAAGCCCAATCCGAATTGGGAGGGGGGCCGGCCCCCCCTTTCCTTCTCTCCTCCCCCCTCTTCCTTCCTTCTCCTACTCCTAATAGGAAAGGGGGGCCAAACCTACTTGGAGTAGGTTTGCCCCCCCTAGGGCGCGCCTCCCCCTTGGGCCGGCCTCCTCCTCCCTCCCTCCTTTATATACGGGGGTGGGGGTGCACCCCATGACACACAAGTTGATCATTGAGATCATTCCTTAGCCGTGTGCGGTGCCCCCCTCCACGATATTACACCTCGGTCATATTGTAGCGGTGCTTAGGCGAAGCCCTGTGACAGGAGAACATCAAGATCGTCACCACGCCGTCGTGCTGACGGAACTCCTCCCCGTGCCTCTGCTGGATCAGAGTTCGGGGTGCGTCATCGAGCTGTACGTGTGTCAAGAACTCGGAGGTGCCGGAGTAACGGTGCTTGGATCGGTTGGACCGGGAGGACGTACGACTACTTCCTCTACGTTGCATCAACGCTTCCGCTTCGGTCTACGAGGGTACATAGACTACACTCTCCCCTCTCATTGCTATATCATCACCATGATCTTGCGTGTGCGTAGGAATTTTTTTGAAATTACTACGTTCCCCAACAGTGGCATCCGAGCCTAGGTTTTATGGTTTGATGTTATATGCACGAGTAGAACACAAGTGAGTTGTGGGCGATATAAGTCATACTGCTTACCAGCATGTCATACTTTGGTTCGGCGGTATTGTTGGATGAAGCGGCCCGGACCGACATTACGCGTACGCTTACGTGAGACTGGTTTTACCGCCGTGCTTTGCACACAGGTGACTAGCGGGTGTCAGTTTCTCCAATTTTAGTTGAACCGAGTGTGGCTACGCCCGGTCCTTGCGAAGGTTAAAACAACATCAACTTGACAAACTATCGTTGTGGTTTTGATGCGTAGGTGAGATTGGTTCTTGCTTAAGCCCATAGCAGCCACGTAAAACTTGCAACAACAAAGTAGAGGACGTCTAACTTGTTTTTGCAGGGCATGTTGTGATGTGATATGGCCAAGACATGATGCTATATTTTATTGTATGAGATGATCATGTTTTGTAACCGAAGTTATCGGCAACTGGCAGGAGCCATATGGTTGTCGCTTTATTGTATGAAATGCAAACGCCCTGTAATTGCTTTACTTTATCACTAAGCGGTAGCAATAGTCATAGAAGCAATAGATGGCGTAAATGACAACGATGCTACGATGGAGATCAAGGTGTCGCGCCGGTGACGATGGTGATCATGATGGTGCTTCGGAGATGGAGATCACAAGCACAAGATGATGATGGCCATATCATATCACTTATATTGATTGCGTGTGATGTTTATCCTTTATGCATCTTATCTTGCTTTGATTGACGGTAGCATTTTAAGATGATCTCTCACTAAAAATTATCAAGAAGTGTTCTCCCTGAGTATGCACCGTTGCCAAAGTTCGTCGTGCCCAGACACCACGTGATGATCGGGTGTGATAAGCTCTACGTCCATCTACAATGGGCGCAAGCCAGTTTTGCACACGCAGAATACTCAGGTTAAACTTGACGAGCCTAGCATATGCAGATATGGCCTCGGAACACGGAGACCGAAGAGCGTGAATCATATAGTAAATATGATCAACATAAGATGTTCACCATTGAAAACTACTCCATCTCACGTGATGATCGGTTATGGTTTAGTTGATTTGGGTCACGTGATCACTTAGATGACTAGAGAGATGTCTGTCTAAGTGGGAGTTCTTAAGTAATATGATTAATTGAACTTAAATTTATCATGAACTTAGTACCTGATAGTATCTTGCTTGTCTATGTTGATTGTAGATAGATGGCCTGTGCTGTTGTTCCGTTGAATTTTAATGCGTTCCTTGAGAAAGCTAAGTTGAAAGATGATGGTAGCAACTACGCGGACTGGGTCCGTAATTTGAGGATTATCCTCATTGCTGCACAGAAAAATTACGTCCTGGAAGCACCGCTGGGTGCCAAGCCTGCTGCTGATGCAACTGACGACGTTAAGAACGTCTGGCAGAGCAAAGCTGATGACTACTCGATAGTTCAATGTGCCATGCTTTACGGCTTAGAACCGGGACTTCAACGACGTTTTGAACGTCATGGAGCATATGAGATGTTCCAGGTGTTGAAGTTAATATTCCAGAAGAATGCCCGGATTGAGAGATACGAAGTCTCCAATAAGTTCTATAGCTGCAAGATGGAGGAGAATAGTTCTATCAGTGAGCACATACTCAAGATGTCTGGGTATTGTAATCACTTGATTCAATTGGGAGTTACTCTTCCGGATGATAGCGTCATTGACAGAATTCTCCAATCACTTCCACCAAGCTACAAGAGCTTCGTGATGAACTATAATATGCAAGGGATGGATAAGACGATTCCCGAGCTCTTCGCAATGCTAAAGGCTGCGGAGGTAGAAATCAAGAAGGAGCATCAAGTGTTGATGGTCAACAAGACCACTAGTTTCAAGAAAAAGGGCAAAGGGAAGAAGAAGGGGAACTTCAATAAGAACAGCAAACAAGTTGCTGCTCAAGAGAAGAAACCGAAGTCTGGACCTAAGCCTGAAACTGAGTGCTTCTACTGCAAGCAGACTGGTCACTGGAAGCGGAACTGCCCCAAGTATTTGGCGGATAAGAAGGATGGCAAGGTGAACAAAGGTATATGTGATATACATGTTATTGATGTGTACCTTACTAGAGCTCGCAGTAGCACCTGGGTATTTGATACTGGTTCTGTTGCTAATATTTGCAACTCGAAACAGGGACTACGGATTAAGCGAACACTGGCAAAGGACGAGGTGACGATGCGCGTGGGAAATGGTTCCAAAGTCGATGTGATTGCGGGCGGCACGCTACCTCTACATCTACCTTCGGGATTAGTATTAGACCTAAATAATTGTTATTTGGTGCCAGCGTTGAGCATGAACATTATATCTGGATCTTGTTTGATGCGAGACGGTTATTCATTTAAATCAGAGAATAATGGTTGTTCTATTTATATGAGTAATATCTTTTATGGTCATGCACCCTTGAAGAGTGGTCTATTTTTGATGAATCTCGATAGTAGTGATACACATATTCATAGTGTTGAAGCCAAAAGATGCAGAGTTGATAATGATAGTGCAAATTATTTGTGGCACTGCCGTTTAGGTCATATCGGTGTAAAGCGCATGAAGAAACTCCATACTGATGGTCTTTTGGAACCACTTGATTATGAATCACTTGGTACTTGCGAACCGTGCCTCATGGGCAAGATGACCAAAACGCCGTTCTCCGGTACTATGGAGAGAGCAACAGATTTGTTGGAAATCATACATACAGATGTATGTGGTCCGATGAATGTTGAGGCTCGTGGCGGATATCGTTATTTTCTCACCTTCACAGATGATTTAAGCAGATATGGGTATATCTACTTAATGAAGCATAAGTCTGAAACATTTGAAAAGTTCGAAGAATTTCAGAGTGAAGTTGAAAATCATCGTAACAAGAAGATAAAGTTTCTACGATCTGATCGTGGAGGAGAATATTTGAGTTACGAGTTTGGTTTACACCTTAAACAATGTGGAATAGTTTCGCAACTCACGCCACCCGGAACACCATAGTGTAATGGTGTGTCCGAACGTCGTAATCGTACTTTACTTGATATGGTACGGTCTATGATGTCTCTTACAGATTTACCACTATCGTTTTGGGGTTATGCTTTAGAGACGGCCACATTCACGTTAAATAGGGCACCGTCGAAATCCGTTGAGACGACACCTTATGAACTATGGTTTGGCAAGAAACCAAAGTTGTCGTTTCTTAAAGTTTGGGGCTGCGATGCTTATGTGAAAAAACTTCAACCTGATAAGCTCGAACCCAAATCAGAGAAATGTGTCTTCATAGGATACCCAAAGGAGACAGTTGGGTACACCTTCTATCACAGATCCGAAGGCAAGACATTCGTTGCTAAGAATGGATCCTTTCTAGAGAAGGAGTTTCTCTCGAAAGAAGTGAGTGGGAGGAAAGTAGAACTTGATGAGGTAACTGTACCTACTCCCTTGTTGGGAAATAATACATCACAGGAACCGGTTTCTGTGACGTCAAAACCAACTAGTGAGGAAGTTGATGATGATGATCATAGAACTTCAGATCAAGTTAATACAGAACCTCGTAGGTCGAACAGAGTAAGATCCGCACCAGAGTGGTACGGCAATCCTATTCTTGAAGTCATGCTACTAGATCATGATGAACCTATGAACTATGAAGAAGCGATGGTGAGCCCAGATTCCGAAACTATGAAGGTTTTCGACAAGTTCAAGGGGTTGACTACGATGAGACCTTCTCACCCGTAGCGATGCTTAAGTCTGTCCGAATCATGTTAGCAATTGCCGCATTTTATGATTATGAAATTTGGCAAATGGATGTAAAAACTGCATTCCTGAATGGATTTCTGGAGGAAGAGTTGTATATGATGCAACCAGAAGGTTTTATGGATCCAAAGGGGGCTAACAAAGTGTGCAAGCTCTAGCGATCCATTTATGGACTGGTGCAAGCCTCTCGGAGTTGGAATAAACGTTTTGATAGTGTGATCAAAGCATTTGGTTTTATACAGACTTTTGGAGAAGCCTGTATTTACAAGAAAGTGAGTGGGAGCTCTGTAGCATTTCTAATATTATATGTGGATGACATATTATTGATTGGAAATGATATAGAATTTCTGGATAGCATAAAGGGATACTTGAATAAAAGTTTTTCAATGAAAGACCTCGGTGAAGCTGCTAACATATTGGGCATTAAGATCTATAGAGATAGATCAAGACGCTTAATTGGACTTTCACAAAGCACATACCTTGACAAAGTTTTGAAGAAGTTCAAAATGGATCAAGCAAAGAAAGGGTTCTTGCCTGTATTGCAAGGTGTGAAGTTGAGTAAGACTCAAAGCCCGACCACTGCAGAAGATAGAGAGAAAATGAAAAGTGTTCCCTATGCTTCAGCCATAGGCTCTATCATGTATGCAATGCTGTGTACCAGACCTGAGGTGTGCCTTGCTATAAGTCTAGCAGGGAGGTACCAAAGTAATCCAGGAGTGGATCACTGGACAGCGGTCAAGAACATCCTGAAATACCTGAAAAGGACTAAGGATATGTTTCTCGTATATGGAGGTGAAAAAGAGCTCATCGTAAATGGTTACGTTGATGCAAGCTTTGACACTGATCCGGACGATTCTAAATCGCAAACCGGATACGTGTTTACATTAAACGGTGGAGCTGTCAGTTGGTGCAGTTCAAAGCAAAGCGTCGTGGCGGGATCTACGTGTGAAGCGGAATACATAGCTGCTTCGGAAGCAGCCAATGAAGGAGTCTGGATGAAGGAGTTCATATCCGATCTAGGTGTCATACCTAGTGCATCGGGTCCAATGAAAATCTTTTGTGACAATACTGGAGCGATTGCCTTAGCGAAGGAATCCAGATTTCACAAGAGAACCAAACACATCAAGAGACGCTTCAATTCCATCCGGGATCTAGTCCAGGTGGGAGACATAGAGATTTGCAAGATACATACGGATCTGAATGTTGCAGACCCGTTGACTAAGCCTCTTCCACGAGCAAAACATGATCAACACCAAGACTCCATGGGTGTTAGAATCATTACTATGTAATCTAGATTATTGACTCTAGTGCAAGTGGGAGACTGAAGGGAATATGCCCTAGAGGCAATAATAAAGTTATTATTTATTTCCTTATATCATGATAAATGTTTATTATTCATGCTAGAATTGTATTAACCGGAAACATAATACATGTGTGAATATATAGACAAACAGAGTGTCACTAGTATGCCTCTACTTGACTAGGTTGTTAATCAAAGATGGTTATGTTTCCTAACCATGAACAACGAGTTGTTATTTGATTAACAAGGTCACATCATTAGTTGAATGATCTGATTTACATGACCCATCCCATTAGCTTAGCACCCGATCGTTTAGTATGTTGCTATTGCTTCCTTCATGACTTATACATGTTCCTATGACTATGAGATTATGCAACTCCCGTTTACCGGAGGAACACTTTGTGTGCTACCAAACGTCACAACGTAACTGGGTGATTATACAGGTGCTCTACAGGTGTCTCCGAAGGTACTTGTTGAGTTGGCGTATTTCGAGATTAGGATTTGTCACTCCGAATGTCGGAGAGGTATCTCTGGGCCCTCTCGGTAATACACATCACTTAAGCCTTGCAAGCATTTCAACTAATGAGTTAGTTGCAAGATGATGTATTACGGAATGAGTAAAGAGACTTGCCGGTAACGAGATTGAACTAGGTATTGGATACCGACGATCGAATCTCGGGCAAGTAACATACCGATGACAAAGGGAACAACGTATGTTGTTGTGCGGTTTGACCGATAAAGATCTTCGAAGAATATGTAGGAACCAATATGGGCATCCAGGTCCCGCTATTGGTTATTGACCGGAAACGTGTCTCGGTCATGTCTACATTGTTCTCAAACCGTAGGGTCCGCACGCTTAAGGTTTCGATGACAGTTATATTATGAGTTTATGTATTTTGATGTACCGAAGGTTGTTCGGAGTCCCGGATGTGATCACGGACATGACAAGGAGTCTCGAAATGGTCGAGACATAAAGATTGATATATTGGACGGATATATTTGGACACCGGAAAGGTTCCGGATGAGATTGGGATTATACTGGAGTTCCAGGAGGTTACCGGAACCCCCCCGGCAAGTATATGGGCCTTATTGGGCCTTAGTGGAAGGAAGGGAGAAGGAGCTAGGGAGGGGGCGCCCCCCCCCCAAGCCCAATCCGAATTGGGAGGGGGGCCGGCCCCCCCTTTCCTTCTCTCCTCCCCCCTCTTCCTTCCTTCTCCTACTCCTAATAGGAAAGAGGGGCCAAACCTACTTGGAGTAGGTTTGCCCCCCCCTAGGGCGCGCCTCCCCCTTGGGCCGGCCTCCTCCTCCCTCCCTCCTTTATATACGGGGGTGGGGGGGCACCCCATGACACACAAGTTGATCATTGAGATCGTTCCTTAGCCGTGTGCGGTGCCCCCCTCCACGATATTACACCTCGGTCATATTGTAGCGGTGCTTAGGCGAAGCCCTGCGACAGGAGAACATCAAGATCGTCACCACGCCGTCGTGCTGACGGAACTCCTCCCCGTGCCTCTGCTGGATCGGAGTTCGGGGTGCGTCATCGAGCTGTACGTGTGTCAAGAACTCGGAGGTGCCGGAGTAACGGTGCTTGGATCGGTTGGACCGGGAGGATGTACGACTACTTCCTCTACGTTGCATCAATGCTTCCGCTTCGGTCTACGAGGGTGCGTAGACTACACTCTCCCCTCTCGTTGCTATATCATCACCATGATCTTGCATGTGCGTAGGAAATTTTTTGAAATTACTACGTTCCCCAACAGGTAGGCCAGTCCAGAGTTGCCCCTGGTGGCCACCGGCGGCTGACAGGTTGGACCAACACTCACGATGAGCACTGGCCCGGGGGGGGGGGGTAAAAATAAGATGACCCTCGAGAGCGCAACTCCCAGGGGAAAAAGGGCTAGGTGAGGCAAATGGTAAAACCAAGGTTGGACCTTGCTGGAGGAGTTTTATTCAAAGCGAACTGTCAAGGGGGTCCCATAAATCACCCGACCGCGTAAGGAACGTAAAATCCAGGAACATAACACCGGTATGACGGAAACTAGCGCGGAAAGAGTGGAACAAAACACCAGGCATAAGGCCGAGCCTTCCACCCTTTACCAAGTATATAGATGCATTAATAATATAAGAGATATTGTGATATCCCAACATAAATCCTGTCCACCATGGAGCAATCTTCAACTTCACCTGCAACTAACAATGCTATAAGAGGGGCTGAGAAAAAGCGGTAACATAGCCAAGCAACGGTTTGCTAGGAAGGGTGTCAAAGGTTAGAGGTTCATGGCAATTTGGGGAGGCTTGAAGAACAAGTTATAGGAAGTGCAACATAGCGAAAGAACGAAGCAACTAGCATAGCAATGATAGTAGTGAGATCCAGGGTAGCGGTCATCTTGCCTGAAATCCCGCAAGAAAGAAGAACGATTCCATGAAGAAGACGAACGGGAGTAGTCGAACGAATCCTCACAATCGCAACATTACCGGAACTAAGAAGCAACACCGAAAACAAACAAACAACATGGTAAACACACAAGCATAATCATGGCATGATGCACAATCAGGTATGATGCATGTCCTGTTTAATAAGGCATGGCATGGCAAAGTGCAACAAACAATACCACAAGTTAAGTGGAGCTCAATATGCAACGAGTTGCATATTGACAAAACACCACATTGACGTATTTAGTTTAATCTCGTTTAAGCTACCAGGCAATGTTAAATGTTGTTTAAACATGGAAAGAGGTGAAGCATAATAACCTATCTAGGCAAGTTTAAATGAGGCCGGAACAACAAACAACAATTCCGGAAAATCCCCATGTGCACATTTTAGATTCAGTACTGTTATGCCCTAAACACAAGCTACGGCTTAATGTTGTTAAACAGCAAAATAAAGTGCATCATGTTAATCTATGCATTTTTCCACCCCATTTACATATAAAGTTTATTAAAAACCGAGCTACGGTTATTTAGTTATGAAATAAATCATTTTAACATGGCATTTGAGCAAATTTAATCAAACAACACTTTAAAAATTTAAAACATGGATGAAAGTGGCATATTATTACTCTACACAAAATTCTAAGCATTTTACATATTTAAAACATTTTAATCCGATGCACGGTTAATGAGTTGTTAATGCATGAACATGAAGGACTTTTCTGTAAAACAGCAGTTTCCTGGATAATGATAAAATCGCAGATCTGAAAAAAAATACTACACTGGGCCGAATCTACTACATGTTGGGCCAGCAGAAGAAAACAAAAGAGGCGCTGCAGGGGGGGGGGGGGGCTCACCATGGGCCAAGCCCAGGTCGATGGAAAAGATGAGGCCGGCAGGGGCGCGCAGCCCACGCTAGCAGGGGAGGTCGCTCGGTCGATGTGGACGCAGTCAACGTGAGCGCGTTCGTTGTATCGGAAGCAGAGGCCGCGAAACGGGGCTTGAGCATCAGCAGGTTCAGGACGCCGTCGGCCACGGCGTGGAGATCCTTTGTTCGTGGCGGTCGTGCACGTACAGGCACGAGGAGGGCCTCGTCGGGTTCGTGCGGGAGAAGTGCAGGAGGCGCGAGAGGCTAGGGTGCTGCAGATGAGGACCGGCGTCGGAGATGGCTTGCGGGAGCTCCGGCATCGAAGGAGAACGGCAGGACGCCGGTGCATGCTGGAACCGGGCGGAGGAGGAGCGAATCCGGGGGCCGGGGTGCTAGATCCGGGCTCCAAGGGAACTTCGAACGCCGGTGGAGACAGATCAGCGCGGCGACGATCTCCTGTCCATGGCAATAGAACAGAGAGGATTGAGAGAGAGAATCCAGAGGAAGGAGAAGAACGAAGGGAGAAGAAGAAGGGAAGGGGCGATGGGGTCCTGGTGGTGCTGCTGCTTGCAGCCGGTGGCGACGCAAGGTGGTTGAGGAGGGCGGCTGGCGTCGGTGAGGAGCACGGCGTTGAGGAGCTCCTCTCCCGTTGGGCTCGTGCGCGCGGGACGAATCAGAGGAGGCGTACGGAAAGGGCTCCAGAAGAAGCTCCTCTTCCATGGATCGGGAGGAGACAGGGGCTTCGGGAGGGCGAGGAGGATCTCCTCTCCTTGGATCGAGCAGGTGAAGAGCTGCAACGCCGGTTGGGCAGGCGCACAGATTGAGGGAGGTAGGTGGTGCTGCGGGTTGGCTCGGTTGGAGTGGATCGGGAAGGTGGAGGCTGGTTGGGTGGCTGAGGAAACCGAGGAGGATTTGGAATGAGCGGCGGCGGCGAGTGAGGGGATTGATGGGATAGCCGTCCGAGATTTTAGGTTAGATAGGTTTATATGGTAGTGGGATTAGGTTAGGGGCTATCTCGTCCCTCCGATCGTAATCGGGCTGTCGGGAATAAAATGCTTCGGGAGTCTAAATAAGAAAACGGAGATGTTTTATAGATGTTGGGGGATGATCCGAACCCAACGATGATGACTGTCCGGGTCGGGTTCGGGGGAGTTTCGGACACGCGCGAGAGGGGTCAAGAGAGTAAAACTAAGTTGCTTCTTTGACGAACAAGTGAAACCATGAACCTTGAGAGGTTGAGCAATTTAAAAGAAAGAGTACAACAGAGATGAACGAGATTGCAAACAATCCGGTAGAAAAGAGGAACAAGGAGTATTACGAGAATTTGAAGGTTGAAAGACATGGAAATAAGAGCTTCACGAACGAAAAGAATATGACCACATCGGTATAATGAGATAGCCAAGGAACAAGAATGGCAGAATTTGACAGCACTCCGATAGAAAAGAGAAGAAAACTTGATGAGATGAAAAGATATTGAAGAGATGATACAACACTCCGGTTAAATGGATAAGCAAGAAAAGAACACGATCCTCAAAAAACAGAGGTGATGGGTGAAGAGCACAACATCACAATGCCTCCGTAACGAAAGAATAGAAGTTAGATCGTTGGGATAAAGGGATGGAGAAGAAAATGACAACTTTTGCCACAAGTGAACTTGGAAAGCATCCTTGCAAAGAAGAATCAAACGGAGTTGTTGGAAAATCAACAACGAGAAGCACAAGCTTGTTGTGGGCTTATGGAAAACATCTCGAGACTATGAGGTGACAACCGGCCACTAATGGAAACCATTGAATAGATTGAGAGCACCAAAGAGATGAAAAACTTCTTCACCGAGATGAGAAGGAGAAAATTGGATCATTGATAGGCACCACAAATAGCTACATTCCTTAGGGAAGGCTGTAGGTGAGATATAACCCAATATAACTCCAACAAAAGATTGATGGATTTAAACTACCTCATTCTTGACAACATATGAATCATGAAACATGAAGGAAATTGTCAAGAGTGACATAACACCACCTCAAAAGATAAGGTAGAAAGAATTGCACTTTGGAATGCAAGATGAAGAATACTTGAGCTCCTCAAAACAAAACATGTGTTGAGCACCATGTTTATTTTAGAGTATAGCTTGGCGGCTCATAACTTCGAGAGAAATCTTGAAGAACAAATGAAGAATGAAGAGAATCCTTGATGAACCACCATGTAGAGCCTCCATGAAGAACTCCGGTAATAAAAGGATGATAAAAAGAAAGAGAAGTTGAAAACACAAGGTGAATCCTTGCAATGATTTAGATGGAGCTTCGCGATGAAATACAACGGAAAACTTGGAATTCTGAAAAAGAAATGATGAAGCATCTCGAACCGAGAAATGTGACATGATGAACAACTCTGGAAACAAGAAACTAGATCACTTGAAAAAATGATAAGAATTACGTTATGCATATCCTTCACCAATTTAAATTGATGACAAGCAACGGATTTGGCATACTACTTATTCTCATTGAAAAATGATTACAGATAGAGATATAGCGCAAACTTGAGAAGGTATCGATGGAACCACCGGTGGGATTTGGAAACAACGAATGAATTGATATGATAACAAAGGAAGTGAAATCTCGAACGAACCACCATAAAAATTGGAAAAGAGACTAGCAAGGGCACAATTCACGGGAAAGAGTTTGAAAACGAATGAAGATACTTGAAGGGATTTAGATACATGAGAATGAAGAGAACATGAACTGATTAGAGGATATTTGAACGATGCACCAGTAAGATTTGGAGAACGATAGCTACACGCTGAGAATGAAGAATTATGACATGATGGCCTTCGGAGGAAAGAAATGTAAACAACTCATGAAATGCTCCGGATGGGTGAAAAGAATTCTCACAATCGAAAACAATTATGAGAGGATGGCATCAAGCTTGAACTATGCATCTTTGGAAGAACGGTTAAGGATTTAAGAGGAACTCTTCTTCGGTCTTCAAAACCCGAGAATGACGATGAGAAACACCACCATGAATTGTTGAGATACTCCGGGAGAAAGAAAAAAAACAAAGAGGTTGAGCCAACAATGAAAATAATTTGAAAACAATCTTGGAGAAGGCATGTGACTGATGGAATCCATTCTTACGTCACACTTGAAAAGAATTTAAGAATAACTCCGGAATAATTGGAAGAGTCAGGTAAGATCCTGGGAAAAGACCTGTGGGTTAGGGCCCACTCAAAAGAGAACACCGTTGAACAATTGCTTGAAATAAAGATTGCACCGGTAAATGGCTTGAATGAGATAACAATCTCGAGATATCTTGAACGTATTGAGAATGGAAACTCAAGTCTTGTGAGATATCTTCAGCACTCCAGAACAAATGAATAGGAAGAGGTGAATGATTAAGAGGTGCATCGACATGAGAAAGCATTAGAAACGAGGAAAGGAATATGATGAATATCGAAAGCTTGAATTGGAACCACCGGAGAAGAAACAACAATGAAGGATGATGAACTTGAAACTGTTGAGCATCTTCATGGGAAATCACCGGATAAGAACATTGAAAGAAAAGAATGAAGAGACTTCCCACCAATAAAAGGATACATGATTACGAAATCTAAGTCCTTGAAGAAAAAGGGTGGGAGGGCGGGAAAACAAAGGCAACTTGGGGACGGATGAAACGAATACCGTTGAGAAAACTTAGAATTGATCTTGCAAATGTTGAAATGATCGGATTCACTTGAAGAGAAGCACGCCGGTTGAAAAAGAATTAACATGACGACCTCGATGATCAAGAAGGATTAGTACTCCCATAGAAATATGAGAACACCGTTTAGAAAAGGTATGGAATCAACACTTGACATCGAAGCAACTCAAATACCACAACTAAAAACAAAACAAAGGATTTGCTTGCAGAATAAGCCGGAACAAATACATATGATAGAGATTTACCCAATACCATATCATGCATCTGTTGGAATGATATTCTAGGAGCTACTTGAATTCCCACCTATGAACTCCCGAAACTTTCTGGTTATGCAATCTGGTGTTGGGGATACAGGGGATGCAATATATCTCACCCAAACTAACAATACCTACATCCAAGTTGTATCCATCCGTCAATACATAACCAAGAAAACTCTGGAAATCGTGTACCTCAAACTTCGAAAAGCATCCATTATACAAGCTATGGCAATACTCCCGAACTCCCCAGTACTGGGTGACGTCGAGGTTATCTCACCAACAACTGCATAAAAGAGATTTTCGATGTCGGCAAAACTCAGGTATTCCAGAACTGCAACGATAAAATTATGACGACAACACCTCGGAGCTCAACTCCCCGGGACACTGCCACAACCCCTAAATGTCAGGAGGCACCAAGAACAATGTTCTCATCATAAGAATATCGGAACGATCCCAAGATACCCGCGTGATCCTAAAAAAAATCGTGAAATTTGAGGAGAGGAAAGTCAAAACATCTACGTCAGGAGTCCTCACCAGAGCGACGAAGGGGGCTGAGGAGTAAACAGAATCCTACTCTCCGATATATATAATCCTAAGACTCAAAATAGTTTTCTTCTAGACTCAACAACGGCCAACAATCAAGGGGGCTCCTATGGTGGTCCTAGGATCGAAACCTGGCTCTGATACCAACTTGTCACGCCCAATACGCGACCCTATCCAAAAGGAACTTGAAGGTCCCACCAAGGTTAGACCCGCATATTGGAACGCTTTTGCAAGGTGGATATCATTACATCGACATTACATAATAGATGGGGATACAAACATAAGGCATACAATGCCACACGAATACAACATCATCATACATAAGATCAACATCCGACTACGGATGAAACACAAACAGAAGCTCAAACGACATCCACCCGGCTAGCCCAGGCTGCCGACCGAGAACCTATCCCCTGATCGAAGAAGAAGCAGAAGAAGAACTCCAAAACAAGCAAACATCGCGCTCGCGTCAAGATCATCGCATAACCTGTACCTGCAACTGTTGTTGTAGTAATCTGTGAGCCACGAGGACTCAGCAATCCCATTACCATGGGTATCAAGACTAGCAAAGCTTAATGGGAAAGGAAGGGGTAAAGTGGTGAGGTAGCAGCAGCGACTAAGCAAGTATGGTGGCTAACATACGCAAATGAGAGCGAGAAGAGAAACAAGCGGAACGGTCGTCAACTAGTAATGATCAAGAAGTGATCCTGAGCTCCTACTTATGTCAAGCATAAACCAAAGACCGTGTTCACTTCCCGGACTCCGCCGAGAAGAGACCATCACGGCTACACACGCGGTTGATGCGTTTTAATTCGGATCTGGTGTCAAGTTATCTACAACTGGACATTAACAAATTCCCATCTGCCACATAACCGCGGGCACGGCTTTCGAAAGATAATAACCCTGCAGGGGTGTCCCAACTTAGCCCATGATAAGCTCTCGCAATAAACGAAGCATATTCCTTCTCCCAGGAAGACCCGATCAGTCTCGGAATCCCGGTTTACAAGACATTTCGACAATGGTAAAACAAGACCAGCAAAGCCGCCCGAATGTGCCGACAAATCCTGATAGGAGCTGCACATATCTCGTTCTCAGGGCACACCGGATTGTCCAAACTTCCGGTAGGCCAGTCCTGAGTTGCCCCTGGTGGCCACCGGCGGCTGACAAGTTGGACCAACACTCATGATGAGCACTGGCCCGGGGGAGTAAAAATAAGATTACCCTCGAGAGCGCGACTCCCAAGGGAAAAGGGCTAGGTGAGGCAAATGGTAAAATCAAGGTTGGGCCTTGCTGGAGGAGTTTTATTCAAAGCGAACTGTCAAGGGGGTCCTGTAAATCACCCGACCGCGTAAGGAACGCAAAATCCGGGAACATAACACCGGTATGACGGAAACTAGGGCGGCAAGAGTGGAAAAAACACCAGGCATAAGGCCGAGCCTTCCACCCTTTACCAAGTATATAGATGCATTAATAATATAAGAGATATTGTGATATCCCAACATAAATCCTGTCCACCATGGAGCAATCTTCAACTTCACCTTCAACTAACAATGCTATAAGAGGGGCTGAGCAAAAGCGGTAACATAGCCAAGCAACGGTTTGCTAGGAAGGGTGTCAAAGGTTAGAGGTTCATGGCAATTTGGGGAGGCTTGAAGAACAAGTTATAGGAAGCGCAACATAGCGAAAGAACGAAGCAACTAGCATAGCAATGATAGTAGTGAGATCCAGGGTAGCGGTCATCTTGCCTGAAATCCCACAAGGAAGAAGAACGAGTCCATGAAGAAGACGTACGGGAGTAGTCGAAAGAATCCTCACAATCGCAACATTACCGGAACTAAGAAGCAACACCGAAAACAAACAAACAACATGGTAAACACATAAGCATAATCATGGCATGATGCACAATCAGGTATGATGCATGTCCGGTTTAATAAGGCATGGCATGGCAAAGTGCAACAAACAATCCACAAGTTAAGTGGAGCTCAATATGCAACGTGTTGCATATTGACAAAACACCACATTGACATATTTAGTTTAATCTCGTTTAAGCTACCAAGCAATGTTAAATGTTGTTTAAACATGGAAAGAGGTGAAGCATAATAAAACTAGGCGTGGAGATCCTTTGTTCGTGGCGGTCGTGCACGTACAGGCACGAGGAGGGCCTCGCCGGGTTCGTGCAGGAGAGGTGCAGGAGGCGCGCAAGGCTGGGGTGCTGCAGATGAGGACCGGCGTCGGAGATGGCTTTCGGGAGCTCCGGCGTCGAAGGAGAACGGCAGGACGCCGGTGCTTGCTGGAACCGGGCGGAGGAGGAGCGAATCTGGGGGCCGGGGTGCCAGATCCAGGCTCCAAGGGAACTTCGAACGCCGGTGGAGACAGATCAGCACGGCGACGAGCTCCTGTCCATGGTAACATAACAGAGAGAGGATTGAGAGAGAGAATCCAGAGGAAGGAGAAGAACGAAGGGAGAAGAAGAAGGGAAGGGGCGATGGGGTCCGGGTGGTGCTGCTGCTTGCAGCCGGCGGCGACGCAAGGTGGTTGAGGAGGGCAGCTGGCGTCGGTGAGGAGCACGGTGTTGAGGAGCTCCTCTCCCGTTTGGCTCGTGCGCGCGGGACGAAGCAGAGGAGGCATACGGGAAGGGCTCCAGAAGAAGCTCCTCTTCCATGGATCGGGAGGAGACAGGGGCTTCGGGAGGGCGAGGAGGATTTCCTCTCCTTGGATTGAGCAGGTGAAGAGCTGCAACGCCGGTTGGGCAGGCGCACAGATCGAGGTAGGTAGGTGGTGCTGCGGGTTGGCTCGGTTGGAGTGGATCGGGAAGGTGGAGGCTGGTTGGGTGGCTGAGGAAACCGAGGAGGATTTGGAATGAGCGGCGGCAGCGAGTGAGGGGATTGATGGGATAGCCGTCCGAGATTTTAGGTTAGATCGGTTTATATGGTAGTGGGATTAGGTTAGGGGCTATCTTGTCCCTCCAATCGTAATCGAGCTGTCGGGAATAAAATGCTTCGGCAGTCTAAATAAGAAAACGGAGATGTTTTATAGATGTTGGGGGATGATCCGAACCCAACGATGATGACTGTCCGGTTCGGGTTCGGGGGAGTTTCGGACACGCGCGAGAGGGGTCAAGAGAGGTCAACGAGGACAAGGGTCTGACAAAAAGACAACGGGGGGAAAGAGAGAAAGGGCAACTGCGAACGTCTACGAGTTTTTATGAAAACATGCAAATGCAATGCGCATGATGCTATGAGATGAGATGCACGCCAAGAATAAAATGCAAAACAAAATACAAAAACCCAACCACGAAGGAAATATCATATCGCATCTCCGGAAAAGGCAAGAGTTGGAGTTACGAATATGGAAAGTTGTATTCGGGGCGTTACATATACCTACGTATCCCCAAACGATCAGAACAGGAGCCAAAAACCTAATTCCACCGCCGCAACCTTCTGTATCCACGAGATCCCATCTTGGGGCCTGGTCTAGAGCTCCGCCGGAGGGGGCATCCACCACGGAAGGCTTCTACATCAACACCATAGCCCCTCCGATGAAGTGTGAGTAGTTTACTTCAGACCTTCGTGTCCATAGCTAGTAGCTAGATGGCTTATTCTCTCTTTTTGGATCTCAATACAATGTTCTCCCCCTCTCTCGTGGAGATCTATTCGATGTAATCTTCTTTTTGTGGTGTGTTTGTTGAGACCGATGAATTGTGGGTTTATGATCCAGCTTATCTATGAAAAATATTTGAATCTTCTCTGAATTCTTTTTTGTATGATTGAGTTATCTTTGCAAGTCTCTTCGAATTATCCTTTTGGTTTGGCCAACTAGATTGGTAGTTCTTGCAATGAGAAAAGTGCTTAGCTTTGGGTTCAATCTTGCGGTGTCCTTTCCCAGTGACAGAAGGGGCAGTGTCGGTGTCAAAACCGGCGGATCTCGGGTAGGGGGTCCCGAACTGTGCGTCTAGGCGGATGGTAACAGGAGACAAGGGACACGATGTTTTTACCCAGGTTCGGGCCCTCTCGATGGAGGTAAAACCCTACTCCTGCTTGACTGATATTGATGATATGGGTAGTACAAGAGTGGATCTACCACGAGATCAATGAGGCTAAACCCTAGAAGCTAGCCTATGGTATGATTGTTGTAATGGTTGTTCGTCCTACGGACTAAAACCCTCCGGTTTATATGGACACCGGAGAGGGCTAGGGTTACACAGAGTCGGTTACAATGGTAGGAGATCTACATATTCGTATTGCCAAGCTTGCCTTCCACGCCAAGGAAAGTCCCATTCGGACACGGGACGAAGTCTTCAATCTTGTATCTTCATACTCTTGGAGTCCGGCCGATGATGATAGTCCAGCTATTCGGACACCCCCTAGTCCAGGACTCCCTCAGTAGCCCCCGAACCAGGCTTCAATGACGACGAGTCCAGCGCATATATTGTCTTCGGTGTTGCAAGGCAGGTTCTCCTTCAAATTCCATGTGCTTGCCGAATAGTGTCCGGCTTCCTTACAAATGTTGCGCTCCTTGGCTTCCACGCCCAATAATGGCCCTCTTCCACGCGTCGCACGAATGCGAAAGGCTAGGGTATCTTTTATATTTTACCCCTTAGCTGCGCAAATAACCTGCCTATAAGAGAGGCAAGAATCCAGATCCAAATCACACCATCTTCCTTCCCGAGTACTCATCGGAGCGCTTCTGACCAAAAGATCCATTCCATCATGGACCGTCGATGCGGATCCTCCTCTCGCGCTCCCAGCCCTCCGCCAGGAGATGGGGGGAGATGTTCAGTTCCGCACAACGAGCTGGCGACGCTCCAAGCGGAGGGATACCTCCCTCCGGCCTTTATGTTCCCGGTTCGAGCCGGGCTCGCCACCTACAAAGGTGCAAAGCAAGCGGAGGCCACCCCTAGTCCATCCAAAGGAGAGCGGGTGTGCTTCGTCCCTTATCTACTAAGGGGGCTCGGGTTTCCCATACACCCGTTCCTCCGGGGGCTCCTGGAATTCTACGGACTCCAGCTTCATCACCTCACGCCCGCCTCTATTCTGCACATCGCGGGTTTCGTAGCTCTTTGCGAGCTGTTCCTGGGCATCGAGCCCCATTTTGCGTTGTGGAAGAGACTATTTTTCCTCGTACCCCATTCTCACGAGGGGTCAATATATTAAGTGGGCGGAGCCGAAATATGGCGCATCGCCGGGACCGGATATCTATCCGAAACCCCAAAGAAGGCGTCCGAAGACTGGCCTTCGGAATGGTTTTATGTGGAAGACGCTCCACTGCCGGACCCAGTTCGGATCGGCCTCCCGGAGTTCAACAAGGCTCCTCTGAAGAAGCGCCTAAGTTGGCGCCCACGGAGCCCTCAACAAGAGGAAGACAGGAGCGTCCATTACTTGATGGGCCGGATTAGGTTGCTGGCCCATTCCGGATTAACCATGATCGGAGTCATGGCCGTATGCATCATGCGAGGGGTGCAGCCGCTCCAATATAGGGGCCACCCCATGTGGGATTTCAACGGGGAGAACGACGCCACCCGTCATGGCCGTAAGGGTCCGGGATCGGCCGCGGATCTGGTAAAGATCCTGTCTGGCCTGTACAAGGGGGAGAAAGAGGACTTCCTCCAGACGAGCCCATCGAATGGGTTCTCCATGAATAACCCTCGGAGCTGGGTAAGCGGACGTTTATTTATCCGACCCGTGCTTTCAAAGTTAAGTACCTCACTTTATGGTTTTGACGCAGGAACTGCGCCGAAATGTGGAGAGCATACATAGTCCGGCTCCATAACCTGAGGATCCGGGAAGATCCCTTGATCCGGCCTCCGAAGAGGATCCGGACATAAAGGTGGAGCTAATTGACGGGGTGTTCTACCAACTCAGCATGGACGATGCTCTAGTCGCCATCACGGCTGACTACCCCGGCCTAACTCCGGCTTCCCAGGTAATTATGACCGGAGTCCTGACACTATTACTTCATCCTTGCGTATTTCTGACCATCGTATACAATGGTGTCTCGCAGGAGGTGCCTTCAAGGCGGGAAGCCGAACCCGCGACGGCTTTCCAACAAGGGTCAGTCCGGCCCAGCAGGCGGAAGAGGGGTGCGGTGCGGATCAAAACGTCACCGCAATGGTATAGCTTGCGACCGTTATTCAGGGAAAAGACTCCTAGGAGGTGTATTAATGCTCATGACTTTTCCAGGAGGAAGAGCGCTCGCCGGACTGTGTCCGGAGA
Organism: Triticum timopheevii; assembly: GCA_963921465.1. NCBI lineage: Eukaryota > Viridiplantae > Streptophyta > Magnoliopsida > Poales > Poaceae > Triticum > Triticum timopheevii. The sequence goes on from OY997262.1 coordinate 420,519,542, forward strand.
GGTTGCCAACCAAGCCTCCGCCAGCCAGGCTCCACCACCTGGTCCGGAGGATGCCGACCGGCTGTCCGCCACCAGGTCTGAGGTGGAGAGCGCCATGAATCATAGGCACCGCCGGACAGTACTGTGTGACGCGTGTTTCTCCCCAGAGGCGTTGAATGCCTTTAATGCGGGGGACGTGCACCTCCGTGCCGCTCAAGATGGTTTAACCAGAGCCACGGAGCAGTATGTAGAAGACATACGGGTAAGAGATTTTAATAGTTGTATATGCCAGTAGCCCCCGAGACTTAAAGTAGTTAAAGTAACTGATTTAAGGATCATTTGATATGCAGGATCTTACGGAGAAGAATAACCAATTGTCCCAGGAGCTACAAGAGTGCAAGGCCCAACTTGAGGCCGCACTAGCTGCCGCAGAAGGAGGCACAGAGAGCCCCTCCGGTAACACATTATTCCAAAAAGATAAGCGGTGTGCGGCATACGTATAAATCTGACAAATGGTATTGCAGATGTTGCCGGACTTGATCCAGACAAGCAACAGCTACTGCGCCAACTGAAGGCCGGCGAGAGGGTGCTTACGAAGGTGCAACAGGAGAGGAACAAACTCCAGGATGCCCACGCCCAGCTTGAAGAAGAGCTGAAAGGTGTTCGGGCCGAGCTATCTGGCTCCGTGAAGGAGAATCAGCGGCTTCGTCGCGGCATCTATAGTAAGTGCTTGAGCGAACTCCTTTGAAAAGAAGAGTTCAGCGAGGAAGTCAATTGACAGAAATATGTTTGTACGTGTGCTCACAGGTCGCCCTGCGGAAGAAATGCCCGATTCAACGGGTGACCAACTTCCCGAGCTTGTGCAACTGCTCGAACGTGTTTGGCAGGCGATGAACTGCGTCATCCAGGCCTTATGGCCGTCCCTCTCCCTACCCGTGGGCCTTGGAGAGCTTGCGGAGAAGCTTCAGGGAGCGCAGCAGCGCTTCCTTTTATGGAAGATATCGGCCTGCCGTCAAGGTGCCAGGGAGGCCTGGGCCATGGTGAAGACGCGGTACAAGAAGGCGGATCCAAACCACATGGCTGAGGTCGAACCCGTGGGGCCCGATGGGAAGGAGATCCCTGTGAGCTTAATGTATGGTCAAGTAGAGTTGGCCGCTAAATATTTCCAACGGGACTGTAAATTAGACAGCCTGTTAGACGGGATTGAGGAGGAGTACAATCAGTCGATTTGATGATGTATTTAAAATGACATGTAAAATGCCTTCTAGTAGGATTGTAGATCGTTTGTCTTTGCCGACCTTTTCGCTTCAACCTTGGGACCCTAGAGTCCAGAGTGTGTCCGAATACCTTCTCGGTTAAGAAAAAACTGGGGCATGCATGGAGACCAGGCGTAGGGGTCATTAGTGCTTTATCAGACAAGTGCCCAACTAGTTATGTTATATTACATGGTTAGTAAGAAACATCTTCCAGGGAGAATAGTTCCGTTAAGGGTTCCTTTCCCTGGGAGGCATGCCCTAAAGTGCATGTCCGGACTGTGAAAAGAGCAGGAAAACACCTGGGGGCAGATATGTAAAAAATCATCTTTCAAGTCACCGACCGAATATTCCCTTAAGAACGCTAGCTTTCGGCTTCACCCAGTCTAAGGTACACATCCGGCTGACCCGGCAGTAACAATCGCAGAGGTGCTCCCTTTACCTCCTAGCCGAACAATCGGGGACGTAGGGGTAAGCACAGGAGCCAGGCAACCCAGCTTAGCCAAAACTTAAGTCATATCGATGCATATAATGGTGAATAAAAGGTACATGTGGAAGTTTGACACTTGTGCTGGGCATGAAGCCCGTATAAGTAAGCTTCTGTTAAAGAAGTCCCCAGGTATAATGAGTGCGGGTAGCACATCAAGTGTGTGCGAACAATGCGCAAATAGGCCCTTAAGGGCTTTTATGAAAAAGGTGGGAGAAAAGAGAGAAACGAAAGACAGCTGAAGGGTAAAAATGTGGACGGAGGAAGGAGACGAACTCTTAGTCCGGCGCTAGGCGTAGAATCTTCGGAGGCGGGCTGCGTTCCATGGGTTCGGCTCGAGTCGGATGTCCGATGGATTTCGCAGATGGTATGCTCCGCCGGTCAGGACTTGGTCGATGATGAAGGGACCTTCCCATTTGGGCTTGAGTTTGTCCTTTTTCTTGTCCGGCAGGCGTAGAACTAGTTCGCCAACATTGTAAGTTTTAGCCCGTACTTCTCTACTTTGATATCTTCGAGCCTGCTACTGATAGAATGCGGAACGGGCCTTTGCCACATCGCGTTCCTCCTCCAATGCGTCCAAGCTGTCCTGCCGATCCAGCTCGGCTTGTCTTTCTTCGTACATGTGCACTCGAGGTGAGTCATGAATTATGTCGCAGGGTAAAACTGCCTCTGCGTCGTATACCATAAAGAATGGTGTGAATCCGGTAGTACGGTTTGGCGTGGTCCGCAGCCCACAGAGTACGGAGTCAAGCTCCTCTACCCAGTGCGTGTTAGACTCCATAAGGGACCGCACTAGTCTGGGCTTGATGCCGCTCATGATCAGACCATTTGCTTGCTCAACTTGACCGTTGGTTTGAGGATGATAGACTGAAGCGTAATCGAGCTTAATGTCCATATTTTTGCACCAGAGTTTGACCTCGTCGGCCGTGAAGTTCGTGTCGTTATCGGTAATGATGCTATGGGGGACGTCATAACGGTGTACTACCCCGGATATGAAGTCTATCACTGGTCCGGACTCTGCCGTTTTAACTGGCTTGGCCTCTATCCATTTGGTGAATTTGTCCACCATGACCAATAGGTACTTTTGCTTGTGGGTTCCCCCTTTAAGGGGTCCAACCATGTCAAGCCCCCAGACTGCGAACGGCCTGGTAATGGGTATAGTTTTGAGGGCGGTGGGTGGCATATGGCTCTGATTAGCAAAGAGCTGACAACCGACGCATCTTTGGACTAAGTCCTGAGCATCTGCCCGGGCCGTCAGCCAATAAAATCCTGTACGGAAGGCCTTACCTACAAGGCTCCGGGCTGTAGCGTGGTGTCCGCCTAGTCCGGCGTGAATTTCAGCCAGAAGATTTCGCCCTTCCTCTTTGGAGATGCACCTTTGAAGGACTCCGGTTGTGCTTTTCTTATAAAGTTCTCCCTCATGGACCTTGTAGGCTTTAGATCGCCGAACTATGCAGCGGGCCTCATTTTGTTCTTCGGGAAGTTCCTGCCTAATTAAGTAGGCTAGGAATGGTTCTGTCCACGGGGCAATTACCGCCATTATTTCGTGGGCTGAAGGTGTTATTTCATCGGTTGAACCGCCGGTTATGTCAGATTGTTCTGTGTTGGCTGGTGCGGTTTCTTCCGGGTTGTTATTTCTAGACCCTTCTTCCCATTGTACGGATGGCTTGAAGAGCCGTTCCAGGAAGATGTTTGGACGAACAGCGTCGCGTTTCGCGCCAATGCGTGCCAACATGTCGGCTGCTTGGTTATTATCCCGGGCTACGTGGTGGAATTCGAGTCCTTCGAACCGAGCTGACATTTTTAGGACAGCATTGCGATAGGCTGCCATTTTCAGATCCTTGGAGTCAAAGTCTCCATTTACTTGGGATATTGCAAGGTTTGAATCCCCGCGCACCTTTAGGCGTTGAATACCCATGGAGATTGCCATCCGGAGACCATGTAGGAGGGCCTCGTATTCGGCTGCATTGTTGGAGTCCGTGTACATTATCTGAAGTACGTATTGGACTGTGTCTCCGGTTGGGGACGTCAGTACGACGCCAGCCCCCAAGCCGGCCAACATTTTGGAGCCGTCGAAATGCATAATCCAATTGGAGTATGCGCCGTACTCTTTAGGGAGTTCGGCTTCGGTCCATTCAGCGATGAAGTCAGCCAAGACTTGCGACTTTATAGCTCGCCGAGGTTTATAAGTTATGTCGAATGGTAAGAGCTCAATGGCCCATTTTGCAATCATGCCCGTCGCGTCGCGGTTGTTTATAATGTCGTTGAGGGGCACTTCGGAGGCCACTGTTATCGAACACTCTTGAAAGTAGTGTCGGAGCTTCCGGGATGCCATGAACACCGCGTACTCTATCTTTTGATAATGCGGGTACCGGGACTTGCAGGGAGTTAAGACAGTGGATACGTAGTACACTGGTTTTTGAAGAGGGAATTTATGCCCTTCTGTTTCTCGTTCGACGACGAGTACCGCGCTTACAACTTGATGTGTTGCCGCGATGTATAACAACATTGGTTCGCCCAAGTTAGGCGCGGCCAGGACCGGATTTGTTGCCAATACGGCCTTTATTTCTTCGAGTCCGGCAGTGGCAGCATCCGTCCATTCGAAGTGTTCGGTGCGCCTGAGGAGGCGATAGAGGGGCAATGCCTTTTCTCCCAAACGGGAGATGAAGCGGCTTAGAGCCACCACGCATCCAGTCAATTTTTGTATTTGTTTGAGGTCTTTTGGAATATCCAGCTGTGACAGAGCTCGGATCTTGGTTGGGTTTGCTTCAATTCCTCTACCGGATACAATGAAGCCCAGGAGCTTTCCGGCTGATACGCCGAAAACGCATTTTTCTGTGTTCAGCTTAATGTCATATGCTCGGAGGTTGTCAAATGTGAGTCTCAAATCGTCTACTAGAGTTTTGACGTGTTTGGTTTTGACGACTACGTCGTCTACGTATGCCTCTACTGTTTTGCCGATCTGGGTAGCCAGACATGTCTGAATCATGCGCTGATATGTTGCGCCGGCATTTTTGAGTCCGAAGGGCATCGTGTTGAAACAGAATGGTCCATATGGGGTAATGAATGCCGTTGCAGCTTGGTCCGTCTCCGCCATCTTGATTTGATGGTAACCGGAGTATGCGTTGAGGAAGCACAATGAATCGTGCCCTATAGTAGCATCGATTATCTGGTCGATACGGGGAAGGGGGAAAGGATCCTTTGGGCAGGCCTTGTTGAAGTCTTTAAAATTGACACATAGGCGCCAGGATTTGTCCTTCTTTGGTACCATTACCAGGTTTGCTAGCCAGTCCGGATGTTTGATGTCTCTGATGAATCCGGCTTCCAGTAGTTTGGCTAGCTCTTCTCCCATTGCCTGTCTTTTGGGTTCGGAAAATCGCCGAAGAGCCTGTTTGACTGGCTTGAATCCTTTTAGGATGTTTAGGCTGTGTTCTGCCAATCTGCGTGGGATTCCTGGCATATCCGAAGGGTGCCAGGCAAAGATGTCCCAATTTTCCCGAAGGAATTCTCGCAGTGCGGCGTCTACATTAGGGTTTAACTGTGCCCCAATCGAGGTCGTCTTTGTTGGGTCCGTTGGATGGACTTGGAATTTGACTATTTCGTCCGCTAGTTCAAAAGAGGTGGACTTGGACCTCTTATCGAGTATCACATCGTCCCTGTTCACCGTGGAGCGCAGCACCGTGAGCTCCTCTGCTGCTAAGGCTTCGGATAGTGCCTCTAGGGCTAGTGCGGCTATCTTGTTTTCGGCGCGGAGTGCTGTGTCCAGATCACTGACAAGGGTGATTATTCCACTGGGCCCGGGCATCTTAAGCTTCATGTACCCGTAATGGGGTATGGCTTGAAAAATTGTGAATGCCTCGCGCCCTAATATAGCGTGATATCCACTGCTGAACGGGGCCACTTGGAACGTGACCTCTTCGGACCTGTAATTGTCCGGCGAGCCGAACACCACATCAAGTGTGATTTTTCCTGTGCAGCGCGCTTCCCGGCTAGGAATTATTCCTCTAAAGGTTGTGCTGCTTCGCTCAATGCGGCTCCAGTCTATTTCCATTTTTTGAAGAGTTTCCTCGTAGATGAGGTTTAATCCGCTGCCGCCATCCATGAGTACCTTGGTGAGATGAAAGTCGTCCACTATTGGAATGAGGACCAATGCGGCTGGTGCTCGGGCTGTTCGGAATTTAGGTTCGTCACTGGCGTTGAAGGTGATGGCCGTGTCGCTCCATGGATTTGTTGTTGCTACTTGGTAAACTTCGGCGAGGCTGCGGATTGTTCGTTTCCGCATATTATTTGATGCAAAAGTCTCGAAGACTGTTGACACCGTACTGGTACTGTTAGAGTGGTTCTCTGGGGCTAGAAGCTCTTCGCCACTTTTGGCCACCTGCCGCAGTATCCAACATGCTCGAAGGCTATGTGTTGAAGTGGCGCCTTCTGTACTATGAATTTTACAGGGTCCGCTGAGCCATCCCTCCAGTACGGTTTCGTGCCCTTTATGGGGTTTTTGCTTTTTGGTTTTTGTACCTGGTGCCTGAGTATGATGCACCCTTTTGTTTCGGACTAGGGTTGTATTCGGAGCCGGATTGTCCCAAAACTTAGTTTCAGTTTTCCAGAAACTCTCCATCGCACAGTACTTGCATACTATGGACGCCAGGTCGGGAATCGTGTAATTTCACGATGACTTACGGCGTTCAAGATTCCCTTGTCCGTGCAATTATTGCAGAAAATTGAAATTGCGTTTTCCTCACGGCAGTCTTTTATCCTGTCCATAACCAGGAGGAATCTGGCCCAGTAATGATGTACTGTTTCAGCAGGCTCTTGCCGGATTTGAGATAGATCCCATATGTTTGGGTGGGTTGGTGGAATTGAGTCTGGAACCCTACCCATCTCGAGGCTCAAGAGCCGTAAAGTTTCCGAATTTGGAAGCTTGGATTGCTGGATGTTGTCCAACGAATCTGATCCGATGCCTGACTTTAGGTTCAGTGCTTGATCGACGTCCGTCCCTCCGCGGAAATCCGGCATGGAGGGTTCGTGAGTCCGGACATAACTAGTTTTTAATACAAAAGAGGAGTCGCCGCTTTGTTCCTCTACCACCGCAATGTGCTGGGTTAACCTGGGGAGAGTTAATCTCTCTCAGATCAGTTTTAAGCCCAATCTGGTCATAGTCTGTAGCGACTCCTAGGGCGGCGATGCGATCCAAGAGCTCATTTACGGAGGAGAGCTCCATTGGATCCAGCTGCTCGACGAATTCTGAGTTGACGTGAAGGTTGCTTTCGATGACCCGAGAGGTCATCGTCGAAGTGGTGGCCGAACAGGCGGTCATGAGAAAATCACCTAACCGGATAGTTTGGCCGGCGGCCAAGGCTCCTCTGGCGATGATACCGTCTTTAAAGACGGGAAGAGGCATCCTTCCTGATCGCGACGGCACAGAGGAACTCTCAATGAAAGCACCAATGTCGGTGTCAAAATCGGCGGATCTCGGGTAGGGGGTCCCGAACTGTGCGTCTAGATGGATGGTAACAAGAGACAAGGGACACGATGTTTTTACCCAGGTTCGGGCCCTCTCGATGGAGGTAAAACCCTACTCCTGCTTGATTGATATTGATGATATGGGTAGTACAAGAGAGGATCTACCACGAGATCAAGGAGGCTAAACCCTAGAAGCTAGCCTATGGTATGATTGTTGTAATGGTTGTTCGTCCTACGGACTAAAACCCTCTGGTTTATATGGACACCGGAGAGGGCTAGGGTTACACAGAGTCAGTTACAATTGTAGGAGATCTACATATCCGTATTGCCAAGCTTGCCTTCCACGCCAAGGAAAGTCCCATCCGGACACGGGACGAAGTCTTCAATCTTGTATCTTCATAGTCTTGGAGTCCGGCCGATGATGATAGTCTGGCTATCCGGACACCCCCTAGTCCAGGACTCCCTCAGGCAGCAAGGCACGTATTGTATTGTTGCCATCGAGGATAACAAGATGGGGTTTTATCATATTGCATGAATTTATCCCTCTACATCATGTCATCTTGCTTAAGGCGTTACTCTATTTTTAACTTAATACTCTAGATGCATGCTGGATGGCGGTCGATGAGTGGAGTAATAGTAGTAGATGCAGAATCGTTTCGATCTACTTGTCTCGGACGTGATGCCTATATACATGATCATACCTAGATATCCTCATAACTATGCTCAATTCTGTCAATTGCTCAACAGTAATTTGTTCACCCACCGTAGAGTATCTATGCTCTTGAGAGAAGCCACTAGTGAAACCTATGGCCCCCGGGTCTATTCTCATCATATCAATCTCCATTACTTTATTTACTTGCTTTGTTTTTACTTTGCCTTTTACTTTTCACTTTGCATCGATCTATCAAAAATACCAAAAATATTATTTATCATCTCTATCAAATCTCACTCTCGTAAGTGACCGTGAAGGGATTGACATCCCCTAATCGCGTTGGTTGCGAGAAGCTATCGTTTTGTGTAGGTACGAGGGACTTGTGCGTGGTCTCCAACTGGATTGATACCTTGGTTCTCAAAAACTAAGGGAAATACTTATGCTACTTTGCTGCATCATCCTCTCCTCTTCGGGGAAATCCAACGCAGTGCTCAAGAAGTGGCACTAACCACGGCAGAAGAGAGAGAAAGGACGAAGGTCGTCCCCTATGCTTTAGACGTAGGCTCTACAGTACGATGTGCTGTGTACCACACCTAAAGTGTGCCTTGCCATGAGTCAGTCAAGGGGTACAAGAGTGATCCAGGAATGGATCACAGGACAGTGGTCAAAGTTATACTTAGTAACTAGTGGACTAAGGAATTTTTCTCGATTATGGAGGTGGTAAAAGAGTTCGTCATAAAGGGTTACGTTGATGCGAACTTTGACACTAATCTGGATGACTCTGAGTAGTAAACCGGATTCGTATAGTAGAGCAGTTATTTGGAATAGTTCCTGAAAGTGCTAGTATCGACTAGAGGGGGGTGAATAGGCGATTTTTATGAAGGTCTTCAAAACATGGAAGGTTTGAAGACAAACAATAGAAATGACCTAATTGATATGCAGCGGAAGATAAACTACAACAAGCAAACCATAGTCAAGTATGCAATGATGTGAAAGTACAGAGACTAGTAGCAGCTTAGTAGTAAGGATCGGGATGGAAGATAGTATGAAGCCAATCAACGCAAGTAGTCAAGCAATGAAGTCAAACAGGTACGACAAGTAGGCAATGACTTCATGAAGACAAACGTTAAGTCAAGGAAGGGAGAGGATAGAACCAGTCACTTGTTGAAGACACAGGATTTGTTGGACCAGTTCCAGTTGCTGTGACAATTGTACGTCTGGTTAGGGAGGTTGAGATTCAACTCAGAAGACCGCGTCTTCACCTTATTCCCCTTGAGCTAAGGACACACAGTCCTCGCCCAATCACTCTGGTAAGTCTTCAAGGTAGACTTCCAAACCTTCACAGACTTCGTTCACCGGCGATCCACAATGACTCTTGGATGCTCAGAACGCAACGCCTAACCGGCTGGAGGATTCACAGTCCTCAAGTGTAATAAGTCTGCAGGTCACACAGACAGAAAGACTTCAGTGATGCCTAACACTCTTTGGCTCTGGGTATTTGGGCTTTGTCCTCGCAAGGATTTCTCTCTCTCAAAGGCTTCGAGGTGGGTTGCTCTCAAATGACAAAAGCCGTGCACTAACTCTGAGCAGCCACCAATTTATGTGTGACCTGAAGACTTATTACACTTGAATCCTCCAGCCGGTTAGGCGTCGCGTTCCGAGCATCCAAGAGTCATTGTGGATTGCCGGTGAACGAAGTCTGTGAAGGTTTGGAAGTCTCCCTTGAAGACTTACCAGAGTGATTGGGCGAGGACTGGGTGTCCTTAGCTCAAGGGGAATAAGGTGAAGACACGGTCTTCTGAGTTAAATCTCAGCCTCCCTAACCAGACGTACAGTTGTCACAGCAACTGGAACTGGTCTAACAAATCCTGTGTCTTCAACAAGCGACTGGTTCTATCCCTTCCCAACCTTACTTAAGTTTGTCTTCGTGAAGTCATAGCCTATCTGTGTATCTGTTTGACTTCATTGCTTGACTACTACTGTTGATTGGCTTCATACTATCTTCCATCCTGATCCTTACTACCTAGCTGCTATTAGTCCTGTACTTTCACATCATTGCATACTTGACTATGGCTTGCTTAGGGTAGTTTATCTTCCACTGCATATTAATTAGGTCATTTCTGTTGTTTGTCTTTGAAACTTCTAAGTTTTGAAGACTTTCATAAAAATCGCCTATTCACCCTCCCTCTAGTCGATACTAGCACTTTCAATTGGTATCAGAGCAAGGTACTCCCTTGTTCTGTGTGATTCGGTTTAACCACCTGGAGTTTCAGCTATGTCGACTGCAGGATTGAGGAACATATCTTGTCCCACCTTTGACGGTCATGAGTATCCCCGATGGAAGGCCATGATGAAGAAGCGACTCGTGTCCATGGATAGCGAACTGTTGACTGTCACTGAGATTGGACTCACTGATCTATGCAAGATGGCAGAGGCTGATGACATTCTCAAGTACACTCTATTGAACCTTACAGCGAAGGATGTCATCAGCTCTCATTTGTCCCGAAATCAGTTTAGGAATGTTATGCACCTCAATCACGCGAAGCTAATCTGGGACCGGCTTTCTGAGGTATATGAAGGGCATCGCACTCGTCATGATCCATGGTTTGAGGACTACAAGGAGTCTCTTAAGGAGATGACCTTTGCACCTGAATCATCATCATCCTCATCATGCCACATGGCAAGGGGTGATAAGGTAACTGAATGCTATCTCTCTGAATCTAGCGATGATGAATCAGGTGATGAATTTGGCCCCAGTTATGACAAGCTTGCTTCCCTTACCACTAAACAACAAAGAATCTTGGAAAAGGTTCAAGACATGCTTAGTAAGAGCGATGATATGTTGGGTGAAGAAATGGATCAGTCAAAAGCTTTGGCTGATAGTCTTTAGAGACTTCATGCTAAGTTTGACGCCCTTCAAGATCAACATAATGCTCTCTTGTCTGATCTTGAGAAGCTTTCTTCTGAATGTCATCAAAGAAAGCTAGACCTTGAAAAGATAAGAGTGGATTATGAAGATCTTCAGAAGGAGCGAGATTCATTACTTGCTCAACAAATCAGCGTTACACAAGATGGATTTGAACCACCATGTCTAAAATGCATTGAGCGTGATAACGCTACATCTGTTGCTGAATGTTCCACTGCTGCTACTGTTTCATTGGCTTCACCTACAGATGTGGTTACTAACCCCTCTGCGGAGGATACCACCGCTGTTGCTGATGAAAATACTATGTTGAAGACATTGCTTGAAACAGGGATGTACAAAAGTTTGAAGGGACATCAGACTCTCTGCGATGTCCTCAAAAAGCAGATTCTGAACCGAAACCCTAGGAAGGAGGGTGTTGGGTTCGAAAGGAAAATGAATGTTGATGGCTCGTACTGGAAGCCTAAGCAGTACCCCAAAACCACATGGGTTGCTGCAAAGGAACCTTCAGTAGATCCATCCACTTTATCTGGCTTTACCTGTGCTAATCCTATTATCATTGATGAATCCTTTGATGCAAACTATAAGCTGTTCAAAAATCAGAATGGTGAAGTGTTTGCCAGGTACATTGGTACTAACTGCAGAAATGGACCACCTATGAAGAAGATCTGGGTACCTAAGCAGTACATTGAGAATCTTCCTGTGAATGTCGTCATGACACCACCAAGGAAGAAGACAAACCCCAGACCTATAGCTTCATGTGGCCCAAAGGCTTCATACAGATACAGGACTCACATGAGTCACCCTAACGCCAATGTTTTGCAGGGAAATCATGCTCAGACTTATGAATATGAGCGTGTATCTTCGAACCGCTATGTTCATAGGACTAAGAACTTTTTTGCTTATTCATATGAGTATCATTCATCTCCTGCAAGGCTATTTGCTAGGGCTTCAAAGCCAAAATTCTCATATGCCGCACTTAGACTCATTGCTTCTAAGCCACCACTGAAGATGTGGGTGGCAAAGAAGAACTAACTCTCTTTTGCAGAATACGGTCTCCAGCCAGCAATCAATGGCGACTGATACTATTGCTGGGGACCTAAAACCCATTTAGGACGCACGATAAAATGTCATTCTATATACTTCACATCTGAATCTCTTATCAGTCATACTATGTCCTAACTTTGATATAAGTTGTGACTGTCCCTGTATGTGTCAAATGCTTATGCTTCACAACACTCTTGTGAAGCCTATCCTCCTAACTGCACTGTAGGGTACATCACCAAAAGCTTTAGAATGGATTATGGACAGTGGATGCACAAATCATATGACTGGTGATCGAAGTCTTCTCATGGACTCAACCTTACGTCCATCCGACAAGAGTCACATTACATTTGCTGACACTGGTAAAAGCAAGGTATTGGGTCTAGGTAGAGTTGCAATCTCAAAGGATCAACACATGGATAAAGTGATGCTTGTTGAATCCCTTGGTTTCAACTTAATGTCTGTCTGAATGCTTTGTGACTTGAACATGATTGTGATATTTGTAAAATATCGTTGCCTTGTACTAATGGAATCTGACAAATCTCTAGTATTTGAAGGGTATCGAAAAGATGATCTATACATGGTAGATTTCTTAGCAGGTCCACAGCTTGCCGTATGTCTTCTCACAAAAGCTTCAGAATGCTGGCTCTGGCATCGAAGGCTAGGACATGCTGGCATGAGGAACTTACACTCACTCGTCAAGAAGAAGCATGTCATTAGCATCGAGGATGTCAAGTTCAAGAAGGATCATCTGTGTGGTACCTGTGAAGCTGGAAAGATGACTAGGGCAAAGCACCCCTCGAAGACAATCATGACAACATCTCAACCCTTCGAGCTGTTACACATGGACTTATTTGGACCTACTCACTACTCCACCCTCACAACAATTGTCTGTCTCTATGGCTTCATCATTGTTGATGACTACTCAAGATACACATGGGTTCATATAATTCTTTATAAGACTGAAGTGCAAGATGTCTTCAGGCGCTTCGCAAATCGAGCAATGAACAATTATGGCGTGAAGATCAAGCACATCAGCAGTGATGATGGCACTGAATTCAAGAACACTGGACTTGATCTGTATCTGGATACAACGGGAATCACTCATGAGTTCTCTGCTCCATACACACCTCAGCAAAATGGCATCGTTGAGCGCAAAAACAGAACCCTCATTGAGATGGCTCGAAAATTGCTAGATGAGTACAAGACACCAAGAAAGTTCTGGCCTGAAGCTATTGATACGGCGTGTCACATCATCAACCGTGTGTACATCCATAAGCTTCTGAACAAAACATCGTATGAGCTCCTTACTGGCAAGAAGCCAAATGTCCGTTACTTCAGAGTATTTGGAGCTAGATGCTGGATCAAGGATCCCCATCACAAGTCAAAATTTGCACCTAAGGCTCATGAAGGCTTCATGCTTGGTTGTGGAAAGGATTCACACTCCTACAGAGTCTTCAACCTTTATCTCTACAAAATCATTGAAACTGTGGATGTGAAATTTGATGAAACCAATGGTTCACAGAGAGAGATTCTGCCAAGTACACTAGATGAAGCTCCTCCAAGCGAGTCTATCAAGCTGATGGGAACTGGTGAAATCATGCCCTCTGAAGCACAGCCTGAAGAGGAACTTATCATCTCTGCACCAAATCAACCTGAAGACAATGCTCAGACCAAAGACAATCCTCCCAATGATGACAATGATCAGCGAGAGCAAAATCTTCGTCCGGTTCATCCTCGTGTTGCAAATGAAGTTCAAATAGAGAAGATAATTGACAGCATCAATGCGCCTGGTCCACTCACTCGATCAAGAGCAACACAGCTAGCAAACTTCTGTGGGCACTTTTCATTTGTGTCAATATCAGAACCCAAGAAAGTTGCTGAAGCTTTTATGGAACCTGAATGGATTCAAGCCATGCAAGAAGAACTTCAACAGTTCAAGCTGAATAATGTTTGGGAACTTGTCAAGCGACCTAACCCTCGCAAGCATAACATTATTGGAACAAAGTGGATATATCGAAACAAGCAAGATGAGCATGGTCAAGTCGTCAGAAACAAAGCACGTCTTGTGGCTCAAGGATATACTCAAGTTGAAGGAATTGACTTTGATGAAACATTTGCTCCTGTTGCTAGGCTTGAAGCTATTCGCATACTGCTAGCCTACGCTATTCATCACAACATCTTGCTATATCAAATGGATGTAAAGAGTGCATTTCTCAATGGCCAGATTGAAGAAGAAGTATATGTCGCACAACCACCTGGCTTTGATGATCCAAAACATCCTGATATGGTGTACAAGCTAAACAAAGCACTGTATGGTCTCAAACAAGCTCCTCATGCATGGTATGATACAATCAAAGACTTCCTGAAGAGCAAAGGCTTCAAACCTGGATCCCTCGATCCCACACTCTTCACGAAGACATATGATGGTGAACTGTTTGTGTGCCAAATATATGTGGATGACATAATCTTCGGCTGCACCAACCAGAAGTATAGTGATGAGTTTGGGTACATGATGCAAGAGCAATATCAAATGTCCATGATGGGTGAGATGAAGTTCTTCCTTGGTCTTCAAATTCGTCAGCAAATAAATGGCATCTTCATATCTCAAGAAAAATACCTCAAAGATTTTCTGAATAAGTTTGGAATGGAAGACTGCAAAGGCTACACGACGCCAATGCCAGCCAAACACCATCTTGGTCCCGACGACAATGGTAAAGAGTTCGATCAAAAGGTATACCGCTCCATGATTGGTTCTTTGCTTTATCTATGTGCATCTAGGCCAGATATTATGCTTAGTGTTTGCATGTGTGCTCGATTCCAAGCGGCACCAAAGGAATTGCATCACTTAGTTGTGAAGCGAATTCTTCGATATTTGGCTTACACCCCAACACTCGGATTATGGTATCCCAAGGGCTCAAAATTTGATTTGGTTGGATTCTTAGATGCTGATTATGCTGGTGACAAGGTGGATCGCAAGTCTACATCAGGCACATGTCATTTTCTTGGTCGATCACTTGTCTGTTGGTCTTCAAAGAAGCAAAACTGTGTATCACTCTCAACTACTGAATCTGAATACATTGCTGCTAGATCCTGTTGTACTCAGCTTCTATGGATGAAGCAAACTCTCAAGGATTATGGCATCAACCTGAAACAAGTACCTCTCTTCTGCGACAACGAAAGTGCCATCAAGATAGCCAACAATCCAGTCCAGCACTCGAAGACAAAGCTTGAAATTCGTCATCACTTTCTCAGAGATCATGTTATGAAGAAAGATATCGATATCATTCACGTCAACACTGAAGAGCAACTGGCAGATATCTTCACAAAGCCCTTGGATGAGAAAAGGTTTTGCAAGTTACGGTGTGAGCTAAATATCTTGGAATCCTCTAATGTCCTGTGATCAGGCACACATCCTAACACTTATGCATGTTGATGACTTAGATGTGCAACACACAAAGTAATGTATATCTTCAATCAATGAAGATTTACACTCTAGGTGTGAATACATTAACATGGAATTTGACTTCAGAGCGCCACAATAATTGTGCACCATGTCTGGGTCTAATACTTCCTATACGGTGGGTAACGCCACCACCAAATTTCTCTGTTTGAAGTGTTTCACTCATGGCGTTATATTGCAATGACTTCGCATTTGGTTTGTCTTTAGTTTCAATTTATCTTCATGATTTTCTACACTATGATGATTTGATTGCTTTCTGATATATATATATATATATATGTATATATATATATATATATGTATATATATATATATATATATATATATATACTAGTGTTCTGTCCTCTACAGCATTCACTTATAGCTATGTCTTCAAGATTGGATCTTTTGAACTAAGTGAATGTGATCGGACCCTAACCTCTCTATGCTTCCTATCTCAAACTCTATCTGTCCAAATCATATGCATTCTATTGAAACTGTCGAATGTCTTCTCTGCGTCCTAGTCAGCAGAGGGCAAAGAGATAAACATTAAATCTGTTTTAAATGACTTATCTTTATTGTTGAAATCCGGAGAAGCCGGAACAACTCTCCTACATGCCTGGCGGGCATGGGAACGTGGGACAACTCTGAGTATGTTGCATGCTTGCCACGTGCTCCTCAAATGTGAACCGCCAGGGGCACCAGCGTAATTGCGCTGTGTCACTCACCTACTTATAAATACTTGTCCCCTGCAGTAAATAAATCCTTCTTCCACCTCTCCACCGCCGTCAAAACCCTAGCGCCACCGCTAGCTCTTGACGACGCCGGCAACGAAGCGCTTAGCTGCCGCGACTTCTCCGATGCCGTCCTTGAAGGAAATATGCCCTAGAGGCAATAATAAAGTTATTATTTATTTCCTCATATCATGATAAATGTTTATTATTCA
Source organism: Triticum timopheevii (assembly GCA_963921465.1). Lineage (NCBI taxonomy): Eukaryota > Viridiplantae > Streptophyta > Magnoliopsida > Poales > Poaceae > Triticum > Triticum timopheevii. The sequence goes on from OY997262.1 coordinate 420,535,731, forward strand.
TGCTAGAATTGTATTAATCGGAAACATGATACATGTGTGAATACATAGACAAACATAGTGTCACTAGTATGCCTCTACTTGACTAGCTCATTGATCAAAGATGGTTATGTTTCCTAACCATAGGCATGTGTTGTCATTTGATTAATGGGATCACATCATTAGGAGAATGATGTGATTGACTTGACCCATTCCGTTAGCTTAGCACTTGATCATTTAGTATGTTGCTATTGCTTTCTTCATGACTTATACAAAGTTCCTGCAACTATGAGATTGTGCAACTCCCGTTTACCGGAGGAACACTTTGTGTGCTACCAAACGTCACAATGTAACTGGGTGATTATAAAGGTGCTCTACAGGTGTCTCCAAAGGTACATGTTGAGTTGGCATAATTCGAGATTAGGTTTTGTCACTCCGATTGTCGGAGAGGTATCTCTGGGCCCTCTCGGTAATACTCATCACCTAAGCCTTGCAGGCATTGTAACTAATGAGTTAGTTACGAAATGATGTATTACGGAACGAGTAAAGAGACTTGCCGGTAACGAGATTGAACTAGGTATTGGATACCGATGATCGAATCTCGGGCAAGTAACATACCGATGACAAAGGGAACAACGTATGTTGTTATGCGGTTTGACCGATAAAGATCTTCGTCGAATATGTAGGAACCAATATGAACATCCAGGTTCCACTATTGGTTATTGACCGAGAATAGTTCTAGGTCATGTCTACATAGTTCTCGAACCCGTAGGGTCCGCACGCTTAACGTTACGATGACAGTTTTATTATGAGTTTATAAGTTTTGATGTACCGAAGTTTGTTCGGAGTCCCGGATGTGATCATGGACATGACGAGGAGTCTCGAAATGGTCGAGACATAACGATTGATATATTGGACGGATATATTTGGACACCTAAAAGGTTCCGGATGAGATTGGGACTATACCGGAGTTCCGAGAGGTTACCGGAACCCCCGGTAAGTATATGGGCCTTATTGGGCCTTAGTGGAAAGGAGGGAGAAGGAGCAAAGGAGGGGGCGCCCCCCCCCCCCAAGCCCAATCCGAATTGGGAGGGGGGCCGCCCCCCCTTTCCTTCTTCCCTCCCCTCTCTTCCTTCCCTCTCCTACTCCTAATAGGAAAGGGGGGGCCAAACCTACTTGGAGTAGGATTGCCCCCCTAGGGCGCGCCTCCTCCCTTGGTCGGCCCCCTCCTCCTCTCCCCCTTTATATACGGGGGAGGGGGGCACCCCTAAGACACGCAAGTTGATCTACGGATTGTTCCTTAGCCGTGTGCGGTGCCCCCCTCCACCATATTCCACCTCGGTCATATCGTCGCGGAGTTTAGGCGAAGCCCTGCGCCGGTAGAACATCATCATCGTCACCACACCGTCGTGCTGACGGAACTCATCCCCGGCGCTTTGCTGCATTGGAGCCCGGGGGACGTCATCGAGTTGGAAGTGTGCTGAACACGGAGGTGCCGTACGTTCGGTGCTTGGATCGGTCGGATCGTGAAGACGTACGACTACATCAACCGCGTTGTCATAACGCTTCCGCTTAACGGTCTACGAGGGAACGTAGACTACACTCTCCCATCTCGTTGCTATGCCATCACCATGATCTTGCATGTGCGTAGGAAATTTTTTAAAATTACTACGTTACCCAACAGTGGCATCCGAGCCTAGGTTTTAAGCGTCGATGTTATATGCACGAGTAGAATACAAGTGAGTTGTGGGCGATACAAGTCATACTGCTTACCAGCATGTCATATTTTGGTTCGGCGGTATTGTTCGATGAAGCGGCCCGGACCAACATTACGCGTACGCTTACGCGAGACTGGTTCTACCGACGTGCTTTGCACACAGGTGGCTGGCGGGTGTCAGTTTCTCCAACTTTAGTTGAACCGAGTGTGGCTACGCCCGGTCCTTGCGAAGGTTAAAACAGCACTAACTTGACAAACTATCGTTGTGGTTTTGATGCGTAGGTAAGAACGGTAAGCCTGTAGCAGCCACGTAAAACTTGCAACAACAAAGTAGAGGACGTCTAACTTGTTTTTGCAGGGCATGTTGTGATGTGATATGGTCAAGACATGATGCTATATTTTATTGTATGAGATGATCATGTTTTGTAACCGAAGTTATCGGCAACTGGCAGGAGCCATATGGTTGTCGCTTTATTGTATGAAATGCAAACGCCCTGTAATTGCTTTACTTTATCACTAAGCGGTAGCCATAGTCGTAGAAGCAATAGATGGCATAAACGGCAACGATGCTACGATGGAGATCAAGGTGTCGCGCCGGTGACGATGGTGATCACGATGGTGCTTCGGAGATGGAGATCACAAGCACAAGATGATGATGGCCATATCATATCACTTATATTGATTGCATGTGATGTTTATCCTTTATGCATCTTATTTTGCTTTGATTGACGGTAGCATTTTAAGATGATCTCTCACTAAAATTTATCAAGAAGTGTTCTCCCTGAGTATGCACCGTTGCCAAAGTTCATCGTGCCCAGACACCACGTGATGATCGGGTGTGATAAGCTCTACGTCCATCTACAACGGGTGCAAGCCAGTTTTGCACACGCAGAATACTCAGGTTAAACTTGACGAGCCTAGCATATGCAGATATGGCCTCGGAACACGGAGACCGAAAGGTCAAGTGTGAATCATATAGTAGATATGATCAACATAGAGATGTTCACCATTGAAAACTACTCCATCTCACGTGATGATCGGTTATGGTTTAGTTGATTTGGATCACATGATCACTTAGATGACTAGAGAGATGTCTGTCTAAGTGGGAGTTCTTTAGTAATATGATTAATTGAACTTAAATTTATCATGAACTTAGTACCTGATAGTATTTTGCTTGTCTATGTTTGTTGTAGATAGATGGCTCGCGCTGTTGTTCCGTTGAATTTTAATGCGTTCCTTGAGAAAGCAAAGTTGAAAGATGATGGTAGCAATTACACAGACTGGGTCCGTAACTTGAGGATTATCCTCATTGCTACACAGAAGAATTACGTCCTGGAAGCACCGCTGGGTGCCAGGCCTGCTACAGGAGCAACGCCAGACGTTATGAACGTCTGGCAGAGCAAAGCTGATGACTACTCTATAGTTCAGTGTGCCATGCTTTACGGCTTAGAACCGGGTCTTCAACGACGTTTTGAACGTCATGGAGCATATGAGATGTTCCAGGAGTTGAATTTAATATTTCAAGCAAATGCCCGGATTGAGAGATATGAAGTCTCCAATAAGTTCTAAAGCTGCAAGATGGAGGAGAATAGTTCTGTCAGTGAGCATATACTCAAAATGTCTGGGTATAATAATCACTTGATTCAACTGGGAGTTAATCTTCCGGATGATAGCGTCATTGACAGAATTCTCCAATCACTGCCACCAAGCTACAAGAGCTTCGTGATGAACAATAATATGCAAGGGATGAACAAGACAATTCCCGAGCTCTTCGCAATGCTAAAGGCTGCGAAGGTAGAAATCAAGAAGGAGCATCAAGTGTTGATGGTCAACAAGACCACTAGTTTCAAGAAAAAGGGTAAAGGGAAGAAGAAGGGGAACTTCAAGAAGAACAGCAAGCAAGTTGCTGCTCAAGAGAAGAAACCCAAGTCTGGACCTAAGCCTGAAACTGAGTGCTTCTACTGCAAGCAAACTGGTCACTGGAAGCGGAACTGCCCCAAGTATTTGGCGGATAAGAAGGATGGCAAAGTGAACAAAGGTATATGTGATATACATGTTATTGATGTGTACCTAACTAGAGCTCGTAGTAGCACCTGGGTATTTGATACTGGTTTTGTTGATAATATTTGCAACTCGAAACAAGGACTACGGAATAAGCGAGCACTAGCCAAGGACGAGGTGACGATGCGCGTGGGAAACGGTTCCAAAGTCGATGTGATCGCGGTCGGCACGCAACCTCTACATCTACCTTCGGGATTAGTTTTAGACCTGAATAATTGTTATTTGGTGCCAGCGTTGAGCATGAACATTATATCTGGATCTTGTTTGATGCGAGACGGTTATTCATTTAAATCAGAGAATAATGGTTGTTCTATTTATATGAGTAATATCTTTTATGGTCATGCACCCTTGAAGAGTGGTCTATTTTTATTGAATCTCGATAGTAGTGATACACATATTCATAATGTTGAAGCCAAAAGATGCAGAGTTGATAATGATAGTGCAACTTATTTGTGGCACTGCCGTTTAGGTCATATCGATGTAAAGTGTTGGGGAACGTAGTAATTTCAAAAAATTTCCTACGCACATGCAAGATCATGGTGATGACATAGCAACGAGAGGGGAGAGTGTTGTCCACGTACCCTCGTAGACCGTAAGCGGAAGCGTTATGACAACGCGGTTGATGTAGTCGTACGTCTTCACGATCGACCGATTCAAGCACCGAACGTACGGCACCTCCGAGTTCAGCACATGTTCAGCTCGATGACGATCCCCGGGCTCCGATCCAGCAAAGCTTCGGGGATGAGTTCCGTCAGCACGACGGTGTGGTGACGATGATGATGCTCTACCGGCGCAGGGCTTCGCCTAAACTCTGCGACGATATGACCGAGGTGAATATGGTGGAGGGGGGCATCGCACACGGCTAAGGAACGATCCGTAGATCAACTTGTGTGTCTATAGGGTGCCCCCTGCCCCCGTATATAAAGGCGTGGAGGAGGGGAGGGCTGGCCCTCTCTATGGCGCGCCCTAGGGGAGTCCTACTCCCACCGGGAGTAGGATTCGCCCTTTCCTAGTACAACTAGGAGTTCCTCCAAGTAGTAGGAGTAGGAGACAAGGAAGGGGAAGAGGGAAGGGAAGGAAGGAGGGGGCGCAGCCCCTCCCCCTAGTCCAATTCGGACTAGGCCTTGGGGGGCGCGCGCGGCCTGCCCTAGGCAGCCCCTCTCTCTTTCCCGTATGGCCCAATAAGGCCCAATACTTCTCCCGGCGAATTCCAGTAACTCTCCGGTACTCCGAAAAATACCCGAATCACTCGGAACCTTTCCGAAGTCCAAATATAGTCGTCCAATATATCGATCTTTACGTCTCGGCCATTTCGAGACTCCTCGTCATATCCCCGATCTCATCCGGGACTCCGAACTCCTTCGGTACATCAAAACTCATAAACTCATAATATAACTGTCATCGAAACCTTAAGCGTGCGGACCCTACGGGTTCGAGAACTATGTAGACATGACCTAGAACTATTCTCGGTCAATAACCAATAGCAGAACCTGGATGCCCATATTGGCTCCTACATATTCTACGAAGATCTTTATCGGTCAAACCGCATAACAATATACGTTGTTCCCTTTGTCATCGGTATGTTACTTGCCCGAGATTCGATCGTCGGTATCCAATACCTAGTTCAATCTTGTTACCGGCAAGTCTCTTTACTCGTTACGTAATGCATCATTCCGTAACTAACTCATTAGCTACATGGCTTGCAAGGCTTATAGTGATGTGCATTACCGAGAGGGCCCAGAGATACCTCTCCGACAATCGGAGTGACAAAACCTAATCTCGAAATACGCCAACCCAACATGTACCTTTGGAGACACCTGTAGTACTCCTTTATAATCACCCAGTTATGTTGTGACGTTTGGTAGCACCCAAAGTGTTCCTCCGGTAAACGGGAGTTGCATAATCTCATAGTTACAGGAACATGTATAAGTCATGAAGAAAGCAATAGCAACATACTAAACGATCAAGTGCTAAGCTAATGGAATGGGTCAAGTCAATCACATCATTGTTCTAATGATGTGATCCCATTAATCAAATGACAACTCATGTCTATGGTTAGGAAACTTAACCATCTTTGATTAACGAGCTAGTCAAGTAGAGGCATACTAGTGACGTTGTGTTTGTGTATGTATTCACACATGTATTATGTTTCCGGTTAATACAATTCTAGCATGAATAATAAACATTTATCATGATATGAGGAAATAAATAATAACTTTATTATTGCCTCTAGGGCATATTTCCTTCAGTCTCCCACTTGCACTAGAGTCAATAATCTAGTTCACATCGCCATGTGATTTAACACCAATATTCATATCTGTATATGATTAACACCCATAGTTCACATCGTCATGTGACCAACACTCAAAGGGTTTACTAGAGTAAATAATCTGGTTCACATCACTATATGATTAACACCCAAAGAGTACTAAGGTGTGATCATGTTTTGCTCGTGAGAGAAGCTTAGTCAACGGGTCTGTCACATTCAAAGCCGTATGTATTTTGCAAATATTCTATGTCTAGAATGCTTTGCACGGAGCTACTCTTGCTAATTGCTCCCACTTTCAATATGTATCCAGATTGAGGCTTAGAGTCATCTGGATCGGTGTAAAAGCTTGTATCATTGTAACTTTTACGACGAGCTCTTTTTATCACTTCCATTATCGAGAAATATCTCCTTAGTTCTCACTAAGGATATTCTTGACCGCTGTCCAGTGATCTATTCTTAGATCAAAATTGTATTCCTTTGTCAAACTCAGAGCAAGGTATACAATAGGTCTGGTTTACAGCATAGCATACTTTATAGAACCTATGACTGATGCATAGGGAATGACTTTTCATTCTCTTTCTATTTTCTGCCATGGTCGGATCTTGAGTCTTACTCAACTTCACACCTTTGCATCACAGGCAAGAACTCCTTCTTTGACTGTTCCATTTTGAACTATTCAAAAATTTATCAAGGTATGTACTCACTGAAAAAATCTTATCAAGCATCTTGATCTATCTATGTAGATCTTGATGCTCAATGTGTAAGCAGCTTCACCGAGGTCTTGCTTTGAAAGAACTCCTTTCAAACACTCCTTTATGCTTTGTAGAATAATTCTACATTATTTCCGATCAACTATATGTCATTCACATATACTTGTCAGAAATGCTATAGTGCTCCCACTCACTTTCTTATAAATACAGGCTTCACCGTAAGTCTGTACAAAACTATATGCTTTGATCAACTCATAAAAGCGTATATTCCAACTCCGAGATGCTTGCACCAGTCCATAGATGGATCGCTGGAGCATGCATATTTTGTTAGCACCTTTAGGATTGACAAAACCTTCTGGTTGTATCATATACAACTCTTCTTTAATAAATCCATTAAGGAATGTAGTTTTGACATCCATTTGCCAAATTTCATAAAATGTGGCAATTGCTAACATGATTCGGACAGACTTAAGCATCGCTACAATTGAGAAAATCTCATTGTAGTCAACACTTTGAACTTGTCAAAAACCTTTTGGCGACAAGTCGAGCTTTGTAGATAGTAACACTACTATCAACGTCTGTCTTCCTCTTGAAGATCCATTTATTTTCTATGGTTTGCTGATCATCGAGCAAGTCAATCAAAGTCCATACTTTGTTCTCATAGATGGATCTCATCTCAGATTTTACGGCCTCAAGCCATTTCGTGGAATCTGGGCTCATCATCGCTTCCTCATAGTTCGTAGGTTCATCATGGTCTAGTAACATGACTTCCAGAACAGGATTACCGTACCATTCTGGTGCGGATCATACTCTGGAAGACCTACGAGGTTTTGTAGTAACTTGATCTGAAGTTTCATGATCATCATCATTAGCTTCCTCACTAATTGGTGTAGGAATCACTGGAACTGATTTCTGTGATGAACTACTTTCCAATTTGGGAGAAGGTACAAATTACCTTATCAAGCTCTACTTTCCTCCCACTCACTTGTTTCGAGAGAAACTCCTTCTCTAGAAAGGATCCATTTTTAGCAATGAATGTTTTGCCTTCGGATCTGTGATAGAAGGATTACCCAACAGTTTCCTTTGGGTATTCTATGAAGACGCACTTCTCCGATTTGGGTTTGAGCTTATCAGGTTGAAAAACTTTTTCATATAAGCATCGCAACTCCAAACTTTAAGAAACGACAAATTGGGTTTCTTGCTAAACCACAGTTCATATGGTGTCGTCTCAACGGATTTAGATGGTGCCCTTTTAACGTGAATGCAGCTGTCTCTAATGCATAACCCAAAAACAATAGTGGTAATCAGTAAGAGACATCATAGATCGCACCATATCCAATAAAGTGCGGTTACAACGTTCGGACACACCATAACGTTGTGGTGTTCCAGGTGGCGTGAGCTCTGAAACTATTCCACATTGTTTTAATTGAAGACCAAACTCGTAACTCAAATATTCGTCTCCGCGATCAGATCATAGAAACTTTATCTTCTTTTTACGATGATTTTTCCACTTCACTCTGAAATTCTTTGAACCTTTCAACTATTTCAGATTTATGTTTCATCAAGTAGATATACCCATATCTGCTCAAATCATCTTGTGAAGGTCAGAAAATAACGATACTTGCCACGAGCATCAACACTCATTGGATCGCATATATCGGTATGTTCCAATAAGTCAGTAGCTTGTTCCATTGTTCCGGAGAACGGAGTTTTAGTCATCTTGCCCAAAAGGCACGGTTCGCAAGCATCAAATGATTCATAACCAAGTGATTCCAAAAATCCATCTTTATGGAGTTTCTTCATGCGCTTTACACCGATATGACCCAAACGGCAGTGCCACAAATAAGTTGCACTATCATTATTAACTTTGCATCTTTTGGCATCAATATTATGAATATGTGTATCACTACGATCGAGATCCAACAAACTATGTTCATTGGGTGTATGACCATCGAAGGTCTTATTCATGTAAACAGAATAACAATTATTCTCTAACTTTAAATGAATAACCGTATCGCAATAAACACGATCAAATCATGTTCATGCTCAACACAAATGTCAAATAACATTTATTTAGGTTTAACACTAATCCCGAAAGTATAGGGAGTGTGCGATGATGATCATATCTATCTTGGAACTACTTCCAACACTCATCGTCACTTCCCCTTCAACTAGTCTCTGTTTATTCTGTAACTCCTGTTTCGAGTTACTAATCTTAGTAACCGAACAAGTATCAAATACTCAGGGGCTACTATAAACACTAGTAAGGCACACATCAATAACCTGTATATCAAATATACCCTTGTTCACTTTGCCATCCTTCTTATCCACCAAATATTCAGGGCATTTCCGCTTCCAGTGACCATTTCCTTTGTAGTGTAAGCACTCAGTTTCAGGCTTTGGTCCAGCTTTGGTCTTCTTCACGGGAGTGACAACTTGTTTGCCATTCTACTTGAAGTTTCCCTTTCTTTCCCTTTGCCCTTTTCTTGAAACTAGTGGTCTTGTCAATCATCAACACTTGATGCTCTTTCTTGATTTCTACCTTCGTCGATTTCAACATCACGAAGAGCTCGGGAATCGTTTTCGTCATCCCTTGCATACTATAGTTCATCACGAAGTTCTAGTAACTTAGTGATGGTGACTAGAGAATTCTGTCAATCACTATCTTATCTGGAAGATTAACACCCACTTGATTCAAGCGATTGAAGTACCCAGACAATCTGAGCACATGCTTACTAGTTGAGCGATTCTCCTCCATCTTTTAGCTATAGAACTTGTTGGAGACTTCATATCTCTCAACTCGGGTATTTGCTGGAAATATTAACTTCAACTCCTGGAACATCTCATATGGTCCATGACGTTCAAAACGTCTTTGAAGTCCCGATTCTAAGCCGTTAAGCATGGTGCACTAAACTATCAAGTAGTCATCATATTGATCTAGCCAAACGTTCATAACGTCTGCATCTGCTCCTGCAATAGGTTTGTCACCTAGCGGTGCATCAAGGACATAATTCTTCTGTGCAGCAATGAGGATAAACCTCAGATCACGGACCAAGTCCGCATCATTGCTACTAACATTTGTCAACTTAGTTTTCTCTAGGAACGCATTAGAATTCAACGGAACAACAGCATGAGCCATCTATCTACAACAAACATAGACAAGAAAAATACTATCAGGTACTAAGTTCATGATAAATTTAAGTTCAATTAATCATATTACTTAAGAACTCCCACTTAGACAGACATCTCTCCAGTCAACTAAGTGATTACGTGATCCAAATCAACTAAACCATGTCCAATCATCACGTGAGATGGAGTAGTTTCAATGGTGAACATCACTATGTTGATCATATCTACTATATGATTCACGTTCGACCTTTTGGTCTCCGTGTTCCGAGGCCATATCTGTATATGCTAGGCTCGTCAAGTTTAACCTGAGTATTCCGCGTGTGCAACTATTTTGCACCCGTTGTATTTGAACGTAGAGCCTATCACACCCGATCATCACGTGGTGTCTCAGCACGAAGAACTTTCACAATGGTGCATACTCAGGGAGAACACTTCTTGATAATTAGTGAGAGATCATCTTAAAATGCTACCGTCAATCAAAGCAAGATAAGATGCATAAAGGATAAACAACACATGCAATCAAAATAAGTGATATGATATGGCCATCATCATCTTGTTCTTGTGATCTCCATCTCGAAGCACCGTCGTGATCACCATCATCACCGGCGCGACACCTTGACCTCCATCGTAGCATCATTGTCGTTACACCATCTATTGCTTCTACGACTATCGCTACCGCTTAGTGATAAAGTAAAGCAATTACAGGGCATTTGCATTTCATACAATAAAGCGACAACCATATGGCTCCTGCCAGTTGCCGATAACTTCGGTTACAAAACATGATCATCTCATACAATAAAATATAGCATCACGTCTTGACCATATCACATCACAACATGCCCTACAAAAACAAGTTAGACGTCCTCTACTTTGTTGTTGCAAATTTTACGTGGCTGCTACGGGCTTAGCAAGAACCGTTCTTACCTACGCATCAAAACCACAACGATAGTTCGTCAAGTTAGTGTTGTTTTAACCTTCGCAAGGACCGGGCGTAGCCACACTCGGTTAAACTAAAGTGAGAGAGACAGACACCCGCCAGTCACCTTTAAGCACGAGTGCTCATAACGGTGAAACTAGTCTCGCGTAAGCGTACGCGTAATGTCGGTCCGGGCCGCTTCATCTCACAATACCGCTGAACCAAAGTATGACATGCTGGTAAGCAGTATGACTTGTATCGCCCACAACTCACTTGTGTTCTACTCATGCATATGACATCTACGCATAAAACCTGGCTCGGATGCCACTGTTGGGGAACGTAGTAATTTCAAAAAATTTCCTACGCACACGCAAGATCATGGTGATGACATAGCAACGAGAGGGGAGAGTGTTGTCCACGTACCCTCGTAGACCGTAAGCAGAAGCGTTATGACAATGCGGTTGATGTAGTCGTACGTCTTCACGATCGACCGATCCAAGCACCGAACTTACGGCACCTCCGAGTTCAGCACACGTTCAGCTCGATGACGATCCCCGGGCTCCGATCCAGCAAAGCTTCGGGGATGAGTTCCGTCAGCACGACGGTGTGGTGACGATGATGATGCTCTACCGGCGCAGGGCTTCGCCTAAACTCCGCGACGATATGACGGAGGTGAATATGATGGAGGGGGGCACCGCACACGGCTAAGGAACGATCCGTAGATCAACTTGTGTGTCTATGGGGTGCCCCCTGCCCCCGTATATAAAGGAGTGGAGGAGGGGAGGGCCGGCCCTCTCTATGGCGCGCCCTAGGGGAGTCCTACTCCCACCGGGAGTAGGATTCCCCCTTTCCTAGTACAACTAGGAGTCCTTCCAAGTAGTAGGAGTAGGAGACAGGGAAGGGGAAGAGGGAAGGGAAGGAAGGAGGGGGCGCAGCCCCTTCCCCTAGTCCAATTCGGACTAGGCCTTGGGGGGCGGGGCGCGGCCTGCCCTAGGCAGCCCCTCTCTCTTTCCCGTATGGCCCAGTAAGGCCCAATACTTCTCCCGGCGAATTCCCGTAACTCTCCGGTACTCCGAAAAATACCCGAATCACTCGGAACCTTTCCGAAGTCCGAATATAGTCGTCCAATATATCGATCTTTACGTCTCGACCATTTCAAGACTCCTCGTCATATCCCCGATCTCATCCGGGACTCCGAACTCCTTCGGTATATCAAAACTCATAAACTCATAATATAACTATCATCGAAACCTTAAGCGTGCGGACCCTACGGGTTCAAGAACTATGTAGACATGACCTAGAACTATTCTCGGTCAATAACCAATAGCGGAACCTGGATGCCCATATTGGCTCCTACATATTCTACGAAGATCTTTATCGGTCAAACCGCATAACAACATACATTGTTCCCTTTGTCATCGGTATGTTACTTGCCCGAGATTCGATCGTCGGTATCCAATACCTAGTTCAATCTTGTTACCGGAAAGTCTATTTACTCGTTACGTAATGCATCATTCCGTAATTAACTCATTAGCTACATTGCTTGCAAGGCTTATAGTGATGTGCATTACCGAGAGGGCCCAGAGATACCTCTCCGACAATCGGAGTGACAAAACCTAATCTCGAAATACGCCAACCCAACATGTACCTTTGGAGACACATGTAGTACTCCTTTATAATCACCCAGTTACGTTGTGACGTTTGGTAGCACCCAAAGTGTTCCTCTGGTAAATGGGAGTTGCATAATCTCATAGTTACAGGAACATGTATAAGTCATGAAGAAAGCAATAGCAACATACTAAACGATCAAGCGCTAAGCTAACGGAATGGGTCAAGTCAATCACATCATTGTTTTTAATGATGTGATCCCATTAATCAAATGACAACTCATGTCTATGGTTAGGAAACTTAACAATCTTTGATTAACGAGCTAGTCAAGTAGAGGCATACTAGTGACGTTGTGTTTGTCTATGTATTCACACATGTATTATGTTTTCGGTTAATACAATTCTAGCATGAATAATAAACATTTATCATGATATGAGGAAATAAATAATAACTTTATTATTGCCTCTAGGGCATATTTCCTTCATAAAGCGCATGAAGAAACTTCATACTAATGGACTTTTGGAATCACTTGATTATGAATCACTTGGTACTTGCAAACCGTGCCTCATGGGCAAGATGACTAAAACACCGTTCTCCGGTACTATGGAGAGAGCAACAGATTTGTTGGAAATCATACATACAGATGTATGTGGTCCGATGAATGTTAAAGCTCGCGGCGGGTATCGTTATTTTCTCACCTTCACAGATGATTTAAGCAGATATGGGTATATCTACTTAATGAAACACAAGTCTGAAACATTTGAAAAGTTCAAAGAATTTCAGAGTGAAGTGGAAAATCATCGTAACAAGAAAATAAAGTTTCTACGATCTGATCGTGGAGGAGAATATTTGAGTTACGAGTTTGGTTTACATTTGAAATAATGCGGAATAGTTTCGCAACTCACGCCGCCTGGAACACCACAAAGAAATGGTGTGTCCGAACGTCGTAATCGTACTTTACTAGATATGGTGCGATCTATGATGTCTCTTACTGATTTACCGCTATCGTTCTGGGGTTATGCTTTAGAGACGGACACATTCACGTTAAATAGGGCACCATTAAAATCCATTGAGATGACGCCTTATGAACTGTGGTTTGGCAAGAAACCAAAGTTGTTGTTTCTTAAAGTTTGGGGCTGCGATCCTTATGTGAAGAAACTTCAGCCAGATAAGCTCGAACCTAAATCGGAGAAATGTATCTTCATAGGATACCCAAAAGAGACTGTTGGGTATACCTTCTATCACAGATCCGAAGGCAAAACATTTGTTGCTAAGAATGGATCCTTTCTAGAGGAGTTTCTCTCGAAAGAAGTGAGTGGGAGGAAAGTAGAACTTGATGAGGTAACTGTACCTGCTCCCTTATTGGAAAGTAGTTCATCACAGAAATCAGTTCCTGTGACAAATACACCAATTAGTGAGGAAGCTGATGATATTGATCGTGAAACTTCAGATCAAGTTTCTACTGAACCTCGTAGGTCTACCAGAGTAAGATCTGCACCAGAGTGGTATGGTAATCCTGTTCTGGAAGTCATGTTACTTGACCATGATGAACCTACGAACTATGAGGAAGCGATGATGAGCCCAGATTCCGCAAAATGGCTAGAGGCCATGAAATCTGAGATGGGATCCATGTATGAGAACAAAGTGTGGACTTTGGTTGACTTGCCCGATGATCGGCAAGCCATTGAGAATAAATGGATTTTTAAGAAGAAGACTGACGCTGATGGTAATGTAACTGTCTATAAAGCTCGACTTGTTGCGAAAGGTTTTCGACAAGTTCAAGGGGTTGACTACGATGAGACTTTCTCACCCGTAGCGATGCTTAAGTCTGTCCGAATCATGTTAGCGATTGCCGCATTTTATGATTATGAAATTTGGCAGATGGATGTCAAAACTGCATTCCTGAATGGATTTCTGGAAGAAGAGTTGTATATGATGCAACCGGAAGGTTTTGTCGATCCTAAGGGAGCTAACAAAGTGTGCAAGCTCCAGCGATCAATCTATGGTCTGGTGCAAGCCTCTCGGAGTTGGAATAAACGCTTTGATAGTGTGATCAAAGCATATGGTTTTATACAGACTTTTGGAGAAGCCTTTATTTACAAGAAAGTGAGTGGGAGCTCTGTAGCATTTCTAATATTATATGTGGATGACATATTGTTGATTGGAAATGATATAGAATTTCTGGATAGCATAAAAGGATACTTGAATAAAAGTTTTTCAATGAAAGACCTCGGTGAAGCTGCTTACATATTGGGCATTAAGATCTATAGAGATAGATCAAGACGCTTGATTGGACTTTCACAAAGCACGTACCTTGATAAAGTGTTGAAAAGGTTCAATATGGATCAGGCGAAGAAAGGGTTCTTGCCTGTATTACAAGGTATAAAGTTGAGTCAGACTCAATGCCCGACCACTGCAGAAGATAGAGAGAAAATGAAAGGAGTTCCCTATGCTTCAGCCATAGGCTCTATCATGTATGCAATGTTGTGTACCAGACCTGATGTGTGCCTTGCTATTAGTTTGGCAGGGAGGTACCAAAGTAATCCAGGAGTGGGTCACTGGACAGCGGTCAAGAACATCCTGAAATACCTGAAAAGGACTAAGGATATGTTTCTCGTATATGGAGGTGACAAAGAGCTAGTCGTAAATGGTTACGTCGATGCAAGCTTTGACACTGATCCGGACGATTCTAAATTGCAAACCGGATACGTATTTTTATTAAACGGTGGAGCTGTAAGTTGGTGCAGTTCTAAACAAAGCATCGTGGCGAGATCTACATGTGAAGCGGAGTACATAGCTAATTCGGAAGCAGCAAATGAAGGAGTCTGGATGAAGGAATTCATTTCTGATCTAGGTGTTATACCTAGTGCATCGGGACCAATGAAGATCTTCTGTGACAATACTGGTGCAATTGCCTTGGCAAAGGAATCCAGATTTCACAAGAGGACCAGCACATCAAGAGATGCTTCAATTCCATTCGGGACCAAGTCCAAGTGGAAGACATAGAGATTTGCAAGATACATACGGATCTGAATGTTGCAGACCCGTTGACTAAGCCTCTCTCACGAGCAAAACATGATCAGCACCAAGACTCCATGGGTGTTAGAATCATTACTATGTAATCTAGATTATTGACTCTAGTGCAAGTGGGAGACTGAAGGAAATATGACCTAGAGGCAATAATAAAGTTATTACTTATTTCCTCATATCATGATAAATGTTTATTATTCATGCTAGAATTGTATTAACCGGAAACATGATACATGTGTGAATACATAGACAAACATAGTGTCACTAGTATGCCTCTACTTGACCAGCTCATTGATCAAAGATGGTTATGTTTCCTAACCATAGGCATGTGTTGTCATTTGATTAATGGGATCACATCATTAGGAGAATGATGTGATTGACTTGACCCATTCCGTTAGCTTAGCACTTGATCGTTTAGTATGTTGCTATTGCTTTCTTCATGACTTATACAAAGTTCCTGCAACTATGAGATTGTGCAACTCCCGTTTACCGGAGGAACACTTTGTGTGCTACCAAACATCACAACGTAACTAGGTGATTATAAAGGTGCTCTACAGGTGTCTCCAAAGGTACATGTTGAGTTGGCATAATTCGAGATTAGGTTTTGTCACTCCGATTGTCGGAATTGTATCTCTGGGCCCTCTCGGTAATACTCATCACCTAAGCCTTGCAAGCATTGTAACTAATGAGTTAGTTATGAAATGATGTATTACGGAACGAGTAAAGAGACTTGCCGATAACGAGATTGAACTAGGTATTGGATACCGACGATCGAATCTCGGGCAAGTAACATACCGATGACAAAGGGAACAACGTATGTCATTATGCGGTTTGACCGATAAAGATCTTCGTAGAATATGTCGGAACCAATATGAACATCCAGGTTCCACTATTGGTTATTGACCGAGAATAGTTCTAGGTCATGTCTACATAGTTCTCGAACCCATAGGGTCCGCACGCTTTACGTTACGATGACAGTTTTATTATGAGTTTATAAGTTTTGATGTACTGAAGTTTGTTCGGAGTCCCGGATGTGATCACGGACATGACGAGGAGTCTCGAAATGGTCGAGACATAAAGATTGATATATTGGACGGATATATTTGGACACCGGAAAGGTTCCGGATGAGATTGGGACTATACCGGAGTTCCGGGAGGTTACCGGAACCCCCCGGTAAGTATATGGGCCTTATTGGGCCTTAGTGGAAAGGAGGGAGAAGGAGCAAAGGAGGGGGCGCCCCCCCCCCCCAAGCCCAATCCGAATTGGGAGGGGGGCCGGCCCCCCCTTTCCTTCTTCCCTCCCCTCTCTTCCTTCCCTCTCCTACTCCTAATAGGAAAGGGGGGGCCAAACCTACTTGGAGTAGGATTGCCCCCCCTAGGGCGCGCCTCCTCCCTTGGCCGGCCCCCTCCTCCTCCTCCCTTTATATACGGGGGAGGGGGGCACCCCTAAGACACACAAGTTGATCTACGGATTGTTCCTTAGCCGTGTGCGGTGCCCCCTCCACCATATTCCACCTCGGTCATATCGTCGCGGAGTTTAAGCGAAGCCCTGCGCCGGTAGAACATCATCATCATCACCACACCGTCGTGCTGACGGAACTCATCCCTGACGCTTTGCTGGGTTGGAGCCCGGGGGACGTCATCGAGCTGGACGTGTGCTGAACACGGAGGTGCCGTACGTTCGGTGCTTGGATCGGTCGGATCGTGAAGATGTACGACTACATCAACCACGTTGTCATAACGCTTCCGCTTAACGGTCTACGAGGGTACGTAGACAACACTCTCCCCTCTCGTTGCTATGCCATCACCATGATCTTGCGTGTGCGTAGGAATTTTTTTGAAATTACTACGTTACCCAACAGTCCTCACGCCGGCCGCGGACATCTTTTTCTCCTCCATCGCCGTAGGTGTCCTCCGTCGCCAAGTTAGGGCACTGTGGGCTGAACTGATCGGTCTCCTATTCATCCCATCTAGCAGTTCTTCATGCGGTAATTATAACTCTATTTTTACCACCTTTTTTATCTTCAAGATTCATTCTGTTTACCGAAAGTGGTTTCTGCCTATTCAATGTTAGATCTATTCTGTCTGCATCTCATACTGCCTAGTCAATTCACTTAGATTTCCTGTCTAGTTTGATTCCTCACTTGTACTTATTCACGGATTGGTACAAATCTGGAACCAACTCACCTATATAAGTGAATGTCTTCGCATCATGAGGTCAATGTCTTCAAACTAATTTATCTTCAAAATCTTCTGAGAATGCATATGACCTCTTCCCCTTCCCTCGCATCTCTAATGCTGTCACAGGTACATGTCCGTGGGAGAATCCCTTGGTTCTCATAGTCTGCATTCGTTTGCAGAATACCTACAGAATCATATCAATTCTCCCAAAGCCAGTTCCTGCTTGACCAGCAAGCATAAGTCTCTGAAGCCTTTGAACGTATTGAAGCCATTCAGTTTGAAGTTCATGGCTGTAGAAAAATCAGCAAGGAAGGGTGGCAGATAGCGCAGAGAAGGAACATCCAAAGATCTGCCTGATGACCTAGCAGAACTCTACAAGACAGATCCTGAAGAGAATTATCATCAGAGAAAGACACGAATCCAATGGATTCGATGCTATTGGGCTGAGGAATGGTTCAAGTACAAGTTTGTGATGAAGGAATATGCAGAGAAGAATGCCATCAAGAGATCTTGGGGTGATATCCTCTATCGAGGCCTTCAACCCAAGAACAGAGCTGAAGCCATTGCTCAAGGCTTCTATCCTTGCATGGTCCGTGGACCACAGCCTGAGAACGCCGATCCCACTTCACTACTCTGGTGTCGTGACGACTCTCTCTTCAAGCGTAACTTCCAGTTTGCTCTAGCTTCGGCCAAGAAGAACAAGAAGTCATTGGGATTGGACTTCAACCCAGGTCCCTCTACTCCCCGTGCTGACGGCTCCCGTGATGCTAATCCCAATGTTATTGGCCCCTTCTCCAACCTTGACGGCCTCATCACCTACATCGTGGTCCAAGGTGCCAGAGTAGATCATTCTGAAAATGATGCTGACTCCGATGAAGCCCCAGCTCCTCCTCCAAAGCCGCAGAAGCAAAAGAAGCCAAAGGCTTCAAGATCAGCTGCACCTCCGAAGACTTCTCGTGCGAAGCCACTGGCCATTGCACCTCCTGAAGCCAGTGTGCAGTTTGAAGATCAATCCCGTGTCTCCGAGAGAACGGAGAAGAAAAAGCAACTTGTCATACCAACTGATCAAGCCTTGACTCCTGCCGCCATTCTGCGCGAAGAACCCATTGATCTGTCGAGTGATGAAGATCTTGCTGATGATGCCCTTGAGCAGCTGATAAAGAGCAAGGAAGAAGCAGAAATCTTCAACAACTTGCCTCTCTTTGATGTGGCAATCATCCACAACTTCATTGATGAGTGGTTCGACACCCCCAATCTCAGCTTTGAAGATTTGCAGCTTTCCATTGGCCTCAGTGTCGCCTTCAATGGCGCCATTGCTTCTGAGCTAGCTCTCGCTCAGCGCATCGTTGAGCTCAAGAACAAGATTGATTATGAGAAGGCTCAATTCAAGAAGCATGTGGCCAAGCTAAGTGTTCAAGGCGTCAGAAACTTCAAAGTCATGCTACATGAGCTTAAAGAAGCTTTTTTGAAGAAGCGTGAAGAAGCTCAGGGCTCACGAGAGCGCATGAAGAGTTTGGATGATAAGTGTGTGCTCGCCTACAATGAGGCTGAGAAGCGCAAGTCACTTGGCCGTCCTGGCATTGACCCCAGGATGGCTGCAAACAAAAAGAAGAAGCTTCCTGCTGACCAGCCTGAACCTTCAAGCCAAGAAGCCCCTCGCATTATCTTCCCAAGCAGCATGACTGGCTCGAAGCCAAAGGTCACCACAACCACTTCAGAACAGAAGAAGACGAGGGTTGCCGAGGCTGAAGCCAGCAAGAGAAAGAATACTGAAGCCTCTGATGCTGCTCCCTCCGAGAATAAGCGCAAGACCAAGAAGACTAGGGCTGCTTCCACAGAGCCCTTAGTTGTTGAACCCATTTCAGTGGTTCGCCCAGCGTCAGAACATCAAGAACGAAGGATGATAGTCCATGAGCCTGCTCCCACAGAGGCTCCTGAAGTTGAAGATATTCCAGCAGCTGAACCCACCGCTGCTGAAGACATTGGTCATGATGACAATGTAGCAGATGATGAAGTTCTTCCTTAGATCGAACATGACATGGTATCATCGCCTGTTCATACGAACAGCGAACTCATCAGCATTGGTCGTCCTCTGACGCCAATTGCTCAGGATGCATCGTGGGCTGATCACCCACAGCTACAAGACTCCCCAGGTACTCCCCAACAAACACAACAAGCTACACCCCCCGTGCAAGAAGAGGATGAAGACTTTGAGGCCCAGCCATCTCCATCTCCTAAGGCGTTGCCAGCATTTCGCAGGCTTCGCAAAGGACAAAGGCCTCAAGTCCCTCTGTCGAGCGTTCCAGAAGGAGAAGTGCAACGTTCACCTGTTGCTCGTCAAGTCTTTTCTGAACCTACTCCAACTGTGAATGTCTCCATGTCTGAAGCACAAGCTGCTGAAGACATTCCGGCTGCATCAGCCGAGGAAAATCAAGAAGAAGTACGTGTCCCTACTCCCCCGGTAATTGAAGAAGCAGTTCCTGATGTGAACGTGCCTGTGCCCGACCCTCCTGTTCGTCAAGAGGAGGTTGAAAATGTTGAAGCTACCACCGCCAACGCCAATGAAGCCAATGACGTAGTCATGGCTGACGCTAATGTGGAGCCTGCACCAACCAGCGTGCCTGAAGCAAATGTGGCCACTGAACCTGAAACCAATGAGGCTGCTGCACCTGAAGCTAATGAGACAACTGCTCCCGAAGCACCTATTGTGCAGCCTGACGCCTCAGCTGTTGCCCCTGCTCCTGTTCCGCCACCAAGGCCCCATACAATTGAGCAAGCATACAGTCATGGTCAGCTAACCACTGTCCGATGGCCCATTCTGGTACCTTCGCCTACTGCCTCCGAACCTCAATTTGACTATCATGTTGAGCATAGGCCTCAGGTCCAGAAGCCAAAGCCTAGGCTGCCAAGGTTTCCAGGTACTACAAACTCACCAGGGTCCTTCAATGCAAATGGCTTCAAAAGCCACAATACCTTCTTTGACAGCGCCAAGAACCCCTACTCCAAGCCAAGAATATCATCAGATCGGTTCTAGAGCTATCAACAGAGAAGCTATTACTCCTGCGTTCTATATGATCAAGGGCGCATTTTCCCTCATATGTGCCCTGACACTGAAGCCATTGCTGGAATGCCGTGCTTAGAAGAAGCACTTGATTGCTTTCATGATGCTGGTCTGCTCCACTTTGTGACAGACAAAGAACATTGGAATGAAGAGCTATTGCTTCAATTCTATGCTACTCTACACATTCGCGGCTACTACAGAGACATCAAGACATGGGTTCTCGAGTGGATGACTAGAAATGTTCATCATGAAGCCAAAGCTATGGATATCATCGAGCTCACAGGGCTAGCCACTCCTGGAGAACTATATGAACCTGACTGTCAGCTACACCGCAATGCAGTGGAGAGTATCTTCCATAAGCCAGAACCCAATATGAGCCAGATGTTGAGCATGATGAAGCCCTTGCCATCTGACGCTGAATATCCAATAGAGTTCTTTGTTGAAGACCTTGAGTATCTACCTCGCACCATATATCATATCATCAGCCGAACTCTATGGCCTGTCAAAGGACATTCATCAGCGGCCAAGCTTGAAGGAGCTATGAAGACTTTGGTCTTCTATATTCTCAATGGCATCAGCTTCAACACTCAAGAATTCTTCATCATGCAACTTGCTGCTTCTGGCTCTGACCTATTTGGTCTGAAGTTTTATGCTCCATAGGTCATGCGCCTCATCAAGAGACACTCATCTGTCAACTATCAGCCCTCTACTCGCAATCATATGATCTTTTTGCCAGAGGTTGATATGTCAGTTGAAGCTATATACTCTTACCCTGCCAAGAGGCCTCTTTGTCTTTAGAATGCCGAGCACCAAAGCTTCACTCAACCCATTGAAGGTGTTCAATCAGCGACACAAATCTATACATTGGCTGGAAACACTCGCCTACCTCATCGAGCACCTACTGAAGCTACTGAAAGCACCATTGCACAAAGGACACGGAAGCATTCTCGCGTTCTCAATGACCGAGAACTTCTTTTGCCCTTCATCAGAAACAGGATAAGCATCATTTTTGGCTCAAGAGATAGATGCAAAGCCTCTTGGTGGATGTCAATCGCATTCGCAACCTTGCCACCAAGAATGACTTTGTTGCTCATGAAACTTGCCGGCGATCATGGAAGAGTTTGACCCTGCTTAGTGCTGAAGCAGATCTTCAAGACAATGGCTTCAATGAAAGATTCCAGTTTGACTCCACTCCTCCACAGACTGCTGTCCTACGTTGCACTCCATCTCTTGAAGACTCTGAATATTCTTCCTCTGCGGCAACGGTAAATGCCAGAGTGATCAATGATGAAGATGATGCTACTTCACCACCTCCTACTACTACGCGCATCGACACTGCACCAAGTTCATTTGCACCGCCAACCAACGATGATAACCCTGCTGCTTCACCTACTCATGAGGACGAGTAGATGCTCTATGTCTTCAAACCTTTTTGGTCCTTACTAATAAAAGGGGGAGAAGCGTATGAGTTGATAGTCTTCAAGCGGGTTCATATGGGCGGTTGCATTATATTTTGCTTCGTGCTTACAACTCTTGCTTTTGAAACATTTGGTTCTCTGAGTTGTAACACCTAAACTTGATGGCCGTCTGCTACTTATTTGCTTCACTGTGATGCGATGATAAATTCCGCATGTGCGATGATCACTTCCGCACTTAGATCATTCTGTAGACGTCCATTTTCATTATGCATGTCATTCTACTTGCTATATCATTTCATGCATGATGAACTATCTTCATAAGTTGAAGTGGATCTCCACAAGTACAACCTGCCATGTGCATTTGCATTCCAAAAGCAAATTACTTATATGCACATCTTCAGGGGGAGCCCTTGCTACTTATGAAGACAATTCCTAATTTCCTATCCTTACAATTTCACATATTTTATCCCCGTTGAAAACTTCAACCAGTTTGTCATCAATCACCAAAAAGGGGGAGATTGTAAGTGCATCTAGTGCCACCCCTAGTTGGTTTTGGAGTATTGACGACAAAGTTGGTTGTGGGACTAATGCATTTGTGAGAATTGCAGGATAATGCAGGTTGTGTCCCTCATTGTTTCGGTTTACCTACCGGAGATGACACCTAAAAATGTATGAAGACATTCAAGACAATGGTGGTATGAGAATATATTCATGTTGAAGACTATGACATGAGAAGACATTAAGTGAAGACTATGGTGCGCGAAGACTGTGTGGTTTCATCGTTTCCTTTTCTTCTTTGTTGAGTCATAGGAACCACCGTACTGTTAAGTGGGGTCCAAGTGAACTAAGTCAGAGTGACTGAAGTGATGCTCAACTCAAATCCTATGTCTTCAAGCGAAGACAATGAGAGCAAATCTTATCCAGAGCTGGATGAGTCAGCTTTGCTTGTAGCCCAAGAAAAGTTGTCGCGTGTGTTTGAAATCTGACCATTGGAACACGTGTCAGTTCCTTAGAGACCCAGGGTCATTTTTGACAAATCAGGTCGGGTTGCCTAGTGGCTATAAATAGCCCACCCCCTACACCATAAATTGGCGGCTGCTCAGAGTTTGTGCACGGCTTTTGTCGTTTGAGAACAACCCACCTCGAAGCATTTGAGAGAGAGAGAGAGAGAAATCCTTGCGGGGACAAAGCCCAAACACCCAGAGCCAAAGAGTGTTAGGCATCACTGAAGTCTTTCTGTCTGTGTGACCTGAAGACTTATTACACTTGAGGACTGTGAATCCTCCACCCGGATTAGGCGTCGCGTTTTGAGCATCCAAGAGTCATTGTGGATTGCCGGTGAACGAAGTCTGTGAAGGTTTGGAAGTCTCCCTTGAAGACTTACCAGAGTGATTGGGCGAGGACTAGGTGTCCTTAGCTCAAGGGGAATAAGGTGAAGACACGGTCTTCTGAGTTAAATCTCAGCCTCCCTAACCAGACGTACAGTTGTCACAGCAACTGCAACTGGTCTAACAAATCCTGTGTCTTCAACAAGCGACTGGTTCTATCCCTTCCCAACCTTACTTAAGTTTGTCTTCGTGAAGTCATAGCCTATCTGTGTATCTGTTTGACTTCATTGCTTGACTACTACTGTTGATTGGCTTCATACTATCTTCCATCCTGATCCTTACTACCTAGCTGCTATTAGTCCTGTACTTTCACATCATTGCATACTTGACTATGGCTTGCTTAGGGTAGTTTATCTTCCGCTGCATATTAATTAGGTCATTTCTGTTGTTTGTCTTCGAAACTTCTATGTTTTGAAGACTTTCATAAAAATCGCCTATTCACCCCCCCCCCCCCTCTAGTCGATACTATCACTTTCAATAACTAAGAGAATGATATGCATAATGAAAAATGGACGTCTGCAGAATGATCTAAGTGCGGAAGTTATCATCGCACATGTGGAATTTATCATCGCATCACAGAAAAGCAAATAAGTAGCAGACGACCATCGAGTTTAAGTGTTACAACTCAAAGAACCAAATGTATCAAAAGCGAGAGTTGTAAACACGAGGCAAAATATAAAGCAACCGCCCATATGAACCCGCTTGAAGACTATCAAACTCATATGCTTCTCCCCCTTTTGTCAGTAAGGACCAAAAAGGTTTGAAGACATAGAGCATCTACTCATCCTCGTGAGGAGTAGGTGAAACCGCAGGGTTGTCGTTGTTGTAAGGCGGCGCAGACGTACTTGGTGCAGTGTCGATGCGTGCAGAAGTAGGGGGCGGTGAAGTAGCATCGTCTTCATCATCGATCACTTTGGCATTCACCGTTTCCACGCAGGAAGAATAGTCAGAGTCTTCAAGGGATGGAGTTCGACGTAGGACAGCATTCCGTGGAGGAGTGGAGTCAAACTTGAATCGTTCAGTGAAGCAATCGTCTTGAAGATCTGCTTCAGCACTGAGCAGCGTCAAACTCTTCCATGATCGCCGACAGGTCTCGTGAGTGACAAAAGTATTCTTGGTGGCAAGATTTCGAATGCGATTGACGTCCACCAAGAGGCTTTGCATCTGTCGCTTGAGCCAAAAGTGATGCTTGTCTTGTTTCTGATGCAGTGCCACAAGAAGTTCTCGGTCATTTAGTATGCGAGAGTGCTTCTTAGGCCTTTAGGCAATTGTGCTCTCAGTAGCTTCAGTTTGCGCATGATGAGGCAGATGAGTGTTCCCAGCCATAGGATAGACACGAGTTGCTGCTTGGACTCCTTCCATGGGCTGAGTGAAGCTTTGGTGATCAGCATTTTGAAGACAAAAAGGCTTCTTGGCAGGCTCGAGGTATATGGCTTCAACTGACATATCAACCGCTCGTATAAAGATCAGATGATTGCGAGCAGAGGGCTGATAGTTGATAGTAGAATGTAGCTTGATGAGGCACATGACCCGTGGAGCATAGAATTTTAGGCCAAAAAGGTCAGATCCAGACGCAGCAAGTTGCCGGATGAAGAATTCTTGTGTATTGAAGCTGATGCCATTGAGGATGTAAAAGACTAATGTCTTCATTGCTCCTTCAAGTTTTGCAGCTGATGAATGCCCTTTGATAGGCCATAGAGTTCGCCTGATGATGTGATATATTGTGCGAGGCAGATACTCCAGGTCATCAAGAAAGAACTCCTTTGGGTATTCAGCGTCAGATGGCAGAGGCTTCATCATGCTCAACATCTGGCTCATGTTGGGCTCTGGCTTATGGAAGATGCTCTCCAGTGCATTGCGGTGTAGTTGACAATCAGGTTCGTACAGCTCTCCGGGAGTAGGTAGGCCTGTAAGCTCAATGACGTCAAGAGCGTTGGCTTCATGATGAACATTTCCTGTCATCCACTCGAGAACCCATTTCTTTATATCCCTATTGTAGCCGCGAATGTGGAGGGTAGCATAGAACTGAAGCAAAAGTTCCTCATTCCAATGTTCTTTGTCTGTCACAAAGCTGAGCAGACCTGCGTCACGAAAGCAGTCAAGTGCTTCTTCTAAGCATGGCAGTCCAGCAATGGCTTCAGTGTCAAGGCGCATATGAGGTAAAATGCGCCCTTGATCATACAGAACGCAGGAGTAATAGCTTCGCTGCTGATAGCTCCAGAAACGATCAGATGATATTCTTGGCTTTGAGTAAGGGTTCTTTGCACTGTCAAAGAAGGTGTTGTGGCTTTTGAAGTCATTTGCATTGAAGGACCCTGTAGAGTTGGCAGTACCTGGAAACCTTGGCAGTCTTGGCTTTGGCTTCTGGACCTGAGGCCTATGCTCAATATGATAATCAAATTGGGGACCAGAGGCATTAGGCAGAGGGACCAGAACGGGCCATTTGACAGTGATCAGCTGGCCATGGCTGTATGCTTGCTCAATTGTATGGGGCCTTGATGGCGAAACAGGAGCAGTGGCAACAACTGAGGCGTCTGACGGCACAACTGATGCTTCAGGAGCTGTTGCATCATTGACTTCAGGCACATTGGTTGGTGCAGGCTCCACATTTACTTCAGTCATGACTACGTCATTGGCTTCATTGGTGTTGGTGGTGGCAGCCTCAAGATTTTCAACCTCCACTTGACGAGCTGGAGGGTCGGACACTGGCACGTTCACATCAGGAACATCTTCTACAGTAATGGGGGGAGTAGGGACACGTTCTTCTCCTTGATTGTCATCAGCTGATGCAGCCGGATTGTCTTCAGCAGCTTTGGTTTCAGACACGGAGACATTCATAGTTGGAGTGGCTTCAGGAAACACTTGACGCGCAACAGATGAGTGGTGCACTTCTCCTTCTGGAATGCTCGAGAGAGGGACCTGAGGCCTTGGTCCTTTGTGAAGCCTATGTAATGCTGGTGAGGCCTTTGGAGATGGAGTTGGCTGGACCTCAAAGTCTTCTTGTTCTTCTTGTTCTTCTTGCACAGGTGGTGTGACTTGTTGTTGTTGTTGGGGAGTACTTGGAGAGTCTTGTTGTTGTGGGCGATCAGCCCATGATGCATCCTGAGCAATTGGTGTCAGAGGACGACCAATGCTGATGAGTTCGTTGTTCGTGAGAACAAGCGATGATACCAAGTTGTGTTCGATCTGAGGAAGAACTTCATCATCTTCAACATTGTCATTGTGACCAATGTCTTCAGCAGCGGTGGGATCAACTGCTGGAATGTCTTCAGCTTCATGAGCCTCTGTGAAAGCAGGCTCATGAACTATCATCCGTTGTTCTTGGTGTTCAGATGCAGGGCGAACCACTAAGATAGGTTCAACAACTAAGGGCTCTGTGGGAGCAGCCCGATTCTTCTTGGTTTTGCGCTTCTTCTTGGAGGGAGCAGCATCAGAGGCTTTAGTACTTTTCCTTTTCCTGGATTCAGCCTCGGCAACTCTCGTCTTCTTCAGTTCTGAAGCGGTTGACACGACCTTTGGCTTCGATCCAGTCATGCTGCTTGGGAAGATTATGCGAGGTGCTTCCTGCCTTGAAGGTGCAGATTGGGCAGTTGATAGCTTCTTCTTCTTTGTAGCCATTCTGGGGTCAATGCCAGGACGACCAAGAGCCTTGCGCTTCTCAGCCTCATTGTAGGCTAGCACACACTTGTCAGCCAAACTCTTCATACGCTCACGAGAGCCTTGAGCTTCTTCACGCTTCTTGAGAAAGGCTTCTTTGAGCTCGTGCAGGATGATCTTGAAGTTTTTGACATCTTGCACGCTGAGCCTTGCCACATGCTTTTTGAACTGAGCTTTCTCATAGTCGGTCTTATGCTTCAGTTCAACGATGCGCTGAGCAAGAGCTAGCTCAGAAGCAATGACGCCATTAAAGGAGACGCTGAGGCCAATGGGAAGTTGCAGATCTTCAAAGCTGAGATTTGGGGTGTCAAACCACTCATCAATGAAGTTATGGATGATTGCCACATCGAAGAGAGGCAAATTATTGAAGATCTCTGCTTCTTCCTTGCTCTTGATCAGTTGCTCAAGGGCATCATCTGCAAGATCTTCATCGCTGGACAGATCAATGTGCTCTTCTCGCAGAATGGCAGCAGGAGTCAGGGTCTGATTAGTATGCTTGACAATTTTCTTTTTCTTCTCTGAATTCTTGGAGATACATGATAAATCTTCAGACTGCACACTATCTTCAGGAGGTGCAGTGGCCAGTGGCTTCGCACGTGAAGCCTTGGGTGGAGCAGCTGATCTTGAAGCCTTAGCCTTCTTTAGCTTCTGCGGCTGTGGAGGAGGAGCTGGGGCTTCATCAGTGTCAGCATCATTATTAGAATGATCCACTTTGGCACCTTGGACCAAGATGTAAGTGATGAGGCCATCAAGGTTGGAGAAGGGGCCGATGACATTGGGTTCTACATCACGTGAGCCGTCAGCACGGGGAGCAGAGGGACCAGGGTTGAAGTCTAATCCCAAGGACTTCTTGTTTTCCTTGGCCGATGCCTTTGCGTGCTGGAAGTTGCGCTTGAAGAGAGTATCATCACGACACCAGAGCAATGATGATGGGTCGGCATTTTCTGGCTGAGGTCCACGGATCATACAAGGATAGAAACCCTGTGCAATAGCTTCAGCTCTGTTCTTGGGTTGAAGGCCTCGATAGAGAATACCACCCCAAGGACTCTTGATAGCATTCTTCTTAGTGTATTCCTGGGTCACGAACTTGTATTTGAACCATTGTTCAGCCCAATATCGTCGAATCCATTGGATTCGTGTCTTGCACTGATGATAATTCTCTTCAGGATCTGTCTTGTAAAGCTCTGCGAGGTCATCAGGCAAATCTATTGATGTTCCCCCACGACGGTGTCTGCCACCCTTCCTTACTGATTTCTCTGCAGCCATGAACTTCAAACTGAATGGCTTCAACACGTTCAAAGGTTTCAAAGGCTTTGGCTTGCTGGTCAAACAGGAACTGGCTTCGGGAGAGTTAATGTGATGCTGTAAGAATTCTGCAAACGAATGCAGACTATGAGAACCAAGGGATTCTCCCACGGACATGTACCTATGACAACATTAGAGATGCGAGGGAAGGGGAAGAGGTCATATGCATTCTCAGAAGATTTTGAAGATAAATCAGTTTGAAGACATAGACCTCATGATGCAAAGACATTCACTTATATGTTGAGAGTTGGTTCCAGATTTGTACGAATCCGTGAATAAGTACAAGTGAGGAATCAAACTAGATATGAAGTTTAAGTGAATATACTAGGCAGTATGAGATGCAGACAGAATGGATCTAACATTGTATAAGCATAAACCAATTTTGGTAAATAGGATGAATCTTTGGAGATCAAAAATATGGTAAAAATAGAGTTATATTTACCACACGAAGAACTGCTAGATGGGATGAATAGGAGACCGAGCAGTTCAATCCATCGTGCCCTAACTTGGCGACGGAGGACACCTATGGCGGCGGGCGGAGAGGACGATGTCCGCGGCCGGCGTGAGGACGGCGTCGGAGAAGTCGCGGCAGCTAAGCGCTTCGTCGCCAGCGTCGTCGAGAGCTAGTGGTGGTGCTAGGGTTTTGACGAGGTGGAGATGTGGAAGAAGGCTTTCTTTACCGCAGGGGACATGTATTTATAAGGAGGTGTGTGGCACAGCGCAATTACCCAGGTGCCCCTGGCAGTTCACATCTGAGGGGCACGTGGCAAGCATGCAACATACTCATAGTTGTCCCACGTTCCCACACCTGCCAGGTTTGTCGGATGGTCGTTCTGGTTTCTCCGAATTTCAAACACTAAGGATGAATCATTTAAAACAGACTTAATGTTTGTCTCTGTGTCTTCTGCTTACTAGGACGCAGAGAAGACATTCGACAGTTTCAATAGAATGCATATGATTTGGACAGATAGAGATTGAGATAGGAAGCATAGAGAGATTAGGGTCCGATCACATTCACTTAGTTCAAAAGATTCAATTAGGAAGACATAGCTATAAGTGAATGCTGTAGAGGACAGAACACTAGTATATATATCAGAAAGCAATCAAATCAACAGAGTGAAGAGAATCATGAATATAAGTTAAAGTTGAAGACAAACCAAATGCGAAGACATTGCAAAAATGATGCCATGAGTGAAACACTTCAAACAGAGAAATTTGGTGGTGGCGTTACCCGCCGTATAGGAAGTATTAGACCCAGACACGGCGCACAATTATCGTGGCGCTCTGAAGTCAAACTCCACGTTAATGTATTCACACTTAGAATGTAAGTCTTCATTGATTGAAGATATACTTTACTTTGTGTGTAGCGCATCTAAGTCATCAACATGCATAAGTGTTAGGATGTGTGCCTGATCACAGGACATTTGAGGATTCCAAGATATTTAGCTCACACCGTAACTTGCAAAACCTTTTCTCATCCAAGGGCTTTGTGAAGATATCTGTCAGTTGCTCTTCAGTGTTGACGTGAAAATGTCAATATCTTTCTTCATGGCATGATCTCTGAGAAAGTGATAACAAATTTCAATGTGCTTTGTCTTCGAGTGCTGGACTGGATTGTTGGCAATCTTGATGGCGCTTTTGTTGTCGCAGAAGAGAGGTACTTGTTGCAGATTGATACCATAGTCCTTGAGAGTTTGCTTCATCCATAGAAGCTGAGCGCAGCAAGATCCAGCAGCAATGTATTTAGATTCAGTAGTTGAGAGTGATACACAGTTCTGCTTCTTTGAAGACCAATAGACAAGTGATCGTCCCAGAAAGTAACATGTGCCTGATGTAGACTTGCGATCCACCTTGTCACCAGCATAATCAGCATTCGAGAATCCAATCAAATCAAATTTTGAGCCCTTTGGATACCATAATCCGAGTGTTGGGGTGTAAGCCAAATATCAAAGAATTCGCTTCACAACTAAGTGATGCGATTCCTTTGGTGCCGCTTGGAATCGAGCACACATGCAAACACTAAGCATAATATCTGGCCTAGATGCACATAGGTAAAGTAAGGAACCAATCATGGAGCGGTATACCTTTTGATCGAACTCTTTACCATTGTCGTCGGGACCAAGATGGTGTTTGGCTGGCATTGACGTTGTGTACCCTTTGCAATCTTCCATTCCAAACTTCTTCAGACAATCTTTGAGGTATTTTTCTTGAGATATGAAGATGCCATTCCTTTGCTGACGTATTTGAAGACCAAGGAAGAACTTCAGCTCACCCATCATGGACATTTGATATTGCTCTTGCATCATGTATCCGAACTCATCACTATACTTCTGGTTGGTGCAGCCGAAGATAATGTCATCCACATATATTTGACACACAAACAGTTCACCATCATATGTCTTCGGAAGAGTGTGGGATCGAGGGATCCAGGTTTGAAGCCTTTGCTCTTCAGTAAGTCTTTGATCGTATCATACCAAGCGTGAGGAGCTTGTTTGAGGCCATACAGTGCTTTGTTTAGCTTGTACACCATATCAGGATGTTTTGGATCTTCAAAACCAGGTGGTTGAGCTACGTATACTTCTTTTCAATCTTGCCGTTGAGAAATGCACTCTTCACATCCATTTGATATAGCAAGATGTTGTGGTGGTTAGCATAGGCTAGCAGTATGCGAATAGCTTCAAGCCTAGCAACAGGAGCAAATGTTTCGTCAAAGTCAATTCCTTCAACTTGAGTATATCCTTGAGCCACAAGATGTGCTTTGTTTCTGACGACTTGACCATGCTCATCTTGCTTGTTTTGATATATCCATTTTGTGCCAATAATGTTATGCTTGCGAGGGTCAGGACGCTTGACAAGTTCCCAAACATTGTTCAGCTTGAACTGTTGAAGTTCTTCTTGCATAGCTTGAATCCATTCAGGTTCCATAAAGGCTTCAGCAACTTTCTTTGGTTCTGATATTGACACAAACGAAAAGTGCCCACAGAAATTTGCTAACTGTGTTGCTCTTGAGCGAGTAAGTGGAACAGGTGCATTGATGCTATCAATTATCTTCTCAATTTGTACTTCATTTGCAACTCGAGGATGAACTGGACGAAGACTTTGCTCATGCTGATCATTGTCATCATTTGGAGGATTCTCTTCAGTCTGAGCATTGTCTTCAGGTTGGTTAGGTGCATAAATGATAAGTTCCTCTTCAGGTTGTGCTTCAGAAGGCATGATTTCACCAGTTCCCATCAGCTTGATAGATTCGTTGGATGGAGCTTCATCTAGTGTACTTGGCAGGAGCTCTCTTTGTGAACCATTGGTTTCATCAAACCGCACGTCCACAGTTTCGACGATTTTGTAGAGATAGAGGTTGAAGACTCTGTAAGAGTGCGAGTCCTTTCCATAACCGAGCATGAAGCCTTCGTGAGCTTTAGGTGCAAATTTTGACTTGTGATGGGGATCCTTGATCCAGCACCTAGCTCCAAATACTCTGAAGTAGCTGACATTTGGCTTCTTGCCAGTAAGGAGCTCATAGGATGTTTTGTTCAGAAGCTTATGGATGTAAACACGGTTGATGATGTGACATGCTGTATCAATAGCTTCAGGCCAGAACTTTCTTGGTGTCTTGTACTCGTCGAGCATTGTTCGAGCCATCTCAATGAGGGTTCTCTTCTTGCGCTCTACGATGCCATTTTGCTGAGGTGTGTATGGAGCAGAGAACTCATGAGTGATTCCCATTGTATCCAGATAAAGATCAAGTCCGGTGTTCTTGAACTCAGTGCCGTTGTCACTTCTGATATGCTTGATCTTGACGCCATAGTTGTTCATGGCTCGATTGGCGAATCTTCTGAAGACATCTTGCACTTCATTTTTGTAGAGAATTATGTGCACCCATGTATATCTTGAGTAGTCATCAACAATGACGAAGCCATAGAGACAAGCTGTTGTTGTGAGGGTGGAGTAGTGAGTAGGTCCAAATAAGTCCATGTGTAACAGCTCGAAGGGTTGAGATGTTGTCATGATTGTCTTCGAGGGGTGCTTTGCCCTGGTCATCTTTCCAGCTTCGCAGGCACCACACAAATGATCCTTCTTGAACTTAACACCCTCGATGCCTATGACATGCTTCTTTTTGACGAGTGTGTGTAAGTTCCTCATGCCAGCATGCCCCAGCCTCCTATGCCAGAGCCAGCATTTTGAAGCTTTTGCAAGAAGACATACAGAAAGCTGTGGACCTGCTGAGAAATCTACCATGTATAGATCATCTTTCTGATACCCTTCAAAGACTAGAGACTTGTCAGATTCCATTAGTACAAGGCAACGATATTTTCTGAATAGCACAATCATGTTCAAGTCACAAAGCATCAAGACAGACGTTAAGTTGAAACCAAGGGATTCAACAAGCATCACTTTATCCATGTGTTGATCCTTTGAGATTGCAACTCTACCTAGACCCAATACCTTGCTTTTACTAGTGTCAGCAAATGTGATGTGACTCTTGTCTGATGGACGTAAGGTTGAGTCCATGAGAATACTTCGATCACCGGTCATATGATTAGTGCATCCACTGTCCATAATCCATTCAGAAGCTTTTGGTGTCATAACCTATAGTGCAGTTAGGAGGATAGGCTTCACAAAGAGTGTTGTGAAGCATAAGCATTTGACGCACACAAGGATTATCACAGCATAGGTCAAGGTTAGGACACATAGTGTGACTGATAAGCAATTCGGATGTGAAATTCATAGCAAGATCATTTTATCATGCGTCCCTTAATGTGTTTTAGGTCCCCAGCAATAGCATCGGACGCCTTTGATTACAGGCTGGAGACCTTTCTCTGCAAAAGAAAGTTAATTCTTCTTCACCACCCACATCTTCAGGGGTGGCTCAGAAGCAATGAGTCTAAGTGCAGCATCTGAGAATTTTGGCTTTGGAGCCCTAGCAAATAGCCTTGCCGGAGATGAATGATACTCATATGAATAAGCAGAAAAGTTCTTAGTTCTATGAACATAGCGGTTTGAAGACACACGCTCATATTCATAAGTCTGAGTATGGTTTCCCTACAAAACATTGGCGTTAGGGTGACTCAGGTGAGTCCTGTATCTGTATGAAGCCTTTGGGCCATATGAAGCCATAGGTCTGGGGTTTGTCTTCTTCCTTGGTGGTGTCATGATGACATTCACAGGAAGATTCTCAATACACTGCTTAGGTACCCAGATCTTCTTCATAGGTGGTCCATTCCTGCAGTTCGTACTAATATACCTGGCAAACACTTCACCATTCTGATTCTTAAACAGTTTATAGTTTGCATCAAAGGATTCATCAATGATAATAGGATTAGCACAGGTAAAGCCAGATAAGGTGGATGGATCTACTGAAGGTTCCTTTGCAGCAACCCATGTGGTTTTGGGGTACTGCTCAGGCTTCCAGTATGACCCATCAACATTCATTTTCCTCTCGAACCCAACACCCTCTTTCCTAGGGTTTCGGTTCAGAATCTGCTTTTTGAGGACATCGCAAAGTGTCTGATGTCCTTTCAGACTTTTATACATCCCTGTTTCAAGCAATGTCTTCAACCTAGCATTTCCATCAGCAATAGTGGTGGTATCCTCCGCGGAGGGGTTAGTTACCACATCAGTTGAAGACAATGCAACAGTAGCAGCAGTGGAACATTCAGCAACAGAGGTAGCGTTATCACGCCCAACGCATTTTAGACATGGTGGTTCAAATCCATCCTGAGCGGGACTGATCTGTTGAGCGCGAAGTGACTCATTCTCTTTTTGAAGATCTTCATGAGCCACTCTCAATTTCTCAAGCTCTTGCTTCCTTTGAAGATAATCATAAGAGAGCTTTTCATAAGTGCTTGAGAGCGTTTCATGACGACTTTCAAGTTCTTGGTACTTAGCATGAAGAGTTTTTATGTCTTCAACTAAGGACTGTGAACGTGTCATTTCCGCGTCCAACAGGTCATCACTTTTTTCTAACAGTTTTTGAGTATGTTTGTAAGTGCATCTAGTGCCACCCCTAGTTGGTTTTGGAGTATTGACGACAAAGTTGGTTGAGGGACTAATGTGTTTGTGAGAATTGCAGGATAACGCAGGTAGTGTCCCTCATTGATTCGGTTTACCTACCGGAGATGACCCCTAAAAATGTAAGAAGACATTAAAGACAATGGTGGTATGAGAAGCTATTCATATTGAAGACTATGACATGAGAAGACAATGTGTGAAGACTTTGGAGCGTGAAGACTGTGTGGCTTCGTTGTTTCTTTTTCTTCTTTGTTGAGTCATAGGAACCACCGTACTGTTAAGTGGGGTCCAAGTGAACTAAGTCAGAGTGACTGAAGTTATGCCAACTCAAATCCTATGTCTTCGAGCGAAGACAATGAGAACAAATCTTATCCAGAGCTGGATGAGTCAGCTTTGCTTGTAGCCCAAGTAAAGTTGCCGCGTGTGTTTGAAATCTGACCGTTGGAACACGTGTCAGTTTCTTAGTGACCCAAGGTCATTTTGGACAAATCAGGTCGGGTTGCCTAGTGGCTATAAATAGCCCACCCCCTACACCATAAATTGGTGGCTGCTCAGAGTTTGTGGATGGCTTTTGTCGTTTGAGAGCAACCCACCTCGAAGCATTTGAGAGAGAGAAATCCTTGCAAGGACAAAGCCCAAACACCCAGAGCCAAAGAGTGTTAGGCATCACTAAAGTCTTTCTGTCTGTGTGACCTAAAGACTTATTACACTTCAGGACTGTGAATCCTCCAGCCGGTTAGGCGTCGCGTTCTGAGCATCCAAGAGTCATTGTGGATTGCCGGTGAACGAAGTCTGTGAAGGTTTGGAAGTCTCGCTTGAAGACTTACCAGAGTGATTGGGCGAGGACTGGGTGTCCTTAGCTCAAGGGGAATAAGGTGAAGACACGGTCTTCTGAGTTAAATCTCAGCCTCCCTAACCAGACGTACAGTTGTCACAGCAACTGGAACTGGTCCAACAAATCCTGTGTCTTCAACGAGCAACTGGTTCTATCCCTTCCAAACTTACTTAAGTTTGTCTTCATGAAGTCATTGCCTGTCTGTGTATCTGTTTGACTTCATTGCTTGACTACTATTGTTGATTGGCTTCACACTATCTTCCATCTTGATCCTTACTACCTAACTGCTATTAGTCCTGTACTTTCACATCATTACTTACTTGACTATGGCTTGTTTAGGGTAGTTTATCTTCCGCTGCATATCAATTAGGTTATTTCTGTTGTTTGTCTTCGAAACTTTCAAGTTTTGAAGACTTTCATAAAAATCGCCTATTCACCCCCCCCCCTCTAGTCGATACTAGCACTTTCAATTGGTATCAGAGCAAGGTACTCCCTTGTTCTGTGTGATTAGGTTTAACCACCTGGAGTTTCAGCTATGTCGACTGCAGGGATAATCAAGGTTTCCGCTGCTTGCCCCGTGTTCGATGGAACTGAATATCCCTACTAGAAGAATAAAATGCGCATGCATCTTGAAGCCATTGATGTCGACCTCTGGTATGTCGTCAAGAATGGCGTTCCTAAAACTGGTGAAGGTGTCACCCCCACTGATGTCAAGAAGTTCATTCAACTGGACTCTACTGGAAAGAACATCATCTGTGGTCATCTGACCAAAGGACAGTATGGTCGTGTAAGTGCTTTGGAAACGTTGAAGCTAGTTTGGGACTGGCTATCCAAGGTCAACGAAGGCGTCTCAACCCAGAGAGATCAAAGAGTCAGTGTTCTTCGCAACCTCTTCAACCGCTTCAAGAGAAACGACAATGAGAATGTCCAGCTTACGTTTGATCGCCTCACTGATATCACAAATGAACTTCAAGCTCTTGGCGCAACTGAAATTACCAAGCATGAAATCATCAAGACACTGCTGAGATCACTTGACAGCTCCTTTGACACCCTTGCCCTCATGATTCAAGAACGTCCTGACTTCAAGACACTCGATCCGTCTGATATACTTGAGAGGCTCAACACACATGAGTTCCAGCTATTTGAGAAAAGAGACATCTATGGACCAAGCTATGGCTGAACTCGTGCTTTGAAGGCAAAAGTTGTTTCCTCATCTGAAGAAGAATCTGACTGCAGTTCTGAAGATCCTGAAGACATTGGAAGGGAACTTGCTATGCTTGTGAAGAAGTTCCAGAAATTCACCAAGAAGAAAGGCTTCAGAAAGTCTTCATGATCTAGCTCAAGGAATGATGAAGCTTCCACACATGATCACAAGAAGAGAACCTGCCACAAGTGCAAGAAACCTGGTCACTACATATCTGAGTGTCCATAGTGGGACAATAAGAAGAAGAAGAAGAAAAGCAAGGAATATGATTCCGATGACAAGAAGAAGAAGAAATCCTCAAAGTCTTCTAAGTCTTCTTCCAAGTCTTCATCATACAAGAAGAGCTCATCTGGCAAGGCTCGTGCTTTTGTTGGCAAGGAAATGGATTCAGAGGAGGAGTCTGCTTCAAAGGGGGCAGAGGTGGAGTCCGGAGAGGAGTCTGACCCTGGCGTTGCAAGTCTGGCTCTAGCCACTGCCTATGTTGCCAAGTCCATCTTCAACACTGAATATAATGACTTCCACACCAACGCTGAAGCTAATGATGAAGACGATCCTACTCCCACCTACTGCTTCATGGCACGTGGTGCCAAGGTAAAATCACGCGATGCTTACTTTCAAACTTCTAGTGAAGATGACTCTGATTGTGAATCCAAACCCAGCTACAAAACACTTGCTAAAATTTCAACTGAACAACAAAAAGCTATGGAACATACTCAAAAACTGTTAGACAAAAGCGATGACCTGTTGGACGCTGAAATGACACGTTCACAGTCCTTAGTTGATGACATAAAAAATCTTCATGCTAAGTACCAAGAACTTGAAGGTCGTCATGAATCGCTCTCAACTACTTATGAAAGGCCCTCCTATGATTATCTTCAAAGGAAACAAGAGCTTGAGAAATTGAGAGCGGCTCATGAAGATCTTCAAAAGGTGAAGGAGTCACTTCGTGCTCAACAGATCAATTCCGCTCAGGAAGGATTTGAACCACCATGTCTAAAATGCATTGAGCGTGATAATGCTACATCTGTTGCTGAATGTTCCACTGCTGCTACTGTTTCATTGTCTTCACCTACTGATGTGGTCACTAACCCCTCTGCGGAGGATACCACTGCTGTTGCTAATGAAAATGCTATGTTGAAGACATTGCTTGAAATAGGGATGTACAAAAGTTTGAAGGGACATCAGACTCTCTGCGATGTCCACAAAAAGCAGATTTTGAACCGAAACCCTAGGAAAGAGGGTGTTGGGTTCGAAAGGAAAATGAATGTTGATGGCTCGTACTGGAAGCCTGAGCAGTACCCCAAAACCACATGGGTTGCTACAAAGGAACCTTCAGTAGATCCATCCACCTTATCTAGTTTTTCCTGTGCTAATCCTATTATCATTGATGAATCCTTTGATGCAAACTATAAGCTGTTCAAAAATCAGAATGGTGAAGTGTTTGCCAGGTACATTGGTACTAACTGCAGGAATGGACCACCTATGAAGAAGATCCGGGTACCTAAGCGGTACATTGAGAATCTTCCTGTGAATGTCATCATGACACCACCAAGGAAGAAGACAAACCCCAGACCTATGGCTTCATATGGCCCAAAGGCTTCATACAGATACAGGACTCACACGAGTCACCCTAACGCCAATGTTTTGCAGGGAAATCATGCTCAGACTTATGAATATGAGCGTGTATCTTCGAACCGCTATGTTCATAGGACTAAGAACTTTTCTGCTTATTCATATGAGTATCATTCATCTCCTGCAAGGCTATTTGCTAGGGCTCCAAAGCCAAAATTCTCATATGCTGCACTTAGACTGATTGCTTCTAAGCCCCCACTGAAGATGTGGGTGGCAAAGAAGAACTAACTCTCTTTTATAGAAAACCGTCTCCAGCCAGCAATCAATGGCATCCGATACTATTGCTGGGGACCTAAAACACATTGAGGACGCATGATAGAATGTCATTCCATATGCTTCACATCTGAATTTCTTATCAGTCATACTATGTCCTAACCTTGATATAAGATGTGACTGTCCCTATATGTATCAAATGCATATGCTTCACAACACTTGTGTGAAGCCTATCCTCCTAACTGCACTGTAGGGTACATCACCAAAAGCTTCAGAATGGATTATGGACAGTGGATGCACAAATCATATGACTGGTGATCGAAGTCTTCTCATGGACTCAACCTTACGTCCATCCGACAAGAGTCACATCACATTTGCTGACACTGGTAAAAGTAAAGTATTGGGTCTAGGTAGAGTTGCAATCTCAAAGGATCAACACATGGATAAAGTGATGCTTGTTGAATCCCTTGGTTTCAACTTAATGTCTATCTCAATGCTTTGTGACTTGAACATGATTGTGATATTTGGCAAATATTGTTGCCTTGTACTAATGGAATCTAACAAATCTCTAGTCTTTGAAGGGTATCGAAAAGATGATCTATACATGGTAGATTTCTCAGCAGGTCCACAGCTTGATGTATGTCTTCTCACAAAAGCTTCAGAATGCTGGCTCTGGCATCGAAGGCTGGGACATGCTGGCATGAGAAACTTACACTCACTTGTCAAGAAGAAGCATGTCATTGGCATCGAGGATGTAAAGTTCAAGAAAGATCATCTGTGTGGTGCCTGTGAAGCTGGAAAGATGACAAGGGCAAAGCATCCCTCGAAGATAATCATGACAACATCTCAACCCTTCGAGCTGTTACACATGGACTTATTTGGACCTACTCACTACTCCACCCTCACAACAACTGCCTGTCTCTATGGCTTCGTCATTGTTGATGACTACTCAAGATACACATGGGTTCATATAATTCTTTACAAGACTGAAGTGCAAGATGTCTTCAGGCGCTTCGCAACTCGAGCAATAAACAATTATGGTGTGAAGATCAAGCACATCAGAAGTGACAATGGCACTGAATTCAACAACACTGGACTTGATCTGTATCTGGATACAATGGGAATCACTCATGAGTTCTCTGCTCCATACACACCTCAGCAAACGGCATTGTTGAGCGCAAAAACAGAACCATCATTGAGATGGCTCGAACAATGCTAGATGAGTACAAGACACCAAGAAAGTTCTGGCCTGAAGCTATTGATACAGCATGTCACATCATCAACCGTGTATACATCCATAAGCTTCTGAACAAAACATCATATGAGTTGCTTACAGGCAAGAAGCCAAACGTCAGTTACTTCAGAGTACTTGGAGCAAGATGCTGGATAAAGGATCCCCATCACAAGTCAAAATTTGCACCTAAGGCTCTTGAAGGCTTCATGCTTGGCTATGGAAAGGATTCACACTCCTACAGAGTCTTCAACCTTTATCTCTACAAAATCGTTGAAATTGTGGATGTGAAATTTGATGAAACCAATGGTTCACAGAGAGAGGTTCTGCCAAGTACAGTGGATGAAGCTCCTTCAAATGAAGCAGTCAAGCTGATGGGAACTGGTGAAATCATGCCCTTTGACGCACAGCCTGAAGAGGAACTTATCATCTCTGCACCAAATCAACCTGAAGACAATGCTCAGACCGAAGACAATCCTCCAATGATGACTATGATTAGCTAGAGCAAAATCTTCGTCCTGTTCATCCTCGTGTTGCAAATGAAGTTCAAATAGAAAAGATAATTGACAGCATCAATGCACCTGGTCCGCTCACTCGATCAAGAGCAACACAGCTAGCAAACTTTTGTGGGCACTTTTCATTTGTGTCAATATCAGAGCCCAAGGAAGTTGCTGAAGCTTTTATGGAACCTGAATGGATTCAAGCCATGCAAGAAGAACTTCAATAGTTCAAACTGAATAATGTCTCGGAACTTGTCAAGCGACCTGATCCTCGCAAGCATAACATTATTGGAACAAAATGGATATATCGAAACAAGCAAGATGAGCATGGTCAAGTCGTCAGAAACAAAGCACGTCTTGTGGCTCAAGGATACACACAAGTTGAAGGAATTGACTTCAATGAAACATTTGCTCTTGTTGCTAGGCTTGAAGCTATTCGCATACTGCTAGCCTATGCTAATCATCACAATATCTTGCTATATCAAATGGATGTAAAGAGTGCATTTCTCAATGGCAATATTGAAGAAGAAGTATATGTCGCACAACCATCTGGCTTTGAAGATCCAAAACATCCTGATATGGTGTACAAGCTAAACAAAGCACTGTATGGCCTCAAACAAGCTCCTCGTGCCTGGTATGATACAATCAAAGACTTCCTGAAGAGCAAAGGCTTCAAACCTGGATCCCTCGATCCCACTCTCTTCACGAAGACACATGATGGTGAACTGTTTGTGTGCCAAATATATGTGGATGACATAATCTTCGGATGCACCAACCAGAAGTATAGTGATGAGTTTGGGTACATGATGCAAGAGCAATATCAAATGTCCATGATGGGTGAGCTGAAGTTCTTCCTTGGTCTTCAAATTCATCAGCAGAGGAATGGCATCTTCATATCTCAAGAGAAATACCTCAAAGATTGTCTGAAGAAGTTTGGAATGGAAGACTGCAAAGGCTACACGACGCCAATGCCAGCCAAACACCATCTTGGTCCCGGCGACAATGGTAAAGAGTTCGATCAAAAGGTATACGGCTCCATGATTGGTTCTTTGCTTTATTTATGTGCATCTAGGCCAGATATTATGCTTAGTGTTTGCATGTGTGCTCGATTCCAAGCGGCACCAAAGGAATCGCATCACTTAGCTGTGAAGCGACTTCTTTGATATTTGACTTACACCCCAACACTCGGATTATGGTATCCCAAGGGCTCAAAATTTGATTTGGTTGGATTCTCAAATGCTGATTATGCTGGTGACAAGGTGGATCGCAAGTCTACATCTGGCACATGCCATTTTCTTGGTCGATCACTTGTCTGTTGGTCTTCCAAGAAGCAGAACTGTGTATAACTCTCAACTGCTGAATCCGAATACATTGCTGCTGGATCCTGTTGTGCTCAGCTTCTATGGATGAAGCAAACTCTCAAGGACTATGGCATCAATCTGAAACAAGTACCTCTCTTCTGCGACAACGAAAGTGCCATCAAAATAGCCAATAATCCAGTCCAACACTCGAAGACAAAGCACATTGAAATTCGTCATCACTTTCTCAGAGATCATGTTATGAAGAAAGATATTGATATCACTCACGTCAACACTGAAGAGCAACTGGCAGATATCTTCACAAAGCCCTTGGATGAGAAAAGGTTTTGCAAGTTACGGTGTGAGCTGAATATCTTGGAATCCTCTAATGTCCTATGATCAGGCACACATCCTAACACTTATGCATGTTGATGACTTAGATGTGCAACACACAAAGTAATGTATATCTTCAATCAATGAAGATTTACACTCTGAGTGTGAATACATTAACATGGAATTTGACTTCGGAGCGCCACGATAATTGTGTGCCGTGTCTGGGTCTAATACTTCCTATACGGTGGGTAACGCCACCACCAACATTCTCTGTTTGAAGTGTTTTCACTCATGGCGTTATATCGCAATGACTTCGCATTTGGTTTGTCTTCAGTTTCAATTGTCTTCATGACTCTCTGCACTATGATGATTTGATTGCTTTCTGATATATATATATATATATATATATATATATATATATATATATATATATATATATACTAGTGTTCTGTCCTCTACAGCATTCACTTATAGCTATGTCTTCAAGATTGGATCTTTTGAACTAAGTGAATGTGATCGGACCCTAACCTCTCTATGCTTCCTATCTCAAAATCTATCTATCCAAATCATATGCATTTTATTGAAACTATTGAATGTCTTCTCTGTGTCCTAGTCAGCAGAAGGCAAAGAGACAAACATTAAATCTGTTTTTAATGGCCTATCTTTACTATTGAAATCCAGAGAAGCCGGAACAACTCTCCGACATGCCTGGCGAGCGTGGGAACATGGGACAACTCTGAGTATGTTGCATGCTTGCCACGTGCCCCTCAGATGTGAACCGCCAGGGGCACCAGCGTAATTGCGCTGTGTCTCTCACCTACTTATAAATACTTGTCCCCTGCGGTAAAGAAATCCTTCTTCCACCTCTCCACCTCCGTTAAAACCCTAGCGCCACCGACGCCGTCCTCACGCCGGATGCGGACATCGTCCTCTCCGCCGTTGCCGTAGGTGTCCTCCGTCGCCAAGTTAGGGCACGGTTGGCTGAACTGCTCGGTCTCCTATTCTTCCCATCTAGCAGTTCTTCGTGCGGTAATTATAACTCTATTTTTACCACCTTTTTGATCTTCAAGATTCATCCTGTTTACCGAAAGTTGTTTCTGTCTGTTCCTGTTAGATCTATTCCGTCTGCATTAGTCGATTCACTTAGATTTCTTGCCTAGTTTGATTCCTCACTTGTACTTATTCACAGATTGGTACAAATCTGGAACCAACTCACCTATATAAGTGAATGTCTTCGCATCATGAGGTCAATGTCTTCAAACTGATTTATCTTCAAAATCTTCTGAGAATGCATATGACCTCTTCCCTTCCCTCGCATCTCTAATGTTGTCACAGGTACATGTCCGTGGGAGAATCCCTTGGTTCTCATAGTCTGCATTCGTTTGTAGAATACTTACAGCATCATATAAATTCTCCTGAAGCTAGTTCCTCCTTGACCAGCAAGCGCAATTCTCTGAAGCCTTTGAACGTATTGAAGCCTTTCAGCTTGAAGTTCATGGCTGCAGAAAAATCAGCAAGGAAGGGTGGCAGACAGCGCAGAGAAGGAACATCTAAAAATCTGCCTGATGATTTAGCAGAACTATACAAGACAGATCCAGAAGAGAACTATCATCAGAGAAAGACGTGAATCCAATGGATTCGACGCTATTGGGCTGAGCAGTGGTTCAAGTACAAGTTTGTGACAAAGGAATATGCAGAGAAGCATGCCATCAAGAGACCTTGGGGTGATATCCTCTATCGAGGCCTTCAACCCAAGAGCCGCGCTGAAGCCATTGAACAAGGCTTCTATCCATGCATGGTCCGTGGGCCATAGCCTGCGAACGCAGATCCCACTTCACAACTATGGTGTCGTGACGACCCTCTCTTCAAGCGCAATTATCAGTTTGCTGTGGCTTCGGCCAAGAAGAACAAGAAGTCCTTGGGTTTGTACTTCAACCCAGGTCCCTCTGCTCCCCGTGCTGACGGCTCCCGTGAAGCTAATCCTAATGTCATTGGCCCCTACGTCAACCTTGATGGCCTCATCACTTACATCATGGTCCAAGGCGCCAGAATAGATCATTCTGACAATGGTGCTGACTCTGATGAAGCCCCTGCTCCTCCTCCAAAGCCGCAGAAGCAAAAGAAGTCTAAGGCTTCAACCTCGGCTGCACCTCCGAAGACTTTGCGTGCGAAGCCACTGGCCACTGCACCTCCTGAAGCCAGTGTGCAGTCTGAAGATCAATCCCATGTCTCCAAGAGAACGGAGAAGAAGAAGCAACTTGTCAGACCATCTGATCAAAGAGCCTTGACTCCTGCTGCAATTCTACATGAAAAACCCATTGATCTATCAAGTGATGAAGATCTTGCTGATGATGCTCTTGAGCAGCTGATCAAAAGCAAGGAAGAAGCAGAAATCTTCAGCAACCTGCCTCTCTTTGATGTGGCCATCATTCACGATTTCATTGATGAGTGGTTCGACACCCCCAATGTCAGTTTTGAAGACTTACAGCTTCCAATTGGCCTCAGCGTCGCCTTCAATGGCGCCATTGCTTCTGAGCTAGCTCTCGCTCAGCACATTGTTGAGCTCAAAAACAAGATTGATTTTGAAAAGGCTCAATTCAAGAAGCATGTGGCCAAGCTAAGTGTTCAAGACGTCCGCAACTTCAAAGTCATGCTTCATGAGCTCAAAGAAGCTTTTCTCAAGAAACGCCAAGAAGCTCAGGGCTCTCGAGAGCGCATGAAGATTTTGGCTGATAAGTGTGTGCTTGCTTACAATGAAGCTGAGAAGCGCAAG
Organism: Triticum timopheevii; assembly: GCA_963921465.1. Classification (NCBI taxonomy): domain Eukaryota; kingdom Viridiplantae; phylum Streptophyta; class Magnoliopsida; order Poales; family Poaceae; genus Triticum; species Triticum timopheevii. The sequence continues at coordinate 420,580,185 of OY997262.1, forward strand.
TCACTTGGCCGTCTAGGCATTGACCCTAGGATGGCTGCCAAGAAGAAAAAGAAGCACCCTGATCAGCCTGAACCTTCAAGCCAAGAAGCCCCTCGCATTATCTTCCCAAGCAGCATGACTGGTTCGAAGCCAAAGGTCACCACAAAAGCTTCAGAACAGAAGAAGACGAGGGCTGCCGAGGCTAACGCCAGAAAGAGAAAGAACACTGAAGCCTCTGATGCTGCTCCCTCCAAGAAGAAGCGCAAGACCAAGAAGACTAGGGCTGCTTCAACAGAGCCCTTAGTCGTTGAACCCATTTCCATGGTTCGCCCTGTGTCAGTTCATCAAGAACGAAGAATGGTTGTCCATGAGCCTGCTACCACAGAGGCTCATGAGGCTGAAGATATTCCAGCAGCTGAACCCAACACTGCTGAAGACATTGGTCAAGATGACAATGTAAATGATGATGAAGTTCTTCCTCAGATCGAACATCAAGTGGTATCATCGCCTGTTCATTCGAACAGCGAACTCATCAGCATTGGTCGTCCATTGACGCCAATTGCTCAGGATGCTTCGTGGGTTGATCACCCACAACAACAACAAGACTCCCCCAATACTCCCCAACAACAACAACAAGCTACACCCCCAGTGCAAGAAGAGGATGAAGACTTCCAGGCTCAGCCAACTCCATCTCCCAACTTGAAGCCAGCACTTCGCAGGCTTCGCAGAGGACAAAGGCCTGAAGTCCCTCTGTCGAACGTTCCAGAAGGAGAAGTGCAACGTTCACCTGTTGCACGGCAAGTATTTTCTGAACCTGCTCCAACTGTGAATGTCTCCGAGTCTGAAGCACATGCTGAAGACATTCCGGCTGCATCAGCTGAAGAAAATGAAGAAGAAGTACGTGTTCCTACTCCCCCAACAATTGAAGAAGAAGCAGTTCATGATCTGAACATGCCTGTGCCCGACCCTCCTACTCGTCAAGAGGAGGTTGACAATATTGTGGCTGCCACCACCAACGCAAATGAAGCCAGTGACGTAGTCATGGCTGACGCTAATGTGGAGCCCGCACCAACCAGTGTGCCTGAAGCTAATGTGGCCACTGAACCTGAAACCACTGATGTTGCACCTGAAACCAATGAGGATGTTGCACCCGAAGCCAATGAGGAGGCTGCACCTGAAGTTAATGTGACAATTGCTCCAGAAGCACCTGTCGTGCAGCCTGATGCCTCCACTGTTGCCCCTGCTCCTGTTCCGCCACCAAGGCCTCACACAATTGAGCAAGCATACAGTCATGGTCAGCTTGCCACAGTTCGATGGCCTGTTCTGGTGCCTCCGCCTGCTGCCTTAGGCCCACAATTTGACTATCATGTTGAGCATAGGCCTCAAGTCCATAAGCCAAAGCCCAGATTGCCAATGTTTCCAGGTACTGCCAACGCACCAGGGTCATTCAATGCTAATGGCCTCAAAAGCCACAATACCTTCTTTGACAGCGCCAAGAACCCCTACTCCAAGCCAATGATATCATTAGATCGGTTCTGGAGCTATCAGCAGAGAAGCTATTACTCATGCGTGCTGTACGATCAAGGGCGCATTTTCCCTCATATGCGCCTTGACACTGAAGCTATTGCTGGATTGCCATGCCTAGAAGAAGCACTTGACTGCTTTCGTGATGCTGGTCTGCTCCACTTTGTGACAGACAAAGAACATTGGAATGAAGAGCTATTGCTTCAATTCTATGCCACTCTGCACATTCGCGGCTACTACAGGGACATCAAGACATGGGTTCTCGAGTGGATGACTGGAAATGTACATCATGAAGCCAAAGCTATGGACATCATCGAGCTTACAAGGCTAGCCACTCTTGGAGAACTGTATGAGCCTGACTGTCAGCTACACCGGAATGCTGTGGAGAGCATCTTTCACAAGCCAGAACCCAATATGAGCCAGATGCTGAGCATGATGAAGTCTTTTCCATCTGACGCTAAGTATCCCACACATTTCTTTTGTTGAAGACCTTGAGTATCTGCCTCGCACTATATATCATATCATCAGGCGAACTCTATGGCCAGTCAAGGGACATTCACCAGCGGTCAAGCTTGAAGGAGCTATGAAGACTTTGGTCTTCTACATTCTCAATGGCATCAGCTTCAACACTTAGGAATTCTTCATCAGGCAACTTGCTGCTTCCGGCTCTGACCTGTTTGGTCTGAAGTTTTATGCTCCATGGGTCATGCGCCTCATCAATCGCCACTCATCTGTCAATTATCAGCCCTCTGCTCGCAATCATATAATCTTTCTGCCAGAGGTTGATATGTCAGTTGATGCTATATACTCCGACCCTGCCAAGACGCCGCTTTGTCTTCAGAACATTGAGCACCAAAGCTTCACTCAGCCTATTGAAGGTGTTCAAGCAGCAACACGAATCTATCCACGGGCTAGTAACACTCGTCTGCCTCACAGAGCGCCCACTGAAGCCACTGAAAGCACCATTGCACAAAGGCCTCGGAAGCGTTCTCGCGTTCTCAATGACCGAGAACTTCTTGTGGCTCTTCATCAGAAACAGGATAAGCATCATTTCTGGCTCAAGAGACAGATGCAAAGCCTCTTGGTGGATGTCAATCGCATTCGCAACCTTGCCACCAAGAATGCCTTTGTTGCTCATGAAACTTGCCGAAGATCATGGAAGAGTTTGGCCCTGCTCAGTGCTAAAGCTGATCTTCAAGACGATGGCTTCAATGAAAGATTCCAGTTCGACTCCACTCCTCCACGGACTGCTACCCTGCGTCGAACTCCATCTCTTGAAGACTCTGAATATTCTTCTTCCGCGGCAACAGTTAATGCCAGAGTGATCGATGATGAAGATGATGCTACTTCACCACCTCCTACTACTGTGCGCATCGACACTGCACCAAGTTCGTCTGCACCACCAACCAACAACGACAACCCTGCTGCTTCACCTACTCATGATGACGAGTAGATGCTCTATGTCTTCAAACCTTTTTGGTCATTACTGACAAAAGGGGGAGAAGCGTATGAGTTGATAGTCTTCAAGCGGGTTCATATGGGCGGTTGCATTATATTTTGCTGCGTGCTTACAACTCTAGCATTTTGAAACATTTGGTTCTTTGAGTTGTAACACCTAAACTTGATGGTCGTCTGCTACTTATTTGCTTTGCAATGATAAATTCCGCATGTGCGATGATAACTTCCGCACTTAGATCATTCTGCAGACGTCCATCTTTCATTATGCATGTCATATTCCTGCTATATCATTTCATGCATGATGAATTATCTTCATAAGTTGAAGTGGATCTCCACAAGTACAACCTGCCATGTGCATTTGCAATCCAAAAGCAAATTACTTATATGCACATCTTCAGGGGGAGCCCTTGCAACTTATGAAGACAATTTCCTATCCTTACAATTTCACATACTTTATCCCCGTTGAAAACTTCAACCAGTTTGTCATCAATCACCAAAAAGGGGGAGATTATAAGTGCATCTAGTGCCACCCCTAGTTGGTTTTGGAGTATTGACGACAAAGTTGGTTGAGGGACTAATGCGTTTGTGAGAATTGCAGGATAACGCAGGTAGTGTCCCTCATTGATTCGGTTTACCTACCGGAGATGACCCCTAAAAATGTATGAAGACATTGAAGACAATGGTGGTATGAGAAGATATTCATATTGAAGACTATGACATGAGAAGACAATGTGTGAAGACTTTGGAGCGTGAAGACTGTGTGGCTTCGCTGTTTCTTTTTCTTCTTTGTTGAGTCATAGGAACCACCGTACTGTTAAGTGGGGTCCAAGTGAACTAAGTCAGAGTGACTGAAGTGATGCTCAACTCAAATCTTATGTCTTCGAGCGAAGACAATGAGAGCAAATCTTATCCAGAGCTGGATGAGTCAGCTTTGCTTGTAGCCCAAGTAAAGTTGCCGCGTGTGTTTGAAATCTAATCGTTGGAACACGTGTCAGTTCCTTAGTGACCCAAGGTCATTTTGGACAAATCAGGTCGGGTTGCCTAGTGGCTATAAATAGCCCACCCCCTACACCATAAATTGGTGGCTGCTCAGAGTTTGTGCACGGCTTTTGTCGTTTGAGAGCAACCCACCTCGAAGCATTTGAGAGAGAGAAATCCTTGCGAGGACAAAGCCCGAACACCCAGAGTCAAAGAGTGTTAGGCATCACTAAAGTCTTTCTGTCTGTGTGACCTGAAGACTTATTACACTTGAGGACTGTGAATCCTCCAGCCGGTTAGGCGTCGCATTCTGAGCATCCAAGAGTCATTGTGGATTGCCGGTGAACGAAGTCTGTGAAGGTTTGGAAGTCTCCCTTGAAGACTTACCAGAGTGATTGGGCGAGGACTGGGTGTCCTTAGCTCAAGGGGAATAAGGTGAAGACACGATCTTCTGAGTTAAATCTCAGCCTCCCTAACTAGACGTACAGTTGTCACAGCAACTGGAACTGGTCCAACAAATCCTGTGTCTTCAACGAGCAACTGCTTCTATCCCTTCCAACCTTACTTAAGTTTGTCTTCGTGAAGTCATTGCTTGTCTGTGTATCTGTTTGACTTCATTGCTTGACTACTATTGTTGATGGGCTTCACACTATCTTCCATCTTGATCCTTACTACCTAATTGCTATTAGTCCTGTACTTTCACATCATTACTTACTTGACTATGGCTTGTTTAGGGTAGTTTATCTTCCGCTGCATATCAATTAGGTTATTTCTGTTGTTTGTCTTCGAAACTTTCAAGTTTTGAAGACTTTCATAAAAATCGCCTATTCACCCCCCCCCCCTCTAGTCGATACTAGCACTTTCAATGTTCCATAGCCTTTTGTTGTTTAGTTGCAATTTTAGCAAGTGTTTTGTAGCTGGGTTTGGATTCACAATCAGAGTCATCTTCACTTGATGTTTGAAAGTAAGCATCACGTGATTTTACCTTGGCACCACGTGCCATGAAGCAGTAGGTGGGAGTAGGATCGTCTTCATCATCAGCGTCAGCGTTGGTGTGGAAGTCATTGTCTTCAGTGTTGAAGATGGACTTGGCAACATAAGCTGTGGCTAGAGCCAGACTTGCAACGCCAGGGTCGGACTCCTCTCCAGACTCCACCTCCGCCTCCTCAGAAGCAGACTCCTCCTCTGAATCCATTTCCTTGCCAACAAAGGCATGAGCCTTGCCAAATGAGCTCTTCTTGTGTGATGAAGACTTGGAAGAAGACTTTGAGGATTTCTTCTTCTTCTTGTCATCAGAATCATATTCTTTGTTCTTCTTCTTCTTCTTCTTCTCATTGTCCCACTGTGGACACTTAGATATGTAGTGACCAGGTTTCTTGCACTTGTGGCGGGTTCTCTTCTTGCGGTCATGGGTGGAAGCTTCATCATTCCTTGAGCTGGATCGTGAAGACTTTCTAAAGCCTTTCTTCTTGGTGAATTTCTGGAACTTCTTCACTAGCATAGCAAGCTCCTTTCCAATGTCTTCAGGATCATCAGAACTGCAGTCAGATTCTTCTTCAGATGAGGAAACAACTTTTGCCTTCAAAGTGCGAGTTCGTCCATAGTTGGGACCATAGATATCTCTTTTCTCAGAAAGCTGGAACTCATGTGTGTTGATCCTCTCAAGTATATCAGACGGATCGAGTGTCTTGAAGTCAGGACGTTCTTGTATCATGAGGGCAAGGGTGTCAAAGGAGCTATCAAGTGATCTCAGTAGTGTCTTGACGATTTCATGCTTGGTAATTTCAGTTGCACCGAGAGTATGAAGCTCATTTGTGATGTCGGTGAGGCGATCGAACGCGAGCTGGACATTTTCATTGTCGTTTCTCTTGAAGCGGTTGAAGAGGTTGCGAAGAACACTGATCCTTTGATCTCTCTGAGTTGAGACGCCTTCGTTGACCTTGGATAGCCAGTCCCAGACTAGCTTCGACGTTTCCAGAGCACTCACACGACCATACTGTCCTTTGGTCAGGTGACCACAGATGATGTTCTTGGCAGTAGAGTCCAGTTGAATGAACTTCTTGACATCAGCAGGGGTGACACCTTCACCAGTTTTGGGAACGCCGTTCTTGATGACATACCAGAGGTCGACATCAATGGCTTCAAGATGCATGCGCATCTTATTCTTCCAGTAAGGATAGTCAGTTCCATCAAACACGGGGCAAGCAGCGGAGACTTTGATTATCCCCGCAGTTGACATAGCTAAAACTCTAGGTGGTTAAACCGAATCACACAGAACAAGGGAGTACCTTGCTCTGATACCAATTGAAATTGCTAGTATCGACTAGAGGGGGGGTGCATAGGCGATTTTTATGAAGGTCTTCAAAACATGGAAGTTTTGAAGACAAACAATAGAAATGACCTAATTGATATGCAGCGGAAGATAAACAACAACAAGCAAACCATAGTCAAGTATGCAATGATGTGAAAGTACAGAGACTAGTAGCAGCTTAGTAGTAAGGATCAGGATGGAAGATAGTATGAAGCCAATCAACGCAAGTAGTCAAGCAATGAAGTCAAACAGGTACGACAAGTAGGCAATGACTTCATGAAGACAAACGTTAAGTAAAGGAAGGGAGAGGATAGAACCAGTCACTTGTTGAAGACACAGGATTTGTTGGACCAGTTCCAGTTGTTGTGACAACTGTATGTCTGGTTAGGGAGGCTGAGATTCAACTCAGAAGACCGCGTCTTCACCTTATTCCCCTTGAGCTAAGGACACATAGTCCTCGCCCAATCACTCTGGTAAGTCTTCAAGGTAGACTTCCGAACCTTCACAGACTTCGTTCACCGGCGATCCACAATGACTCTTGGATGCTCAGAACGCGACGCCTAACCGGCTGGAGGATTCACAGTCCTCAAGTGTAATAAGTCTTCAGGTCACACAGACAGAAAGACTTCAGTGATGCCTAACACTCTTTGGCTCTGGGTGTTTGGGCTTTGTCCTCGCAAGGATTTCTTTCTCTCAAAGGCTTCAAGGTGGGTTGCTCTCAAATGACAAAAGTCGTGCACTAACTCTGAGCAGCCACCAATTTATGGTGTAGGGGGTGGGCTATTTATAGCCACAAGGCAATCCGACCTGATATGTCCGAAATGACCCTGTGTCACTAAGGAACTGACACGTGTTCCAACGGTTAGATTTCAAACACACACGGCAACTTTACTTGGGCTACAAGCAAAGCTGACTCATCCAGCTCTGGATAAGATTTGCTCTCATTGTCTTCGCTCGAAGACATAGGATTTGGGTTGAGCATCACTTCAGTCATTCCGACTTTGTTCACTTGGACCCCACTTAACAGTACGGTGGTTCCTATGACTCAACAAAGAAGAAAAGGAAACAACGAAACCACACAGTCTTCGCGCTCCATAGTCTTCACTCAATGTCTTCTCATGTCATAGTCTTCAATATGAATATCTTCACATACCACCATTGTTGTCAATGTCTTCATACATTTTTAGGGGTCATCTCCAGTAGGTAAACCGAATCAATGAGGGACACTACCAGCGTTATCCTGCAATTCTCACAAACGCATTAGTCCCTCAACCAAATTTGTCGTCAATACTCCAAAACCAACTAGGGGTGGCACTAGATGCACTTACAGTTCCAAATAGCGCGTCGTAGCTACATCTACAAGATGACATAGAGATTTGTAAATCACACACGTATCTGAAAGGTTCAGACCCGTTGACTAATAACCTCTCTCACAAGCAAGGTATGATCTAACCCCATGGGTGTTGGAATCATTACAATCACATAGTGATGTGAACTAGATTATTGACTCTAGTGCAAGTGGGAGACTATTGGAAATATGCCCTAGAGGCAATAATAAAATGGTTATTATTATATTTCCTTGTTCATGATAATTGTTTATTGTTCATGCTATGATTGTATTAACTGGAAACTGTAATACATGTGTGAATACATAGGCCACAACATGTCCCTAGTGAGCCTCTAGTTGACTAGCTCGTTGATCAATAGATGGTTATGGTTTCCTGACCATGGACATTGGATGTCATTGATAATGGGATCGCAGCATTAGGAGAATGATGTGATGGACAAGACCCAATCCTAAGCATAGCACAAGATTGTGTAGTTCGTTTGCTAAGAGCTTTTCTAATGTCAAATATCATTTCCTTAGACAATGAGATTGTGCAACTCCCGGATACCGTAGGAATGCTTTGGGTGTACCAAACGTCACAACGTAACTGGGTGGCTATAAAGGTGCATTACAGGTATCTCCGAAAGTGTCTATTGGGTTGGCACGAATCGAGACTGGGATTTGTCACTCCGTATGACGGAGAGGTATCTCTGGGCCCACTCGGTAATGCATCATCATAATAAGCTCAATGTGACTAAGGAGTTAGTCACGGGATCATGCGTTACAGAACGAGTAAAGAGACTTGCCGGTAACGAGATTGAATGAGGTATGGGGATACCGATGATTGAATCTCGGGCAAGTAACATACCAATACACAAAGGGAATTGTATACGGGATTGATTGAATCCCCGACATCGTGGTTCATTCGATGAGATCATCGTGGAACATGTGGGAGCCAATATGGGTATCCAGATCCCGCTATTGGTTATTGTCCGAGAGGTGTCTTGGTCATGTCTGCATGGTTCCCGAACCTGTAGGGTCTACACACTTAAGGTTCGGTGACGCTAGAGTTGTTATGAGAAATAGTATGTGGTTACCGAAGGTTGTTCAGAGTCCCAGATGAGATCTCGGACGTGACGAGGAACTCCGGAATGGTTTGTAGGTGAAGATCGATATATTGGACGAAGGGTATTGGAGTCTGGAATTGTTCCGGGGGTACCGGGTGACGACCAGCGTGTCCGAAAGGGGTTTCGGAGGCCTCGGCAAGCGTTGGGGGGGGGGCTTATGGGCCAAGGGGAGGGGGCACATCAGCCTACTAAGGGGCTGTGCGTCCCTCCCAGCCCATCTCATGTAACCTGGAGAGGTGGGGGCGCCTCCCCTAGGGCAGCCGCCCCTCCCGGCTTGGGGGGCAAGTTTCCTAGGGGTGGGGGCGCCCAAACCCATCTAGGGTTTCCCCTGTGGCCGCCGCCCCTCCCCTAGGGAAACCCTAGGGCACCTCCTCCTTCCCCCTTCCCCCTATATATAGTGAGGGAGAGAGAGGGCAGCCGCACCCCTTCCCTTGGCACAACCCCTCCCTCCTCCAACACCTCCTCCTCCGTAGTGCTTGGCGAAGCCCTGCCGGAGAACCAAAAGCTCCACCACCATGTTGTCGTGCCGCTGGAGCTCTCCCTCAACTTCTTCGCTCCCCTTGCTGCATCAACAAGGAGGAGACATCCCCGGGCTGTACATGTATTGAACGCGGAGGCGCCGTCCGTTCGGCGCTAGATCGGATCTTCCGCAATTTGAATCACCGCGAGTACGACTCCATCAACCGTGTTCTTGTAATGCTTCCGCTTAGCGATCTTCAAGAGTATGAAGATGCACTCCCTTCTCTCTCTCTCTCGTTGCTCGCATCTCCTAGATTGATCTTGGTGACATGTAGGAAATTTTGAATTATTACTACGTTCACCAACACTACATTCCATTGCAGTAGCGTGTATCTCGGAAACGCGCTACTACTTACTTACCTTATCCTCACCACGCGCCCGACCCTCTCACTCAATCTCGACCGCGCGAAACCCATCGTCCGCCGCCGCCGCGCTGCTCCTCCACCGAGGTACTCCCTCCGTCCCTCCTCCTACCTCCTCCTCCGGCCGCCCTCCTCTCACCGCCCCTCCCTCCTCCTCCTTCGGCCGCCCCCTTGCTCCTCCTCCTCCGGCCGCCCCCTCCCCCTCCCCCCCCCCCCCCCCGCCCCTCCCATCGAGGAATATGCTCTTTCACGGATTGTCTTTGCGGGTTCTGCTCATGCATCGCTGCCGTCAAAGTTAGTCGCAACACTGTTCGCATGCAGTCGTCGCACTATATGAGCGGCATCGGTGAGCCGTAGAGCCGCTGCGCAAGCACCGAGCCCGGCAGACGGTTGGCCGAATCCATGCCGACAAACCGTCGGCGGCGGCGATAGGATGGACCTGTACCTGCATGCGGCGATGGGGCTTTGCCAGGGCTGCGCGGGGTGCTCCCCGAGCATTCCATCGCTTGGCACAGCCACCGGCGCCCGGAAAAGCCAAATCCGACCACCCGCGACGAGAGGCCGCAGAGCTGCAACTTTCCGGCCCGCCAATGCAGGAAGGGGTGGCGGAGGGCAACCTCGGGCATGTGGCGGCCTTTCGGCGTGATCCCGCCGGCTACTGTCGCCGGAATCATGGGCGGCGGGGCGAGGGGGAGAGGGGAGGTGGTAGGTGGGGAAAAGGGCGGGCAGAAATGTCCTCGTGACCAACCGCTCTCGCTATATACTGGGCACCGACGAGCCAGGTGGGGGGGGGGGACCCGCGTATTCGCGGGTCGATATTTTGCCTCGCCGCTCAAAAATATTTACGGGCCAGACGCATTTGCGGGGCCTGTTCGGGCGGGATTTTCCGCGCCGCCCCACATTTTGGCGGTTGTTTGGCGGGTCGGGGCTTTTTAAGGGGGTCTGCTAGAGATGCTCTTAGCTTTTTGATAAAAAAATTAAAAAAAATTGCGCGAAAAAACACGTTTTATTTTTCTTTTTCTTTCGCGAGAGTCACGGTCGTGCCTCTCGGAAACGGAAAAACGTGTTTTCCGTTTTTCTTTTCTTTTTCGAGAGTAATGGTTTTGCTTCTACGAGAGGCACGGTTGTGCTTTCGCGAGAGTCACAGCCGTACCTCTCGGAAACGAAAAAAAAACACGTTTTTTATTTTTTTCCTTTCGCGAGAGTCACGGTTTTGCTTCCGCGAGAGGCACGGTTGTGCTTTCGCAAGAGTCACGGGCGTGCCTCTCGGAGACGGAAAAAACACGCGTTTTTCTGTTTTTTCCTTTCACGAGAGTCACGTTTTTTATTCCGCGAGAGGCACGGGTGTGCTTTCGCGAGAGTCACGGCCGTGCCTCCTCGGAAACAAAAAAACACGTTTTTTTTCGTCAGCGAGAGGCATGATTGTGATTTCGTGAGAGGCACAGGCGTGCTTCTTTCGGGAAGGGAAAAAACCCGCTCTCGGTCCGGTTGTTTTCGTGAAAACAAGTTCGTCAAAATCTATCAACATGGGATTCAGTTTTGAAGATCTCGACGCAAGGAATCCAACGGTGAAAGCGGTTCCAGATTTGGACGCACAGTTTAAGAGATAAAACGTCTTGAATAAACGGATCTACGAAAAAAGAAAAAACTCTCGGGTTGCGACAAGTGGCGCACATGCAGCGCGCCACTTGTCGCAATCTGGGAAGGTTAGCGTGATCTTTGAACGAGTACTCCTCAACTAGTGATTTTAGAATTAAGCTCACAGTAGTATTTGTTTTTTTTTTTGCGGAAAAAATATTAGTATCTGCTACTAATAAGATGTACATGGTTTCGGAACCATACTTTTTTTTTTCTTTTTTTCTTCCTTTTCTGTTTATTGTAATTTGTAAAATAATGTTTAAAGTATTCAACATTTTTTAGCGCTTTCAAAACTAGTTCAGATTTTTTTAAAAGAATCGCATTTTTCAAAAACAACTTAAAGTTTCAAAATTTCATCATAGTATAAAAAAATTAAAAGTTTTAAAAAAATGTTTTCATTTGCATTTTTTTATTTTTCAGATTTTCAAATTGTTCCCGGTTATAAATTCTTGTTCTGAATTTTAAATTTCCCCTGTTTCAAATTGATCCAGAATTTAAAATAACGTGAGCATTTTTGATGAATTTTTCTTCAACAAGTCTTTTTTCATGTATTTATCTTTTCTGTATATCTCACATACAAGCACATATATTGATGAAATATTGCACAATGATATTGTGTTACTATACATGCATATACATACAATTTTGGATTTTTTAGGCAGTAAAATTCCATTTGTTTACTGAAAAATAACATGAGTACCCCCTGCACCCCAATATGCACAGAATTTTAGAAAATGTGAATATTTTTTAAGTCATGATTTTTTAGAAATTCGTGAATATTAAATTCATGAACATTTTTTGAAATTGTGTACATTGTTTTGGAACTCATCAACAAGTTTTTATGCATAGGCGAACATTTCTTGAAATTTGGGAACAAATTTTCATATTCAGAAATAGTTTTTGTTTGTAACGAACATATTTTGAATTCATGAATATTTTTTGAACCGGTGAACATTTTTAAAAAAATTGGATTTTTTTAGTTCCCATACATTATTTTGAATATCCATTTAAATTCATGGACATTTTTTGTAGACACGAACCTTTATTTTTGAATCATTAACATTTTTTGAATCAATGAACCTTTAAAAAAAACTCATGAACATTTTATAAATTCACAATTTGTTTAAAAAACCAGAACGTACATATAGCGGAGTGTGCATCCCTATATATACAAGATTACACGCTTTTTTTTTGAGGGGCTCAAGATCACGCGCTTGTTCTGGTGCCTTGCTCGCGCAACAATGTGCCATAGTTTGCGGGTTTGAATCCCTGTGGTGCGCTTTTTTCCTTTTTTTCCTCGGCCCACTGTGATATGGGCCCTTTTGTCAAAAAAAAAAAAATCCTTGCCTCACTATCATATGGGCCCTATACAGACGTCGCCTAAGCTGACACGTGTCACCGCAAATACGAGATACGTATGCAATGTGTAGAGTCTGGGCTGTTGTTTCAACCTCAGGGACTGTATTGATCATATATTTTCGTATCCCTTAACCGTGTTGAAGCAATAGGCGAGTTCCAGGACCAAGGGTTTGGTGTTTCTTAGACGCCAAGAAAGTGGCTCCAGGTGGCGATCCGTATGGTTGGTTTTTCGGCAGGCTTCATGGGGCCGCGGTGGTGGTTGCATTATTTGGTCGTGTGGGTGGAGAGGGATGTAGCGGTGGGTGACCATGTCGGTGGTGGTGCTATGGCAATGGCGGCTCCTAGATCGTGCTCTGGAGGTATGTTTTGGTGGCAACAGGTCTTCCCTCGGGGTGGGCAGGTGCTCGTGATTCCTTGATGTGGTGTGGGTGAGAGGCTCAGGACAAAAGCTATACTCTCTGACGCTAGCGGCGATGCCAGAGGGTGTTGTTGTGGCCCCTCTCCTCGCGTCAGGGATCCAGGTGAAAACTCTTGACCACTCTTCGGTCTTGGTGGCGGCAATGTGTTGCGCTTTCCCCCTTTTGAGGGTGCCGTCATGGTCCAGGTTCCTTCCGGGCGCTCCACGTCATCATCAAAAGACAAGTTTGAATCCTATCTCAAAGCGTCTTCTACTCTGGCGTGAGACGGCCTCGCTTGCCTCCTTATCCTTTTCAGGGGTCCTTGTTGTCCACGAGCTGGATCAACGCTCCATGCTTCGGAGCGGGAGAGCACGACAGCGACAGCTTGGTGCAAGCGGTGCATCGATGTCCGACGGTTTTTCAAGAAGGCCTGGTTCCATTTCTTGTTGTGATAGGGTGTAGGCGTGTAGCTACTCACATAATCTTGTTTCTTTTTACATTTGATCTGATTTGTAGAAAAGGATATCCTCATCGATCGGTCAACCACGTTGCTTTATATATAAAATGGGACGAAAACGCTTTGTCTAATATACATGAAGGTACTGTAAGAAAAGATGAAATATGAAGTTAAGCTTTAGAGGAAAAATATATTAATATAGCCAAGGGTGCATTCTGCAAAGTGCAGTGCTGCAAGCTTTTTTTAAAGGTCTCTCTGCTTCAACCTGCTTCGTCACGAGGCTGGCGGACTCGTCGAGGAGGCAGGGGGTGGGGGCGCGGGTGAGGGTCGGGTCGAAAACGACACACCTCTTGGAAGGCAGCCCGGCTCCATGTGACCGTTCGATCCGTCCAAGGGCTAGCTGCCTTTTGGTTCCATCGGAGTGTCCTCCGGCGGAGATCTATTTCTATCCCCCGGAACCCTCCGCCCCTTCCCCCCTAAATCTCTCCGCCCCCTCCCATCTCCTCCGCCGCCTCGCCACCCTCAGCTCAACCTCACCCTCACCGCCGGCCCCCAGCCCCTCTCCCCAACCCCTGCCCGATGACGTCCCCGGCGCCAGCGCCGCCAGCGGCCGCCGCCGCGCAGTCCCCGCCCCCGCGCATCGGCCTCGCCGGCCTCGCCACCATGGGCCAGAACCTCGCGCTCAACATCGCCGAGAAGGGCTTCCCGATCTCCGTCTACAACCGCACCGCCGCCAAGGTCGACTCCACGCTCTCCCGCGCCGCCGCCGAGGGCGCGCTCCCGGTCCTCGGCCACCGCGACCCGCGCGACTTCGTGCTCTCCCTCGCGCGCCCCCGCACCGTCGTGCTCCTCGTCCAGGCCGGCCCCGCCGTTGACGCCACCATCGACGCCCTCTCGCCCTACCTCGACGCCGGCGACGCCATCGTCGACGGCGGCAACGAGTGGTACCAGAACACGGAGCGCCGCATCGAGCAGGCCGCATCCCGGGGCATACTCTACCTCGGCATGGGCGTCTCCGGCGGCGAGGAGGGCGCGCGGAACGGCCCCTCGCTCATGCCTGGCGGCGACTTCCAGGCCTACAGCAACATCAAGGACATCCTCGAGAAGGCCGCGGCTCAGACGGAGGACGGCCCGTGCGTCACGTTTGTCGGGCCCGGTGGTGCCGGCAACTTCGTCAAGATGGTGCACAACGGGATCGAGTACGGTGATATGCAGCTCATCGCCGAAGCCTACGATGTGCTCCACCGTGTTGGTGGCCTCTCAAACTCGGAGATTGCTGATGTGTTTGCTGAGTGGAACAAGGGAGAGCTGGAGAGCTTCTTGGTGGAGATTACTGCAGACATATTCACTGTCGCTGATCCACTGGAGGGGAGCACTGGTGGGGCGCTGGTTGACAAGATTCTTGACAAGACCGGGATGAAGGGGACCGGGAAGTGGACGGTGCAGCAGGCGGCGGAGCTTGCAGTCGCTGCGCCCACGATTGCAGCATCACTGGATGGGAGGTACTTGTCGGGGCTCAAGGATGAGCGAGTTGCAGCCGCAAGTGTGCTAGAGGAAGAGGGGATGCCAGTTGGGCTTCTGGAGAAGATTAATGTCGATAAGAAGGTGCTGGTGGACAGGGTGAGGCAGGCACTTTATTCGTCCAAGGTTTGCAGCTACGCACAGGGGATGAATCTGCTAAGAGCCAAGAGTGTGGAGCAGGGCTGGAATCTTAACCTTGCCGAGCTTTCAAGGATTTGGAAGGGTGGATGCATTATTCGGGCAAGGTTTCTTGATAGGATTAAGAAGGCTTATGACAGGAACCCTGAGCTGGCCAATTTGATTGTCGACAGGGAGTTCGCCAGGGAGATGGTGCAGAGACAGGGCGCATGGCGGTGGGTTGTGGCCCGGGCAGTAGAGGCCGGCATCAGCACTCCAGGGATGTCTGCGAGCCTTTCATACTTTGATACCTACAGGTGCAACCGGTTGCCAGCGAATCTGATCCAAGCACAGAGGGACTTGTTTGGGGCACACACCTATGAGCGCATTGACCGCCCAGGTTCTTTCCACACCGAGTGGACTAAGCTGGCGAGGGAGGGCAAGTGAATGACTTTGCAGCCACCTGAGAAGTTTGGTGGCACCATATGTGGTCTTGGTGACTCGGGGTGATATCTCTTCGTGGTTCTCTTTAATTTATCTATTGCTGTTTTTGCAATACGAGATCTGAATTGTGTACCTTGAATAATGTAGTGTCTTCTGCTGTATGCACCTGAAGAACATTTGTGTAGCTTCAGGTTTTCTATGGTTTAGATACACCCAGTTTTATCCACTCATAAATTCGGAACTCATGGTTTTAATACCTCAAATCCCAATGTTCCCTTGGAAGTGTGATTTCGAATATGTCAATATGGTGGTAAGAGTGGTGACTGATGTTTCTCTACCATGAAACTATTTGAGGTTGTCTAGTGTTGTAAGATATTTCATTTCACCTGCTGTGCTGTCATCCTACTGTGGGAGATAGCTCTGGTCCTGGGGTGAGTATCATCTTGTTATGGGCGTGGCCATGCCATACGACATGTATTTGAAAATATATTAAAGATGGAAGTTGTGTTTGATTTTAGATACAAAAGGAAATCATAATTAATGTGCCTGCTCATTCTCAGTGAAATGTTTTCATGTTTGTTGGATAGCAAACCTGGACATTTGTTGCAAATGATCATTTTTCTTGTTATTGTTTCAGCTTTGTGTTCCAGAAGAACACTGAATTATATCAGAGAGGTAAGAGGGTACTTGTTTAGTTTTAGGAATTTATGCAGTATGTTTTTCAACCGGTCAAACTCAAACCTTTGATAAGACATGCAACTTCTTTTCCAGATTAATCCTTTCTTCATGTTGATCATGTTTCACTTCTTTTTAGATGATGAAGTGGAAAGAATATTTCCCAACGAAGAGTTAGTGCAGACACCATACTTGGACACAGAAGTTCTCTTTTATCCAATTGCAAAGATTGTTTGTCTTTATTTGTCATGGAGACAAGCAGAATGTGAGTTATTCCTCCTCAAAGAGTGTATCTTGAACTGATTGAAAATATTTATGAACTTGTCGACAGTAGTACAGCTATGCAATATCTGAATTTATGTGTTCATCTGCAGCAGTATGTATGCATTAAATTTAGTCCTTGTTTATCTGTATGCTGTGGGGAATACTTGTATCAATGCCCATGTCCCTTCTTTTTTGTAATGGTATCCTTTTGCAAGGGCTTGAGTTTTCCAGTAGTTAGAACAAGTCGTAACAAAAAAAGAAGAGCTGACTCTGTTGTATACACTAATTCGCAGGTCGCAACTGCAACCAGTACAACAGATGCATTTGGATGCTAGTGAAATCCGGAATAAGGCGAAGACAAAGCTCACGAGATACTGAAGGTCTTATTTTCATCACCTGCATGATCTAAATATTTGCTTGCATTATCCTATTTAGTTCTTCTGCCACCTACTAGTCTCTTATAACTCTCTAATGTTCTCAGAAGGGAACATTGTCAAAGGACAACAACGAGTTGCTCTTTCAGAGGTTTCAGATGAACTAGAACAGCCAACCGGCCATGTTCCGAAAGCGTTCGTGTGCTTACCGGCAAAAGTTATGGGCCATCGTCCAAGAACTGTCAACAACAACAACAAAGCCTTTAGTCCCAAACAAGTTGGGGTAGGCTAGAGGTGAAACCCATAAGATCTCGCAACCAACTCATGGCTCTGGCACATGGATAGCAAGCTTTCATGCACCCCTGTCCCATCGTCCAAGAACTGTCTTCGACAATAATGCATAGGTCGAATTATGAGCTGAAGATGCTTCTCACCGTATGCTCCAGCTTCTTCGCTAATGGTTTACCTTTAATGCTAAACATGCAAAGAGTTACACGCAATTACACGATGACTAGGATTTTTTTCATCTACTAACAAATCACAATCTTGCCCCCTCCTGATTTTTAGGGGGGTGGGCCGCCTCCCCACCTATTGACCAATCAAATTAACCCTCTTTGTAAAACCTTGTAACTCGTTTGTACGTGTAGCATTACTCAAAGAGATTTCATTGCTTAGTTTCACTAATGGTTTACGGTGCAAATGGTTGTAGGCAGGAGAATTTACGGAGGCGGAGGACGGTGGGGATGTCGTGGGAGAGCGACGGGATACAATACATAGACATGTGTTTTAGAGAGAAAAAAGCGTCCTCGTATTTTTTAAGATGAACGTCTGATAAGTAGATCTCCCGGAAAAATACAATTTAGATGGATAATAATGCGAGTTTTTTTAGAAAAAGATGGATAATGCGAGCTCGGGCGTTCGATCTCTCGACCAGGTAGTTTAGCAGAAATCACTATTTAGTTAAGTAGTACTCTTGCGGAGATCACTTCAATTTTCCCTGGTTGTGACAAGTGGCACGTTGTATGTGCGCCACATGTCGCAACCTGGAAGTTTTCCCTTTTTTCGTAGATTCGTTTATTCAAAACGTTTTATCTTTTAAACCGTGCGTCCAAATCTTGAACCGATTTCGCCGTTGAATTCCTCGCGTCGAGATCTTTAAAACTAGATCCCATGTTGATAGGTTTTGACGAACATTTTTTTCACGAAAAAACCGGACGAAAAAACAGGTGAAAAAACCGAAGTGGGAACATGATTTTTTTTCCCTTTCCGAAAGAGGCACGCCCGTGCCTCTGACAAAATCATAACCGTGCCTCTTGTGGAAGCAAAACCGTGCCTCTCATGAAAAAAAAACAGAAAACATGATTTTTTTTCCCTTCCGAAAGAGGCATGCCCACGCCTCTCGCGAAAGCACAACCGTGCCTCTCGCGGAAGCAAAACCGTGCCTCTCGCGAAAGAAAAAAAAAACAGAAAACATGTTTTTCTTTTCGTTTCCGTGGAGCCACGGCCGTGACTCTCGCGAAAGCACAACCGTGCCTCTCGCGAAGCAAAACCGTGCCTCTCGCTGAAGGAAAAAAAAACAGAAAACACGTTTTTTTCGTTTCCAAGAGGCACGGCCGTGCCTCTCGCGAAAGCACAACCGTGCCTCTCATGAAAACAAAACCGTGATTCTCGCGAAAAAAATGTGTTTTTTGTGGTCGAAAGTTAGGGAAAACCGGTGAAAAACCAAAACGTCAAAAAACCAAAAAAAAACGTTTAAAATGCCGAAAACGCATGCGGAAAAATAAAAAAATCCGGACGGAGCGCCTAAGGCTTGTGGCGCTGATCGTTGCGAGGCTCCCGAAGGAGCGCTCGTTAATTAGCTGCTCCCTAGCTTAGCTAACCCTATTCCGTAAATAACGTTTTTTTTATTTTGCTGAAACCACGGGTGGGCCAGTTATGCGTCGCGTTCGTGTACCGAGATGGCCCATGCGGGCGAGTAGTTTCGTAAATTGTCCCACAGCCCACAAGAAAAGCGGCCAGATGCCAGATGCCAGAGCCCAAAAAAAGCAGTACCCGTGGAGGTTGGTGCTAGACATTAGCACATGAATCCTCTTGTACGATTCTCAAAAAAGAAATAAAAAAAAAATCCTCTCGTACGTGCAGCTTTAGCATCGTCAAATCCTTTCAGGCAGCTGTGCTGGTGAGAAGACCATACATTCGCATGGGACATACCGTCACTGTATAGTATCTTTACCTGATCATGCATGGCAGTGCCAAGAATGTCGACATTTGCCGTGAGGTTCTTTCAAATTGTAGCTTCACGCTCTTGCACGTACCAGAAGTACCTCCATGCTCCACTGAAAAAAAAAATACCTCCATTCGATGTCTCAGTGTTATTGTCGCCCTGTAACAACGCACAGATATTTAGCTACCTCTTTATAAGAAAGAGATCAGATAAAATCAACTGTAGGTGCACTAAACTTTAATATTTTGCTTTGCAATCACATAGATAATCATTTTAACAATTGTATGTTATAATATATACATAAATCGTCATGCGTAGACACAATAATCTAAACACGATTTACTGGAGCATCTTACTTATAAAATCACTCTAGCTATACCTTAATATATATATATATATATATATATATATATATATATATTGTAGATATATAGCATATACGAATCTCGATTTCTCAAGTCTCGTGATCATATCATGAGACCAATCGACGCAACCAACCAACACTGCAATACTACATGCAGTTGGAGAATATACTCCTAGAAGATATCACAATCTAGTCAGTCATGTAACCAAACTCAATCTTAGACCTGGAACCATGCACATCAGACAAGAGCCGGTCATTTTACTAAGTGCGCTGCCTACCTACATGGATGGTACTGCTACTTCCTAGGAATTCTTGAGGACATCTGATTGGCGGCCACTTGAGGCATGCTCAGTCCCCATGGGGGGCAAGCGGTGGATCGTACTGCTAGACATGCATGGGTGCGACCAATTTTTCACCCACGGCATGGCGCCCGCGAAGCTCTCACGGCCTCACGCTCTCTTTGTGCAACACCCCCTATTTAAAGCAACGGCCACCTTCATAAGTCTTCACAGCGCAAGCATCGATCTCATTGAAAGTAGCAACATCTTGTTGAATCATCCCTCTATCCAACGGCGGAGCTACGTGGGGGCGAACCTGGGCCATCGCCCCCCAGCGAAAATGATTTTTTTACTACCCCTATATATTACCTACAACCCGCGGGCCCATCTATCAACTAGTACTAGTCTTCGTTGCCTAGAGACGAACGAATCCAGCCACCTGCGGCGGACGCCTGCGACCAAATCGATTTCCCCTTTCACCTGCCGCTTGCAACCACGGACGCCTGAGCGTGGGGGTGGGGCACCGGCGTCCGGCGGACCGGCCGCTGTGGCTTGCCGGCGTGGCCGCGTCGGGGGGCCGCTGGCGGGCGGCCGGCTAAGGCTAGCCGCTGTTCCATCCACTTTTCCCCTCCGGCCTCTGCTGCGGACAACATCAGGAAACCACGTCCGCCGATGAGCAGTTGCTCTCGCTGGATCTTGCTTTTGCTCATGTACTTTGCCTAGTCTGCTAATCAATCTCTCCCATCTGGGTGTCCTAGCAAGCTAGCTAGCTGACCAACCCTGTAGCTAACTCTCTCAGTAGTGCTCTGTCAAAGTTATTTGACCCTGTCAACACTGTTCGCTGGATCTGTGTCTATCTCTCCCCTATGGAAATTGTAGAAAGTTCAATTATTTTGATTCTGAATTTTATTTCACCTTAGTTGAGGAAAATTCTAATTAGGGCATCTCATCATGGATTTATTCAATTGCATTTTGTACTGAATAGAAAATGTCCTTTATAGTGAGAAGGAAGCAGTGATGCTTAAGGGGAAAACTATTGATGCATTTTTCAAAAAAAAGAGAGGTGATTCAGCTGATGAACCAACAACAACTGAAGCAATGCTTGTTCAACCAACAGACTGTGTTCAACCTCCTCTGTTGTTGCTCGAATTTGAGCAACACGAACCACATCTTTCAGATTTTGTGTTTGAGTATTTTTACAGCTTCGCCCCTCCAGAGATTTCTTTCAAGCTCCGCCACTGCCTCTATCACTTGTCAACCAGAGCAATGGCACATTGCAGCGACACCAATCCTTGATGTCGTCATGGTGGCAACCGCATCTTTGCTGATGATAAGCAACATCCTCGACAAGACCAACGAGCCCGCCTTGGAAAAGAGCTGACACCAATCGTCAAGACGACCCTTGACGACGTCGTCACCGTCGCCCCACCATCCAAAAGGTCTGAAGTAGAAGAGGCCGTGACGAAGCAGAAACTCATCGCTATGGCCATGGTGGCCAGGTCCAATGGAGACAAGGAGAAATTAGGTGCATATATAATGGCCCACAAGATGGCCACTAAGCTAGTCACTGGCGCATCAGCCGCTGATGAGTTCTCGGTTATGGAAACAACCTTCATCGAGGCTGCTCGTCCAATTCCTAAAGTGGCACCTCGTTCATATATAGAAGTATGCACAACATAACCATCTACCACCAGACGACGTACGTACCCCACACACAATTATATTCGATCGTTTTTTAATCAGTGTCTTCTTATTTCTTTCTATTGGCGACTTTGTGTCATACGATTAAGCACTTGTAATAATCGAGATATAGGGAAATCTCTCGGGCCATCAAGATAAATGTACTCCCTCAGTCAGTGTCAAAAATGTTCTTATATTATGGGACGGAGAGAGTATGTACCTTGTTAATATTCACAAATAATATATCAACAAAGAAGTTGTAGTACTTGTCATTCTTTTAATTAACTGATTACGATGCATGATCGACTCATTCTTTGAACTAAGATGTACTTGAAACTCTAGAGCGCTTCTTCGATGCCGTGATTGGCCTTGCGGCACAGTGCCAGTATCTCCTGGTGTGTTGCGGCGCGTTTCCTCCACTGGCACTGACATGTATCATATCGGCAATCGAGAGAGTCCATGAAGCCGACGAAGCCAACCATCCGTACCGGCTATATATCATAATGAGCCTGCTCATTCTCAGTGAAATGTCTTCTTGTTTGTTGGATAGCAAGCCTGGACAAATTTTTGCAAATGATTTTGTTCTTTTGTTATTGTTGCAGCTTTGTGTTCCCGGAGAACACTAAATTATATCAGAGAGAAAAGAGGTACCAGTGTAGTTTTATGAATTTATACAGTACATCTCTTCAACTGGTCAAACTCAGACCTCTGATAAGATTTGCAACTTCTTTTCCAGATTAATCCTTTCTTCATGTTCATCATGTTTCACTTCTTTTTACATGATGAAGTGGCAAGAATATTTCCCAAATAAAATTAGCGCAGCCACCACACTTCGACGCAGAAGTTCTCTGTTACCCGAATCTAAAGATTGTTTGTTATTATTTGTCATGGAGACAGGCAGATTGTGAGTTATTCCTCCTCAAAGAGCACATTTTGAACTGATCGAAAATATTTATGAACTTGTCCACTGAAGTACAGCTAAGTATATCTGAATTTGTTTGTTTATCTGCAGCAGTGTGTATGCATTAAATTTAGTGCTTGTTTATCTATATGCTGTGGCGAATAGTTCTATCAATGCCCATGTCCCTTCTCTTTTGTAATGGTATCCTGTTGCAAGGGCTTGACTGTTCTAGTAGTTTGAGCGAGTTATTTACGCAAAATCATCACAGTTAGGGCTATGGTAACAATTTGGTATCACATTTAACCGATAACGCGAAGTACTGATCATCGAATTTACTCGCGAAAACAGCCGTTCTGACCTGCTGGGCCCACTTGTCGGACTGACCTGGCGAAGACCAAAAAAAATTGACCAACTGATGTGGCAAATTTGACACAGGCCCCACTTGTCAATGACTAGACGCTCATCTTCACTTATATTTTCTCCGAGGCATTCCATCGAGCAGCTTCTGGGCGGCTGGGCACTTGGTCAACTCTTTTGTTTTTCCCGGTCCCGGTCGTGCCAGTCGCTGGGCCTCTTGAGCCATGCCTACGGTAGCACGGGCGGCGCCTTAACCCGGCAGGAGCCCCGCCCGGACGGACATAGCGAGGGCCGGCGGCGCCTCACCCAGACAGGAGCCCCACCCGGCCAGCTCCGCGGCAGGGCGGGCTGTGGCGGAGCTCGTGCTGGTGCGTGGCTCCCGAAGGAATCACGTCGCGCGGCCCGCACGGCCTGACCGGCTCCCGAAGGAATCTGTCTCTGTGTCGCGTGCGTGTGTGTTCTTTCTCGCCCGAAATAGAAGCGATACCCTCTAGCAAGCCATCGGACGCGTACGCATACGTGCGTTTTTGGATTGAAAGATACATCCAGCAACACTGGCCTCTCAATTTCTGCACTGAGCTCTCAGCCTTCCGTCGAACAGCTTAAGTGCGTGCAAGCTCCGCAGCTGTCTCGCCTCCCTCCGCTTGCCCTGCTACTCCCAGCGCTCCCATAAGTATGCCTTGGTACCCCAGCTTCAGGCCCCGGGCTCAGAACACCTCGTCGGTCGTCGGACTGCCGGCCGGGACGGCCGAGGTGCCCGACCATGGCGCCGGAGGCGCGGGTCCAGCCTGAGCATGGCTACTGGCGGCGTCCGGCAAGGCAAGCGTCTCGGGCAGTGATGCTCGGGCCGAGGCGCGCATCGCCGGAGTGAGCTGGAGAAGAGGAGGAGGTTGATGGCGGGGAAGCGGCGGCTCGTCAGGCGTCGGGCTGCCGGCGGGGACGGCTGTGGTGGTCGACCATGGCGTCGGAGGCGCGGGTCCAGACAGAGCATGGCCCCTGGCGGCGTCCGGCGAGACTAGAGGCGAGCTGGTCGGGCGGTCCGTGCTGCTCAGGGCGAGGCGCGCGTCGCGGGAACGGGCAGGACGCCCTCTACGTGGCTGGTTGGAGAGAGAAAGACAAAAATAAGGAAGAAGAAGGTGCGTGAGAATGACAGGTGGGACCTACCTCCACCTCAGCGAATTGTCCAGATAGGCATGCCACATTGTCCCGACAGGTGGGCCCTAACTGTCAGTTTTGCTGTTTTCGCGCGTAAATTTGACTATCAGTGCTCCGCGTTATCGATTAGGCACAAAGTTGATGGTTTTTTGTGCCCTGACATAAATATGGTATCAAGTTGTTACCCTAGCCTTAACTGTGATGGTTTTGCGTAAATAATTCAGTTTGAGCACACCATGACAGAAACCAGTACAACACATGCTTTTGGATGCTACTGAACTCCCGAACAAGGCGAAGACGAAGCTCACGAGGTGCTGAAGGTCTTCTTTTCATCGCCTACATGATCTAAATAGGTGTTTGCATTGCCATTCTTGTGTTGCCTGCAGTCCCTAACTATCTAGTGTTCTGTGCAGGGAACACTGTCAAAGGACAAGAACGGGTTGCTCTTTCTTTCAACGTTTTCAGATGAACTACAACAGCGATTCGGTCCATCGTCCATGAACGTAACTTTCAGCGGTCACGTTCGGAAAGGGTTTGTGTGCTTACCGGGAAGGTATTCTGCTCATCGCCAAAGAACTGTGTTCGACAATAATGCATAGGTCCACCGTCCAAGTATGAGCAGAAGAATGGTTCTCACCGTATGCTAATGGTTTGCGGTGCAAATGGTTGCAAGGCGGGAGAATTTGCGGAGGTGGGAGAGCGACGGGAGACGTAGACATGCCTTTTGGAGAAAGCGTCCTCGTATTTTTTTGGTAAGAGCGACGAGTGATAAGTTGCTCTCCCACGGACAATAACGTGAGATTTCAAAAACAAAAGGATAATGCGAGCTTCGGCGTTCGATCTCTCCACCTGGTAGTTTAGCTATCCCTATCCCGTAAATAACGTTTTTTTATTTCGAATGAAACCACAGGTGGGCCGGTTCTGTTTCGCGTTCGTGTACCGAGATGGCCCATGCGGGCGAGAGCGACACTATCTCTACTATTAAAGAGGATCGGCCTCGTGGTATCGCTACTTCCCCCGCCCTCGCCTGGTGCGACCCCGTAGAAAAAAAACATCCAAAGTAACCAAACGAACAGATAAAATCCCCGCACGAAAAAAAGAGAACAATTACTGGGGAAGCAACTGCATCCCACGATCGCACGTTCCACGCCTGGTCTCCCCGGCCCCTCGCTTCCGATCACATCTCTCGCCTGTATGGTCTCTCCGCTCTGCCCTCTCGATCCGCCGCCGTGAAGGTTGTATGGTCGCCATCTAGCCTCCACCGTCTCCCTTCTCCTCTCTGAAGGCATGCCCCCCTCGGTGTGATGAGTAGTCCGCGGTGCTGCCGCCCCCTGCACGAGAGTGGCCGCGGCGTCGGCCACACCAGCACTCTCGTCGGGGCCGCACTTCCTGTACCGTACCTGGCTGGCCGGGAGGAGCGTGCTGCTCGCCATGATCTTCTCCACGTCGTAAGTCGTAACAGCTGATTGCGAAGTTGGTGACCTTCGCCGCCTCCTCCTCCTCCTCCTCCTTGACTTTAGCAGTAGGCTACCCGGTCGAGCTCTCCCAGCGGTCAAACGAGCCAAGCGCAAAAGTGACGAGAGAATGCATGCTCTGCAATGACGTGCACTGCCACTGCGTACCTTGCAGGATTCTTCCTAGCAATCTGAAGATAGCGTGTTGTACACCTGCAGGTAATTTGCTTTTATTGGATTGTGGGAGGAGAGGCCAACGGTACTTGTGTAATGGTGCAGCTTAAATGTTTGAAGGAAGACTTGGTTTGATGCCTCTATGCTAGCTGAATATATTTTTAATCCGTCTATCGAATAATTACATCATACTTGGAGAACAATTACATCCTACTTGGAGGTAGCAGGGACGTGTCATATGTTTTTGGGATCCAGGTAATATTTAGCTTACCTGCTAGACCACATTACTTCCAAAATATTTACCTACCATGACAGGAAAATCTATTGGATCTAGCACTGCATTGTAGACTCAACATATCTAGCTTAGACCCGTCATCCTCTCATTCCGTGTTATGTATGCTTTTCTTTTGAAGTTTTCATCAACCTTGCTATCTTTATTCAGATCAAGATGATTGTATATACATCCAAATTCAGATCACACAGTGCCTTACAAGGTGGGAATCAGCAGGGCAAGGGAAGAATCCTGGGAGGTAATTTTGATTATCCCATAATGGGGACCATGATAGATGTTGGCTAATTGTGTTTTGAAGAATATCAGTTTCATGTTCTCTTGGTGTTTTTGGATTTGCCTCAATGTCAATCATATTGATTTCATATACCAAAATCTTAATCCATCTCCTTTTTGGACACAAGTTTATATGCACATGCTACATAGTTTTGATGTATGCTCCAATTTTTGTTTCTTGATGTATATTGCCACTTGAATAACACTCAGTTTCTCTAAATAAATTTGTACTCTACATACCTCTCTCTCCGCGGTGGAAAATCTATCATACAGGGCAATAAGATGAAATCAGTTTTTAATTTGAGATGTCCTTTAAAAAACCCATGGAGAAACCAGGCGAATTGACAGTCAGCCCGCATCAATATGGCGAATCGACCAGAGTTGCCTTCTTGGGACGATGCATTTGCATTGAAGCAGTGTCGCTGGTCTGATCGCGGCGGTCAGCACCGCCCTCCCATCCGGTCACATTGCGCGACATCAATACAGGTCTGCAGCTCTGGGCCGGCATGAATGTGGTGCGGGAAGCTGCGCGTCTGTTGGAGAGATAGAGCATGTATGTTTATTTGTATTTTCTGACTTAATAGGTGGATTTGCTCCAGTGATTCTGCGGCCGTCAAGGAGGTGAGGTTTTTCCATCAAATGATTTTACAGTCTGTTTGGTGTGACCACTGCTATCAATCTGGTTTTGCAAGTCGTTGAGTCGTAGTAGCCATGTAGGATTCCTAATGTATACTACCATGAATCATGTTCTGTCGTTAAGGAGAACCTTTTCTAAATGTATTCCAGACTGCTGAGCCTCTTCTATTTTTTTTTCCTTTTGGCATGGACAAGGATCACCTTGAATACTATTATGTAGAGTACATCTCTGTAGTAGTTCTTTTTTTTTACAAAAGAGTACACGTCTATAGTTAGCGTGGAGCGATAACTCATCTGTCATTTGCACTTGCTGTTTCATATGCTTTTATCAATAGTAAAGATTCTGGGATTGCAATTATAGTGGTTTACTTGGAGTAAGTACAGTTTACGTCCTGAACTCCTGATATTGTCACTAATACTGTATAATCTAGCTTTACATGGCTTTCTCAATCTGGAGTGTAATGTCATGGACGTCTGATGCGATTTCAGACTTTTCAGTGTGCAAATGCTTAGAGCATTTGACTTATATATGTACATGACATATGTCAAAATGACCATGAAGGATATATGTGCTACTGAGAAAATGCCGAGCAATATGAGTTTGTCATAGCAGCTATTTAGTTGGAAGAAAACATAGATTGAAGATGGATATATCAGATGCACCTGCTCGATAGGATTCTTATTTAGTTATGTGGAGGCAGTGATGCTTCCTTTGATGTGGATATGTGTATTTTTTTTTAATATTTGCTTACTTGCTTCTTGCTTGTCTATCAGGCTACTTTGGTAGATTTTAGAGAGAAATTTGTTTTTGAAAAAGACTATCAAGGAAGCATCATGGCAAAGATATATGTTGCAATACTACAGTTGAGATAATTTGATTTGATTAT
Organism: Triticum timopheevii; assembly: GCA_963921465.1. Classification (NCBI taxonomy): domain Eukaryota; kingdom Viridiplantae; phylum Streptophyta; class Magnoliopsida; order Poales; family Poaceae; genus Triticum; species Triticum timopheevii. Next base: position 420,607,692 of record OY997262.1, read on the forward strand.
AATATGTCAAGCTTCTGAAACTTCACTATCTACGTTGGTTTGGTGGTTTGATATTTGTCGCACTATAGTAATAAGCAACATACGACACATAAATTCTTGATTTTTTTCTGACTCTAGATCTCTACGCCTAAATTTATTGTTTTGTGGCACTGTGCGGACATTTTTCTCTTGGTGACCAATATCCCTCAAGCTATACGAGATTTGATTAAGAACATAGGGATACTTTTTTTAACTCGTGATGATAAGTATGTATATCTGGAATTCAAGTTTGAGTCACATGTACTTGGTTTAGTAGTACTCTTTCCGTTTGATGAGGATAGGGGTAGGGTCATAGGCCTGACCTATACGTCCTACCCAAGGTCACTACCCAAGAAGGCAAGAAGGTCAAGGGACTCCGTGAGACCCCCGGTCAAGGGTGTCGAGTGCAATCCACTCGACGCCATGTCACTCGGGAGTCTCCCTACCTACTGTCACTCGACTAACAAGAAGAATCACTCGACCTCCCGAAGACCAGGAGTCACTCAGTGTACAACGGTCGCACATTCACTCTGTAGTCTTTAAGGCCATTAATAGCACTTAAGGTAACGCCAGCACTTTATGTACATTTAGTCCCTTGTAATGGAGGGTGGGAGAGGTCCTGGCGAACTCTATATAAGCCACCCTCCTCCTCTGGCACAAGGGTTCGCACCCCCTGTAATATCACACGCATAATCCAATCGACCGCCTCCGGGCACCGAGATGTAGGGCTGTTACTTCCTCCGAGAAGGGCCTGAACTCGTAAACCTCGTTTGTACACCTTCGCCATAGCTGAGATCTTGCCTCTCCATACCTACCCTCCCTTTCTACTGTCAGACTTAGAACCACGACAGTTGGCGCCCACCATGGGGCAGGTGTCTTAGCGACTTATTGGTGAAGTTGCAAGTTTTTCCGATCATCATCATGGTTCCCGGCAGCGAGATGGTTGAGGGCCGCGAGATCCGTCTCGGCGCGCTCGTTTTCGTCGCCGACGACTCGGCGTGGCTTCAGGAAGCTCCGCTCGATGTTGAGGCGCTCCTCGTCCGAGGGGCGACGCACTTTCGCGCGTGCGTTCGTGGCGTCCTTCTTCGGTAGCCGTCGACCCAGTTTCAGTCGGCTCCGATGACATCTTCCCTCCCCGTTGTTCGCCGTCGCAAGCGATCCGGTCGGTCACGGCTTCAGCGGTGGGTGAAGCATGCGGTGGCTTGACGTTCGGTCACTCATCAAGTCGCGGCAATCGAGCCCGACGAAACTCTCCACGGCCTGTTCGATCTGTCGACTGGCTCCGCGGAGACGGCGTCCGAGTGCGATAGCAGCGATCCTGCGGCTGAAGTCCTGATGGTCGATGGTCCGCGTAGCCCACCTGGCTTTCGCCGCGAGGACGGCGAAGATGCTGGCGGCGATCCATCACGGGTCCACGAGGAGTATCATCCCGAACCTCTCTCTTCGCAGCAGAGAGAGGATCTTCGTCGTCGCAACATGGATGCACTTCACACGCCCATCGTTGGAGAAACTCCCGAGGCTCGGGCCTTGGAGGAGGCGCGCTTGGCTAATTTGGCTGAGCGCACTCGACTGGAGAACTTGCAGCGTGCTCTTGACGAGCGAGCTCGGGAGCGAGTCCTTGAGTCCAGTCGACGGCAGCTCTTCCCGCCTCCACCTAAGGTATACCGTACTCCAATTCAGAACCTCACTGCTGCGGCCCGAATTGCAGAGTCGATTCAACCTTCCAAGTCAGAGGCTGGCCGAGGGTTGGAGCAGATCCGGGCCTGGCTCCGAGCAGCAGGAGAGAAGAATTCTGCGGTGTCTCAGTCGCGGAATAGGATACACAGCAGATCCGTGGTAGCGGATACAGTTCAGTCAGCCCATAGCCCAAGATCACCCCCGCGGCGTGAAGGCCGTGGGTAGTACGATCGTCAGTTCGACCGTGACAATCGTTGTCGAGTGCCAACGCCTCCTCCGAGGAGTGCGTCGTACGTGCCTCGGCAGAATGATGACAGACGCCGTCACAGGGATGAGCGCAGAGCTCCAGTTGACCCAAGAGAGCCGGGCTTCGATGCGAGATCCATTCTCGTCCAAGGCCTGGTCGACCGGAATAGAGCGCAGAGAGAAGACCTAGGCAGAGATCGTCCGAGTGACGGTAGATTACATGTTTCAGGCCCAGAGTGTTTCAGCAGAGCCATCAGGGCAGCAGTGATTCCTCCCAACTTCAGATTGGCAATAGGAGTCAGTAAGTTCACTGGAGAATCCAAGCCTGAAACTTGGCTTGAAGATTACCGAGTGGCTATGCAAATTGGAGGCGGAAAAAATGAGATAGCAATGAAGCATCTCCCTCTTATGTTGGAAGGGTCGGCCCGAGCGTGGTTGACTTAGTTGGCCCCGGACAGTGTACACAGTTGGGAAGAGCTATCTCGGGTGTTCGTAAGAACCTTTGAGGGTACGTGCAAGCGGCTAGCAGGGCTTCCCGAGTTGTAGCATTGTGTGCAGAAGCCGAATGAGACTTTGAGGGAATTCATTTAGAGGTGGACCACTTTGCATCACACTGTTGAGAATGTATCAGAGCATCAGGCAGTGTGCGCTTTCAAGGAAGGCGTCAAGTATCGAGAGTTGGTTCTGAAGTTTGGTCGGACTGGGGATATGACTCTGACCCGGATGATGGAGATAGCCACCCGGTATGCTAACGGAGAAGAAGAGGATTGACTCCGCAGCGGGAAGAGTAAACCAGTCGGCCAAGAGGCCAGTGGAGGTGGTTCTAGTCAGAAACAAAAGCGTAAAGCTGAGCCAGCGGCACCTGGTGAGATTGCAGCAGTGGCTCAAGGAAAGTTTAAGGGAAAACCTAAGGGGCCCTGACCCCCCAAGAAGGTAAAGGATCAAGCCGGAAATGATGTCCTGGATTTGCCGTGTCACATCCACAGGTTATGCCCTAGAGGCAATAATAAATGGTTATTATTATATTTCTTTGTTCATGATAATTGTCTATTATTCATGCTATAACTGTGTTATCCAGAAATCATAATACACGTGTGAATACATAGACCACAACAAGTCCCTAGTGAGCCTCTAGTAGACTAGCTCGTTGATCAACAGATAGTCATGGTTTCCTGACTATGGGCATTGGATGTCGTTGATAACGGGATCACATCATTAGGGGAATGATGTGATGGACAAGACCCAATTCTAAGCATAGCTCAAAGATCGTGTAGTTCGTTTAGCTAGAGCTTTTCCAAATGTCAAGTATCATTTCCTTAGACCATGAGGTTGTGCAACTCCCGGATACCGTAGGAGTGCTTTGGGTGTACCAAACGTCACAATGTAACTGGGTGGCTATAAAGGTACACTACGGGTATCTCCGAAAGTGTCTGCTGGGTTGGCACGAATCGAGACTGGGATTTTTCACTCCGTATGACGGAGAGGTATCTCTGGGCCCACTCGGTAATGCATCATCATAATGAGCTCAATGTGACCAAGTGTATGGTCACGGGATCATGCATTATGGTACGAGTAAAGTGACTTGCCGGTAACGAGACTAAACGAGGTATTGGGATACCAACGATCGAGTCTCGGGCAAGTAACGTACCGATTGACAAAGGGAATTGAATACGGGGTTGATTGAATCCTCGACATCGTGGTTCATCCGATGAGATCATCGAGGAGTATGTGGGAGCCAACATGGGTATCCAGATCCCGCTGTTGATTATTGACCGGAGAGGCATCTCGGTCATGTCTGCATATCTCCCGAACCCGTAGGGTCTACACACTTAAGGTTCAGTGATGCTAGGGTTGTAGAGATATTAGTATGCAGCAAACTGAAAGTTGTTCGGAGTCCCGAATGAGATCCCGGACATCACGAGGAGTTCCGGAATGGTCCGGAGGTGAAGAATTATATATAGGAAGTGCGGTTTCGGCCATCGGGAGAGTTTCGGGGGTCACCGATATTGTATCGGGACCACCGGAAGGGTCCCGGGGGTCCACCGGGTGGGGCCACCTGTCCCGGAGGGCCCCATGGACTGAAGTGGGAGGGGAACCAGCGCCTGGTGGGCTGGTGCGCCCCCCCTTGCCCCCCCCCCGCGCCTAGGGTTGGGAACCGTAGGGGAGGGGGCGCCTCCACTTGCCTTGGGGGGCAAGTTCCCCCCTTGGCCGCCCCCCTAGGAGATCCCATCTCCTAGGGCCGGCGCCCCCCTGGGGACCCTATATAAAGAGGGGGGAGGGAGGGCAGCTATACCCTGCATCTTGGCGCCTCCCTTCCCCCTTGCTACACCTCTCCCTCCCGCAGACGCTTGGCGAAGCCCTGCCGGAACCCTGCTGCATCCACCACCACGCCATCGTGCTGCTGGATCTTCATCAACCTCTCCTCCCCCCTTGCTGGATCAAGAAGGAGGAGACGTCATGCTGACCGTACATGTGTTGAACACGGAGGTGCCGTCCGTTCGGCGCTAGGATCTCCGGTGATTTGGATCACGACGTGAACGACTCCCTCAACCCCGTTCTCTTGAATGCTTCCGCTCGCGATCTACAAGGGTATGTAGATGCACTCCCCTCTCTCGTAGCTGGATGAACTCATAGATTGATCTTGGTGAACGTAGGAATTTTTTTATTTTATGCAACATTCTCCAACAGTGGCATCATGAGCTAGGTCTATGCGTAGTTCTCTTTGCACGAGTAGAACACAATTTGTTGTGGGCGTAGATGTTGTCAACTTTCTTGCCACTACTAGTCTTATTTTGCTTCAGCGGTATTGTGGGATGAAGCGGCCCGGACCGACCTTACACGTACGCTTACGTGAGACAGGTTCCACCGACTGACATGCACTAGTTGCATAAGGTGGCTAGCGGGTGTCTGTCTCTCCCACTTTAGTTGGAGCGGATTCGATCAAAAGGGTCCTTATGAAGGGTAAATAGAAGTTGGCAAATCACGTTGTGGCTTTAACATAGGTAAGAAAATGTTCTTGCTAGATCACCTATGGAAGCCACGTAAAAACTTGCAACAACAATTAGAGGACGTCTAACTTGTTTTTGCAGCAAGTGTTTTGTGATGTGATATGGCCAAAGTATTGATGAATGATGAATGATATATATGTGATGTATGAGATCATGTTCTTGTAATAGAAATCACGACTTGCATGTCGATGAGTATGACAACCGGCAGGAGCCATAGGAGTTGTCTTTATTTTTTGTATGCCTGCGTGTCATTGAAGAACGCCATGTAAACTACTTTACTTTATTGCTAAATGCGTTAGCCATAGAAGTAGAAGTAGTCGTTGGCGTGACAACTTCATGAAGACACGATGATGGAGATCATGGTGTCATGCCGGTGACGAAGATGATCATGGATCCCCGAAGATGGAGATCAAAGGAGCTATATGATATTGGCCATATCATGTCACTATAATGATTGCATGTGATGTTTATCATGTTTTTCCATCTTGTTTACTTAGAACGACGGTAGTAAGTAAGATGATCCCTCATGATAATTTCAAGAAAAGTGTTCCCCCTAACTGTGCACCATTGCGAAGGTTCGTTGTTTCGAAGCACCACGTGATGATCGGGTGTGATAGATCCTAACGTTCGAATACAACGGGTGTAAGCTAGATTTGCACACGCAATACACTTAGGTTGACTTGACGAGCCTAGCATGTACAGACATGGCCTCGGAACATGGAAGACCGAAAGGTCGAGCATGAGTCGTATAGAAGATACGATCAACATGAAGATGTTCACCGATGTTAACTAGTCCATCTCACGTGATGATCGGACACGGCCTAGTTGACTCGGATCATGTTTCACTTAGATGACTAGAGGGATGTCTGTCTAAGTGGGAGTTCATTAAATAATTTGATTAAGATGAACTTAATTATCATAAACTTAGTCTAAAATCTTTACAATATGTCTTGTAGATCAAATGGCCAATGCTCATGTCCACCTGAACTTCAACGCGTTCCTAGAGAAAACCAAGCTGAAAGACGATGGCAGCAACTACACGGACTAGGTCCGGAAACTGAGGATCATCCTCATAGCTGCCAAGAAAGATTATGTCCTAGAAGCACCGCTAGGTGAAGCACCAATCCAAGAGAACCAAGACGTTATGAACGCTTGGCAGTCTCGTGCTGATGATTACTCCCTCGTTCAGTGCGGCATGCTTTATAGCTTAGAACCGAGGCTCCAAAAGCATTTTGAGCAACACGCAGCATATGAGATGTTCGAGGAGCTGAAAATTGTTTTCCAAGCTCATGCCCGGGTCGAGAGATATGAAGTCTCCGACAAGTTCTTTAGCTGTAAGATGGAGGAAAACAGTTCTGTTAGTGAGCACATACTCAAGATGTCTGGGTTGCACAACCACTTGACTCAGCTGGGAGTTAATCTCCCGGATGACGCGGTCATTGACAGAATTCTCCAGTCGCTCCCACCAAGCTAAAAGAGCTTTGTGATGAACTTCAATATGCAGGTGATGGAAAAGACCATTCCTGAGGTATATTCAATGCTGAAATCAGTAGAGGTAGAGATCAAAAAGGAACATCAAGTGTTGATGGTGAATAAAACCACTAAGTTCAAGAAGGGCAAGGGTAAGAAGAACTTCAAGAAGGACGGCAAGGAAGTTGCCGCGCCTGGTAAGCCAGTTGCCAGGAAGAAGTCAAGCAATGGACCCAAGCCTGAGACTGAGTGCTTTTATTGCAAGGGAAGTGGTCACTGGAAGCGGAACTGCCCCAAGTACTTAGCGGACAAGAAGGCCGGCAAAACCAAAGGTATATGTGATATACATGTAATTGGTGTGTACCTTACCAGTGCTCGTAGTAGCTCCTGGGTATTTGATACCGGTGCGGTTTCTCACATTTGTAACTCAAAGCAGGAGCTGCGGAATAAGCGGAGACTGGCGAAGGACGAGGTGACGATGCGCGTCAGGAATGGTTCCAAGGTCGATGTGATCGCCGTCGGCACGCTACCTCTACATCTACCTACGGGATTAGTTTTGAACCTCAATAATTGTTATTTAGTACCAGCTTTGAGCATGAACATTGTATCAGGATCTCGTTTAATTTGAGATGGCTACTCATTTAAATCCGAGAATAATGGTTGTTCTATTTATATGAGTGATATGTTTTATGGTCATGCCCCGCTGGTGAATGGTTTATTCTTAATGAATCTCGAGCGTAATGTTACACATATTCATAGTGTGAATACCAAAAGATGTAAAGTTGATAACGATAGTCCCACATACTCGTGGCACTGCCACCTTGGTCACATTGGTGTCAAGCGCATGAAGAAGCTCCATGCTGATGGACTTTTAGAGTCTCTAGATTATGAATCGTTTGACACATGCGAGCCATGCCTCATGGGCAAGATGACCAAGACTTCGTTCTCCGGAACAATGGAGCGAGCAACCAACTTGTTGGAAATCATACATACTGATGTGTGCGGTCCAATGAGCGTTGAGGCTCGCGGAGGATATCGTTATGTTCTCACTCTCACTGATGACTTGAGTAGATATGGGTATGTCTACTTGATGAAACACAAGTCTGAGACATTTGAAAAGTTCAAGGAATTTCAGAATGAGGTAGAGAATCAACGTGACCGAAAGATAAAGTTCTTACGATCAGATCGTGGGGGTGAATATTTAAGTCACGAATTTGGTACGCACTTGAGGAAATGTGGAATCGTTTCACAACTCACGCCGCCTGGAACACCTCAACGAAATGGTGTGTCCGAACGTCGTAATCGCACTCTATTAGATATGGTACGATCTATGATGTCACTTACTGATTTACCGCTATCATTTTGGGGATACGCTCTAGAGACAGCTACATTCACTTTAAATAGGGCACCGTCTAAATCCATTGAGACGACACCGTATGAATTATGGTTTGGGAAGAAACCTAAGCTGTCGTTTCTAAAAGTTTGGGGATGCGATGCTTATGTCAAGAAACTTCAACCTGAGAAGCTCGAACCCAAGTCGGAAAAATGCGTATTCATAGGATACCCTAAGGAAACCATAGGGTATACTTTCTACTTCAGATCCGAAGGCAAGGTCTTTGTTGCCAAGAACGGGTCCTTTCTGGAGAAAGAGTTTCTCTCGAAAGAATTAAGTGGGAGGAAAGTAGAGCTTGATGAAGTACTGCCTCTTGAAACGGTGAGTAGCGCAACTCAGGAAGATGTTCCTGTGGTGCCTGCGCCGACAAGAGAGGGGGTTAATGATGATGATCAAGATACTTCAGATCAAGCTCCTACTGAACTTCGAAGGTCCACAAGGACACGTTCTGCACCAGAGTGGTACGGCAACCCTGTCATGGAAATCATGTTGTTAGACAACGGTGAACCTTCGAACTATGAAGAAGCGATGGCGGGCCCAGATTCCAACAAATGGCTTGAATCCATGCAATCCGAGATAGGATCCATGTATGAAAACAAAGTGTGGACTTTGACAGACTTGCCCGACGATCGGCGAGCGATAGAAAACAAATGGATCTTTAAGAAGAAGACGGACACGGATGGTAATGTTACCATATATAAAGCTCGACTTGTCGCTAAGGGTTATCGACAAGTTCAAGGGATTGACTACGATGAGACTTTCTCTCCCGTAGCGAAGCTGAAGTCCATCCGAATCATGTTAGCAATTGCCGCATACTATGATTATGAGATATGGCAAATGGACGTCAAAACGGCATTCCTTAATGGTCACCTTAAGGAAGAACTGTACATGATGCAGCCGGAAGGTTTTGTCGACCCTAAGAATGTTAACAAGGTATGCAAGCTCCAGCACTCCATCTATGGGCTGGTGCAAGCACCTTGAAGTTGGAACATTCGTTTTAATGAGATGATTAAAGCGTTTGGGTTTATGCAGACTTATGGAGAAGCCTGTGTTTACAAGAAAGTGAGTGGGAGCTCTGTAGCATTTCTCATATTATATGTGGATGACATACTTTTGATGGGAAATGATATAGAACTTTTGGACAGCATAAAGGCCTACTTGAATAAGTGTTTTTCAATGAAGGACCTTGGAGAAGCTGCTTACATATTAGGCATCAAAATCTATAGAGATAGATCGAGACGCCTCATAGGTCTTTCACAAAGCACATACCTTGATAAGATATTGAATAAGTTCAATATGGATCAGTCCAAGAAGGGGTTCTTGCCTGTGTTGCAAGGTGCGAAATTGAGCTCGGCTCAATGCCCGACCATGGCAGAAGATAAAGAAGAGATGAGTGTCATCCCCTATGCCTCAGCCATTGGGTCTATCATGTATGCCATGACCTGTACCAGACCTGATATAAACCTTGTCGTAAGTTTGGTAGGAAGGTACCAAAGTAATCCCGGAAAGGAACACTGGACAGCGGTCAAGAACATCCTTAAGTACCTGAAAAGGACTAAGGACATGTTTCTCGTATATGGAGGTGATGAAGAGCTCATCGTAAAGGGTTACGTCGACGCTAGCTTCGACACATATATGGATGACTCCAAGTCACAAACCGGATACGTGTATATTTTGAATGGTGGGGCAGTAAGCTGGTGTAGTTGCAAGCAAAGCATCGTGGCGGGATCTACATGTGAAGCGGAGTACATGGCAGCCTCGGAGGCAGCGCATGAAGCTATCTGGGTGAAGGAGTTCATCACCGACCTAGGAGTCATACCCAATGCGTCGGGGCCGGTCACACTCTTTTGTGACAACACTGGAGCTATTGCACTTGCCAAGGAGCCCAGGTTTCACAAGAAGACCAGGCACATCAAGCGTCGCTTCAACTCCATACGTGAAAATGTTCAAGATGGAGACATAGATATTTGTAAAGTACATACGGACCTGAATGTAGCAGATCCGTTGACTAAACCTCTCCCTAGGGCAAAACATGATCAACACCAGAACGCAATGGGTGTTCGATACATCACAATGTAACTAGATTATTGACTCTAGTGCAAGTGGGAGACTGTTGGAAATATGCCCTAGAGGCAATAATAAATGGTTATTATTATATTTCTTTGTTCATGATAATTGTCTATTATTCATGCTATAACTGTGTTATCTGGAAATCGTAATACACGTGTGAATACATAGACCACAACAAGTCCCTAGTGAGCCTCTGATAGACTAGCTCGTTGATCAACATATAGTCATGGTTTCCTGACTATGGGCATTGGATGTCGTTGATAACGGGATCACATCATTAGGGGAATGATGTGATGGACAAGACCCAATTCTAAGCATAGCTCAAAGATCGTGTAGTTCGTTTAGCTAGAGCTTTTCCAAATGTCAAGTATCATTTCCTTAGACCATGAGGTTGTGCAACTCCCGGATACCGTAGGAGTGCTTTGGGTGTACCAAACATCACAACGTAACTGGGTGGCTATAAAGGTGCACTATGGGTATCTCCGAAAGTGTCTGTTGGGTTGGCACGAATCGAGACTGGGATTTGTCACTCCGTATGACTGTAAGTGCATCTAGTGCCCCTTAGTGATTTTGGTGTATTGAAGACTTATAGGTTAAGGGACTGATGCGTTTGTGAGTGTACACAGGTCTATAAGTCTATGAGGAGTTTGATATTTACAGAGAAAGTCGACCCCTAAAAATGAAGTTCTTCAACTGAAGACTTTGATATTCTGAAGACTTTCTGAAGACTTTGAAAGTGAAGAAATTGGTGTGACCTTGAAGACTTGCTATTCACTTGAGGAACGTGAAGCGTGAAGACTTTTGTTTTCGTAGTTTCATTTTATCTTTCTTGAGTCATAGGAAACACCGTACTGTTAAAGGGGGTCGAGGAAATACTAAGGAAAAATTTCCATGTGATGCTCAACTCAAAATCCTACACCTACCAATCCCTTCGAGTGAAGCCATTGGAAATCTCATACAGTTCAGTCAAGTTCTTCAGTGACAAAGACGCAGTTCTTCTGGTCACTGATGACTTTGCTCTAACTGAGGAGTTAGGAATTCGCCAGTGCGAATTGCCTACACAGTGAGGAACATGATAGCCCTGAGGAATTTGAGAGTCAAATTTCCGACCGTTGCTGTGCTGCGCGCCGGCTGTCCCAAAATATCTTATCCACCTAACGGTCATATCATTGAAGGGCATTTATGTCTTATCATGTCAGGCTGCTCCCTAGGCTATAAATAGCCGCCCCCTACAACCACTAGTTGGTTGGCTGCTCCGAGAGAACTTGACACTTGTCATTTGAGAGCAACCCATCCTCCGAGGACTTTGAGCGAAAATCATCAAGTGAGGAAAATCCCAAAACCAAACCCTCACAAACCCAAAGTGATTGAGCATCACTGAAGAAATTGATCCCGCGTGGATCTGACGCTTGTTACCTTTGAAGACTGTGCTTCTTCCAGACGGTTAGGCCTCAAGGTCTAGAGCATCCAAGAGGAATTGTGGATCACCGAGTGACCAAGTCTGTGAAGGTTTGGAAGTCACCTGAAGACTTACCACGAGTGATTGGACGAGACCTGCGTGGTCTTAGTTCAAGGAGAATACGGTGAGGACTGGGTGTCCTGAGTTGCGGCTCAGAGACTGGGTGTCCGGGACTACGAGTCCTCGAGTTTAAATACTCAGCCGCTCCAACCAGACGTACAACTGAGACAACAGTTGGAACTGGTTTACCAAATCATTGTCTTCACCAACTAACTGGTTCTATTTCTTCAACCCTTCCATTTCCTCATTACTGTGTTGAATGTTGTTCATATCTGTGCTTGAAGACTTTGACTGAAGACTTTCTCAAATTCCTCAGTTCAATTTCTTCAGTCTGTTTGTCTTCATCTTGTTATCCTGTGTTTATGCTTTCTGTACTCTGTGCTTTTCTTCATTTCATCATGATGACTATGTTTGTATCCTGTTATGTTTACTTCTGAGTACTTATTCCGCTGCAAATAGTTCTTCGCTAAGGAATTTCCTCACCGGCAAATTCCTTAGTGAAGAATTCATAAAAATCACCTATTCACCCCCCTCTAGTCGATATAACACACTTTCAATTGGTATCAGAGCAAGGTACTCCCTTGTTCTGTGTGATTTTGGTTTAACCGCTTGGAGTTTTAGTTATGTCGACCGCAGGTATGATCAAGGTCTCGGCTGGGTGTCCTACCTTTGATGGGACGGACTACCCCTACTGGAAGAACAAGATGCGAATGCATCTTGAGGCAATTGATAACGATCTCTGGTATGTTGTGGAAAATGGTGTTCCCTCTGTCACACCCTCACTGAACGCTACCGATGTGAAGAGATTCAAACAACTCGATTCTCAAGCGAAGAATATCATATGTGGCCATCTGAGCAAAGGACAGTATGGAAGAGTGAGTGCTTTGGAAACTGCTAAGCTTATCTGGGATAGGCTGTCCAAAGTAAATGAAGGAGTCTCAACTCAGCGTGACTCTTGAGTTGATGTTCTTCGGAATCTCATCAACCGCCTCAAAAGACTCGACAATGAAAATGTCCAACAAACCTATGATCGCCTCACTGACATTTCAAATGAGCTTCAAGCCCTCGGTGCCACTGACATCACTGATCATGAAGTAGTGAAGAAACTGTTGAGATTGCTTGATTCCTCATTTGATACTCTAGGACTGATGATACAAGAACGTGCTGATTAAAAGTCTCTTGATCCTGCCGATATCCTCGAAAGGCTAAATACTCACGAGTTCCAGCTTGCTGAAAAGAGAGATCTCTATGGTTCAAACTATGGCAAACCACGTGCCCTGAAGGCCAAGGCTGTGTCTGACTCTGAATATGAGGATTCTGGTAGTAGCCTTGGTGATCCTGAAGAATTAAGCCAGGAGCTAGCACTGCTCGTGAAGAAATTCCAGAAGTTCTCACGATGTGGTCGCTTTGGAAAATCCTCAAGAAGCAGCGATTCCTCATCTAGTGACTATAAGAGAAGGCTGTGCCACAAATGCAAGAGACCTGGTCACTATATTCAAGATTGTCCTCAGTGGGAAAAGGAAATGAAGAAGAAGAAATACAAGGATTACAGTTCTGATGATGCAAAGAAGAAGAAGAAATCGTCAAAATCTTCATCATCAAAATCCTCGAAGTCTTCATCTCACAAGAAGAGCAGCTCCAAGAAGGCTCGGGCATTCATTGGCAAGGAAATGGACTCTGAAGCTGAATCTGAGGAAAATGATGAAGATGAGGCGTCTGAAGAATCTGAGTCTGGTGTGGCGAGTCTGGCCGTTGCTACTGCTTTCGTCAGCAAGTCCATCTTCACACTGAAGAAACTGACCCCACCGACAAGCCTGATGAAGATAATGATGGCTACGCTCCCACCTATTGCTTCATGGCAAAAGGTGCAAAGGTACTCAGATACAACTCCTCTGAATCTAGTGAAAATGAATCTGATGAGGATCTCAAGCCCAGCTACTCTAAACTTGCTAAGATTGCTGTGAAACAACAAAGGGCTTTTGAGAAAGTTCAAAACATGCTAGACAAAAGTGATGATATGTTGGGTGAAGAAGTGGATCGCACTAAAGCCCTGACTGAAAATCTTCAGAGACTTCAGTCTAGGTTTGATAACCTTCAAAGTCATCATAACACTCTCTTATCTGATCATGAGAAACTTTCTTATGAATTTCTTCAAGAAAAGCAAGATCATGAGAAGCTTTCTCTTGAATCTCTTCAAAGAAAGGAAGATCTTGAAAAGCTAAGAGTGTGTTATGAAGATCTTCAGAAGGAGCGCGATTCATTACTAGCTCAGCAAATCAGCGCTTCTCAGGAAGAATTTGTTCCTCCATGCTTAAAGTGCATTGAACGTGAATCTGCTAATTCTTCACCTGAATGTTCAAATGCTTCAACTGTTACAAATTCTTCATCTGCCTCTGCTATCACTAATTCCTCATCTGAGGACATTGCTAGTATCACTGACAATGCAGGGCTGAAGGAATTGTACATGACAGGCATGTACAAAAGCCTCAAAGGGCATCAGACTCTTTGTGATGTGCTTAAAAAGCAGATCCTAAACAGAAACCCTAGGAAAGAGGGTATTGCCTTTGAGAGGAAACTCAATGCTGATGGAACATATTGGAAACCTGAGCAGTACCCCAAAACCTCATGGGTTGCTGCAAAGGGACCTCCAGTTGATCCATCTAACTTATCTGGCTTTACATGTGAATCTCCTCATTCTTCTGATGAGTCATTTGACTCCAACTATAAACTGTTCAAAAATCAGAATGGTGAAGTATTTGCTAGATATGTTGGCACTAACTGCAGGAACGGCTCCCCTATGAAGAAAATCTGGGTTCCCAAAAGTTATGTTGAAAGTCTTCAGGTGAATGTCCTCATGACACCACCTGTGAAGAACAGGAAACCCAGATCAAATTCTTCATATGGACCAAACTCTTCATATGGACCAAACTCTTCATATGGATCCAAGTCCTCATACGGACCAAATTCCTCACATGGATCAAATTCCTCAAAAGGATCAAAGTCCTCATATGATTATCATCGTGCTAACAACTCTGTCTCGTAGGGTAGAGCTAAGGGCTATGAATATGTGCATTATTCTTCAAATCATTATGTTCATAGGTCCTCGAAGAATTACTCTGCTTATTCATATGCTTACCCTAACCCCTCTTATGTGAAATGAAACGGTTTGGCATCTTTGCCACCTTTCTCATATGGTGCTCACAGAGTGATGAATTCTTTGCCACCCCTCCATATGTGGGTGGTGAAGAAAAAGAACTAATCTCTTCTGCAGGGTCAGGTCTCCAGACGTGCTTTAACGTCTGAAGAATTTGCTGGGGACCTGACAAAATGCCTGAAAGGACGCAGGCGAATCATGATGAAATGAACTTTCATTTCACACGTCCTCATACTGCTATATCTACTTACTGCTTGATTCATCTGATGAACTTGATATCATATTCTTCACTGATGAAGCATATGAGATTGTAAGCTACACTAATTCATCTGCAGGATGATCAACCCAAAACTACTGAATGGGTCCTTGATAGTGGATGTACAAATCACATGACTGGTGACAAGAATCTATTGATGGATGCACCCTTATCACCATCACCTCTGAAGCATATCATCTTTGCTGATAAAGGCAAAAGTCAGGTATTGGGTCTTGGTAAGGTTGCGATCTCTAAGGATAAACACATGGACAAAATCATGCTTGTTGAGTCCTTAGGATACAATCTCATGTCAGTCTCAATGCTTTGTGATCTTGATATGGTTGTTGTCTTTGGCAAGTATCGCTGTGTTGTGATTATGGAAGCTGACAATTCCAAAGTCTTCGAAGGCTTTAGGAGAGGAGATCTGTATATTGTTGATTTTTCTACAGGACCACAACCAGCCGTGTGTCTACTTGCAAAAGCTTCAGAAGGCTGGCTATGGCATCGACGACTTGGTCATGCAGGCATGAGGAATTTGCACACGCTTGCGAAGAAGAAGCATGTCATTGGCATTGAGAATGTCAAATTCCTCAAGGATCACTTATGCGGAGCCTATGAAGCTGGAAAAATGACCAAGGCCAAGCATCCAGCGAAGACTATCATGACCACTACCCGTCCATTCGAATTGCTTCACATGGACCTCTTCGGACCTAATCATTACTCAGCAGTCACTAATGATGCATCTCTATATGGTTTTGTCATTGTTGATGATTATTCTCGATATACATGGGTACACATTGTTACTTACAAACATGAAGTGCAGGAAGTCTTCAAACGATTTTCCTCGAGGGCTTCAACCAACTTTTGTGTGAAGATCAAGCACATCAGAAGTGACAATGGAACTGAGTTCAAGAATTCCGGTCTTGATGCCTATCTTGATGAACTTGGTATTACTCATGAATTATCTGCTCCTTATACTCCTCAGCAGAATGGCGTCGTGGAGCGCAAGAACAGAACTCTTGTTGAGATGGCTCGCACTATGCTTGATGAATACAAAACGCCTCAGCGTTTTTGGATTGATGCAATTGATACTGCGTGCCACATCATCAACAGAGTATATCTTCACAAATTCTTCAAGAAAACGGCCTATGAACTCCTCACTGACAAGAAACCCAATGTGAGTTATTTCAAAGTCTTCGGTGCTAAATGTTGGATTAGAGATCCTCACCACAACTCTGAATTTGCACCGAAAGCACATGAAGGTTTTATGCTTGGTTACGGAAAGGACTCGCACACCTACAGAGTCTTCAACATTGTTCTTCACAAGATTGTTGACACTGTAGATGTGCAGTTCGATGAAACTAATGGCTCACAAAGAGAGCACCTACCTTCTGTGTTAGATGAACCAGCACCTGAGGATGCTATCAAGCTCAAGGCAACTGAGGATGTCATTCCTACTGAAGAATCTGCTAAAGAATTCATTCCTGTTCATGAAGAACGTCGAGTTGATGCACCTGAAGAACATGATGAGGAAAATGGTGCTGAAGAAAATGCTGATCAAATTCCTCAGCGACAACCAGCTCATCCTCGCGTTGCAAAAGAAGTGCAAGTGGAGAAGATTATCGATGACATTAGCGCACCAGGTCCTCTCACACGCTCAAAAGCTTCACATTTATCTAACTTTTGTGGGCACTATGCTTTTGTCTCTATCACAGAGCCCACTAAGGTAGATGAAGCATTTCTGAAGCCGGAGTGGATTCAGGCTATGCAAGAAGAATTACATCAGTTCGAGCTAAACAATGTCTGGGAATTGGTCAATCGCCCAGATCCTCGCAAGCATAATATCATTGGCACGAAGTGGATCTACTGCAACAAGCAAGATGAAAATGGCCTTGTGGTGAGGAATAAGGCACGACTAGTAGCTCAAGGCTACACACAGGTTGAAGGAATTGATTTCGATGAAACTTTCGCACCTGTTGCTAGACTTGAGGCTATTCGCATATTACTTGCTTACGCTAACCATCATGATATCATATTATATCAAATGGATGTGAAAAGTGCATTCCTCAATGATAAGCTTGAGGAAGAAGTATATGTTGCTCAACCCCCAGGTTTTGAAGATCCAAAGAATCCTGACAAAGTCTTCAGACTCAATAAGGCCCTCTATGGCCTCAAGCAAGCCCCTGGGGCGTGGTATGATACATTGTAGGAATTCTTCGTGAAGAATGGCTTCACACCCAGTTCACTCGACCCTACTCTCTTTACTAAATCATATGATGGTGAACTGTTTGTGTGCCAAATATATGTTGATGATATTATCTTTGGCTGTACTGACCAACGTTATAGTGATGAATTTGCCTATATGATGAGTGAAGAATATCAAATGTCTATGATGGGAGAGTTGAAATTCTTCTTAGGTCTTCAAATTCGTCAGCAGCGCAATGGCATATTCATATCTCAGGAGAAATACCTCAAAGATGTACTGAGGAAATTCGGCATGCAAGATTGCAAAGGCGTCAAAATTCCTATGCCCACAAATGGCCATCTATGCACTGATGAAAATGGTATTGACTTTGATCACAAGGTATACCGCTCCATGATTGGTTCTTTATTGTACTTATGTGCATCTAGGCCAGATATAATGCTTAGTGTTTGCATGTGTGCCCGATTTCAAGCTGCACCGAAGGAATCACACCATAAGGCTGTGAAGCATATTCTTCGATATCTAGCTCACACACCAACACTAGGATTATGGTACCCCAAGGGCTCTGCTTTTGATCTCATTGGATATTCTGACTCTGACTATGCTGGTGATCGTGTGGACCGCAAGTCAACATCTGGCACTTGTCATTTCCTTGGACGATCTTTGGTCTGTTGGTCCTCGAAGAAACAGAACTGCGTATCACTGTCTACTGCTGAAGCTGAATACATTGCTGCTGGCTCATGCTGTGCTCAACTGCTTTGGATGAAGCAAACCCTCAAGGACTATGGTGTCAATGTGAAGAATGTGCCTCTCCTCTGCGACAATGAGAGTGCCATCAAGATTGCTCACAACCCAGTTCAGCACTCGAAGACAAAGCACATCCAGATTCGTCATCATTTTCTTCGTGATCATGTGTTGAAGGGCGACATCTCCATCGAGCATGTGAAGACTGAAGAACAGCTAGCTGATATCTTCACCAAGCCCTTGGATGAGAAGAGATTTAGCAAGTTGCGGTGTGAGCTAAATATCTTAGAATCTTCGAATGTTCTTTGAAAAGGACACACATCCTAACACTTATGCAAAATTGATGACTTAGATGTGCAACACATGAAGAAACGTTTTTCTTTAATCAATGAAGAATAACACTCTAAGTGTGAAGAAATTAATGAAGAATTTGATTCTCAGAACCCTACGACAATTGTACGCGGTGTCTGAAATCATCATTCTTATACGGTGGGCCACGCCACCACAAAAAGTTGAAAATCTTCAATTTGAGTTTTTCCTCAGTTTTGAAATTCTTCAGTTTTTCAACTTTGCAAAATCTTCACTGTTTCCGTCGTCTTTCTTCATTGGCTATTTCTTCAAGTTGCGTTTTCTGCTAAGTGAATGTGATCGGACCCTTCCCCCTCTATGCTATACTCAATCCAATCTATTCACAAATTCTTCATGTGCATTCTAATTGAAACTCGTTCAAAGTCTTCACTGTGTCCTTGTCAGCTGAAGAAATTGCGAACGAAGTGTTAAAACAAATCTTATCCAGATTTTCGGTTTTACCGCTCAAACCGTTCCGCATCCCACGATGCATTATTATAATCACCCACGATCTTACACGATCTCATCTGCACAGTACGTGAGTGACACATGTCGCGTGAAGGAGAAAGGGCAGGGGCATGTTCGTCCCAAAATCTTTGGGCGAATAGTTTTTATCGTGGCTATAAATACCCCTCTCCCCTTCCTCACTTCATTTACTCCGCTCGGTCGTTGTCTCTCGCTCGAGCTCCTCAAATCCTAGCGCCGCCGCTACTCCATCGTCGCCAGTGAGGAAGAGCTTCACTGCCTCGACCTCGTCGCCGTCGTACTCGCGCCGGCTGCGGAAATCTTCACTCCGCCGCCGCCGTAGCTGTCTCCCTCTGCCAAGTTAGGGCGTGGGAGATCGAACCAGACGAACTTCACATCTGTTCATCTCAGTTCGTCGTGTTCTTCGGCTCGGGTAATTAAAAGTTACTTTTATTACTCACTTTGATTCTCAAGCTTTCCTGAAAATCTTCAAAGGTGTTTTTCTTCAAATCCTCACACATATGAACACCTCACGGATCAAATGATCTTGAACTATTTCTCTGAGCAATCATTTTCTTCAAGATTCCTCAATTGTGTGGATCTTCGATCTATACAACTCTGGAACCTGAGACAAAACGCTTGGTGAAATTCCTCAAGACTCATCTGGTCAAATTCCTCAAAACTTGTCTTTTTGAAAAATCTTCTGAGAACGCATATGACCTCTCCAAATTCCTTGCACCTACACTCTGTTCACAGGTACTCATGTCCGCTGCTAAATCACTAGGTTCTCATCAACTTAACTCATTTGCAGCGTTCCTCGAAGAAAAATTGCATACTTCTTCAGAGTGTTCAATTGTTCAAATTCCTCATCTGAAGAGTATGTCTGAAGGAAAGAGACCGCAGAAAGGAGGAAAGAAACCTGAGGTCATGACTGCTTTCGAAATCCCTGATGAACTCTATAAGGATTACTGCACACCTGATGAAGCCAAGTTTGGCAAAGAAAACAAAAATCAGTGCAAAGTGCGCATCCAGAGGATTGAACGAAGATGGGCACGAGAATGGAGGGAATATCGATATGTTACTCCTAAGTACATGAAGAAATTCGCCTTAAATCCTCCATGCCCAAGAGCTCCATTGGCACCTGGCCAAGTAGCTGATCCCACCAGCATCAAGCGTGGTGAGGACTTTCCTGAAGAATGGGCTAGGCGCCAAGCAAAATTGGCAAGACAAGCCAAGGAGGCAGTGAGGAAATTCTATGAGGATTCTGCTGCTGCTACTGCTGCTGCTGAGACCTTGGTCAAACCGAGGAAATCAATGCCAAAGAAGCCTACTCGCAAGCCAAGTGCTTCACCGACAGCGCCCTCACGGCCAAGTTCCTCAGCTATGCCCTGACGGCAAATTCCTCAGACTGCTACTGCTCCACCAAAGTCCTCAGCAGCTCCCTCAAAGTCCTCAACTCCTGTGCATCTGGCTACATGCCAAAGGACTCAGGGTTTCTCAATTGCTTCTGGTGTCTCAGCAAGTTCCTCAGCTGCACCAATGTCCTCATCAGGCCCCTCTCTGTTGAAGACAAAAGCAACAGCTGGACGCGGTCCTCGGCCAAGTCCAAGAAAGAAACAGGTTGCATTCCAAGTGCCCTCTGATGACGAGGCTTCTGATGAAGAACTTGCAGAAATCATCAGAGACAGACAAGCAAAGGCCGCTAGAGCCAAGGGCACATCTGTGCCACTACTTTTGGATCCGAGGAAGATCCTCGATTACATTGATCTCTGGCACAAGGATCCAAACACTCCAATGCCTGATCTGCCTCTGACTCCCGGTCAAAGTCACATGCTGACCCATTTCATCTCTCAAGAGAAATGGAAATTCGAGAAGGCTCGTGAGATCAAGAGAGCTCAATCTAGAAAGGAGAAGCTTCTGAAGAAGAATGTTGTCAGACTGACACCTGAAGAACTTCTCAAGGCTCAATCTGAAATCCAAGCCCTCAGCAAAGACTTCGATGCATACTATGCTGATTGGCAAGGAGCCAAAGTGAGATTTTTCAACCTGACAAAGAAAATGACAACTGTTGCAGCCCCATCGCAACAAGAAAATCCTCAGGCTGCAGACTCTGCTCAGCCTGCTGAAGAACATGCCAGCACCGCTGATGACTTTCAGCCTGCTAATAAAAACACAAGTTCCAGGGCTGATGACTCCATCCCAGCCGCTGAAGAAATTGCCAGGGCATCCACTAGTGGTGCGCCTGAAGAAACTGAAGAGATCAGGGCAACTACATCAGTTGCGCCTGAAGAAAATCAACCACAGTCCTCAGCTCCTCCTGCGCCTACTCCAACTCCTATTCTTCCTTTTGCCTATGAAGTGAAGAAGACCAAGGCTGCAGAGCGAGCTGCAGTGAAGAAAAGGAAGGCATCAGCTGCGTCAAATTCTTCGGCTGCAAAGAAAATGAAGCCAATGACCAGCTCTCTTGAAAATCCTATTGATGCCATTCCGATTTCCTTCATGTCATCAAAGGAAATTGTTCCTTATGGAGAAGACTACAAGATCCCAAGCGGATCTGATGAAGAAAATCATTCTGCTGCTACGTCAGAGCAGTTTGATGAAGAAATTGAAGTGGAAACATTCCCTTCAACGCCAGTCGTTTCCTCACCTATGCCTCAGTTCACAGCTGAAGAGGCTGGTGTTGAGGAAATTGAAAAAGAAGATGAAGATGTGGATATTGGATGCACTACACCAGTGATGAATGATGACTTTTGGGAAAGTCGGCATCCAAATACTCCTCTCTTCACTCCTATTCAACAGATTCCTCAGTCCCCGGCTACAACTGTTCAAATGGGTTCTGAAGAAACTCATCCCACTTCATTTGTTCATGAAGAAATTCCAGCCGCTAGTGCTGAAGAACCTGCTGCTGTTGATCCTCAAGTTGCACAAGAAGAGGAACCAGAAATTCCTCAGCCTGCAGTACCTGAGCTCGCGATTCCTGAGGTTGTGCTGCAAATCACTGACACCCCTCTGCCCAAACCAAAGAATCCGTTCTCAAGCAAGCAAAAATTCAAGGCTGGAGACTTCTTTTCTGAGCATGTGTTCTTCACTGATTATAATCCATATGACTCTGCTCGCATAAGGAAGAGGCGTTTCTGGACTGCAAGTCAAGCCAACTTCTATTCCTCAGTGCTCTTTGACAAGGACAAAATCTTCGATCATGAACATATTCCTCATGTGGATATGGAATCTCTGCCGTGATTTGAGCCAGTCCTCACTGTTATTCACGATGCTGGACTACTGAACTTCTGCACTGATATCTGTGATTGGAATGAAGAACTCATTCTTCAATTCTACGCCACACTGCATATCACCGGAGATGCTGAAGATGTCAATTCATGGGTACTGGATTGGATGACCGAAAACACTCACTACAAGGCACCGGCAACTGAATTGCTTCATGTCCTTCCTCTCGATCCTCCCCATGACAGTGCATGTTGCATCTACAATGACCCTGAACTGACGAATCATTATATGCAAGTGCTCATGAAGCCTTTGAAGCCAGGGCAGGCCCCACGAACTAAATTCCTCGTTAAGGAATTGCTGTATGTGCCCCGGACTGTCTATCGAATCCTGACGAAGACAATGAGTCCTATCAAAGGCCACGACTCAAATGATGAAGATGTCGTTGGCATCATGAAGAACATGCTTTTCAACATCATTCATGGCGTTCCCATCAACTTCCATGATTTCTTCATGAGGACTCTGGCTAATGTTGCTATGTCACCTTTTGAGCTGAAGCCCTATGCGCCTTGGATTATGAGATTCATAAGGGCAAGTGTTGGTGTCAAAACCGGCGGATCTCGGGTAGGGGGTCCCGAACTGTGCGTCTAGGTGGATGGTAACAGGAGACGAGGGACACAATGTTTTACCCAGGTTCGGGCCCTCTCGATGGAGGTAAAACCCTACGTCCTGCTTGATTAATATTGATGATATGGGTAGTACAAGAGTGGATCTACCATGAGATCAAGGAGGCTAAACCCTAAAGCTAGCCTATGGTATGATTGTTGTAATGTATATTGTCCTACGGACTAAAGCCCTCCGGTTTATATAGACACCGGAGGAGGCTAGGGTTAAACAGAGTCGGTTACAATGGTAGGAGATCTACATATCCGTATCGCCAAGCTTGCCTTCCACGCCAAGGAAAGTCCCATACGGACACGGGACGGAGTCTTCAATCTTGTATCTTCGTAGTCTTGGAGTCCGGCGGACGATGATAGTCCGGCTATCCGGACACCCCCTAGTCCAGGACTCCCTCAGTAGCCCCCAAACCAGGCTTCAATGACGATAAGTCCAGTACATATATAGTCTTCGGTGTTGCAAGGCGGGTTCTCCCTTCAAGTTCCATGTACCTGCCGAACAGTGTCCGGCTTTATCATAAATACTGTGTCTCTCGGCTTCTACGCCCAATAATGGCCTTCTTCCACCCGTCGCACGAATGCGAAAAGCCAGGGTGTCTTTTATGTTTCACCCCCTAGTCGTGCGAGTCATCCGCCTACAAAAGAGGCAAAAATCCAGATCCAAACCACACCATCTTCCTCCCGCGAATACTTCAACGGAGCGCCCTTGACCTAAAAATCCATTCCATCATGGACCGTCGACGCGGCTCCTCTTCTCGCGCTCCCAGCCCACCACCAGGGGATTGGAGGAGGTGCTCTGTTCCACACAACGAGCTAGTGAAGCTCCAAGTGGGGGGATATCTCCCTCCGGCCTTCATGGTCCCGGTTCGAGCCGGGCTGGTCACTTATCAAGGTGGGAGGCAAGCGGAGGCCACCCCAAGTCCCAATAAAGGGGAGCGAGTATGCTTTGTCCCTTATATGATAAGGGGACTCGGATTCCCAATACATCCGTTCCTCCGCGGACTCCTGGAGTTCTACAGACTCCAGCTCCACCACCTTACGCCCGCCTCTGTCTTGCATATCGCGGGCTAAGTAGCTCTTTGCGAGCTATTCCTGGGCATTGAGCCCCATTTTGCATTGTGGAAGAGGCTGTTCTACCTCGTACCCCGTTCTCACGAGGGGTCCATATATCAAGTGGGTGGCGCCAAAATATGGCGCATTGCCGGGACCGGATACCCATCCGGTACTCCCAAGAAGGCGTCCGAAGACTGGCCTTCAGAGTGGTTTTACATAGGAGACGCTCCGCTGCCGGACCCAGTCCGGATTGGCCTCCCGGAGTTTAGTGCTGCTCCTCTGAAGAAACGCCTTAGCTGGCGCCCCCGGAGCCCCCGGTTGGAGGAAGACAAGAGCGTCCATTACTTGATGGGCCGAATAAGATTACTGGCCCATTCCGGTTTGACCATGATTGGAGTCATGGCGACATGCATCATGCGGGGGGTACAACCATTACAATACAGAGGCCACCCCATGTGGGAGTTCAACGGGGAAGACGATGCCACCCGTCATGGCCGCGAAGGGCCGGATTCGACCGAGGATCTGGTGCAGATCCTGTCCAGCCTGTACAAGGGGGAGAAGGAGGACTTCCTTCGAACGAACCCTTTGAATGGGTTTTCCATGAACAACCCTAGAGGCTGGGTAAGCGAACACCTTTAAGGGCTCAACCCATGCTTTCGAAGTTTAGGTTTCTTATATTATGTCTTCGGTGCAGGATCTACGCCGGACTGTGGAGGACATGGTAAGTCCCGCTCCGCAACCCGAGGACCCAGAAAGATCCCTAGATCCGGCCTCCGAAGAGGATCCGGACATCAAGATGGAGCTGATCGACGGGGTGTTTCACTAGCTTAGCATGGACAATGCTGTGGTCGCCATTACAGCGGACTACCCCGTACTGTATCCGGCTTCCCAGGTGACTGTGACCGAGGTCCGGACACCAGTATCTCTTCCTTGCCCATTTCTGATCTTCGCGAACGATGGTGTTTTACAGGAAGCGCCCTCAAGGCGGGAAGCCGAGCCCGCGGCGGCTAACCAACAAAGGCCAGTCCGGACCAGCAGGCGGAAAAGGAGCGCGGCATGGACTGAAACGTCGCCGCAAAGGTATAGCTCGTATTCAAATTTTCAGAGCAACGTTCCTAGGAAGCGTCTGAGTGCTCATGATCTTTATAGGAGAAAAAGCGCTCGCCGGACTGCGGGCGCAGAAGTTGCCGATCCAACCTATACCGGCCAGGCTCCAGCGCCCGGCCTGGAGGGGGAGGCAAGCGCAAGACGCGGACTGGATCCTCCTCCAACGGAGGGCACCGACAGACTGTCCGCCACCAAGTCTGAGGTGGAGAGCTCCATGAACCATAGGCGCCGCCGAACAGTATTTCGTGAAGCGTGCTTCTCCCCTGAGGCATTGGACGCCTTTAACGCAGGGGACGCGCACCTCCGTGCCGCTCAAGATGGTTTTACCAGAGCCACGGAGCAGTATGTGAAAGACATACGGGTAAGGGAATTTTAATGGTTATATATACCAGTAGCCCTCGAGACTTAAAGTAGTTATATTAACTGATTTAAGGATCATTTGAAACGCAGGCTCTTACCGAGAAGAATGCCCAACTGTCTCAGGAGCTGCAAGAATGCAAGGCCCAACTTGAGGCCGCACTTGCTGCCGCAGGAGGAGACGCAGAGACTCCTCCTGGTAACACATTTTTATTAATAAATATAAGCGCTGTGCAGCGTGCGCGTAAGTCTAATAGTGACATTGCAGGTGCCGCCGGACAAGATCCGGACAGGCAAGAATTACTACGCCAGCTAATGGCCGGCGAGAGGGTGCTGAATAGGGTGCAGCAAGAAAGGAACAAGCTCCAGGATGCCAATGTCAAGCTCGAAGAAGAGCTGAAAGGCGCTCGAGCCGGGCTGTCCAGCTCCGTTAAGGAGAATCAGCGGCTTCGTCGCGGCATTTATAGTAAGTGCTTGAGCGGACTCCTTTGAAAAGAAGAGTTCGGCGAGGAAGTAAATTGACATAATATGTCTTGTAGGTATACTCACAGGTCCCCCTGCGGAGGAGATGCCCATATCAACGGGTGATCAACTTCCCGAGCTGTTGCAACTGCTCGAACGAGTTCGGCAGGCAATGAGCGTCGTCGTCCAGGCTTTATGGCCAGCCCTTCAGGGAGTGCGGCAGCGCTTCCGCTTGTGGAAGATTTCGGCTTGCCGTCAAGGTGCCAGGGAGGCTTGGGCCATGGTGAAGACGTGTTACAAGAAGGCGGATCCCAACCACATTGCCGAAGTTGGACCGGTGGGGCCCGATGGGAAGGAGATCCCTGTGAGTTTAGTATACAGCCAAGTAGAGTTGGCTGCTAAATTTTCCCAACGGGACTGTAAGTTAGACAGCCTGTTAGACGGGATTGAGGAGGAATACAATCAGTAAATTTGACAATGTATGTTTTCCTGTAAAGTGACATGTGAAATGCCTTCTAGCTGGATTGTAGATCGTTTGCCTTTGCCGACCTTTTTGCTTCAACCTCGGGACCCTAGAGTCCGGAGTGTGTCCGAATACCTTTATGGTTAAGAAATAACCGGGGTATGCATGGAGACCAGGCGTAGGGGTCATTAGTGCTTTATCAGACAAGTGCCCAACTAGTTATGTTATATTACATGGTTAGTAAGAAACATCTTCCAGGGAGAATAGTTCCGTTAAGGGTTCCTTTCCCTGGGAGGCATGCCCTAAAGTGCATGTCCGGACTGCGAAAAAAGCAGAAAAACATCTGGGGGCGGATAAATGAGTAGGTAAAAAATCATCTTTTAAGTCACCGACCGAATATTCCCTTAAGAACGCTAGCTTTCGGCTTCACCCAGTCTGAGGTACACATCCGGCTGACCCAGCAGTAACAATCGCAGAGGTGCTCCCGTTACCTCCTAGCCGAACAATCGGGAACGTAGGGGTAAGCACAGGAGCCTGGCAACCCAGCTTGGCCAAAACTTAAGTCATATCTATGCATATAATGGTGAGTAAAAGGTACATGTGGAAGCTTGACACATGTGCTGGGCATGAAACCCTTATAATTGAGCTTCTGGAAAAGAAGCCCCCAGGTATAATGAGTGCGGATGGCACATCAAGTGTATGCGAACAATGCGAAAGTAGGCCCTTAGGGGCTTTTTAGTAAAAGGGTTATGAGAAGAAAGAGAAATAAAAGACAGCCAAAGTGTAAAAATTTGAACGGAGGAAGGGGACGAACTCTTAGTCCGGCGCTAGGCATAGAATCTTCGGAGGCGGGCTGCGTTCCAAGGGTTCGGCTCAAGTCGGTTATCCGACGCATTTCGTAGACGGTACGCTCCGCCGGTTAGGACTTGATCGATAATGAAGGGCCCCTCCCATTTGGGCTTGAGCTTGTCCTTTTTCTTGTCCGGCAGGCGTAGAACTAGTTCGCCAACATTGTAAGTCTTGGCCCGTACTTCTCTACTTTGATATCTTCGGGCCTGCTGCTGATAGAATGCGGAACGAGCCTTGGCGACGTCGTGTTCTTCCTCCAATGTGTCCAAGCTGTCCTGCCGATCCAGCTCGGCTTCTCTTTCTTCGTACATGCGCACTCGAGGTGAGTCATGAATAATGTCGCAGGGCAGGACTGCCTCTGCGCCGTAGACCATAAAAAATGGTGGGAATCCGGTAGTGCGGTTAGGGGTTGTCCGCAGCCCACAGAGTACGGAGTCGAGCTCCTCGACCTAGTGCGTGTCAGATTTAGTAAGTGACCGCACTAGTCTGGGTTTAATGCCGCTCATTATTAGACCATTTGCTCGTTCCACTTGACCGTTGGTTTGAGGGTGATATACTGAAGCGTAGTCGAGCTTGATGCCCATATTTTTGCACCATGACTTAACCTCGTCGGCTGTGAAGTTCGTGCCGTTGTCGGTGATGATGCTGTGGGGGACTCCATAACGGCGTACTACCCCAGACATAAAGTCTATCACTGGTCCGGACTCTGCCGTTTTGACCGGTTTGGCCTCTATCCATTTGGTGAATTTATCCACCATGACCAATAGGTACCTTTGCTTGTGGGTTCCCCCTTTAAGGGGTCCAACCATATCAAGCCCCCAGACCGCGAACGGCCAGGTAATGGGTATAGTTTTGAGGGCGGTCGGCGGCATATGGCTCTGATTAGCAAAGAGCTGACAACCAACGCATCTTTGGACTAAGTCCTGGGCATCTGCCCGGGCCGTCGGCCAATAAAATCATGTACGGAATGCCTTTCCTACAAGGGCCCAGGCTGCTGCGTGGTGTCCGCCTAGTCCGGCATGAATTTCAGCTAGGAGGTTTCGCCCTTCCTCTTCGGAGATACACGTTTGAAGGACTCCGGTTGTACTTTTCTTATAAAGTTCTCCCTCATGGACCTTGTAGGCTTTCGATCGCCGGACTATGCAGCGGGCCTCGTTTTGGTCTTCGGGAAGTTCCTACCTAAGCAAGTAGGCTAGGAATGGTTCTGTCCACGGGGCAATTACTGCCATTATGTCGTGGGCTGAAGGTGTTATGTCATCGGCCGAATCGCCGATTGGCGCGGTCTTCTCCGGTTTGTCACTTCCGGGCTCCTCTTCCCATAGTACGGATGGCTTGAAGAGCCGTTCCAGGAAGATATTTGGAGGGACAGCGTCACGTTTCGCACCGATGCGTGCCAGTACGTCGGCCGCTTGGTTATTATCTCGGGCTATGTGATGGAATTCGAGTCCTTCAAACCGAGCTGACATTTTTAGGACAGCGTTGCAATATGCTGCCATTTTCGGATCCTTGGCGTCAAAGTCTCCATTTATTTGGGATATTGCAAGGTTTGAATCCCCGCGCACCTCTAGGCGTTGAATGCCCATGGAGACTGCCATCCGGAGACCATGTAACAGGGCCTCATATTCGGCTGCGTTGTTGGAGTCCGTGTACATTATTTGAAGTACATACTGGACTGTGTCCCCGGTTGGGGACGTCAATATGATGCCAGCCCCCAGTCCGGCCAACATTTTAGAACCGTCGAAATGCATAGTCCAATTGGAGTATGCGCCGTACTCTTTAGGGAGTTCGGCTTCGGTCCATTCGGCGACAAAGTCAGCCAAGACTTGTGACTTTATAGCTCGCCGAGGTTTGTAAGTTATATCGAATGGTAAGAGCTCAATGGCCCATTTTGCAATCCTGCCCATTGCGTCGCGGTTATTTATAATGTCATTGAGTGGTACTTCAGAGGCTACTGTTATCGAACACTCTTGAAAGTAGTGTCGGAGCTTCCGGGATGCCATGAACACCGCATACGCTATCTTCTGATAGTGTGGGTAACGGGACTTGCAGGGGGTTAATGCAGTGGATACATAGTACACTGGTTTTTGAAGAGGGAATTTATGCCCTTCTGTCTCTCGTTCGACGACGAGTACCGCGCTTACAACTTGATGCGTTGCTGCGGTGTATAACAACATTGGTTCGCCCAGATTGGGCGCAGCCAGGACCGGATTGGTTGCCAATATGGCCTTTATTTCTTCGAGTCCGGCAGTGGCAGCATCCGTCCATTCGAAGTGTTCGGTGCGCCTGAGGAGGCGATAGAGAGGCAATGCCTTTTCTCCTAGACGGGAGATAAAGCGGCTTAAAGCTGCCACGCATCCTGTTAATTTTTGTATCTGTTTGAGGTCTTTTGGAATATCCAACTGTGACAGAGCTCGGATTTTAGCCGGGTTTGCTTCAATTCCTCTATCGGATACAATGAAGCCCAGCAGCTTTCCAACTGGTACACCGAAAACGCATTTTTCCGGATTCAACTTGATGTCATATGCTCTGAGGTTGTCGAATGTGAGCTTCAAATCATCTACTAGAGTTTCGATGTGTTTTGTTTTGACGACTACGTCGTCTACGTATGCCTCGACTGTTTTGCCGATCTGGGTGGCCAGACATGTTTGAATCATGCGCTGATATGTTGTGCCGGCGTTTTTAAGTCCGAAGGGCATCGTGTTGAAGCAGAATGGTCCGTATGGAGTGATGAATGCCGTTGCGGCTTGGTCTGCTTCCGCCATCTTGATTTGATGGTAGCCAGAGTATGCGTCGAGGAAGCACAACGAATCGTGCCCTGCGGTAGCATCGATAATTTGGTCGATGCGGGGGCGAGGGAAGGGATCCTTTGGGCAAGCCTTATTGAGGTCTTTAAAATCGACATAGAGGCGCCAGGATTTGTCCTTCTTTCGTACCATTACCAGATTTGCTAGCCAATCCAGATGTTTGATATCTCTGATGAATCTGGCTTCCAATAGTTTGGCTAGCTCTTCTCCCATTGCCTGTCTTTTGGGTTCGGAAAATCGTCGAAGAGCTTGTTTGACTGGTTTAAATCCTTTTAGGATGTTTAGGCTGTGTTCTGCCAACCTGCGTGGGATTCCGGGCATATCCGAAGGATGCCAGGCGAAAATGTCCCAATTTTCCCGAAGGAATTTGCGCAGTGCGGCGTCTACCTCGGGGTTCAATTGTGCCCCAATGGAGGCCATCTTTGTTGGGTCCGTTGGATGGACCTGGAATTTTATTATTTCATCTGCTGGTTTGAAGGAAGTGGACTTGGATTTTTTATCGAGTATCACATCGTCCCTGTTCACCATAGAGTGCAGCGTGGTGAGTTCTTCTGCTGCTAAGGCTTCGGATAGTGCCTCCAGGGCTAGTGCGGCTGTCTTGTTTTCGGCGCGGAGTGCTATGTCCGGATCACTAGCGAGAGTGATTATTCCACCGGGCCCAGGCATTTTGAGCTTCATGTACCCGTAATGAGGTACTGCTTGAAAGATTGTGAATGCCTCTTGTCCTAATATAGCGTGATATCCGTTGTTGAATGGGGCCACTTGGAACGTGACTTCTTCGGATCTGTAATTGTCCGGCGAGCCGAACACCACATCGATTGTGATTTTTCGGTGCAGCGCGCTTCTCGGCTAGGGATTATTCCTCTGAAGGTTGTGCTGCTTCGCACAATACGGCTCCAGTCTATTTCCATTTTTTGAAGAGTTTCCTCGTAGATGAGGTTTAGTCCACTGCCGCCATCCATGAGGACCTTTGTAAGCCGAAAGCCGTCCACTATGGGACTAAGCACCAGTGCGGCTAGTGCTCGAGCTGTTCGGAATTTAGGTTTGTCACTGGCGTTGAAGGTGATGGCTGTGTCGCTCCATGGATTTGCTGTTGCTACTTGGTAGACTTCGGCGAGGCCGCGGATTGTTCGTTTTCGCATATTATTTGATGCGAAGGTCTCGAAGACTGTTGATACCGTACCGGTATTGTTGGAGTGGTTTTCCGGAGCTAGAAGCTCCTCGCCACTTTTGGCCACCTGCCGTAGTATCCAACATGCTCGAAGGCTATGAGTTGGGACGGCGCCCTCTGTACTATGAAACTTACATGGTCCATTGAGCCATCCCTCCAGTATGGTTCCGTGCCCTTTATGGGGTTTTTGCTTTTTGGTTTTTGCATCTGGGTCCTGAGTGTGATGCACCCTTTTGTTGTGGACTGGGGTAGTGTTCGGGGCCGGATTATCCCAAAATTGGTTTTCGGTTTTCTGGAAACTCTCCATCGCACAGTACTTTCGTACTATGGAAACTCTCCATGGCGAAGCGTATAATTTTACGACGACCGATGGCGTTCAATATTCCCTTGTCCGTGCAATTATTGCAAAAGATTGAGATTGCGTTTTCCTCTCGGCAGTCCCTTATCCCGTCCATACCCAGGAGGAATCTAGCCCAGTAGTGATGTACTGTTTCAGCGGGCTCTTGCCGTATTAGAGATAGATCGCATATGTCTAGGCGGGTGGGTGGACTAAAATCCGGATCCCTGCCCATCTTGGGGCTTAAAGGCCGAGGAGTTTCAGAATTCGGAAGCTTGGATTGCTGGACACGATCCAGCGAGCCCAGAATGATGCATGATTTTAGGTTCAATGCTCGATCGAAATCCGTCCCTCCGTGGAAATCCGGCATGGAGGGTTCGGGAATCCGGACGTGACTAGTTTTCAATATAGGCGAAGAGTCGCCGCATTGCTCCTCTACCACTGCGACGTGGTGGGTGGCCTGGGGAGAGTTAATCTCTCTCAGATCGGTTTTAAGCCCAATCTGATTGTAGTCTGTAGTGACTCCCAGGGCGGCGATGCGATCCAAGAGCTCGTTAACAGACGAGAGCTCTACTGGATCCAACTCCTTGGCCGATTCCGAGCTGACGTGAAGATTGCTTTTGACGACTTGAGAAGTCATTGTCGAAGCAGTGGCCGGACAGGCGGTCATAAGAAAACCACCTAGCCGGATAGTTTGGCCGGCGGCCAAGGCCCCTTTGGCGAAAATACCGTCTTTGAAGACGGGTGGAGGCATCCTTCCTATCGGTGACGGCACAGAGGAACTCTCAATGAAAGCACCAATGTCGGTGTCAAAACCGGCGGATCTCGGGTAGGGGGTCCCGAACTGTGCGTCTAGGCGGATGGTAACAGGAGACGAGGGACACGATGTTTTACCCAGGTTTGGGCCCTCTCGATGGAGGTAAAACCCTACGTCCTGCTTGATTAATATTGATGATATGGGTAGTACAAGAGTGGATCTACCACGAGATCAAGGAGGCTAAACCCTAAAGCTAGCCTATGGTATGATTGTTGTAATGTATATTGTCCTACGGACTAAAGCCCTCTGGTTTATATAGACACCGGAGGAGGCTAGGGTTACACAGAGTCGGTTACAATGGTAGGAGATCTACATATCCGTATCGCCAAGCTTGCCTTCCACGCCAAGGAAATTCCCATCCGGACACGGGACGGAGTCTTAAATCTTGTATCTTCGTAGTCTTGGAGTCCGGCGGACGATGATAGTCCGGCTGTCTGGACACCCCCTAGTCCAGGACTCCCTCAGCAAGATCTTCACTGAATTACAAGGCTGACACTCTGAATCATGGTAGCTACTTGCCTCCCATTGAAGTCCTCAAGCGACCAGTTTCATCATCTGATGACAAAAGCAAGGCAACAGCTGTGATCGATGATGGCACTCGTCCATTGGATGGCCAATTTCGTCTGGCTACTTCTTACTCCACCAATGACGACTCTGCTACACATGACACTGCCGCATATACCTCAGCTAAGCAAAATCCTCAAGCCACAGCACCCAGGGTGATGACTGATCATGAGTTACTCCTCAGTCTTCATCAGAAGGTTGATCGCAATCATAAATGGGTAAAGCGTCAGTTTGCTGCCGTTCTTCACAACATGACCGCAACACATAATGCAGTGAAGAAAAACCATTATCACCTTCATGAAACCCTCAACCGCACCTGGGCTGTTCTCACTCATGTATATACCGCGGAAGAACTGAAGACTATGGGTCTCCAGGAAGCATTTGATTGGTCTGCACCACCTCTGAAGAAATTCAAGAGAGTCAACGTTCCTGATCTGGTGGCCAGCTCTTATTCTTCATCACGTGAAACTGATGAGCATTTAGATTTGGACGACACTGCGGCAGGCCCTACTTCAACAAACAACCCCGACAACTCTGGCGCTCCTCCATCAATTTGAAATTCTTCAGGGGCGTTAGTCCTCAGTTTCGATCCTTTTGGTCATTTGATGACAAAGGGGGAGAAATCTGAGTTAGTCTTCAAGCGGGTTTATATTATGGGCGTTTTTGTTAAGTTACAACTCTCGTTCTTCCGAAACTTTTTATTGGATCGAGTTGTAATCTTCAACCCAATGGTGCCCTGATACTTTTGAACGGTGCATAGTGCTATGATGATGCACTGTGCTCTGATACTTTTGATGTGCTATTCTGCATGCTTATTCCTCGTTAATAATATTGCATGCATGCTGAATCTCATCAGGCACCATATTTCATCATGCATTTCAAATTCTTCATATTATATATCAAATGCGTGTATGAATTACAAGATATAGGGGGAGATCTCCATGATTCAATTCTTCAAATGTGCATTGCCTCAAAAGCAAATTCCTCACTATGCACATATTCAGGGGGAGTTCTTCTATATCTTGCAATCAAATTCCTCAATATCAGTATTTACACTTCATATGTTTATCCCCGTTGAAAACTTAACCTATGTTGTCATCAATCACCAAAAAAGGGGAGATTGTAAGTGCATCTAGTGCCCCTTAGTGATTTTGGTGTATTGAAGACTTATAGGTTAAGGGACTGATGCGTTTCTGAGTGTACACAGGTCTATATGTCTATGAGGAGTTTGATATTTACAGAGAAAGTCGACCCCTGAAAATGAAGTTCTTCAACTGAAGACTTTGATATTCTGAAGACTTTCTGAAGACTTTGAAAGTGAAGAAATTGGTGTGACCTTGAAAACTTGCTATTCACTTGAGGAACGTGAAGCGTGAAGACTTTTGTTTTCGTAGTTTCATTTTCTCTTTCTTGAGTCATAGGAAACACCGTACTGTTAAAGGGGGTCGAGGAAATACTAAGGAAAAATTTCCATGTGATGCTCAACTCAAAATCCTACACCTACCAATCCCTTCGAGTGAAGCCATTGGAAATCTCATACAGTTCAGTCAAGTTCTTCAGTGACAGAGACGCAGTTCTTCTGGTCACTGATGACTTTGCTCTGACTGAGGAGTTAGGAATTTGCTAGTGCGAATTGCCTACACAGTGAGGAACATGATAGCCCTGAGGAATTTTAGAGTCAAATTTCCGACCGTTGTTGTGCTGCGCGCCGGCTGTCCCAAAATATCTTATCCACCTAACGGTCATATCATTGAAGGGCATTTATGTCTTATCATGTCGGGCTGCTCCCTAGGCTATAAATAGCCGCCCCCTACAACCACTAGTTGGTTGGCTGCTCCGAGAGAACTTGACACTTGTCATTTGAGAGCAACCCATCCTCTGAGGACTTTGAGCGAAAATAATCAAGTGAGGAAAATCCCAAAACCAAACCCCCACAAACCCAAAGTGATTGAGCATCACTGAAGAAATTGATCCCGCGTGGATCCGATGCTTGTTACCTTTGAAGACTGTGCTTCTTCCAGACGGTTAGGCGTCAAGGTCTAGAGCATCCAAGAGGAATTGTGGATCACCGAGTGACCAAGTCTGTGAAGGTTTGGAAGTCAGCTGAAGACTTACCACGAGTGATTGGACGAGACCTGCGTGGTCTTCGTTCAAGGAGAATACGGTGAGGACTGGGTGTCCTGAGTTGCGGCTCAGAGACTGGGTGTCCGGGACTGCGTGGTCTTAGGAATTTGCTAGTGCGAATTGCCTACACAGTGAGGAACATGATAGCCCTGAGGAATTTTAGAGTCAAATTTCCGACCGTTGCTGTGCTGCGCGCCGGCTGTCCCAAAATATCTTATCCACCTAACGGTCATATCATTGAAGGGCATTTATGTCTTATCATGTCGGGCTGCTCCCTAGGCTATAAATAGCCGCCCCCTACAACCACTAGTTGGTTGGCTGCTCCGAGAGAACTTGACACTTGTCATTTGAGAGCAACCCATCCTCTGAGGACTTTGAGCGAAAATAATCAAGTGAGGAAAATCCCAAAACCAAACCCCCACAAACCCAAAGTGATTGAGCATCACTGAAGAAATTGATCCCGCGTGGATCCGATGCTTGTTACCTTTGAAGACTGTGCTTCTTCCAGACGGTTAGGCGTCAAGGTCTAGAGCATCCAAGAGGAATTGTGGATCGCCGAGTGACCAAGTCTGTGAAGGTTTGGAAGTCAGCTGAAGACTTACCACGAGTGATTGGACGAGACCTGCGTGGTCTTAGTTCAAGGAGAATACGGTGAGGACTGGGTGTCCTGAGTTGCGGCTCAGAGACTGGGTGTCCGGGACTCCGTGTCCTCGAGTTTAAATACTCGACCGCTCCAACCAGACGTACAACTGAGACAGCAGTTGGAACTGGTTTATCAAATCATTGTCTTCACCAACTAATTGGTTCTATTTCTTCAACCCTTCCATTTCCTCATTACTGTGTTGAATGTTGTTCATATCTGTTCTTGAAGACTTTGACTGAAGACATTCTCAAATTCCTCAGTTCAATTTCTTCAGTCTGTTTGTCTTCATCTTGTTATCCTGTGTTTACGCTTTCTGTACTCTGTGCTTTTCTTCATTTCATCATGATGACTATGTTTGTATCTTGTTATGTTTACTTCTGAGTACTTATTCCGCTGCAAGTAGTTCTTCGCTAAGGAATTTCCTCACCGGCAAATTCCTCAGTGAAGAATTCATAAAAATCGCCTATTCACCCCCCTCTAGTCGATATAACGCACTTTCAATGACGGAGAGGTATCTCTGGGCCCACTCGGTAATGCATCATCATAATGAGCTCAATGTGACCAAGTGTATGGTCGCGGGATCATGCATTACGGTATGAGTAAAGTGACTTGCCGGTAACGAGACTAAATGAGGTATTGGGATACCGACAATCGAGTCTCGGGCAAGTAACGTACCAATTGACAAAGGGAATTGAATACGGGGTTGATTGAATCCTCGACATCGTGTTTCATCTGATGAGATCATAGAGGAGTATGTGGGAGCCAACATGGGTATCCAGATCCCGCTGTTGGTTATTGACCGGAGAGGCGTCTCGGTCATGTCTGCATATCTCCCGAACCCGTAGGGTCTACACACTTATGGTTCGGTGACGCTAGGGTTGTAGAGATATTAGTATGCAGCAAATCAAAAGTTGTTCAGAGTCCCAGATGAGATCCCGGACATCACGAGGAGTTCCGGAATGGTCCGGAGGTGAAGAATTATATATAGGAAGTGCGGTTTCGGCCATCGGGAGAGTTTCGGGGGTCACTAGTATTGTACCGGGACCACCGGAAGGGTCCCGGGGGTCCACCAGGTGGGGCCACCTGTCCTGGAGGGCCCATGGGCTGAAGTGGGAGGGGAACCAGCCCCTGGTGGGCTGGTGCGGCCCCCCTTGGGCCCCTCCTGCGCCTAGGGTTGGGAACCCTAGGGGAGGGGGCGCCTCCACTTGCCTTGGGGGGAAAGTTCCCCCCTTGGCCGCCGCCCTCCTAGGAGATCCCATCTCCTAGGGCCGGTGCCCCCCTGGGGACCCTATATAAAGAGGGGGGGGGGAGGGAGGGCAGCCGTACCCTGCATCTTGGCGCCTCCCTTCCCCCTTGCTACACCTCTCCCTCCCGCAGACGCTTGGCGAAGCCCTGCCGGAACCTTGCTGCATCCACCACCACGCTGTCGTGCTGCTGGATCTTCATCAACCTCTCCTTCCCCCTTGCTGGATCAAGAAGGAGGAGACGTCACGCTGACCGTACATGTGTTGAATGCGGATGTGCCGTCCGTTCGGCGCTAGGATCTCCGATGATTTGGATCACGACGTGAATGACTCCCTCAACCCCGTTCTCTTGAACGCTTCCGCTCGCGATCTACAAGGGTATGTAGATGCACTCCCCTCTCTCGTAGCTGCATGTACTCATAGATTGATCTTGGTGAACGTAGGAAATTTTTTATTTTATGCAACATTCTCCAACAGAAAGATGAAGAAGGTAATCTGATTTACCCAAAGCATACCACTCGGCAATGTCGACTCTTGATCCAATAGTTTCCAGAGAAACAACCTAATGAGATGGAGAAAGAGTCGGACAGAGATGAGGAAGAGGAAGAAGACGATGGTTACCCCAAGGTCAATTCCACTCTCATGATTTTCACTGATGTTGAGAGCAAGAGTCGGTTGAAGGTTATCAACAGAGAGGTGAATATGGTTGCTCCAACGACAACGACCACGTACCTGAAATGGTCCCAAACAGCCATCACATTCGACTAGTCAGACCATCCTGCTCGCGTAGTCACCCCTGGGAGGCAAGTGCTGGTGGTCGACCCGGTGGTCGGTGGCACTCGACTGACTAAAGTGCTGATGGATGGTGGTAGCGGTCTGAATATCCTGTATGCTGAAACCTTGAAGGGGATGGGCATCCCGATATCCAAGCTTAGCGAGAGCAATATGAGTTTTCACGGTGTTTTACCCGGAAAGAAAGCCGAATCACTCAGCCAGATCACTCTCAACGTGGTTTTCGGTGATTCCAAGCATTATCGTAAAGAAAAGTTGACATTTGAAGTCGTGGATTTCCAGAGTGCTTATCACGCCATCCTGGGGAGGCCGGCATACGCACGTTTCATGGCTCGACCATGCTATGTGTACCTCAAGTTGAAGATGCCTGGTCCCAAGGGTGTGATCACAGTCACTGGCAATCGGCAGAAAGCAGAAGAATGTTTCCAGAAAGGTTCCAAAATCGCTGATGCACAGATGGCGGTGGTTGAATTCCAAGAGTATCAGAAGAGTGCAGATCCGAGTGATTTGCTCCGAGCCAAGAAGCCTGCTACAGACTCTGCATTTCAGTCGACTGGTGAAACAAAACCGATTCGTACTCACCCGATCGACCCCAATGCTGCCCCGACTCATATATCAACAACACTCGACATCAAATAGGAAGAAGCGCTTATCCAGTTCCTCCGTGAGAACTGGGACATCTTCGCATGGAAACCCTCTGACATGCCAGGTGTACCTAGAGAACTGGTTGAGCACCGTTTGCGTGTCGACTCCAAGGCAAAACCGTTAAAGAGCACCTTCGGCGGTCCGCCATTCAGAAGAGAAAAGCAATCGGCAAAGAAGTGGCTCGGCTATTGGCAGCAGAGTTCATCCGTGAAATATACCACTCCGAGTGGCTTGCCAATGTCGTCATGGTCCCCAAGAAGGACGATTCACTTCGTATGTGCATTGATTTCAAGCATATCAATCGGGCCTCCCCGAAAGATCACTTCCCTCTCCCCCGTATCGATTAGATTGTTCACTCGACTGCAGAGTGTGAGCGCCTGTCTTTCCTAGATGCGTACTCCGGGTATCATCAGATCCGACTGTATGGCCCCGATGAAATAAAAACAGCTTTCATCACCCCATTCGGGTGTTTTTGCTATGTCACCATGCCATTCAGTCTTAAAAATGCCGGAGCCACGTTCATGAGAATGATCCAGAAGTGCCTGCTCACCCAAATCAGTCGGAATGTGGAGGCGTACATGGATGACATCGTGGTAAAGTCTCGCAAAGGTTCCGACCTATTGACTGACCTCGCAGAAACCTTTGCCAACCTAAGAAGGTACAATGTCAAGCTTAATCCGTCAAAGTGCACATTCGGAGTTCCAGGAGGAAAGTTGCTCGGTTTTCTCGTTTCCGAACAAGGGATTGACACCAATCCAGAAAAAGTTGATACCATTGATAACCCACAAGTATAGGGGATCACAACAGTTTTCGAGGGTAGAGTATTCAACCAAAATTTATTGATTCGACACAAGGGGAGCCAAAGAATATTCTCAAGTATTAGTAGCTGAGTTGTCAATTCAACCACACCTAGAAACTTAGTATCTGCAGCAAAGTGTTTAGTAGCCAAGTGATATGATAGTAGTGGTAACTGTAACAAAAGTAAAGACAACAAAAGTAATGTTTTTGGTATTTTGTAGTGATTGTAACAGTAGCAACGGAAAAGTAAATAAGGGTAAACCAGTATATGGAAAACTCGTAGGCACCGGATTAGCGATGGATAATTATGCCGGATGTGGTTCGTCATGTAACAGCTATAACATAGGGTGACACAGAACTAGCTCCAGTTCATCAATGTAATGTAGGCGTGTATTCCGTATATAGTGATACGTGCTTATGGAAAAGAACTTGCATGACATCTTTTGTCCTACCCTCCCGTGGCAGTGGGGTCCTATTGGAAACTAAGGGATATTAAGGCCTCCTTTTAATAGAGAACCGGAACAAAGCATTAGCACATAGTGAATACATGAACTCCTCAAACTATGGTCATCACCGGGAGTGGTCCCGATTATTGTCACTTTGGGGTTGCCGGATCATAACACATAGTAGGTGACTATAGACTTGCAAGATAGGATCAAGAACACACATATATTCATGAAAACATAATAGGTTCAGATCTGAAATCATGGCACTCGGGCCCTAGTGACAAGCATTAAGCATAGCAAAGTCATAGCAACATCAATCTCAGAACTTAATGGATACTAGGGATCAAACCCTAACAAAACTAACTCGATTACATGATAAATCTCATCCAACCCATCACCGTCCAGCAAGCCTACGATGCAATTACTCACGCACGACGGTGAGCATCATGAAATTGGTGATGGAGGATGGTTGATGATGACGACGGCGACGAATCCCCCTCTCCGGAGCCCCGAACGGACTCCAAATCAGCCCTCCCGAGAGAGATTAGGGCTTCGCGGCGGCTCCGTATCGTAAAACGCGATGATTTTTTCTCTCTGATTTTTTTCTCCCCGAAAGCCAATATATGGAGTTGGAGTTGGCGTCGGAGGGCCACCAAGGGGCCCACGAGGTAGGGGGGCGCGCCTAGGGGGGGCGCCCCCACCCTCATGAGCATGGTATGGGCCCCCTGGTCTTCATCTTTTGCGAGGATTTTTCTTTATTTTTTCTAAGGTGTTCCGTGGAGTTTCAGGACATTCCGA
The DNA here is from genome assembly GCA_963921465.1 of Triticum timopheevii. Taxonomy (NCBI): domain Eukaryota; kingdom Viridiplantae; phylum Streptophyta; class Magnoliopsida; order Poales; family Poaceae; genus Triticum; species Triticum timopheevii. The sequence goes on from OY997262.1 coordinate 420,647,636, forward strand.
GAATTTTTATTTTCTGCACGAAAAACAACACCATGGCAGTTCTGCTGAAAACAGCGTCAGCCCGGGTTAGTTCCATTCAAATCATACAAGTTAGAGTCCAAAACAAGGGCAAAAGTGTTTGGAAAAGTAGATACGACGGAGATGTATCAACTGCCCCAAGCTTAAACCCTTGCTTGTCCTCAAGCAATTAAGTTGACAAACTGAAAGAGAAAAAGAAAAACTTTCAAACTCTGTTTGCTCTTGTTATTGTAAACATGAAAAGCCAGCATTCAAGTCTCAGCAATTATTATGAACTAACCATACTCACAATGACACATAGGTGTCACAATTACTCATACCAATAGCATAATCAGCTAGCGAGCCATAATAATAAAACTCGGGTGACAACACTTTCTCAAAATAATCATAACATGATATAACAAAATGGTATCTCACTAGCCCTTTCTGAGACCGCAAAACATAAATGCAGAGCACCTTTAAAGATCAAGGACTGACTAAACATTGTAATTCATGGTAAAAGAGATCCAGTCAAGTCATACCCAATATAAACCAATAATAATGAATGCAAACGACAGTGTGCTCTCCAGCGGGTGCTTTTTAATAAGAAGGGTGATGATGACTCAACATAAAAGTAGATGGATAGGCCCTTCGCACAGGGAAGCAGGGATTTGTAGAGGTGCCAGAGCTCGATTTTGAAATAGAGATAAATTATATTTTGAGTGGCATACTTTCATTGTGAACATAACAACTAAAAGACGACGATATCTTCCATGCTAAACAGATTATAGGCGGTTCCCAAACAGAATGGTAAAGTTTATACTCCCCTTCCTCCACAGGCATCAATCCATGGCTTGCTCGAAACAACGAGTGCCTCCAACATTCAACGGGTCCCAAGGGGAGTTTTGTTTGTAGTTATTTTGATTTTAGTTTGCACAAAGCATGGGACTGGGCATCCCGGATACCAGCCATTTTCTCGTGAATGAGGAGCGGAGTCCACTCCTCTTGAGAATAACCCGCCTAACATGGAAGATAAGGGCAGCTCTAGTTGACATATGAGCTATTCGAGCATGCAAAACAGAATGTTTATTTGAAGGTTTAGAGTTTGGCACATACAAATTTACTTCGAACGGCAGGTAAATACCGCATATAGGTAGGTATAGTGGACTCATATGGAATAACTTTGGGGTTTAAGGAGTTTGGATGCACAAGCAGTATTCCTACTTAGTACAGGTGAAGGCTAGCAAAAGACTGGGAAGCGACCAACTGAGAGAGCGACAACAGTCGTAAACATGCATTAAAATTAATTCACACCGAGTACAAGCATGAGTAGGATATAATCCACCATGAACATAAATATCATGAAGTCTATGTTGATTGGATTCAACTACATGCGTGAACATGTGCCAAGTCAAGTCACTCAATGCATTTAAAGGAGGATACCATCCCATCATACCACATCATAATCATTCTAATAGCATGTTGGCACGCAAGGTAAACCATTATAACTCATAGCTAATCAAGCATGGCACACGCAACTATAATCTCTAAATGTCATTGCAAATATGTTTATTTCACAATAGCTGAATCAAGAACGGTGAATCATCATATTTACAAAAACAAGAGAGGTCGAGTTCATACCAGCTTTTCTCTTCCCAATAAGTCCATCATATATCATCATTATTGCCTTTCACTTGCACGACCGAACGGTATGTATAATAATAAGAGTGCACATGCATTGGACCAAGCTGGAATCTGCAAGCATTCAACTCAAGAGGGAAGACAAGTAATATGGGCTCTAAGTTTAAATAAACAATCATGCATATAAGAGCCACTAAACATTTTTAATATGGTCTTCTCGACCCCCAAAATAAAATAAAAACTATTTACACGGGAAAGCTCCCAATAAGTAAAAAGAAGAACGGGAAATATTTTTGGGTTTTCTTTTTAATTCTACTACAACCATGGAAAGTAAACTAACTAATTTTTTTGGTTTTTTCTTAAGGTTTATCAAACACACAAGAAGAAAGCAGGAAAAAGGAATTTAAACTAGCATGGATAATATAATGAAAGAGTATGAGCACCGACATCTAGCAATGAGTGTGTGTGAACATGAATGTAATGTCGGTGGGAAATACATACTCCCCCAAGCTTAGGCTTTTGGCCTAAGTTGGTCTATTGCCAGAGATGGTCTGGCGGATATCCGTAGGTGAAGCTGGGGTCGTAGTGTGACGAAGAAGACTCTGACTGCCACTGGCTGGCAGCCTCCTCTTGATCCCAAGAATAAACAGATAGTCGTGGAGGCTCATCTTGTGGCTCCGGCTCCGGGGTTGGTGCAGGGTTCCGATAGGCTTGAACAGCCGACCACGGAATGATGTGAGATTCTGTAAACAAGTTAAACAAAGAAGGAGCAGACAAAGTAATAGTCTCAGGTTGATGTTTATCAAAGTATAATTTATATTTGAGCTCCCTTGTAATCTAAATAAGCATGGGGCAGCGCCGTTTCTTCTTTCTCCGCATGCCTAATAGGTATTTCAAAATTTTCAGCTAGGCATGAAGCATAAATGCCTCCAAAGATGGGGCCCTTAGTATGGTTCAGACTTAACCGTCTAGCAACAATTCCACCTGAGGGAGTCCTGGACTAGGGGGTGTCCGGATAGCTGAACTATCATCATTGGCCGGACTCCAAGACTATGAAGATACAAGATTGAAGACTTCGTCCCGTGTCCGGATGGGACTTTCCTTGGCGTGGAAGGCAAGCTTGGCAATACGGATATGTAGATCCCCTACCATTGTAACCGACTCTGTGTAACCCTAGCCCTCTCCGATGTCTATATAAACTAGAGGGTTTTAGTCCATAGGACGAACAACAATCATACCATAGGCTAGCTTCTAGGGTTTAGCCTCCTTGATCTCATGGTAGATCTACTCTTGTACTACCCATATCATCAATATCAATCAAGCAGGAGTAGGGTTTTACCTCCATCAAGAGGGCCCGAACCTGGGTAAAAACATCGTGTCCCTTGTCTCCTGTTACCATCCACCTAGACGCATAGTTCAGGACCCCCTACCCGAGATCTGCCAGTTTTGACACCGACATTGGTGCTTTCATTGAGAGTTCCTCTGTGTCATCACCTATAGGCCCGATGGCTCCTTCGATCATCAACAACAACGCAGTCCAGGGTGAGACTTTTCTCCCCGGACAGATCTTTGTATTCGGCGGCTTTGCACCGCGGGCCAATTCGCTTGGCCATCTGGAGCAGATCGAAAGCTACGCCCCTAGCCATCAGGTCAGATTTGGAAGTTTGAACTATACGGCCGACATCCACGGAGACTTGATCTTCGACGGATTTGAGCCACAGCCGAGCGCGCCGCACTGTCACGATGGGCATGATTTAGCTCTGCTGCTGGACAATGCCCTGGAGGCCGCACAAGAGTTCGCTCCGACCCTTAACTCGGAGCCGACCGTGCCGATCGAGGATGGGTGGCTAGAAGCCGCCTTGGGGGATGCTACCTCTACGGCGATGGAGCCGAATACCGACCCAGTCACTCATGAAGCTCGTGACTCCAAAGTGCCGGACTCCTATCCGGACCCTGAATCTTCCGCGCCCCTGCCAATCGAATCCGATTGGGCGCCGATCATGGAGTTCACCGCTATGGACATCTTTCAGCACTCGCCTTTTGGCGACATCTTGAATTCACTAAAGTGTCTCTCTTTGTCAGGAGAGCCTTGGCCGGATTATGGCCAGGACGGTTGGGATGCGGACGACGAAGAAATTCAAAGCCCACCCACCACCCACTTCGTAGCCACTGTCGACGACTTAACCGACATGCTAGACTTCGACTCCAAAGACATCGACGGTATGGACGACGATGCTGGAGACGACCAGGAACCAGCGCCTACTAGGCACTGGAAAGCCACCTCGTCATACGGCATATACATGGTGGACATCCCAAGGGATGGGAATGGCGATGGAACAACGGAGGAAGACCCCTCCAAGAAACAGCCTAAGCGTCGACGCCAGCGGCGCCGTTCTAAATCCCGCCACAGCAAGAATGGAGATTCTGGCACCGGAGACAATAACACCCCTGATAGTGCCGAAGACAACCCCCTCCAGCAAGATTCAACACATGAGGATGAAGAAGCCAGCCCTCATGAGAGAGCGGCAGACAAAGAGGTAGAGGACGATAATTACATGCCTCCCTCCGGAGACGAGGCAAGCCTCGACGATGATGAATTCATCGTGCCTGAGGATACCGTCGAACAAGAGCATTTCAAAAGCAGGCTTATGGCCACGACAAGCAGCCTCAAGAAAAAGCAGCAACAACTTAGAGATGATCAAGATTTGCTAGCCGACAGATGGACTAAAGTCCTTGCGGCCGGAGAGTACAAGCTCGAACGCCTCTCCAAAAGCTACCCTAAACGCAAACTGCTGCCCCGATTAGAGGAGGAAGCATATAAACCCACATCACTAGCACACAATACGGCCGACCGGCCACCTCGTGGCCGCGACAGAGAGGCCTCTAGGCCTTCCATTAAATCCATACCCCGGCATCGCTCGAAAAGCACAAAGCCATGGGGGAATGCGCCGGACTTACGAGACATATTGGAGGATAAGGCAAGACAATCAAGATCGATCTACGGATCGCGTGGGTGCCCCACGATGCGCGACGATGATCGTCGCGCCGGATACAGCAACTCTGGCCGGGCCGAACACAGTAGACAAAGCTCGCTTGAGCTACGTCGTGATATAGCCCAATATAGAGGCGCCGCACACCCACTATGCTTCACAGATGAAGTAATGGATCATCAAATCCCCGAAGGGTTCAAACCCGTGAACATTGAATCCTATGATGGCACAACAGACCCCGCGGTTTGGATCGAAGACTATCTCCTTCACATCCACATGGCCCGCGGTGATGATCTTCACGTCATCAAATACCTCCCACTCAAGCTTAAAGGACCAGCTCGGCATTGGCTTAACAGCTTGCCAGCAGAATCAATTGGGTGTTGGGAGGACCTGGAAGCCGCATTCCTTGATAACTTCCAGGGCACATATGTGCGACCACGAGACGCTGATGACCTAAGCCACATAATTCAGCAGCCAGACGAATCGGCCAGACAATTCTGAACACGGTTCTTAACCAAGAAAAATCAAATCATCGACTGTCCGGATGAAGAGGCCCTTGCAGCCTTCAAGCATAACATCCGCGATGAATGGCTTGCCCGGCACCTAGGACAGGAAAATCCGAAATCCATGGCAGCCCTCACATCACTCATGACCCGCTTCTGCGCGGGAGAGGACAGCTGGCTAGCCCGCAGTAACAACCTCAACAAAAATTCTGGCAGTCCGGATACCAAGGACCGCAATGGCAGGTCGCGTCGCAACAAGCACAAATGCCGCATCAACGGCGATAATACTGAGGATACGGCAGTCAACGCCGGATTCAGAGGCTCCAAACCCGGGTCAGCGGAAAAAGCCATTCAAAAGAACTACTCCGGGTCCGTCCAATTTGGACCGAATACTCGACCGCTCATGCCAGATACACGACACCCCCGAAAAGCCAGCTAATCACACCAATAGGGATTGTTGGGTATTCAAGCAGGCAGGCAAGTTAATTGCCAAAAACAATGACAAGGGGCTGCACAACGATGACGAGGAGGAGACCCGGCCGCCGAACAATAGAGGACAGAAGGGTTTCCCCCCACAAGTGCGGACGGTGAACATGATATACGCAACCCACATACCCAAAAGGGAGCGGAGGCGTGCATTCAGGGACGTATACGCGATGGAGCCAGTCGCCCCAAAGTTCAATCCATGGTCCTCCTGCCCGATCACTTTTGATTGAAGGGACCACCCCACCAGCATCTGCCATGGCGGATTCGCCGCATTGGTTCTAGACCCAATCGTCGACGGGTTTCACCTCACTAGAGTCCTAATGGACGGCGGCAGCAGCCTGAACCTGCTTTACCAGGACACAGTGCGTAAGATGGGCATAGACCCCTCAAGGATTAAACCCACAAAGATGACCTTCAAAGGCGTCATACCAGGTGTAGAGGCCAATTGTACAGGCTCAGTGACACTGGAAGTGGTCTTCGGATCCCCGGATAACTTCCGAAGCAAGGAGTTAATCTTCGACATAGTTCCGTTCCGCAGCGGCTATCATGCACTGCTCGGACAAACCGCGTTTGCAAAATTCAACGCGGTGCTGCACTACGCATACCTCAAGCTCAAGATGCCAGGCCCTCGAGGAGTCATCACGGTCAACGGAAACACTGAACGCTCTCTCCGAATGGAGGAGCATACAGCGGCTCTAGCGGCAGAAGTGCAGAGCAACCTCTTAAGGCAATTCTCGAGTCCAGCCGTTAAGCGACCGGACACCGCCAAGCGCGCCCGGAGTAACCTACAACAAGACCACCTGGAACGTTCCGAGCACGCGTAGCAATGCGGCCCCAACCCCAGCCTTTGCAAAATTGCAAAACCAGTACTCCGCGTACATCACTACGCTCTGGAGATACCATGGGCATAGGGGGAGGGGCACGACCACAGCAGGCCCAGAGTCCGGCTCAACCACACTAGGGGCTCCCAAGTGTGTCATCCTTTTTTTCTCCTTTTTTTCTTTTTTTTTCTTTTCTTCTTATCCTCAGGACTACGTTTACCAGAGGCCTTGTCCAGCAGTAGACCTGCCGAACTCACGACGCAACAGCCAGGGAAGAAGAAAGGCCACACCGAGTATCCAGGTGGTGTCCATTACGAGCATTATACCTGTTTTATACACCATTCCGCAGCCTACCCCTGGAGGGGGACATGCTAAATAGTTCCATCCCTTGCTTATCGCACTATTTGTATCGTTCTGCATTCATGGCAGTATTTTTTGAATAAACAATGCATCGCTTCTTGCCTATAATTGCATTCCTTTCTTATACATATGTTCATTTATGACATGTTGCATCCGTACACTTTGGTACGGCTAAACACACCAGGGGCTTAAGTTCCCCACATTATGGTGTGATAAGTCCGAACACTTTCACAAGTGCGGCACCCCGAACTTATAACATTATATGCATCGGCTCCGAATCATGTCTTGGGTCAATAGTTGGGTTTGCCCGGCTCCCATGTTTTGGTACCTTATGTTCCGTTATATCGGCTAAGGTAGCGCTGGGAGAACCACTGCGATTGTGCCCCAGTTGAGCTGGGCGAGTACCTCAGTGGAGAAAGCTAAAACTGACCGTCATGATGGGGCGAGAGCCGGTCGCTGTTTGAGAGGTTTTTTCGAGTCCCTAAAGACTTATGCCGCTTTGAGCGAGGAACCGGCTTTGTCCGGCCCAGGCATGGATAGCGCCCCGAATTCGGCCTTCTGAACACTAGGGGCTTCGCCGAAATTTAAAATTATAGAATTCTATGGCTAAGTGAGAGTGTTCAAGTATTATACGTCCGGTTGCCTCGTTCGTTGTGTTGAGCGCCTCCCTAGCTGGACCCAAAAATGGGAACAAGAGCGCTCAAGTTTATCCCGAACACCCCAGCACTCGCGGCATGGGGGCTGAAGCCGATGACTTGCCATCTCTCAGATTTGATAAACGGCCGCACAGAAGGTAATATTTTAAATTAACAAACGTTGCTTAGAGCATATGAACAAAGTTTTCAGCGCACAGGATAACAAAATGCGAGTCTACTCAAATATTACATCTTTGGAGCACTCACCCGCAATAATGCGGGCACCCTTCAGGACACCCTTATAATACATCTCGGGCGTGCGATACTCCTTGCCCGGCGGTGGCGCGTCCGTCACAAGCTTCTCAGCATCCATCCTGCCCCAGTGCACCTTAGCACGGGCAAGGGCCCGACGGGCACCTTCAATGCAGGCGGAGTGCTTGATGACTTCAACCCATGGACAAGCATCCACCAGCCGCCGCACCAGGCCGAAGTAGCTCCCAGGCATGGCCTCTTTGGGCCACATCCGAACTATGAGGCCCTTCATGGCCTGTTCGGCCACCTTGTGGAGCTCGACCAGCTGCTTCAGCTGGTCGCTAAGGGGCACCGGATGTCCGGCCTCAGCATACTGAGACCAGAACACCTTCTCCATCGAGCTCCCCTCCTCGGCTCTGTAGAAAGCGGCAGCATCGGACACGCTACGGGGCAGATCTACTAACGCTCATGGAGAGCTCCGAATTCGGGTAAGTAACAGGTAATTCACTTTTACATGCTTACTTTGCATGAAGAATGCCTTAGCCGCCACTATCTTCTTTAATGCCTCGATTTCCTGGAGGGCCTTGTGGGCTTCGGCCTTCACGGCTTTCGCACTCTCAAGAGCCGACGCAAGCTCGGACTGTCGAGTCTTCGAGTCACGCTCCATACTCTCGTGTTTTTCCACGAGAGCCTGGAGCTCTTGCCGTACCTCCGCCACCCGCGCCTCCTGCTTATCTTGCTCGGCGCGTTCCGCGGCCGCATTGCGTTCAGCCGCGGACACCGCCTCCTTCAGGTTTGCCACCTCGTTCGTAGCCCCTGGAGTACCCACGTTATCCTTGTCATTCCTCTTGCAACCAAATCCTTTTCTGTAAGGTACAACTTTCATAAGGTGTTACTCACCTTCCTTGTCCTCGAGCTGCTTCTTGGCACGGCCGAGCTCGCTCTCGGACCGCTTGAGGCTCTGCTTCAAGGCATTGACCTCCGCAGTCAGTGCGGCAGAGGTCAGCAGTGCAGCCTGCATTCCCATATTGACATTTTTTTGTTAAGACTCCTGTTTATATCTTTTTAGATCCTCAGTCCGGCTTTTCTTTCCGAACACCGAACCGAGCATCAGGGGCTACTATCTATGCGGTACTATTTTACATATACTAAAATTCTTACCTCAAAGCCTGTTAGAAGGCTGCTGCAGGCTTCGGTCAGCCCGCTTTTGGCGAGCTGATTCTTCTGAATCACCGCACTCATGACAGTGCGGTGTTCCTCTTTGATGGAAGCGCCGTTGAGCGCCTCAAGCAAGTTATCTGGCGCCTCCGGTTGGATGGAGGCCGCCGGCGTCACAGTCTTTCCCTTCTTACAAAGGGGCCGCCTGCCGGACTCCGGAACCACTGCAGGTTCCGGTGCGGAGTCCGGTCCAAAGTCCGGGAGGTTGCCCTGCGGCACCTCCGGGGCCTCCTCCTCCTGGTGGGTCCCTTTCCGGGATCCCACCTTGGCGTCGTTAGCGTCTCGGGGGTGGAAGCGGTCGGAAGTGAAGTGCTATCAACATCCGACGTGCCCAAGGACCCGCTCGACGAAGCGGGAAGATCATTCTTGGGCGGACTACAGGGTTGTATGCGGCATTAGAAAGACACCATGCGACAAAAAGAAAAAATTATGAGTTATTCAGGAGTCCGGATACTTACGATCTTGCCAGGGGCTTGGCCCTTGAGGGCCACTCCTCGTCGCCATCGCCGACGTTGGCGGAACAGTCCGGGGGAAGGGTCCTCCTCTTCTTGGACCCTTCGGCCTCCCTCGTTGGGGAGGCCTTCCTCTTCTTCTCCCCCCCCGCTGGGGGAGAGGCCTCTTTCTTCTCCTCCTCGTCCTCGTGGGAGGAGTCTGCCTCGGAGTCATCGGACGATGAATCCGATAACACCTGACGCCGGGAACTCCTCCGGGTTCCCGTGGCCTTCTTCTTGGCCTTCTTCTCCGGCACCACGTAAGGCGCCGGGACCAGCAGCCCTGTCAAACGGGCATCCGCTGGGTCTTCTGGAAGGGGAGCCAGACAGTTAACCTGTCCGAATGTCTCCTGCCAGGCCTGTTAAAGGTATTGGGAGTTTAGATCCCACATAGAGTCAAACTATGAAAAGCAAGTGTCCCATAAAGGATAACATGGCTTACCTCGCCAGCCGGACGCTGCGAGCTGAATCCGCGATCTTCGGTAGCGGATGCGGGAGCCTCGGCGCCCTTGAACAGCACCTTCCAGGCATATTCGTACATAGTGTCGAAGAGCCCGCTCAAGGTCCGGTGCTGTGCCGGATCAAACTCCCACAAATTGAAGTCCCGCTGTTGACAGGGGAGAATCCGGCGGATGAGCATGACCTGGATCACGTTGACAAGCTTGAGCTTCTTGTTCACCAGGGTTTGGTCAGCTCTTCCGAACTACCCCACTTCAGGCCCTTCTCTTTCCAGGAAGTGAGCCGCATGGGGATGCCAGATCTGAATTCGGGGACCGCTGCCGATTCAGGGTCACGCGGCTCGGTGATGTAGAACCACCCCAATTGCCACCCTTTGATGGTTTCCACGAAGGCGCCCTCGAGCCAAGTGACGTTGGGCATCTTGCCCACCATTGCTACTCCGCACTCCGCTTGGCTGCCCTTCACCACCTTCGGCTTGACATTAAAGGTCTTGAGCCACAAGCGGAAGTGGGGCTGGATGCAGAGGAAGGCCTCGCACACGACGATAAACGCCGAGATGTTGAGGATGAAATTCGGGGCCAGATCATGGAAATCTAGGCCATAGTAGAACATGAGCCCCCGGACAAAGGGGTGGAGTGAGAAGCCCAGTCCGCGGAGGAAATGGGGAAGGAATACCACCCTCTCATGGGGCCCGGGGGTGGGGATGAGCTACCCTTCGTCGGGGAGCCGGTGCGCGATGTCGCTGGACAAATATCCGGCGCTGCGCAGCTTCTTGATGTGCCCCTCCATGACGGAGGAGGCCATCCACTTGCCTCCCGCTCCAGACATGGTTGGAGAAGGTTGAGGTGAGATGTGCGGACTTGGGCTCTGGAGCTCGAGTGCGCGGAGATGGATAAGCAAAGGAGGAAGAAGGCGTAGGTAAAAAGGTGGATCCTTATCCCCTTATATATGGGCGGACGAAACTATGCGTCCCCACCGGCCTGGTAAAACTCACTTATCTCCCAAGCGCCGCAATCAATGGCGCGGTTGCGTTACCCACGTCCGTATTGATGGGAATCCCGGAATAAGGGGAACACAATCTCTGCTTCGACAAGACGTGCCAAGGAAACCGCTTCGCTAAACGCGCTGAGGTGGTATGACAAAAACGATTCGAGTAAAGGCTTGGCCATGGTGTGACGTCACGCCACGAAATACGTCAGCAGATTGAACTTGTGTAAATATTATTCTCTCTACGGTGGTATGTGGAATTTATTTTGCAGAGCCGGACACTATCCTGGTGTTCACAATCTTCTATGAATTATTCGAAGGAGGAACCCGCCTTGCAATGCCGAAGACAATATGCACGCCGGACCCGTCTTCATTGAAGCCTGGTTCAGGGGCTACTGAGGGAGTCCTGGACTAGGGGGTGTCCGGATAGCCGAACTATCATCATTGGCCAGACTCCAAGACTATGAAGATACAAGATTGAAGACTTCGTCCCGTGTCCGGATGGGACTTTCCTTGGCGTGGAAGGCAAGCTTGGCAATACGGATATGTAGATCCCCTACCATTGTAACCGACTCTGTGTAACCCTAGCCCTCTCCGGTGTCTATATAAACCGGAGGGTTTTAGTCCATAGGACGAACAACAATCATACCATAGGCTAGCTTCTAGGGTTTAGCCTCCTTGATCTCGTGGTAGATCTACTCTTGTACTACCCATATCATCAATATCAATCAAGCAGGAGTAGGGTTTTACCTCCATCGAGAGGGCCCGAACCTGGGTAAAAACATCGTGTCCCTTGTCTCCTGTTACCATCCGCCTAGATGCACATTTCGGGACCCACTACCCGAGATCCGCCGGTTTTGACACTGACACCACCCATACTAACAGAGTTATCGCGGTATAAAGCATGGAGCAAAATAATAATATCAGGAATACTAAGGTTCCCACAGTTCCCGCGTCCAATCAAGCAACGACTAGCAAATAAGGCAAAGTAGCGTAAAACAGGATAATGTATGCTAGTGATCCTTGCATCAGAAACCTTCCTGGTTTCTCCCACCGTGATAGTGTTGACAAAAGCTTCTAATTCATTACGGTGGGGTTCATCTAAGGTGCCCTCAAAGGGTATTCTGAAAACCTCGCAGAATTCTGCTAATGTCATCTCTTTAACAACGTCATATAAATGAAACTCTACTGTTGGAGGTGATTTCTTAGGGAAAAAGTAGAAGTTTTGCACAAAAGTATTTGTGAGTAAGAGATACTGATGACGTTGGTCGTTGAGGAAGTTGGTGAGGCCAGCATTCTCAATTAATAAATAGAAATATTCATGAATCCCAGCTCTCCTCAAGAAGTCATCGGAAGGCCATTCACAAGGCCGGACTTCTGCGGTGCGAGGTAAATTAAATTTGGGCTTCTCCTCTTCTTCCTTTTGTTTTTCCTTAGAGCTTCGGCTCGACGAGCCCGTTAAAAGTCTCTTCATTATTTCTGAAACAATCTGAAATTTTTAGTAACTTCAAATAAAAGTGAACCAACTTCAATAAAATTGATAGTAACAACTCCCACAAGTGCCTAGGGCCTATATCAAGCATTAGAACTACTTGGAACCATATAAATTTGACATGCAAGCTCAAGAACATGGTCACCTATGCAGCACAAATTTGCAAAGAATAAAGCACTAGAACAAAAACTAATTGGACCAATGGAGGAGTCACATACCAAGGAACAATCTCCCCAAGCAGTTTTGCGAGAGGTGCTTTGAGCAAGGAGATCGAAAATCACAGCAACGGGGGCTGGAACTCGTGCTTGAGTTGGTTTTTCGTGTTTGTGTGAGACAGAGGAAGAAAATGGGTGTAGGAATAAGTGGAGGAGGGCCACCGTGGGCGCATGAGGCAGGGGGCGCGCCCAGGGGGGTAGGGCGCGCCCTCCACCCTCGTGGCCAGGTGGCAGCTCCCCCCGTGGTAATTTTTGCACAGTAATTTCTCAAATATTCCCAAAAAATCATATTAAATTGGCATGGCATTCTGAGGACCTTTATTTTCGGGATATTTTTATATTGCACGGATAAGTCAGGAAACAGACAGAAAAATATTACTTTACTTTATTTCTACTAAATAACAGGAAATATAGAGAGGGTACAGAAGTATGTGCTTCTAGTTTCATCCATATCATGATCATCAAAATGAACCCACTAACAAGGTTGATCAAGTCTTGTTAACAAACTAATTTCGAATAATCCCGGAACCGGAGAAATTTCGGATGACACTAAGTTACCTCAACGGGGATATGAAAATCCCCAACAATAAGAATATCATACTTTTTCTTGACAGTTCGGAGAGGAAATTCGAAACCTCCAAATATAATCGATGGAACTTTTCCAATAGAGTTGATACTATAAACTTGAGGTTGTTTCCTCGAAAAATGCATCGTGTGCTCATTGCCATTAACATGAAAAGTGACATTGCCTTTGGTGCAATCAATAACAGCCCCTGCAGTATTAAGGAAAGGTCTTCCAAGAATAATAGACATACTATCATCCTCGGGAATATCAAGAATAACAAAGTCCGTTAAAATAGTAACATTTGCAGCCACAACAGGCACATCCTCACAAATACCGACAGGTATAGCAGTTGATTTATCAGCCATTTGCAAAGATATTTTAGTAGGTGTCAACTTATTCAAGTCAAGTCTACGATATAAAGAGAGAGGCATAACACTAACACCGGCTCCAAGATCACATAAAGCAGTTTTAACATAACTTCTTTTAATGGAGCATGGTATAGTAGGCACTCCAGGATCTCCAAGTTTCTTTGGTATTCCACCCTTAAAAGTATAATTTGCAAGCATGGTGGAAATTTCAGCTTCAGGTATCTTTCTTTTATTAGTAATAATATCCTTCATATACTTAGCATAAGGATTTGTTTTGAGCACATCAGTTAATCACATACGCAAAAAGATGGGTCTAATCATTTCAGCAAAGCGCTCAAAGTCCTCATCATCCTTTTTATTGGATGGTTTAGGAGGAAAAGGCATGGGTTTCTGAACCCATGGTTCTCTTTCTTTACCGTGTTTCCTAGCAACACAATCTCTTTTATCATAACGTTGATTCTTTGATTGTGGGTTATCAAGATCAACAGCAGGTTCAACTTCTACATCATTATCATTACTAGGTTGAGCATCAACATGAACATTATCATTAATATTATCACTAGGTTCATGTTCATCACCTGATTGTGTTTCAGCATCAGAAACTGAGATATCATTTGGATTCTCAGGTGGTTCAGCAATAGGTTCACTAGAAGTTTGTAAAGTCCTATCATTTTTCTTTTTCTTCCTCTTAGAAGAACTAGGTATATCAATATTGTTTCTCTAAGAATCTTGCTCGATTCTCTTAGGGTGGCCTTCAGGATACAAAGGTTCCTGAGTCATTCTACCAGTTCTAGTAGCCACTCTAATAGCATAATCATTTTTCTTACTATTCATTTCATCAAGCACTTCTTTCTGAGCTTTAAGTACTTGTTCTACTTGAGTGGTAACCATAGAAGCATGCTTGCTAACAAGTTTGAGTTCACCTCTAATATCAGCCATATAATCACCCAAGCGTTTAATCATAAAGGTATTCTGTTTTAATTGTCTACCAAAATAAGCATTAAAGTCATCTTGCTTAAACATAAAGTCATCAAACTCATCCAAGCATTGACTAGCAATTTTAGTAGGAGGGATTTCAGCTTTATCATATCTATAGAGAGAATTTACCTTTACTACCTGTGTCGGGATATCGGGAGGTTCTTCATTAAATAAGTAACTGGGATCATATACTTCTTCAACAGGCGGTAAATTAAGACCATGTATTTCTTCTATAGGAGGTAAATTCTTAACATCTTCAGCTTTAATACCTTTTTCTTTCATAGATTTCTTTGCCTCTTGCATATCTTCGGGGCTGAGAAATAGAACACCTCTCTTCTGAAGGAAATATGCCCTAGAGGCAATAATAAAGTTATTATTTATTTCCTCATATCATGATAAATGTTTATTATTCATGCTAGAATTGTATTAACCAGAAACATGATACATGTGTGAATACATAGACAAAACTATAGTCACTAGTATGCCTCTACTTGACTAGCTCATTAATCAAAGATGGTTATGTTTCCTAACCATAGACATGTGTTGTCATTTGATTAGTGGGATCACATCATTAGAAGAATGATGTGATTGGCATGACCCATCCCGTTAGCCTAGCACTTGATCGTTTAGAATATTGCTATTGCTTTCTTCATGACTTATACATGTTCCTATAACTATGAGAATTATGCAACTCCCGTTTACCGGAGGAACACTTTGGGTACTACCAAACGTCACAACGTAACTGGGTGATTATAAAGGAGTACTATAGGTGTCTCTGAAGGTACATGTTGAGTTGGCGTATTTCGAGATTAGGTTTTGTCACTCCGATTGTCGGAGAGGTATCTCTGGGCCCTCTCGGTAATGCACATCACTATAAGCCTTGCAAGCAATGTAGCTAATGAGTTAGTTACGGAATGATGCATTACGTAACGAGTAAAGAGACTTGCCGGTAACGAGATTGAACTAGGTATTGGATACCGACGATCGAATCTCGGGCAAGTAACATACCGATGACAAAGGGAACAATGTATATTGTTATGCGGTTTGACCGATAAAGATCTTCATAGAATATGTAGGAAGCAATATGGGCATCCAGGTCCCGCTATTGGTTATTGACCGAGAATGGTTCTAGGTCATGTCTATATAGTTCTCGAACCCGTAGGGTCCGCACGCTTAACGTTTTGATGACAGTTTTATTATGAGTTTATAAGTTTTGAAGTACCGAAGTTTGTTCGGAGTCCCGGATGTGATCACAGACATGACGAGGAGTCTCGAAATGGTCGAGACATAAAGATTGATATATTGGAAGCCTATGTTTGGACATCGGAATAGTTCCGGGTGAAATCGGCATTTTACCGGAGTACCGGGAGGTTACCGGAACCCCCCCGGGGGGTTATTGGGCCTACATGGGCCTCGAGGGAGAAGAGGGAAGGAGGCAGGAGGGGGCCGCGCGCCCCTCCCCTTCCTAGTCCGAATAGGACAAGGGAAGGGGGGCGGCGCCCCCCCCTTTCCTTCCCCTCTTCCTCCTCTTTCCCCCCTTCTCCTACTCCTACTTGGAAAGAGGGAGTCCTACTCCCGGTGGGAGTAGGACTCCCCCCTTGGTGCGCCCTCCTTGGCCGGCGGCCTCCTCCACCTGGATCCTTTATATACGGGGGCGGGGGGCACCCCATAGACACACAAGTTGATCTACGGATCGTTCCTTAGCCGTGTGCGGTGCCCCCTTCCACCATATTCCACCTCGGTCATATCGTCCCGGAGTTTAGGCGAAGCCCTGCGCCGGTAGAACATCATCATCGTCACCACGCCGTCGTGCTAACAGAACTCATCTCCGGAGCTCGGCTGGATCGGAGGCCGGAGATCGTCATCGAGCTGAACGTGTGCTGAACTCGGAGGCCCCGTATGTTCGGTGCTTGGATCGGTCGGATCATGAAGACGTACGACTACTTCAACCGCGTTGTGCTAACACTTCCGCTTACGGTCTACGAGGGTACGTGGACGAACACTCTCCCCTCTCGTTACTATATCATCACCATGATCTTGCGTGTGAGTAGGAATTTTTTTGAAATTACTACGTTCCCCAATAGTGGCATCCGAGCCTAGGTTTTATGCGTTGATGTTATATGCACGAGTAGAACACAAGTGAGTTGTGGGTGATAGAAGTCATACTGCTTACCAGCATGTCATACTTTGGTTCGGCGGTATTGTGAGATGAAGCGGCCCGGACCGACATTACGCGTACGCTTACGCGAGACTGGTTTCACCATTACGAGCACTCGTGCTTAAAGGTGGCTGGCAGGTGTCTGTCTCTCTCACTTTAGCTGAATCGAGTGTGGCTACGCCCGGTCCTTGTGAAGGTTAAAACAGCACCAACTTGACGAACTATTGTTGTGGTTTTTTGATGCATAGGTAAGAATGGTTCTTGCTAAGCCCGTAGCAGCCACGTAAAATATGCAACAACAAAGTAGAGGACGTCTAACTTGTTTTTGCAGGGCATGTTGTGATGTGATATGGTCAAGACGTGATGCTATATTTTATTGTATGAGATGTTCATGTTTTGTAACCGAAGTTATTGGCAACTGGCAGGAGCCATATGGTTGTCGCTTTATTGTATGAAATGCAAACGCCCTGTAATTGCTTTACTTTATCACTAAGCGGTAGCGATAGTCGTAGAAGCAATAGATGGCGTAATGACAACGATGCTACAATGGAGATCAAGGCGTCGCGCCGGTGACGATGGTGATCATGACGGTGCTTCGAAGATGGAGATCACAAGCACAAGATGATGATGGCCATATCATATCACTTATATTGATTGCATGTGATGTTTATCCTTTATGCATCTTATCTTGCTTTGATTGACGGTAGCATTTTAAGATGATCTCTCACTAATTATCAAGAAGTGTTCTCCCTGAGTATGCACCGTTGCGAAAGTTCGTCGTGCTGAGACACCATGTGATGATCGGGTGTGATAGGCTCTACGTTCAAATACAACGGGTGCAAAACAGTTGCACACGCCGAATACTCAGGTTATACTTGACGAGCCTAGCATATACAGATATGGCCTCGGAACACGGAGACCGAAAGGTTGAGCATGAATCATATAGTAGATATGATCAACATAGCGATGTTCACCATTGAAACTACTCCATCTCACGTGACGATCGGACATGGTTTAGTTGATTTGGATCACGTGATCACTTAGATGACTAGAGAGATGTCTGTCTAAGTCGGAGTTCTTAAGTAATATGATTAATTGAACTTAAATTTATCATGAACTTAGTACCTGATAGTATTTTGCTTGTCTATGTTTGTTTGTAGATAGATGGCTCGTGCTGTTGTTCCGTTGAATTTTAATGCGTTCCTTGAGAAAGCGAAGTTGAAAGATGATGGTAGCAATTACACGGACTGGGTCCGTAACCTGAGGATTATCCTCATTGCTGCACAGAAAAGTTACGTCCTGGAAGCACCGCTAGGTGCCAGGCCTGCTGCTGATGCAACTGACGATGTTAAGAACGTCTGGCAGAGCAAAGCTGATGACTACTCGATAGTTCAGTGCGCCATGCTTTACGGCTTAGAACCGGGTCTTCAACGACGTTTTGAACGTCATGGAGCATATGAGATGTTCCAGGAGTTGAAGTTAATATTTCAAGCAAATGCCCGGTTTGAGAGATATGAAGTCTCCAATAAGTTCTATAGCTGCAAGATGGAGGAGAATAGTTCTGTCAGTGAACACATACTCAAAATGTCTGGGTATAATAATCACTTGATTCAATTGGGAGTTAATCTTCCTGATGATAGTGTCATTGACAGAATTCTCCAATCACTGCCACCAATCTACAAGAGCTTCGTGATGAACTATAATATGCAAGGGATGAACAAGACTATTCCCGAGCTCTTCGCAATGCTGAAAGCTGCGGAGGTAGAAATCAAGAAGGAGCATCAAGTGTTGATGGTTAACAAAACCACCAGTTTCAAGAAGAAGGGCAAAGGGAAGAAGAAGGGAAACTTCAAAAAGAATGGCAAGCAAGTTGCTGCTCAAGAGAAGAAACCCAAGTATGGACCTAAGCCTGAAATTGAGTGCTTCTACTGCAAGCAGACTGGACACTGGAAGCGGAACTGCCCCAAGTATTTGGCGGATAAGAAGGATGGCAAAGTGAACAAAGGTATATGTGATATACATATTATTGATGTGTACCTTACTAATGCTCGCAGTAGCACCTGGGTATTTGATACTGGTTCTGTTGCAAATATTTGCAACTCGAAACAGGGACTACGGATTAAGCAAAGATTAGCTAAGGACGAGGTGACGATGCGTGTGGGAAATGGTTCCAAAGTCGATGTGATCGCGGTCGGCACGCTACCTCTACATCTACCATCGGGATTAGTATTAGACCTAAATAATTGTTATTTGGTGCCAGCGTTGAGCATGAACATTATATCTAGATCTTGTTTAATGCGAGACGGTTATTCATTTAAATCAGAGAATAATGGTTGTTCTATTTATATGAGTAATATCTTTTATGGTCATGCACCCTTGAAGAATGGTCTATTTTTATTGAATCTCGATAGTAGTGATACACATATTCATAGTGTTGAAACCAAAACATGCAGAGTTGATAACGATAGTGCAACTTATTTGTGGCACTACCGTTTAGGTCATATCGGTGTAAAGCACATGAAGAAACTCCATACTGATGGGCTTTTGGAATCACTTGATTATGAATCACTTGGTACTTGCGAACCGTGCCTTATGGGCAATATGACTAAAACGCCGTTTTCCGGAACTATGGAGAGAGCAACAGATTTGTTGGAAATCATACATACAGATGTATGTGGTCCGATGAATGTTGAGGCTCGTGGCGGATATTGTTATTTTCTCACCTTCACAGATGATTTGAGCAGATATGGGTATATCTACTTAATAAAACACAAGTCTGAAACATTTGAAAAGTTCAAAGAATTTCAGAGTGAAGTGGAAAATCATCGTAACAAGAAAATTAAGTTTCTACGATCTGATCGTGGAGGAGAATATTTGAGTTACGAGTTTGGTCTACACTTGAAACAATGCGGGATAGTCTCGCAACTCATGCCACCTAGAACACCACAACGAAATGGTGTGTCCGAACGTCGTAATCGTACTTTACTTGATATGGTGCGATCTATGATGTCTCTTACCAATTTACCGCTATCGTTTTGGGGTTATGCTTTAGAGACGACCGCATTCACGTTAAATAGGGCACCATCAGAATCTGTTGAAACGACGCCTTATGAACTGTGGTTTGGCAAGAAACCAAAGTTGTCGTTTCTTAAAGTTTGGGGCTGCGATGCTTATGTGAAGAAACTTCAACCAGATAAGCTCGAACCCAAATCGTAGAAATGTGTCTTCATAGGATACCCAAAGGAGACTATTGGGTACACCTTCTATCACAGATCTGAGGGCAAAATTTTCGTTGCTAAAATCGGATCCTTTCTAGAGAAGGAGTTTCTCTCGACAGAAGTGAGTGGGAGGAAAGTAGAACTTGATGAGATAACTGTATCTACTCCCTTTTTGGAAATTAGTTCATCACAAGAACCGGTTCCTGTGACAACTACACCAATCAGTGAGGAAGCTAATGATATTGATCATGAAACTTCATATCAAGTTTCTACTGAACCTCGTAGGTCTACCAGAGTAAGATCCGCACCAGAGTGGTACGGTAATCCTATTCTGGAAGTCATGTTACTTGACCATGATGAACCTACGAACTATGAGGAAGCGATGATGAGCCCAGATTTCGCAAAATGGCTAGAGGCCATGAAATCTGAGATGGGATCCATGTATGAAAACAAAGTATGGACTTTGGTTGACTTGCCGATGATCGGCAAGCCATTGAGAATAAATGGATCTTTAAGACGAAGACTGACGCTGATGGTAATGTAACCGTCTATAAAGCTCGACTTGTTGCGAAAGGTTTTCAACAAGTTCAAGGGGTTGACTACGATGAGACTTTCTCACCCGTAGCGATGCTTAGGTCTGTCCGAATCATGTTAGCTATTGCTGCATTTCATGATTATGGAATTTGGAAAATGGATGTCAAAACTGCATTCTTGAATGGATTTCTAGAAGAAGAGTTGTATATGATGCAGCCAGAAGGTTTTGTTGATCCAAAAGGTGCTAACAAAGTATGCAAGCTCCAGTGATCCATTTATGGACTGGTGCAAGCATCTCGGAGTTGGAATAAACGTTTTGATAGTGTGATCAAAGCATATGGTTTTATACAGACTTTTGGAGGAGCCTGTATTTACAAGAAAGTGAGTGGGAGCTCTGTAGCATTTCTAGTTTTATATGTAGATGACATATTATTAATTGGAAATGATATAGAATTTCTGGATAGCATAAAGGGGTACTAGAATAAAAGTTTTTCAATGAAAGACCTCGGTGAAGCTGCTTACATATTGGGCATCAAGATCTATAGAGATAGATCAAGACGCTTAATAGGGCTTTCACAAAGCACATACCTTGACAAAATTTTGAAAAAGTTCAAAATGGATCAGGCAAAGAAAGGATTATTGCCTGTGCTACAAGGTGTGAAGTTGAGTCAAACTTAATGCCCGACCACAACAGAAGATAGAGAGAAAATGAAAGATGTTCCCTATGCTTCAGCCATAGGCTCTATCATGTATGCAATGCTGTGTACCAGACCTGACGTATGCTTAGCAATAAGCTTGGCAGGAAGGTACCAAAGTAATCCAGGAGTGGATCACTGGACAGCGGTTAAGAACATCCTGAAATACCTGAAAAGGACTAAGGATATGTTTCTCGTATATGGAGGTGACAAAGAGCTAGTCGTAAATGGTTACGTCGATGCAAGCTTTGACACTAATCCGGACGATTCTAAATCGCAAACCGGATACGTGTTTATATTAAACGGTGGAGCTGTAAGTTGGTGCAGTTCTAAACAAAGCGTCGTGGCGGGATCTACATGTGAAGCGGAGTACATAGCTGCTTCTGAAGCAGCAAATGAAGGAGTCTGGATGAAGGAGTTCATTTCCGATCTAGGTGTCATACCTAGTGCATCGGGACCAATGAAAATCTTCTGTGACAATACTGGAGCAATTGCCTTGGCAAAGGAATCCAGATTTCACAAGAGGACCAAGCACATCAAGAGATGCTTCAATTCCATTCGGGACCAAGTCCAAGTGGGAGACATAGAGATTTGCAAGATACATACGGATCTGGATGTTGCAGACCCGTTGACTAAGCCTCTCTCACGAGCAAAACATGATCAGCACCAAGACTCCATGGGTGTTAGAATCATTACTATGTAATCTAGATTATTGACTCTAGTGCAAGTGGGAGACTGAAGGAAATATGCCCTAGAGGCAATAATAAAGTTATTATTTATTTCCTCATATCATGATAAATGTTTATTATTCATGCTAGAATTGTATTAACCGGAAACATGATACATGTGTGAATACATAGACAAAACTATAGTCACTAGTATGCCTCTACTTGACTAGCTCATTAATCAAAGATGGTTATGTTTCCTAACCATAGACATGTGTTGTCATTTGATTAGTGGGATCACATCATTAGAAGAATGATGTGATTGACATGACCCATCCCGTTAGCCTAGCACTTGATCGTTTAGAATACTGCTATTGCTTTCTTCATGACTTATACATGTTCCTATAACTATGAGAATTATGCAACTCCCGTTTACTGGAGGAACACGTTGGGTACTACCAAACGTCACAACGTAACTGGGTGATTATAAAGGAGTACTACAGGTGTCTCTGAAGGTACATGTTGAGTTGGCGTATTTCGAGATTAGGTTTTGTCACTCCGATTGTCGGAGAGGTATCTCTGGGCCCTCTCGGTAATGCACATCACTATAAGCCTTGCAAGCAATGTAGCTAATGAGTTAGTTACGGAATGATGCATTATGTAACGAGTAAAGAGACTTGCCGGTAACGAGATTGAACTAGGTATTGGATACCGACGATCGAATGTCGGGCAAGTAGCATACCGATGACAAAGGGAACAACGTATGTTGTTATGCGGTTTGACCGATAAAGATCTTCGTAGAATATGTAGGAACCAATATGGGCATCCAGGTCCCGTTATTGGTTATTGACCGAGAATGGTTCTAGGTCATGTCTACATAGTTCTCGAACCTGTAGGGTTCGCACGCTTAACGTTTCGATGACAGTTTTATTATGAGTTTATAAGTTTTGATGTACCGAAGTTTGTTCGGAGTCCCGGATGTGATCACGGACATGATGAGGAGTCTCGAAATGGTCGAGACATAAATATTGATATATTGGAAGACTATGTTTGGACATCGGAATAGTTCCGGGTGAAATCGGCATTTTACCGGAGTACCGGGAGGTTACCGAAACCCCCCCGGGGGGTTATTGGGCCTACATGGGCCTCGAGGGAGAAGAGGGAAGGAGGCAGGAGGGGGCCGCGCGCCCCTCCCCTTCCTAGTCCGAATAGGACAAGGGAAGGGGGGTGGCGCCCCCCCTTTCCTTCTCCTCTTCCTCCTCTTTCCCCCCTTCTCCTACTACTTGGAAAGAGGGAGTCCTACTCACGGTGGGAGTAGGACTCCCCCCTTGGCGCGCCCTCCTTGGCCGGCGGCCTCCTCCCCCTGGCTCCTTTATATACGGGGGTGAGGGGCACCCCATAGACACACAAGTTGATCTACGGATCGTTCCTTAGCCGTGTGCGGTGCCCCCTTCCACCATATTCCACCTCGGTCATATTGTCGCGGAGTTTAGGCGAAGCCCTGTGCCGGTAGAACATCATCATCGTCACCACACCGTCGTGCTGGCGGAACTCATCTCCGGAGCTCGGCTGGATCGGAGGCCGGAGATCGTCATCGAACTGAACGTGTGCTGAACTCGGAGGCCCCGTACGTTCGGTGCTTGGATCGGTCGGATCGTGAAGACGTACGACTACATCAACCGCGTTGTGCTAACGCTTCTGCTTACGGTCTACGAGGGTACGTGGACGAACACTCTCCCCTCTCGTTGCTATATTATCATCATGATCTTGCGTGTGCGTAGGAAATTTTTTGAAATTACTACGTTCCCCAACATCTTCTTCGGAGTTGGTTTAGGAATAGGCTCAGTAATTGGCTCAGGAACTGGCTCAGGAGGTGCCCAATTATTTTCATTGGCCAACATATTATTCAATAGAATTTCAGCGTCATCCGATGTTCTTTCCCTGAAAAGAGAACCAGCACAACTATCCAGGTAATCTCTGGAAGCATCAGTTAGTCCATTATAAAAGATATCAAGTATTTCAGGTTTCTTAAGAGGATGATCAGGCAAAGCATTAAGTAACTTGAGAAGCCTCCCCCAAGCTTGTGGGAGACTCTCTTCTTCAATTTGCACAAAATTGTATATTTCCCTCAAAGCAGCTTGTTTCTTATGAGCAGGGAAATATTTAGCAGAGAAGTAATAAATCATATCCTGGGGACTTTGCACACAACCAGGATCAAGAGAATTATACCAAATCTTAGCATCACCCTTTAATGAGAACGGAAATATCTTAAGTAAATAAAGGTAGTGCGATCTCTCATTATTAGTAAACAGGGCAGCTATATCATTTAACTTAGTAAGATGGGCCACAACAGTTTCAGATTCATAGCCATAAAAAGGATCAGATTCAACCAAAGTAATTATATCTGGATCGACAGAAAAATCATAATAGTCCTGATCAGGAACACAGATAGGTGAAGTAGCAAAAGCAGGGTCGGGTTTCATTCTACCTCTAAAAGATTCTTTACTCCATTTAATTAGCAACCTCTTAAGTTCATATCTATTCTGGCAAGCAAAAATAGCTGCAGAAGATTCAACATCAAAAAGATAACCCTCAGGAATAGAAGGCATAGGATCATCATCACTAACATCATCGTGTTCAGGTTCAATAATTTCTCTTTCTCTAGACCTAGCAATTTGCTCATCAAGATATTCACCAAGTGGCACAGTAGTATCAAGCATAGAAGTAGTTTCATCATAAGTATCATGCATAGCAGAAGTGGCATCATCAATAACATGCGACATATCGGAATCAATAGCAGCAGTAGGTTTAGGTGTCGCAAACTTACTCATAATAGAAGGAGAATCTAGTGCAAGGCTAGATGGCAGTTCCTTACCTCCCCTCGTAGTTGAGGGCAAAATAGTAGTTCGATCATCTTTCCAGTTCTTCATAGTGTCCAGCAGATATAAATCCCAAGTGACTCAAAGAATAGAGCTATGCTCCCCGGCAACGGCGCCAAAAAATAGTCTTGATAACCCACAAGTATAGGGGATCGCAACAGTTTTCGAGGGTAGAGTATTCAACCCAAATTTATTGATTCGACACAAGGGGAGCCAAAGAATATTCTCAAGTATGAGCAGCTGAGTTGTCAATTCAAGCACACGTGGAAACTTAGTATCTGCAGCAAAGTGTTTAGTAGCAAAGTGATATGATAGTAGTGGTAACGGTTACAAAAGTACAGACAACAAAAGTAATGTTTTTGGTATTTTGTAGTGATTGTAACAGTAGCAACGGAAAAGTAAATAAGGGTAAACCAGTATATGGAAAACTCGTAGGCACCGGATTAGCAATGGATAATTATGCCGGATGTGGTTCGTCATGTAACAGCTATAATATAGGGTGACATAGAACTAGCTCCAGTTCGTCAATGTAATGTAGGCATGTATTCCGTATATAGTGATACGTGCTTATGGAAAAGAACTTGCATGACATGTTTTGTCCTACCCTCCCGTGGCAGCGGGGTTCTATTGGAAACTAAGGGATATTAAGGCCTCCTTTTAATAGAGAACCGAAACAAAGCATTAGCACATAGTGAATACATGAACTCCTCAAACTATGGTCATCACCGGGAGTGGTCCCGATTATTGTCACTTCGGGGTTGCCGGATCATAACACATAGTAGGTGACTATAGACTTGCAAGATAGGATCAAGAACACACATATATTCATGAAAACATAATAGGTTCTGATCTGAAATCATGGCACTCGGGCCCTAGTGACAAGCATTAAGCATAGCAAAGTCATAGCAACATCAATCTAAGAACATAATGGATACTAGGGATCAAACCCTAACAAAACTAACTCAATTACATGATAAATCTCATCCAACCCATCACCGTCCAGCAAGCCTACGATGCAATTACTCACGCACGGCGGTGAGCATCATGAAATTGGTGATGGAGGATGGTTGATGATGACGACGGCGATGAATCCCAATCTCCGGAGCCCTGAACGGACTCCAGATCAGCCCTCCCGAGAGAGATTAGGGCTTGGTGGCGGATTCGTATCGTAAAACGCGATGATTTCTTCTCTCTGATTTTTTTCTCCCCGAAAGCCAATATATGGAGTTGGAGTTGGTGTCGGAGGGCCACCAGGGGGCCCACGATGTGGGGGGGCATGCCCAGGGGGGCGCCCCTCACCCTCGTGAGCAGGGTGTGGGCCCCCTGGTCTTCATTTGTTGCGAGGATTTTTCTTTATTTTTTCTAAGGTGTTCCGTGGAGTTTCAGGACATTCCTAGAATTTTTATTTTCTGCACGAAAAACAACACCATGGCAGTTCTGCTAAAAACAGCGTCAGTCCGGGTTAGTTCCATTCAAATCATACAAGTTAGAATCCAAAACAAGGGCAAAAGTGTTTGGAAAAGTAGATACGACGGAGACGTATCAACCATCCTCCGAATGAAACGCCCCGTGCGAGTGCATGACGTTCAGAAGCTGACTGGTTGTTTGGCCGCCTTGAGTCGATTCATTTCTCGTCTCGGTGAAAAGGCCTTGCCTCTTTACTGATTGATGAAGAAATCTGATAAGTTCGAGTGGTCTGAAGAAGCTGATGCAGCGTTTGCAGAGCTCAAAGCCCTGCTTTCCACCCAGCTGGTGCTCGCTGCGCCAATCAGCAAAGAGCCTTTACTGTTTTACATTGCAGCCACTGGACAAGTTGTAAGTACAGTACTCACGGTCGAGCGAGAGGAGGAAGGAAAAGCTTACAAGGTTCAACGCCAAGTTTATTATCTCTCTGAAGTTTTGACTCCGTCCAAGCAACGATATCCTCATTATCAGAAGCTGCATCAAGTAAACAGACAACAGTCCGAGAGAAAAACGAATTTCGTATGAAGACAGACAGACGCAATATATGAGATGATAAACCCAAAGGTTCTTAACCGCAGAATAAAGTGCTCGGGCATCAGGCCTGAAGGAGTTTTAATGGTTACAAAATCACTCGGCATTCCTAGGCGAATAAAAGTGAGGCATAATGTTTTTCAGTCACTTGGCGGGAGAAGGACTGGCCAGATCGTAGAAGCTATCGAGGTCGATGCTGTCGGCGATGCGAGTGGCTGCCTCGAGGAAGGTGTCCATGAAGTCCTGGAAGGAGTGCTTCTTAGTGTTCGCCACTTTGAGAGCTGCCAGCTTGTCTTTCTTAGCCTCCTTGCAGTGCACTCGGACCAAAGACAAGGCAAAATCGGCACCACAACGGGCTGAAGATTTCTTCCACTCTTGCACTCGACCTGGAACATGATTTAGTCGAGTCATCAGAGACTCGAGGTCTTGAGGCAGCTCCGTCCGAGGCCAGAGTTCAGCATCCACTTGAGCCATCACCGCCTTCAGCCGAGCAAGATAAGCAACCGCACCATCGAAGCGCGACTCCAATCGAAGCAGATTCATTGTAGTGTCGTATTTCACAGGACAGTTGATGGGGTCGAGACCCGTCTCAACCTGCCCAGTTTCAGCCTCAAAGTCCTGACACAGTTCTGTCCCATTGCAAAAAGTGATAAGTCGACGGCATGACAACAAAGTCTAGTCGGCAACAAATTAATTACAGTCGACTGATCATACCTTCAAGCTTCAGAACAAGTTTGGCGGCGAGTTGCTCCAGATAGGACTCTAGCTTGTCTGTCATGGTCTTGAGGCCGCCGACTTCAGTGGTCAGATTCTCCTTGTCCTTCAGCTACTCGACTTCTCGATTAGTGTTCGAGATGGCAGTCTTCAGCTTCGCGTTCTCCTCCTCCAATTTGCTGACCGAAGCCAGCTTCTGGTCCGCAAGCTTCGTCTTCTCGCGTGCTTCCTTCTGAGCAGATGCCAGATCCAGATACTTCTGCTCCAAAGCCTCCTTCATCCTCTCTAAAGAAACAACACTCTTCAGACGAGACTGAAGTTGGCGATTTTCACTACGCACATCTGCTTGTGTGAAATCACTCGGTTCAAAGAGACTGAAAGAAAAACCAGTGTGAAGTATGAAGCTACAAAGCAGATAAAATGGTCGAGTGATTACCTCCCATGATGGCCGTTTCTTCTTGAGGAGTCTCCAGATTCTTCTTCGCAAGTTCGAGGTCAAGTTCAACGCTGATATGCTTCTTATTTAATTCGGTGAGCCGAGCGCCAAGATCACAAGACCTCTGCAGCCAGAAAGACAGACATGTCAGTCAACAATTATAAGCGACAGTGAAGGAGAAGAATTACTCTAAGACTATTGCCGAATCAAATATTCAACGGTAGTCTCGGGGACTACACCCAGTGGGTGCACTTAGCGTGCCCCCACTGGATCAGATCGATACTCAGCGAGAGTTGCTGCTACCTCTTGAGCACTGTGTTGGATTTCCCCAAAGAGGAGAGGGTGATGCAGCAAAGTAACGTAAGTATTTCCCTCAGTTTTTGTGAACCAAGGTATCAATCCAGTAGGAGACCACACACAAGTCCCTCGTACCTACACAAAACGATAGCAACTCGCAACCAACGCGATTAGGGGTTGTCCATCCCTTCACGGTTACTTACAAAAGTGAGATCTGATAGAGATGATAAATAATATTTTTGGTATTTTTGATAGATAGATGCAAAGCAAAAAAGTAAAAGGCCAAGTAAAACAAAGCAAGTAAATAAAGTGATAGAGATTGATATGATGAGAATAGACCCGGGGGCCATAGGTTTCACTAGTGGCTTCTCTCAAGAGCATAAGTATTCTATGGTGGGTGAACAAATTAGTGTTGAGCAATTGACAGAATTGAGCATAGTTATGAGTATATCTAGGCAATGATCATGTATATAGGCATCACGTCCAAGACAAGTAGATCGAAACGATTCTGCATCTACTACTATTACTCCACTCATCGACCGCTATCCAGCATGCATCTAGAGTATTAAGTTAAAAATAGAGTAACGCCTTAAGATGACATGATGTAGAGGGATAAATTCATGCAATATGATAAAAACCCCATCTTGTTATCCTCGATGGCAACAATACAATACGTGCCTTGCTGCCCCTTCTGTCACTCGGTAAGGACACCGCAAGATTGAACCCAAAGCTAAGCACTTCTCCCATTGCAAGAACTACCAATCTAGTTGGCCAAACCAAAAAGGATAATTCGAAGAGACTTGCAAAGATAACTCAATCATACATAAAAGAATTCAGAGAAGAATCAAATATTTTCCATAGATAATACTGGATCATAAACCCACAATTCATCAGTCTCAACAAACACACCGCAAAAAGAAGATTACATCGAATAGATCTCCACAAGAGAGGGGGAGAACTTTGTATTGAGATCCAAAAAGAGAGAAGAAGCCATCTAGCTACTAGCTATGGACCCGAAGGTCTGAAGTAAACTACTCACACTTCATCGGAGGGGCTATGGTGTTGATGTAGAAGCCCTCCATGGTGGATGCCCCCTCCGTCGGGCTCTGGAACAGGCCCCAAGATGGGATCTCGTGGATACAGAAGGTTGCGGCGGTGGAATTAGGTTTTTGGCTCCTCTTCTGATCGTTCGGGGGTACGTAGGTATATATAGGAGGAAGGAGTACGTCGGTGGAGCGTCAGGGGGCCCACGAGGTAGGGGGCGCACCCAGGGGGTGCCCTCCACCCTCGTGACCGCCTCTGGCACTTCTTGGAGTAGGGTCCAAGTCTCCTGGATCACGTTCGGTTGGAAAATCACGTTCCTGAAGGTTTCATTCCGTTTGGACTCCGTTTGATATTCCGTTTCTTCAAAACACTGAAATAGGCAAAAAAAACAACAATTCCTGCTCGTCCTCGAGTAGGTAAATGATAAAAAAATAATTTTTGATGCGGAGTGATACTTTGGTATAATTTCAATGTAAATCTTCTTAATTGTGATATGAATATTCAGATCCGAAAGATTCAAGACAAAAGTTCATATTGACATAAAAATAATAATACTTCAAGCATACTAATGACAGCAATCATGTCTTCTCAAAATAACATGGCCAAAGAAAGTTATCCCTACAAAATCATATAGTCTGGCTATGCTCCATCTTCCCCACACAAAATATTTAAATCATGCACAACCCCGATGACAAGCCAAGCAATTGTTTCATACTTATGACATTCTCAAAACTTTTTCAATCTTCACGCAATACATGAGCGTGAGCCCTGGATATAGCACTTATAGGTGGAATAGAAGGGTGGTTGTGGAGAAGACAAAAAGAGGGAAGATAGTCTCACATCAACTAGGCGTATCAACGGGCTATGGAGATGCCCATCAATAGATATCAATGTGAGTGAGTAGGGATTGCCATGCAACGGATGCACTAGAGCTATAAGTATACGAAAGCTCTACAAAAGAAACTAAGTGGGTGTGCATCCAACTTGCTTGCTCACGAAGACCTAGGGCATTTTGAGGAAGCCCATCTTTGGAATATACAAGCCAAGTTCTATAATGAAAAATTCCCACTAGTATATATGAAAGTGACAAAATGAGAGACTCTCTATCATGAAGATCTTGGTGCTATTTTGAAGCACAAGTGTGGTAAAAGGATAGTAGCATTGTCCCTTCTCTCTTTTTCTCTCATTTTTTTATTTGGGCCTTTCTCTTCTCTTTTTTTATGGCCTCTTTTTGTTTTGTCGGAGTCTCATCCCGACTTATGGGGGAATCATAGTCTCCATCATCCTTTCCTCACTTGGGACAATGCTCTAATAATGATGATCATCACACTTTTATTTTTCTTACAACTCAACAATTACAACTCGATACTTAGAACAAAGTATAAGTCTATATGAATGCCTCCGGCGGTATACTAGGATATGCAATGAATCATGAGTGACATGTATGAAAGAATTATGAACGGTGGCTTTGCCACAAATACAATGTCAACTACATAATCATGCTAGCAACATGACAATGATGGAGCGTGTCATAATAAACGGAACGGTGGAAAGTTGCATGTCAATATATCTCGGAATGGCTATGGAAATGCCATGATAGGTAGGTATGGTGGATGTTTTGAGGAAGGTATATGGTGGGTGTATGATACCGGCGAAAAGTGTGCGGTATTAGAAAGGCTAGCAAAGGTGGAAGGATGGGAAAAGTGCGTATAATCCATGGACTCAACATTAGTCATAAAGAACTCATATACTTGTTGCAAAAATCTAGAAGTCATCAAAGCAAAGTATTACGCGCATGCTCCTAGGGGGATATATTGGTAGGAAAAGACCATCGCTCGTCCCTGACCGCCACTCATAAGGAAGACAATCAATAAATAAATCATGCTCCGAGTTGATCACATAACGGTTCACCATACGTGCATGCTACAGGAATCACAAACTTCAACACAAGTATTCTTTGAATTCATAACTACTCAACTAGCATGACTCTAATATCACCATCTTCATATCTCAAAACAATTATCAAGCATCAAACTTATCTTAGTATTCAACACACTCAAAAGAAAGTTTCACATATCTTGAACACCAAGTATATTAACATTAAGCGAATTACCATGCTATTAACGACTCTCAAAATAATCTAAGTGAAGCATGAGAGATCAATGGTTTCTTTAAAACAAATCCACCACCGTTCTCTAAAAGATATAAGTGAAGCACTAGAGAAAAAATTATCACGCTCAAAAGATATAAGTGAAGCACTATGAGCAAAACTATCAAGCTCAAAAGATATAAGTGAAGTACTATGAGCAAAACTATCAAGCTCAAAAGATATAAGTGAAGCACATAGAGTATTCTAACAAATTCCAATTCATATATGGCTTTCTCAAAAGGTGTGTACAGCAAGGATGATTGTGGTAAACTAAAGACGCAAATAATACAAGACGCTCCAAGCAAAACACATATCATGTGGTGAATAAAAATATAGCTCCAAGTAAATTACCGATGGAAGTGGGCGAAAGAGGGGATGCCTTCCGGGGCATCCCCAAGCTTTGACTTTTTGGTGTCCTTGGATTATCTTGGGGGTTCCATGGGCATCCCCAAGCTTAGGCTCTTGCCACTCCTTGTTCCATAATTCATCAAAAGAATTCACCCAAAACTTGAAAACTTCACAACACAAAACTCAACAGAAATCTCGTGAGCTCCGTTAGAGAAAGAAAACAAAAGACTAATTCAAGGTACTGTAATTAACTCATTCTTTATTTATATTGTTGTTAAACCTACTGTATTCCAACTTCTCTATGGATTATAAACTATTTTACTAGCCATAGATTCATCAAAATAAGCAAACAACACACGTAAAACAGAATCTGTAAAAAACTGAACAGTCTGTAGAAATCTGTAACTAATGCAAACTTCTGGAAGTCTAAAAATTCTAACAAAATAGGAAGTCCTGGAAAATTTGTTTATTGAACATAAGAAAAAAGAATCAACGCAAAAGCACGTTCCTGTGATTTAACAAAATTATATCCGTGCGTGCAAAGTTTCTGTTTTTCAGCAGAATCAAATCAACTATCATCGTAGGTTATCCTATAGGTTCTACTTGGCACAAACACTAATTAAAACATAAAACCACATCTAAACAGAAAGTTGATGGATTATTTATTCCTAAACATAAGCAAAAACAAAAAACACAAAATAAAATTGGGTTGCCTCGCAACAAGCACTATCGTTTAACGCCCCTAGCAGGCATAAAAGCAAGGATAGATCTAGGTATTGCCATCTTTGGCATTTGGAGAGGAGGATCTCCTTTCTATGGCATTCATTCTTCTATTTAAGTTAAGCACATGGCCATTAATAGAAGAAGTAAGATTAAGCACGTTATGGAAATTTTCCTCTAAACTAGACTTCATCTCCTTAATAATTTCATTTTGATAAAAGCACAAGAGAGTAGTTGATTCAACTTTATCAGTCATGGGGTGCCCAAATATAGTTTTCATTTTTTCATAGGTATCTATAGCATCCCCTTCAAGAAAACCTTCTTCAAAGATGGAATCAAAAACTTGTTTGAAGTAAGCGGGCAAGCCAACATAAAAGCTTTTTAAGTAACCTATCCCAAGCATCTTTTAAAGACTCGTCAAGTAAATAGCGGAAAATTCCAGAGTCATCCTCATCAGAATTATTCAAGCTCTCATTGGAGACCCTGGTGGGTCTTTCTATAACATCATTATTTATGAGCTTAGAGAGGATAGAGGGGTTGTCCAAGGCACTAGAGCTAGGGAGAAAACCCGTAGTTCTTTTTGATTCGGCCATGGCAAAGGAAAGGCAAACGGAAAAGAGAGGAGGAGGTTGGGAAAGAGAGGGCGAATAAAATGGCAAGGGTGAAGTGGGGGAGAGGAAAACGAGAGGCAAATGGCAAATAATGTAATGCAAGAGATAGGGATTGTGATGGGTACTTGGTATGGTTGACTTGCTTGCGTGAGCCTCCCCGGCAACGGCGCTAGAAATTCTTCTTGCTACCTCTTGAGCACTGCGTTGGATTTCCCCGAAGAGGAGAGGATGATGCAGCAAAGTAATGTAAGTATTTTCCTCAGTTTTTGAGAACCAAGGTATCAATCCAGTAGGAGACCACGCACAAGTCCCTCGTACCTACACAAAATGATAGCAACTCGCAACCAACGCGATTAGGGGTTGTCAATCCCTTCACGGTTACTTACGAAAGTGAGATCTGATAGAGATGATAAATAATAATTTTGGTATTTTTGATAGATAGATGCAAAGTAAAAAGTAAAAGGCAAAGTAAAACAAAGCAAGTAAATAAGGTGATAGAGATTGATATGATGAGAATAGACCCGGGGGCCATAGGTTTCACTAGTGGCCTCTCTCAAGAGCATAAGTATTCTACGGTGGGTGAACAAATTACTGTTGAGCAATTGACAGAATTGAGCATAGTTATGAGTATATCTAGGCAATGATCATGTATATAGGCATCACGTCCAAGACAAGTAGATCGAAACAATTCTGCATCTACTACTATTACTCCACTCATCGACCGCTATCCAGCATGCATCTAGAGTATTAAGTTAAAAACAGAGTAATGCCTTAAGCAAGATGACATGATGTAGAGGGATAAATTCATGCAATATGATAAAATCCCCATCTTGTTATCCTCGATGGCAACAATACAATACATGCCTTGCTGCCCCTTTTGTCACTGGGTAAGGACACCGCAAGATTGAACCCAAAGCTAAGCACTTCTCCCATTGCAAGAACTACCAATCTAGTTGGCCAAACCAAAAGTGATAATTCGAAGAGACTTGCAAAGATAACTCAATCATACATAAAAGAATTCGGAAAAGAATCAAATATTTTCCATAGATAATACTGGATCATAAACCCACAATTCATCGATCTCAACAAACACACCGCAAAAAGAAGATTACATCGAATAGATCTCCACAAGAGAGGGGGAGAACTTTGTATTGAGATCCAAAAAGAGAGAAGAAGCCATCTAGCTACTAGTTATGGACCCGAAGGTCCGAAGTAAACTACTCACACTTCATCGGAGGGGCTATGGTGTTAATGTAGAAGCCCTCCGTGGTGGATGCCCCTCCGGCGGAGCTCCGGAATAGGCCCCAAGATGGGATCTCGTGGATATAGAAGGTTGCGGCGGTGGAATTAGGTTTTTGGCTCCTGTTCTGATTGTTCGGGGGTACGTAGGTATATATAGGAGGAAGGAGTATGTCGGTGGAGCGTTAGGGGGGCCACGAGGTAGGGGGGCACGCCCAGGGGGGCGCCCTCCACCCTCGTGACCGCCTCTGGCACTTCTTGGAGTAGGGTCCAAGTCTCTTGGATCACGTTCGGTGGGAAAATCACGTTCCCGAAGGTTTCATTCGTTTGGACTTCGTTTGATATTCCGTTTCTTCGAAACACTGAAATAGGCAAAAAAACAGCAATTCTGGGTTGGGCCTCCGGTTAATAGGTTAGTCCCAAAAATAATATAAAAGTGGAAAATAAAGCCCAATATAGTCCAAAACAGTAGATAAAGTAGCATGGAGCAATCAAAAATTATAGATACGTTGGAGACGTATCAGTTGCCCAACATGATTTCAAAAAAAAGAGAGAGATACATCATTAGACCTCAGTTGACAGCTAGCAGCCGACCGTGGTCTCGGGACTACACCCAGTGGGTGCACTCGGCGTGCCCCCACTGATTCGAAAAGTGCAAAATTGAAGATTTACTGAGTTCTAAGCGAAGGAACACCCAGTGGGTGATCAGATATAAAGCAACACTCAAAAGCTCAGTCGGAATTTTGCTGACCTGAACATTGGTCTGAAGGGCAGTGCTGGCGTTGTAAGCTACTTGACTAGCTTCATGCATCACTTTCACCTGCTCCATGACAAGATTCACCTGGCGAAGAGCTTCCCTAGCAGCGCCCGGCGAGTCATCTGGAGTTTGATATGTAGCAAAGAGGGATGGCTCCAGAATGGTCGAAGTAGTTACCGGGTCGGACGAGTGGAGTTGCACCGGTGCAGCAGGTGTCTGTGCAATCGACCCCCACGGATGATCAGTCGTCAACGGGTTAGCGAATTTGACGTTGGTCCGAACTATCGCCTCAGGCGGCGGTGTCGACTGAGGGACTTGGACTTCAAGCTTCCTCCTGCTTGAGCCTCCACTCTTCTACCTCCTCTCATGTAGAGGCACTTCTTCTTCTTCGTCATCAGGAAGCACAACAATATCTTGCGGAGCTACATAAGAAGAGAAGTATCAAATTTTCAGTCAATTGACCACCCACTCGACTAAACAGAACTTGGTTGAATGAACTTACCAGCTCGTGAGGTGGCCTCTTCGTCTCCTGGTGCCTTGTCAATGCCCATGTCAGTGGCAGCAGAGGTGGGGCTGGAAGGACACAAGAATTAGTCGGTCAGATCAGGAAAATCTTCAGTCGACCTACGGAAACACAAACAAGATACTTACCCTGAGGCAACGGGGACGTCCATCTTGATTCGCGGCAATGTCTTCCGGGCCTTGGGAGGAGCAACTTTAGGCTGCTTGGCCACCTTCTCCGTCGGCTCCGGAGTCGACGTCCGAGTGCGCTTCTGAGTATTGGCACTCGGACCCATGCTTTTCCCGCGCCCGCCAGCCGGATCTTGCTGCTATTTGGATCGACGTTCGGAGCGCGACGGCGAGTCGACTTCCTCCTCCTCGTCCGACTCCTCGCTCTCCTCCTCCTCATCTTCTCCTGGAGACTCCCACTCACCACTCTCCTCCGCACTTTCCTCCCCCTCCTGGTCCTGCTCCAAGGCTTGTTTACCGTTGGGCATCGAATGCATCTCAGTGAATACCTGCAGAACAAATCGGTCGAACGAGAGTCAGTCAACATCAAGTACAGTCGGAGCATGAACGGGAAGCAGTCGGAACAAAAAGTATACCTTGTCGGGAGGGTTTCCGCCACTAAAAGGGACCACTCTCCTAGATCCTCTAGGGTTGTCCTGGTTGCCTGTGATGCCCCTCAGCCACAAAGCTATGGTTTCAGATGAAACTTCTTCTCAATGGACCCGAGCAGTGTCATCTGATCCAGAATACAACCACATCGGGTGATCGCGGGCTTGGAGAGGTTGAATACGTTGACTGAGGAACACTTCCAACAAGTCCATGCCAGTAACACCATCATTGATGAGTTCGACCACTCTATCCACCAACATCCTCGTCTCCATGGTCCCATTGGCGGTTACTTTCAGTGGGGCAGGAGTATGAACGCGGTCAAACGAGAAGGGAGGAAGACTAGTCGAGTGACCCGGGGCCGCGACATCCTGGCAGTAGAACCAGGTCGACTGCCAAGATCTAACAGATTCGGGGAGAGTCATGGCGGGAAAGGCACTCCTATTCCTCTTTTGGATACCTAAACCCCCACACATTTGGATGATGTGGGTTTTTGAGTCACTCGACTTCGCCTTTTTTACCGACTGAGAACGAATGGTGAAGATGTGTTTGAAAAGACCCCAGTGCGGTCGACACGCTAAGAAGTTCTCGCATATCGATACAAATGCAGCTAAATAGGTGATGGTGTTGGGAGAAAAGTGGTGTAGCTGAGCGCTAAAGAAGTTCAAGAATCCCCAGAAGAAAGGATGCGGAGGGAGCGAGAAACCCCGGTCGATGTGGGTGGCGAGCAGAACGCACTCACCCGGTTGAGGTTGCGTCTCCATCTCCCCCTTCGGCAACCTCGCCGTTCCCTTGCCAGATCGAAGACCGGATCCAATCACCCTGGATCCACCCCGGCGGCAGCCCCGAACGCGACGACGACCCGCGAGTCTGCTTCTTGCCTTTCGCCGCCCCCGTCGCCATCTTTGTGCGCTCTAGCACCGCCATATTGTCCTTCACCATCGCTGGAGAGCAGCGGCATCGAGAGCAGAGGAGCTAGGCGCGGTGGAGAAGCAGAGGAGAAATAAGAAGGAACAAGCGATCACAGTACCAGCACCTCGGACCCGTCGCCTTATAAAGGGCCTTCTCCGAGTGATTGACACATGGGACCAGGCAATCCCGTCAAATCCCGGAACAGTTGCGCACAACGTACGTGGCGAAAAAGGCGGCGTGGTAATTGAGGCATCGCTACTTATTCGGCCCACTCGTTTCGGCGCTCTCCACCCCACGCGCTTCCCCGAAATTTCGTATCCCCCGAAATCGGGGATACACTACAGGCAATCGCGCCCGAGATCCCGCGCCCCAACACGGCACTCAACACATGAGGTCGCCAGTTCAATCGACAGTTCACTGAATGGATCAAGGCGACTGAATCGACACCGGCGTTCAGTCTCGCAGAAGATACTCGTGAAGACACAAAGCTCAGAGCGGATTCAACTTCAACCTACTTTTCACTCATACCTTAATCCATTCGGGGGCTACTGATGATGATACAGACCTAGGGTAGGGTCATAGGCCTGACCTATACGTCCTACCCAAGGTCACTACCCAAGAAGGCAAGAAGGTCAAGAGACTCCGTGAGACCCCCTGTCAAGGGTGTCGAGTGCAATCCACTCGACGCCATGTCACTCGGGAGTCTCCCTACCTACTGTCACTCGACTAACAAGAAGAATCACTCGACCTCCCGAAGACCAGGAGTCACTCAGTGTACAACGGTCGCACATTCACTCAGTAGTCTTTAAGGCCATTAATAGCACTTAAGGCTGGCGTTACCAGTAACGCCAGCACTTTATGTACATTTAGTCCCTTGTAATGGAGGGCGGGAGAGGTCCTGGCAAACTCTATATAAGCCACCCTCCTCCTCTGGCACAAGGGTTCGCACCCCCTGTAATATGACACGCATAATCCAATCGACCGCCTCCGGGCACCGAGACGTAGGGCTATTACTTCCTCCGAGAAGGGCCTGAACTCGTAAACCTTGTGTGTACACCTTCGCCATAGCTGAGGTCTTGCCTCTCCATACCTACCCCCCCTTTCTACTATCAGACTTAGAACCACGACACCGTTCAAAATAAATGTCGGGTTTTAGTTCAAACCGACACATATAGGGAAGAAGGTATCATACTATTTCGCGGGGTGAGCGCTTTAAGAAGGAGGGGTTGTCAGGGCTTCAAGTGGGTTAGTAGATAACAGCAAGCAACTAGCAAGGTTGGATCAACGTTGGAGGCGAATGACAATGGTGAGCGATGTTTAAATTTATGTTCCGTGGCAACGCACGGGCACTCAACTAGTAGTTTTAAAGAAAGAAGTCCATATTTCACCCTTAAATGTGGCGAGAGGGACAAATAACCGGCGTTTCCTATTTGGCGCATATGCGCCGGCTCGCCAACCGGCGCCTGCAGGGGCATCGGATTGGGCTCGTCCCATCTTGCTATCTCTTATCTGTTTTCTGAAACAAAAAAAGGAGGTGCGCTAGGATTGAACCGGCGACCTCCTGCTCGAGGGGAGACTGCACTAACTACCAGACACCAGCCATACCTTGTGCGCAATTGCCCCTCTTCACATTTTTCTTCTATGTCCTTCCCTCTTTTCTCTTTTTCCATATTCTTTTTATTTGGAACTATTTTGTTCTGTTTTCTATTCTTTTGGCCAAATCGAATGAACATTTTTCAAAATTTTGATGAACTTTTTTTCAAATTCGATGAACTTTTTTCGAATTTGATGAAATTTTCAAAACCGATGAACATTTTTCGATTTCGATGAACTTTTTTTCGAATCTAATGAACTTTTTTTTTGAATTCGATGAACCTTTTTCAAAATCGATGAACTTTTTTTGAATTTGATGAACTTTTTTTTGAATTCGATGAACTTTCTTCGAATTCGGTGAACTTTTTTCGAATTCAATGAACTTTTTTTTGAAAATTGATGAACCTTTTTCATTTTTTCTTAAAATTTGATGAACTTTTTTTGAATTTATGTTTTCTTTTTTGAGATAATTTATATTGAGTATATATTAATGTTTTACTGCACGAAACGGTGTTTTCTTGTAGTAGACAACAAAGTTAGTTTGGTCTAGTGGTTTGTGAGATGCACTCGCAACAATGCAATCCTGAGTTCGAATCCCCAGCGATCCTCAGCTTTTATTGTTTTTTCACTTCAACAGCGAACAAGTGAGCACGCGTTGGGCCGGCCCATCCAGCGATGCTGCAGGCGCCAGCTTGTTAACGGGCGCCTGCAACACTGACTAGGAGCTCCCCAAATAACCCCCTGAACTTCAATTTGAGATGATTTGGACCTGAAAATCTTTAAAACCGGGTAAATCTCCCCCTTAGCTGGTTTTGGGACACTACTTTCTGACGTGGCATGGCTTTATGGTGGGTAGTGAGAATTATGCCCAACTGACATGGCGTGATTGGGTTGGGACAGTTGAATGCATCGACCCCTCCTCTTTCCGTTCGGTTCGCCTCCTTCCATTGTTTGTCACCGTCGAGGGCACAAGGAACGCAGCCGACGCAACCCATGATTGAGAGGAAGAAATCACCATCGGATGAAAGCCATGGATCAGGTACGTGATGCGAACCCGCTCCCCCTCTCTCTGTATGTTCTGTGTGAGAAAGAGGTTTGTTGGAGGGGGGATTTTACTTGGTTTGTCGGTATCCATCTGCTCGGCCGCAGGCTACTCCCACGCACCTCCTCACTGACCGACTCACTAGCACCATCTAGTTGTTGCTCTTATGTTTGAGCCTCAGGTGGTGAAGTTTCGGCAGGCGGTGAGGTCTTTGGCTTCGGTGTTGGCTTTGGCTTTGTCATGATCGGTTCGCAAAATCTGTAATAGAAGTCAAGTTGGCGTTGAGCTCCTCCCCAGCGCCTTAAGCGCCAGGGAGTGTAGTTGGCGCTCAAGCACCCCACTTTATGGGCCGGCCCAACAAACTGCTAAAAAAGCAAGTGGGCGAAGGAAAAATGCAACGTTTATTATTAGGGAGAAGTGGGACTCGAACTCCTAACTCCCAGGTGAATGCCAGCAAGCGTTAACCACTAGACCAACCACCGTTTGTAGACTTTTTTAGGAAACCAGAACTATTTAAACTTCATTCAGTAGAAGTATAAATTATTTGAATAAAGAAAAAATAAATTTGAAAAGGTATTCACGTAAACCATGAATTGAAAAGAAATAGGCCATTATGGGAGGTGTTATGGCAGGTCTTGTGGTAGTCAAAGTCAATGATGAAATTGGCCATTACTTTCAGACAAACAAAGACTACGATAGGTTGACCCATGTCTCCAATGTTATTTAACATTGTTGCTCACATGTTGTCTATTCTGATTGTCGTGCCAAGTAGGGCGGTCAGATTGAAGGAGTAGTACCACACCATGTGGATTGTGCCCTCTCTGTTCTACAACATGCTGATGATACAATTCTTTTATGGAACATGATCTGGATAAGGCTCGAAACCTGAAACTATTGTTTTCAGCATTTGAGCAAATGTCATGCCTTAAAATCAATTTTGATAAAAGTGAACTATACTTCTTTTGAGAAGTCAGTGAGGCGGAGATGGATTACAAAGATCTATTTGGTTGTGTGCAAGGCCAATTCCTGATTATATATTTGGGAATTCTGATTCATTATCGATGCTTCACTAATGTAGAGTGAAAACGTGTAGAGGAGCGCTTAGAAAAACATCATTCGGAAAGGTAAGTTCCTCACCCTTGGAGGACGATTGGTCTTGATCAACTCGGTCCTAACAAATATGGTTCTCTATATGCTTTTTTTTTTCAACTCCCAAAATGTGTCTTGCAGAGGCTGGATTATTTCAGATCCAGATTCTTTTGGCAAGAGGACAAAAAAAGAAAAAGTACAGGCTGGTCAAATGAAGCATGGTTTGTAGGCCTAAAGACCAAGGTGGACTTGTTAATCATGACCTGCAGGTCAAGAATGATGCCTTACTTAGTAAACGATTGTTCAAACTACTAACCGAGGATGTCGTTTTGTAAACACTCCTGCGAAATAAGTATCTAGCCCAAAAAGTGGTGTCCCGAGCCTATTGGAAACCTAGTGACCCGTACTTTTGGGCTGGTCTAATGGCGGCGAATAAATATCTTTTCCGTTTTGGATTTTTCACGATAAAGGACGGGTTGGAAATTCATTTTTTGGCAGGACAACTGGTTAGGCAATGCCAGCCTTCGAGAACAATATCTAGCATTGTACCGCATTGCTCACGATAAGAACGGCACTCTTGCACAGGAACTCAGTTCATTCCCACTAGATACTTCTTTCGGGTGGGATTTGATTGGCCCTCGTCTCATGTCATGACAAAATGTGTTATTCTATTTGGAATCAATTAACTTTTCCTTGTCACAAGGACGGGACGTGTTTCGCTGGAATCACACTACATCTTGGTCCTTAACAGTCGACTCTATGTATGCTCACGCATTCAGAGGTCCGAGTGGATAATAACAAGAAAATTTGGAGGTCATAGATTCCACTAAAAGTTAAAATCTTCATGTGGTATCTTCGAAGGGAAGTTGTCCTAACCAAAGACAACCTCGTGTGTCGCAATTGGCAAGGAAGTAAGAAGCATAGTTTTTGTACTTATGATGAGACAATCAAACATCTCATTTTCTAATGCAACTTTGCGCATTCTACATGGTTAGTCATCCAAATATCATTCAACTTCTATCCACCCATAAGTGTTGCCAATATTTTTGGTCACTGGTTGGATGGTATTCCAAAAGTATGTTCAAAACACTAATAAGGGTGAGAGTGTACGCCTCAATTGAGTGGTTCTTGCTATGCTAACAAATCCCTCTGTTCTTGCTATGTAGAAATGATTTTCCGTTGTACACACTCACTTCATACGTGGTCCTACTGTTCAAGACGGTGTGTATGCGGTCGGAGCGGGTGGCCAGAGAATATTTTACCCTACATGGATGGCAGCAAAATCACTCAATCGGTCCACCACCTCCTTCTACATAGGCATAGTATCGATCTTATGTGACTCTACTCCTGCCGATATGTTGTTTTTTGGGTCAATTGTTTAGTATTTGGCTGTGTGCTCATTAGTTAAGCAGAGGTCGGGTGTTTTTATCATGTCTTGTATCCGTTTGATGCTATATTTTCAGTTAGTAAATACATCCTTTATTAAAAAAATGGAGTTTTTTCTTATCCCCACTCCACCACTTGTGGATTGAACAGCTCCAAGCAAATGAGAAAGGGGGTCGCCCTGTCTCAGTCTCCCGTGATGGAAGAATGGAGTCTCCTGGGCAGTGTTTGAGAAGAATCTGAGCTGATGTCGAGGCGAGGGAGATGGCAATGAGACTACTTCAGCGCTGACTGAAGTCAACCTGGGCAATGACTTCAATAAGTAATCCAGACTGACAGAGTCAAATGCTTATGCAATATCTAGCTTTTGGAAGATGGATTGCTTCTTTGCACAGTGATAGCTCTGAATAGTATTCTGCACATAGAGGAAGTTATCCTGAATACATCTTCGTTCAACTGACTGATGGATATAACATTCTGCATTTCACGCTCTAGATGGTTATCAAGCAATTTTCTGAGGATCTAATTCTCAACACTGTGAGTAAGGCTAATTGGCCAGTAGTCCGCGGACAGGAGGGCATTGTCTTTTCAGGGTAGGTACACAAACCCTTTCGGTACATAGCTGGTTTGTTGTTGTAGTTCATCTGAAACCGCTGGAAGAGCAACTCGTTCTTGTCCTTAGGTGATGTTTAGAAGTGGGGTGGCAGGCTGCTCTAATGCACCTGCTGTGAACGTTCTAGCGAACATCAACCAAACAGCTCCAAGATCAAGCAAGCAACTGATGCCGATCTCCGGACAACTTCACCTAACATATGCAAACTGGTCATAGGCTAGCTAATTTGGTACTCCCTCCGTAAAAAAGTATAAGAGCATTTAGATCACTACTTTAAGGATCTAAACGCCCTTATATTTCTTTACAGAGGGAGTAAGTACCAGTAGTACGTAGTCGTTCCCTCTAACAGGGCGAATCCATTCTCCATTTTGACCTTCATTCAGTAGAAACATTAAACACGTCCTAGTATAAATTATTTGAATAAAGAAAATATAAATTTGAAAAGGTATGCACGTAAACCATGAATTGAAACGAAATAGGCCATTATGGAAGGTCGTGTGGTTGTCAAAGTCAATGATTACATAGGCCATTACTTTCAGACAAAAGAAGACTATGATAGGTTGATCGCATGTCTCCAATGTTATTTAACATTGTTGCTGACATGTTATCTATTCTGATTGTCGCGCCAAGCAGGGCGGTTAGATTGCAGGAGTAGTACCACACCATGTGGATTGTGCCCTCTCTGTTCTACAAGATGCTAATGATACAATTATTTTATGGAACATGATATGGATAAGGCTCGAAAACTGAAACTATTGTTTTCAGCATTTGAGCAAATGTCATGCCTTAAAATCAACTTTGATAAAAGTGAATTGATCTGCTTTTGAGAAGTCAGTGAGGCGGAGACTGATTACAAAGATCTATTTGGTTGTGTGCAAAGCCAATTCCTGATTATATATTTGGGAATTCTGATTCATTATCGATGCTTCACTAATGCGGAGTGAAAATGTGTAGAGGAGCGCTTAGAGAAACAACATTTGGAAAGGCAAGTTGCTCACCCTTGGAGGACGATTGGTCTTGATCAACCCTGGTGAGGGAGTCCTAGACTAGGGGGTGTCCGGATAGCCGAACTATCATCATCGGCCGGACTCCAAGACTATGAAGATACAAGATTTAAGACTTCATCCCGTGTCCGGATGGGACTTTCCTTGGCGTGGAAGGCAAGCTTGGCGATACGGATATGTAGATCTCCTACCATTGTAACCGACTCTATGTAACCCTAGCCCTCTCCGGTGTCTATATAAACCGGAGGGTTTAGTCCATAGGACAGAAGAACAACAATCATACCATAGGCTAGCTTCTAGGGTTTAGCCTCCTTGATCTCGTGGTAGATCCACTCTTGTACTACCCATATCATCAATATCAATCAAGCAGGAGTAGGGTTTTACCTCCATCGAGAGGGCCCGAACCTGGGTAAAAACATCGTGTCCCTTGTCTCCTGTTACCATCCGCCTAGACACACAGTTCGGGACCCCCTACCCGAGATCCGCCGGTTTTGACACCGACATTGGTGCTTTCATTGAGAGTTCCTCTGTGTCGTCACTGATAGGCTCGATGGCTCCTTCGATCATCAACAACAATGATGCAGTCCAGGGTGAGACTTTTCTCCCCGGACAGATCTTCGTATTCGGCGGCTTTGCACCGCGGGCCAATTCGCTTGGCCATCTAGAGCAGATCGAAAGCTACGCCCCTGGCCGTCAGGTCAGATTTGGAAGTCTGAACTTCACGACTGACATTCGTGGAGACTTGATCTTCGATGGATTCGAGCCACAGCCGAGCGCACCGCACTGTCACAATGGGCATGATTTAGCTCTACTGCCGGACAGTGCCCTGGAGGCCGCACATGAGTCTGCTCCGACCCTCAATTCGGAGCCGGCTGCGCAGATCGAGGACAGGTGTCTAGACACCACCTCGGGGGCTACAACCTCTACGGCGATGGAGCCGAATACTGACCTTGTCCCTTGTGAAGCTCGTGACTCCGAGGTGCCGGACTCCTTGCCGGACTCCGAACCTCCCGCGCCCCCTCCAATCGAATCCGATTGGGCGCCGATCATGGAGTTCACCGCTGCAGACATCTTTCAGCACTCACCTTTTGGCGACATCCTGAATTCGCTAAAGTATCTCTCGTTATGAGGAGAGCCCTGGCCGGATCACGGTCAGGACGGTTGGGATGCGGACGACGAAGA
This sequence comes from Triticum timopheevii, assembly GCA_963921465.1. NCBI lineage: Eukaryota > Viridiplantae > Streptophyta > Magnoliopsida > Poales > Poaceae > Triticum > Triticum timopheevii. Next base: position 420,692,487 of record OY997262.1, read on the forward strand.
AATTCAAAGCCCACCCACCACCCACTTCGTAGCCACTGTTGACGACCTAACCGACATGCTAGACTTCGACTCCGAAGACATCGACGGTATGGACGACGATGCCGGAGACGACCAAGAACCAGCGCCGACTGGGCATTGGAAACCCACCTCAACTCACGACGTATACATGGTGGATACACCAAAAGGAAGCGATAACGAGGAACAACGGGACGCGGCGAAGGATAATTCTCCCGAAAAACAACCAAAATGGCGATGCAAGCGCCGCCCGAAGTCCCGCCTCGATAACAACAGCACCCATACTGACCCAGCCGTAGAGCAGGGCGAACCAGTGGACGACGAACATGCCACCAAGCAACCATCCGAACAGGTGAATTGGACGAGCAACCCATCCCCGGCGAAAACAACAGTCCAGACGATCTCACGCCGGACACATCACCGGAGCATAAGAACCTTCACAAAAGGCTCATTGCCACTACAAGAAGTTTGAAGAAGCACAAGCGGAAGCTCAAAACAGCGGAAGACGTACTCAAAATGAGATGGAGCAAAGTACTCAAGACCGCAGATAAATACGGCGATAGTCACCAAGCAAAGAGCTACCCGAAGCGCAAGTTGTTGCCCGAATTTGACGAGGAGGCCGTAGAGCCCCCACAGTCAAAAAACAAAGAGGCCGCCTGGCCGGATAGACGACCAGATGACAGGCTAAGAGCAGCAAGCGGCGCCGCACACAAGCCGGCACACGATCCACATAAGGATCCTCTCAAAAAGGATGGCCCGGTCAGGTCCATCTATGGGCCAAAAAAGAAGGCTCCAGGAAGCAACACAACACGCCGAGTGTTCGAAGATAGCGGCACACCTAAATACAGGGGCGCCGCACACCCACTATGTTTCACCGATGAGGTACTGGATCATGAATTTCCAGCGGGATTCAAACCCATAAACATAGAGGCATATGACGGAACAACAGACCCCGGAGTCTGGATTGAGGATTATATCCTACACATACATATGGCTAGAGGAGACAATCTCCACGCCATAAAATACCTACCCCTCAAGCTCAAAGGGCCAGCTTGGCATTGGCTCAAAAGCCTCCCAGAAAATACCATCGGAAGTTGGGAAGAGCTCGAGGATGCGTTTCGAGCAAATTTTCAGGGAACTTATGTCCGCCCTCCGTGCAGACGATTTAAGTCACATAACTCAATAGCCCGGAGAGTCAGCACGCAAATTCTGGAACAGGTTCCTCACCAAAAAGAACCAAATAGTCGACTGTCCGGACACCGAAGCCTTAGCAGCCTTTAAACATAACGTCCGAGACGAATGGCTCGCCAGACACCTCGGCCAGGAAAAACCAAGAACAATGGCCGCGCTAACAAGCCTCATGACCCGCTTTTGCGCGGGGGAAGACAACTGGCTGGCAAGATGCAGCACCAGCGACCCGAGTACATCCGAAGTTAGGGATGGAAATGGGAAATCACGACGCAGAAAAGATCAGCGCCGGAATAAGGAAAATGGCCCAAATAGCACGGCGGTCAACGCCGGGTTCAAAAGTTCTCGGCCGAATAACAAAACACTGCCTCTTAAGGACAACAGTGACAAGCTATCCAACCTAAACAAAATCTTGGATAGGATATGTCAAATCCATACCCACAAAGATTGTTGGGTCTTCAAGCAGTCCGGCCGACTTCACACCGAACACAAGGGCTCGACACACCAAGCGAAGACGATGACGAACCCCACAAGCAACATGCCGGAAAACAGAAGACTTTCCCACTAGAAGTCAAAATAGGGAACTCACTTCATGTGATAACAAGGAAAAATAGTGTGGCACCTGCTAAAGCACGCGCCGCACGGTCCACCCCAGCGGAGTCCCGAAATTGGATGTCAAAACCAATTACTTTCTACCATCAGGATTACTCTAGAAGTATTCGAAACACAGGAGGGACTGCTTTGATATTGGATCCCATAATCGACGGACTACAATTCACACAAGTCCTAATGGATGGCGGCAGTGATATAAACCTGCTATACCAGGACACCATCCGCAGAATGGGGATAGACCCTACCAAAATTCGCCATAGCAGCACTTCCTTCAAAGGAGTGACGCCAGGCCTTTATGCCAATTGTACAGGCACTGTACTACTAGAGGTTGTGTTCGGTTCATCCGACAACTTCCGTCGCGAAAAGCTAATCTTCCATATCGCCCCGTTCAAAAGTAGCCATCAAGCACTACTGGGAGGCGAAGCTTTCGCCCGCTTTAACGCAATACCGCATTACGCGTCTCTTAGACTTATAATGCCTGGTCCACGCGGCATAATATCATTAAAAGGTAACTTCGAGTGTTCCTTGACCATGGAAAAACGTGAGACTGCCTTGACAGCCACACACTAATCCGGCCTTGCTGATCAAAGCCCCTAAAAATAGGTCATTCAGACCTCGGACACGGTTAGGCGAGTCCGGTATAAATAAACAAGGGGCTTCCCAGCCGCATACCTCTTTACAAGGGGCTGCACGTATGAACAATGAGAGCCAATAAAGCTCAACTTTATTTATCTTCCAAATCATACTCTGTTTTAAATACATTTTTTGCACGATATTTTTTTCCAAACTAAGTTCTTTTCTTTTACAGATGAACCACGTGCTACACCCGTCCAGGATACAGCACAACGGAGACACAAGCGCAGACGTGCAGCAGGGACCCGTTGCAAGGATTCTTTTCAGATTAAGACCCTGCGTAAACCTTTCTTACTGTCTCTTGTTGATACACATCCCCCGGTTTCCTACCATAACCGAGGAGGAGGCTGGCGTTTTGGCATCAGCCGCGTCAGAAGTTCTCGCCCGTACCTGGACACTAGGGGCTTAGGGCATTGTTCTGCCCATTATAATAAAGACCGAATACCTCAGGGAGTGTTCGGCGTCTCGAGTTAGGCCTTATATGCATCAGCTCCGAATCATGTCTTTGGTCAAATGTTGGGTTTGCCCGGCTCCTGTGTTTTCTTCCTTACGTTCCGCTCCATTGGCTAACGCGGCACCAGGAGAACTACTGCGATTGTGCCCCGGTTCGGCCGGGCGAGCACCTCGGTAGAGAAAGCCGAAAACTGACTGTCATGATATAGCGAGAGACTGGTCAACCACTCGATCGACTACTGGAATGTTTAGAATTCCTCCGCTTTGACGAAGGACCGCTTCCCGGTCAGGCACACACGCGCCCCGAGTTCAGAGAGTGCAGTGCCTCTAGGTGCTATATAGTAGCCCCACCATCGAGCTCCTATGGCTAAGTGAAAGTGATAAAGCATTATAGTCTGGTTGCCTAGTTTGCTATGCTAACACCTCCTTCAAAGGACCAAGACGTTGGATTAAGTGTGAAAATGTGCTTTTTTTGCAAACACCCCCGCACCATGTGCGTGGGGGCTGAAGCCAAAGACTGCCATCTTTCAGGTTATACATACATATACATTAACGGCCGCACAGGAGATATTTCAATACTTGAACGCACAAGTATAAAAAGCCATTACATTATAAATATGGTTTCACAAATCACACATGTCATTTGAACATAACATTTTTTGAGCACTGCGACTCTATTAAACGAGCGCCCTGCAGGACTTCCTCAAAATAGTGCTCGGCGGGTAATCGGCTTTTGTCCGAACCCCGGGATGCAACATCGGTGGCATCCATCTCCGCCTAGTATGTCTTAACACGGGCGAGAGCCATCCGCGCACCCTCTATGCATGCCGACCGCTTCATCGCCTTGATATGCGGCACCGCCCCAAGGAATTGCTGCAATAAGCCAAAATAACTCTTCGGCTTGGGCCTTTCCGGCCACAGATGAGCCACCACATCCGTCATGGCAAATCCGGACAATCTATTCAGCTCAGCCCACTCAGCCAACCGATCGGTCAACGGAAGTGGACGCTCTGGACTATGGAATTGACACCAAAAAAGCTCTTCCATTTCGTGATCCTTCTGGCTTCGGAAGTGCACGACTGCGTCCGCCGCACTCGCCGCCAAATTCAGATAAGGATCCTCCGCACCCCATAACTGGCCCAACTGAGCATACTTCGGATCCGTGAACTTCCTACGTAGCAGAAAGGGCTTTCCAGCCGCAATGTCTCCGGCCTGACGCAGTTCCTCCTTTATAGCCCGCATTGCAGAACGGGCATCCTTGGCTTCAGCGGTGGCCTTCTTCAGGTCCTATTGCTCCGCTTGGCGTTCTCTTTCAAGAACCTCATAGCGGTCGGTAGCATCTTTTAGTTTCATGGCCATTCCAGCCATCTCCTCCTTGCTTCGGCAGTGAGCAGCCTTTTCGGCTTTTAGCTCCTCCGCTGCCTTCGAGGCAGCCGCATCACTTTTTCTGGCTTGCTCCTTGGCTCGTGCAAGCTCTGCCCGAAGGTCTTCCACAGCAGCGACACCATTTGCATTAAGCATACATGGTGTAAGGAGTGGGAATCAGCTCCCTTACCAGGTGACCACGGAGAAACCACTTACCTTGTGACTCGTCAAGTCGTTTATTGACCAGCGCGATGTCCGCATCCGCAACGTCGAGTTGCCGCTTCAGCTCGGCAACTCTATCAGTCCGGCTGGCCACCGAACGTTCCGCCACCTCCATAGGAAAGGCGACATTCTATAACTGAGATTATGATCCTCGGCACGTTGTCGCTTTCGACAACATACCGAGTATCAGGGGCTACTATCTATACAGGGCACACTCTATGTGCAAAACTGTCAAAAGGTATGTCATTTTTTGCATACCTCAAACCCCGTCAGTAAACTTCCGACGGCCTCATGCAACCTGCTCTCGGCGGATAAGATCCTTTCAATCACCATACTCATTAATGTGCAGTGATCTTCTGAGATAGACGCCCTCTCGAGCAGATCCTGCAGCTCCATCGGCCGTACTCCAGTGGGTGCCGAACTCCCCGGCCCCGCCGGACTCGGGGAGACCCTCCGTGACGACACCTCAGGGTCGTCCGTCTCACCTGACGGGGCGGCAGATGGAGGCGTTTCGCTCTCCATCATCTCCGGATGAAGGTCCCCCGAGGATGAGCTCTGCTGAGAAGGACTGAGATCCGAACTACAAGGTAAAAACTTCAGTTATACTTAGAAATAAAATAGGGATGTCCCTTATTACAAAACTCCCCTTTTTCTACTTACGGCTCACTGGAGGGCTGATTCCTTTGGGGAGACTGTGCGGCCGGGACTCCTCCCGGCACAGGACCTTCTGGTGTAGATTTCTTTCCCCGCTTTGAGGCCTTGGGCTCCGGGTCTTCGGAAGCGGTCCTCTTCTCCCCCTGTTGGGAGGGATTCTTGATTCCCCCCTTGTTGAGAGCCTCCTTAGCAGAGGTGGTAGTTTCCCTATTCCCCCCTTCGCCCTCCTCCGAAGGCACTACCTCCAACATTTTGATTAACACGGGATCCGGCGTGGTCTTAGGGAGGGGGGCCGGACACCGTATCAGTTTTGCTTGCGCTATCCGCTCCTGTCCAAGGGATAGCTAGTTAAAAGGCAAATCTATGATAAATAAATGGACGATATGTCCGGACATAGGGCTACTCACTTGAGTATCTGGGCGATTGCAGCTTAAGCCAGCGTCCTCGGTCAAGTCCGGACACATCTCTTGTGATCCGAAGAACAGTTTGTACATCTCCATGGGTGTTGTACCCATGAAGTGTTGGAGAGCTCGTGGTCCCTCCGGATTGAATTCCCACAGGCGGAGGGGGCGACGTTTGCAGGGCAGAAGACGTCGAATCAACATAACCTGCGTCACTACAACCAGATTGGTCTCCCTCTCTTGGAGGTCTCGAATCCGGCCCTGCAATAGGGGTACGTCCTTGGACGGCCCCCAGTCAAGCCCTTTGTTGACCCATGACGTCAGCCGTTGTGGAGGGCTCGAGCGAAAGGCGGGCAGCGGCCTCTACCTGCTGCCCCTGGGAGCGGTGATATAGAACCACTCCTGTTGCCACAAGCCGAGCTCCTCCTGAAAAAAGCCCTCGGGCCATGGAGCATCGGCCCTTTTGCTTATAACCGCCCCTCCGCACTCTGCCTGACGCCCCTCAATCATCTTCGGCTCCACGTTGATGGTTTTGAGCCACAAACCGAAGTGAGGGGTAGTGCGGAGGAAGGCTTCGCACACGACAATAAATGATGAGATGTGGAGGATGGACTCTGGAGCCAAGTCGTGGAATTCCAGCCCATAGTAAAACATGAGCCCCCTCACGAAGGGATCCATCGGGAAGCCTAAACCCTGACGGAGGTGAGACACGAACACGACACTCTCGCCAGGCTCGGGAGTAGGAATGACTTGCCCTTGGGCAGGCAACCTATGCGAAATCTCGTAGGTTAAGTACCTGGCGCCTCTCAGCTTTAGCACGTCCTCTTCCGTGACGGAGGAGGGCATCCACCGGCCCTGTAGGTCGGAGCCGGACATTGTCAAAGGTCCGAAGTGCCCGAATCTGGAGCCCTGGGTGTTGGAACTCAGGGCGAGGGGCGGATTCGATTGAGGATTGAAGAAAAGGAACGGGCCTGGGTCTCATTATAAAGAGGGAGAATACCAAGAGTCATCCCCGTGACCGTTTGGAACTCGCCTTCGATGGAGGGGGCGTGTGATGTAGGGTGGAACCCTATAGCGTCGATCTTTCACATTTGGAGTGAATCCTACGGGGGGAATCACGAAGAACACGCGGAAGCACAAGGGAAAACACGGGGGAAACGAGAGGGAGACACTCAACCAACAAGGAATCGATCACACAAGTGCTAGATCACCATACACATATGAGATCCACGAGATACAAAGTCAACTAAGGTAAGGATACAAAGGAACCGTTCATCTCCAAGAGGAGGCATTGATGTTCTTCCCTAGATAGGGGTCTTGAATCCGCTGGGGGATCTTCTCCGAAGAGGTCCTGAGCTCCGAGGAGAAGTAACCGAGTGGACGAGCAAAGGCTCTCACACAAATATGAGCTAATCCAATGCTAAGTCTCAAAGTGAGGAGATGGGGTCCTATATATAGAGTTGGGGGCGAAGGGGTACATGGGCTCAGCCCAACACGCGCGCGCAGGCGCTGGCCGGATGATCCGGACGAGGGTCCGGATGATCCGGGCTGGTCCGGATGATCCGGGTGGAGGCCCGGATGAGCTGGAGGGTCGGCCGGTGGTCGTGCAGGGCCGGATGTCCGGCTGGAGGTCCGGATGTCCGGGCCGGGTCCGGATGATCCGGGACGGGGTCCGGATGATCCGGCTTCAGGGTGGAGCTTCTGTAGCCTTCGGTCGATTTAGCCGGATCGTCCGGACCGGGGTCCGGATCGTCCGGGCTCTGTCCGGATCGTCCGGGCCGCCGTCCGGATCGTCCGGCCATCCTGGTCCTTGGCGCTTTTTCCTCTCCGTCTTCTCGCATGTCTTCCGCTTCCGGTTCTCCTTGCTTCCTAGCCTCTTCATGGTTGACTCCTTGGTACCTGAGTATGCATAGCATTTCCGTTTGAGGTAGTAACCATGTCTCATGTGAATCGAAAGGGAATTGTGAGAGGAGTGATGTCACCTCGGTTTCAAGAGCTCTTGCACGTGCTCGAGTCATTGGTCCTTGTGGTGTTGGAGGTGTTGATGTAGAGTCCATGGGGATGATGGAAGGATGCTCCGCATCATATCCCCTCCCTTCGAAAGGATCTGACCTCGGATCTAGTTCTTCATCACCATGGAAAGGCGAGAGGTCTTTGACGTTGAAGGTGTCGCTCACGTTGTACTTGTCGCTTGGTAGGTCGAGCTTGTAGGCGTTGTTGTTGTAGCGTGCTAACACCTTGAAGGGTCCATCGGCTCGAGGTAGAAGTTTGGACTTGCGTTCGTTGGGGAAGCGTTCCTTGCGAAGGTGTAGCCACACGAGATCGCCTATGTTGAAGATCATGGGTTGCTTGTTGATGTTGAGCTTGGTCGCTAGTCGTTGTACTTGGCGCTCGATGGTGTTTCTTGTATCTTCATGCATCTTCTTGATGTAGCTTGCACGGGCACTTGCGTCGAGGTTGGTGCGCTCTTGTAGAGGTAGAGGTAGAATGTCCAATGGGGACAATGGGTTGAAGCCGTAGACGACCTCGAAGGGGGACTTGCTGGTCGTCGAATATCTTGCGCGGTTGTAGGCGTACTCGGCGATGGGTAGACATGCTTCCCACTCCTTGATGTTTTTCTTGATCAACACGCGAAGTAGAGTGGAGAGAGTCCGGTTCATCACCTCCGTTTGGCCGTCGGTTTGAGGATGGTACGCCGATGAGAATAGGAGCTTAATGCCGAGCTTGGCGCAAAGAGTCTTCCAAAAGTAACTCAAGAACTTGACGTCGTGGTCGGAGACGATTGTCTTTGGTACTCCATGAAGGCGCAAGATTTCCCTACAAAAGAGATTTGCAATATGTGAAGCATCGTCTACCTTGTTGCAAGGAATAAAATGTGCCATCTTAGAAAATCTATCCACAACAACAAACACGGAATCCTTTCCATTTTGAGTTCTAGGCAAACCAAGTACAAAGTCCATGCTAATGTCTTCCCAAGGTTGATATTGAATTGGAAGAGGCATGTAAAGACCATGAGATTGGGCTTTTGACTTAGCTTTGCGGCATGTAGAGCATCGGGTGGTGAAGCGTGAGACATCTCGAAACATCTTAGGCCAAAAGTAGTTCTTGGAGAGCGTGGCGAAGGTCTTGTCGCGTCCAAAATGTCCCATGAGTCCACCTCCATGAGCCTCTTGCAAAAGGAGCAAACGAAGAGAAGACTCGGGTATGCATATTTGTTAGCTCTCATAAGATAACCATCCTTGAGGTAATATTGTTCCCAAGATGTATGCGTCAAACATTTAGCATAATGAGGTGCAAAAGATGGATCACTAGCATACAAATCTTTGATGTGCTCAAAGCCAATAACATTCAACTCAAGTTGGGTGACAAGCGTACATATGCGTGAAAGTGCATCGGTAACTACATTTTCCTTGCCCTTAATGTACTTGATCACATATGGGAAAGATTCAATAAATTCACTCCATTTGGCATGACGCTTGTTCAATTTAGTTTGACCTTTGAAGTATTTAAGCGTTTCATGATCGGTATGGATGACAAACTCATGAGGTCTAAGATAATGTTCCCAAACATGTAGTACACGCACTAAAGCATACAATTCTTTGTCATAGATGGGATAGTTAAGTTGAGCACCGGAGAGTTTTTCACTAAAATAAGCAATGACTCGTTTTTCTTGCATTAAAACTCCGCCAATTCCGGTACCACTTGCATCACAATGAACCTCAAAACTTTTGTCAAAATTGGGCAAAGCAAGAATCAGAGCATGAGTAAGCAAAGACTTGAGCTCATCGAAAGCGTTGGATTGCAAAGGTCCCCAAACAAAAGGAGTATTCTTCTTACTCAAAGCATGCAAAGGAGCTGCAATAGTGCTAAAGTTTTTCACAAAGCGACGATAAAAACCTGCAAGACCAAGGAAACTTCGCACTTGTTGCAAATTGGTGGGTTGGGGCCAAGTTTTAATTGCTTTGATCTTAGTTTCATCAACATGGACACCCTTGGAAGAGACAACGAAACCCAAGAAAACCACTTTGTCAACGCCAAAAGTGCATTTTTTCAAGTTGGCGTAAAGACTTTCCTTTCGAAGTGTTTGCAAAACAAGCTTAACATGATCAAGATGCTCTTTCATGGTTTTGCTAAACACAAGAATATCATCGAAGTAAACCACAACAAAGATTCCAATGTATGGACGGAGTACATGATGCATGAGACGCATAAAAGTTCCGGGTGCTTCCGACAAACCCATAGGCATAACCGAGCATTCATATAAGCCAAATTTTGTTTTGAAAGCAGTTTTCCATTCATCACCCTCATGAATGTGGATTTGATAATAGCCACTTTTAAGATCAATTTTTGAGAAAAAATTGGCTCCACTAAGTTCATCAAGCATATCATCTAAGCGAGGAATGGGATGCCTATAGCGCATGGTGATAGCATTTATAGGTCTACAATCGGAGCACAAGTGGAAACTTCCATCGGGCTTAGGCACAAGTATAACGGGTATGGCACAAGGGCTTAAGCTTTCACGTACATGACCGTTGTCGATTAGTTGTTGTACTTGGCGTTGAATCTCCTTGGTTTCTTCGGGATTGACACGATATGGAGCTTTGTTTGGAAGTGGCGCTCCGGGGTTGAGGTCGATTCGATGCTCAATGCCTCGTAGAGGAGGTAGACCCGGAGGTAGCTCATCGGGGAAAACATCTTGAAATTCCTGCAAAAGAGATTGAAACACCAAAGGTAGCTCATGAGTGGTGTTAGTTTTGGTATCTCCATCCTTGAACACAAGGACAAAGTGCATCACACTCGATGGGTTCTCACACACTTCTCTCATCTCACTTTTGGTGGCAAATAGTATGAGGTTTTTCTCTCTAGGCGAAGAGGCGCTCAAATTTGGCTTGTGGCTCTCACTCACTTTTTGGTGGCTCATTTTCTCACTCTTCTCTCTTTGGTTGGTGGCTTGTTTGTCGGCTATCACTTGACTAGGAGACATGGGTCGTAGAACATATTCTTTGCCTTTCATCTTGAAGCTATAATGGTTTGTACGCCCATTGTGGTAGACACCACTGTCGAATTGCCATGGCCGACCAAGGAGGAGGTGGCAAACGGTCATTGGGACCACATCACACTCCAAAGTGTCCTCATATGCACGGATTTTGAAGGATACTTGGACCGTATGCTCAACTCGTATAGTGTCGGAGTCACTTAGCCATTGAACCTTGTAGGGTTGCGGATGCTTCTTCTTGACCAATTGAAGCTTGGAGCATAGTTCTTCGCTTGCCAAGTTGTGGCAACTACCTCCATCGATGATGACCTTGACGGAGCGTCCATTGATGCCGGCCTTTGTGTGGAAGATGTGGCATCTTTGATCTTCTTCTTGTTGATGTTGAAGTGTCAAGACCTTGGAAACAACAAGAGCGGGGCTCGTATCTTCATCACAAAAGACTTGATCATCTTCATCCTCGTTGATGCGCCGGTGCATGGCCACTTGCTCAATAGCTTCCATTTCATCTTCACTCATTGAGTCATATGTGCCATCGTCGTTGAGTATCATGGTGCGCTTGTTGGTGCATTCATAGGACTTGTGGCCTCGGCCGCCGCAACTGAAGCACTTGAAGGAGCTTGTCTTGACGGTCTCATCGGTTGGAGTAGATGATGAAGCACGCGGCTTGGAGTTGCTTGTAGTAGGAGGAGGACGACTTGAACTTGTAGAAGTTTTCTTGTAACTTGACTTGTCATCGTTGCTTGGAGAAGGCTTGGTTGATGTCGAAGTTGGAGTAGTTGTTGAAGCTTGGTTGTTGGAGAAGCCGTATGTCTTGGATGAGTACTTGGCGTACTTGAAGTCATCTTGCACTTGTCGTTCCGCCTTTGTAGCTTGATGCACGAGCTCAATGAGGTTGGAGTAGGGTTGGAAGTCGGCGATCTTCTTGATGGGATGGTTGAGTCCATTCAAGAATCATGCCATTGTTTGCTCATCATCCTCCGTGACATTGGCTCGAATCATGGCAATCTCCATTTCTTTGTAGTATTCTTCAACACTCTTTGTTCCTTGCTTGAGGAGTTGTAGCTTATTGAAAAGATCACGGTTGTAGTAGGTGGGCACAAAGCGTGCTCGCATGACATCCTTCATTTGAGCCCAAGTGGTGATTGGAGGGTCACTTCTTGCTTGTCGGCACTCAAGTACTTGTTCCCACCATATGAGCACATAGTCTTGGAACTCAAGTGATGCCATAGCGATCTTCTTCTCTTCCTCATAGTTGTGCAAACGAAAGATTTTGTCGACCTTCAATGCCCATGAGAGGTACTCTTCGGGATCATTGTTTCCATTGAACTTGGGCATTGTGAACTTGAGCTTTCCATAGCGTTGTTCTTCATTGTGTTGAGGTCGATGTTGATGATGACGTTCTTGACGTGGAGGGTAATCATCCTCATGTTGCTCTTGGCGAGGAGGAAGTCCATTATCAACTTGCTCTTGTTGACCTTGAGGTTGGGGATGAGCTTGAGGAACTTGCGGAGGAGCTTGTTGGGCTTGACGTTGCGCACGCGGATGGTAGTTCCTCTCTTGTATTTCTTCTCGAAGGGCTTCCTCTTGATTGCGCCTTTCGCGATTGCGGTTGGCGATAGCTCGACTTGATGCTTGAAGGGCACGTTCCGCCTCAAGAGCTTGTGCTTCTCGTTGTTGTTGTTGAAGATGTTGAGCCTCGGCGTCTTGTTGCTCTTGGTGTAGGCGCGCTCGTTCTTGTTCTTGTTGGCGACGAAGACGTTGTCGTTCTTGAGCTTGAGCAAACGCTACTTGGTTTGATTGAGGACGAGGAACTTGTTCATCAACTTGCTCTTGGGAATGCTTGTCGTGTAGCGGGTTGCGAGATGCATGACTGTCTTGACGCGCGGCTCGTCGAAGAGTGTTCGATGACGGTGTACTTGTGTCGGAGAAGGAGTCGTCGGAGTGGCGACTTGAGTGGCTCCGTCTTGAGTGTGAGGAAGTAGAAGGACGCCGGTTCACCAACAAGGCGCGGATCTCGTCCATTCTTGCATCGTTCTCTTTCTTATGCGTGTCTAGCTTGTTGTCGAAGTAGTGTCTTGTACGTTGCTCGGAGAGTCGCAAGTCGGTGGCGAGGTTGTCAATGCGTTCGCTCATTGCTTGTTGCTCTTGATGGAGAGCTCGTTGTGCACCAAAGAGGTGGCTCTTGGTGACGTATGATGACATGTCGTCGTCTTGCTCGATGAAGAGTGGATTTGTAGAAGAACTTGGCCTATCCATCATTTCAAGCAAATTGTGAGTGGTAGAAGGAGAAGAACGAATACCAATGTACCTTTGACCGAAGTTGAAGATGAATCAAGTTCACTCAAATGCGGACAATGAAATAGCACTATTGGTACCGATCCTTGTCGATTCTCACACCTACACAAGTAAAAGCTTTTGGTGGAGCTTGGTTAGGATGGTGGCACAAAATTGATTGCAATCGTTAGCTTGACTCAAAAATGTTGAAGAAGATTCGCAAATTCGCATATGCAACAAGTAGACCAAGCAAGTAGTGGTACACGGAAACACACACGCAAATAGATAAATGGGATTGTCCAAACCAAAAGTGAGCCAAAATGTGGAATCCTCGAAAATGCTCTTGTTGCACAATGCTAGAGAGACGCTAGCACGATTGCACAAAAGGCGGATACGGAGCTTGTGCACAACCTACTAGGCAAAAATGCAACGATCTCTATCCCAAGTATGCTATATGTATGGTATTTCGGTGCAATGATCCAAGATGATCTTATATGACAATCTTAATGTTGTATGATGCTATGTTTGTTGCTTATAAGCTCTTTGCTTATCTTTCCTCTTTGCTTAAAAGCTTGAGTGGCTCTTTCTCTTTTGAGCTCTTTTCTTTTGCAAACTTGAAGAACTAAGATAGCAATTGTGTATGTGATGACAACTTTGTGACACACAAGTTGATTCCGAGATATGCACCACGATGGTATGTATGATATGGTGTATGCAACTAATGTGCACAAGTCACGTTGCCGGCAATACTCAATGGCTAGTCTCGATGGGCAAGCAACGCAAAAGATGGTCTATGATGGTTATCAATGCAATTGCAAGGTATGACAAAGATGTCGTCGAAGTTACCGTCCGTAGCGAAGATGAGTAGTCGACGAAAATGAGTGTTTGTTGTTGATGTCTCACCGCACCTAAATAGCCGAAAGACAATAGGACACGGAAATCTCAACTCAAATTCTCGAACTCAAATTCGAATGGTAGTACGGAGGTTATGTCGTGGGGTTTTGGCAAGTGGAAGTGGTGGTGGTTGGAGTGGGTAGGTGGTATGTAGGTATAGGTGGTGGTGGATTGCAGAACTGCAGCTTCGTCAGCGGAAGCCGGATGATCCGGGCCAGGAGCCGGATGATCCGGGCACGTCCGGATGATCCGGGTCAGAGTCCGCATGATCCGGGCAGGTCAACTCGCACAGGAACTGCTCGGGAAGAACACAAAAACAGGGAGAAATTTGACGATTTCGGGGATTTTGGATGGATTTCGAGGGGGAGGAGGTGGGGAAAAGCAAGATCCACGAGTTACACACCGAATCCACGGATCAAAAACAACAAAACATCATCAAAACTAGCAAATCACAAAAAATTTTGGGGGGTATTTTTGTGGGGATTTTCGGATTTAGGACGAAAACAACAAAATCAAGCTAGAAAACACGGGGTAGGGGCTCCAAAAACATGATCAACGTGGCTCATGATACCATATGATGTAGGGTGGAACCCTATAGCGGCGATCTTTCACGTTTGGAGTGAATCCTACGGGGGGAATCACGAAGAACACATGGAAGCACAAGGGAAAACACGGGGGAAACGAGAGGGAGACACTCAACCAACAAGGAATCGATCACACAAGTGCTAGATCACCATACACATATGAGATCCACGAGATACAAAGTAAAGTAAGGTAAGGATACAAAGGAACCGTTCATCTCCAAGAGGAGGCCTTGATGTTCTTCCCTAGATAGGGGTCTTGAATCCGCTGGGGGATCTTCTCCGAAGAGGTCCTGAGCTCCGAGGAGAAGTAACCGAGTGGATGAGCAAAGGCTCTCACACAAATATGAGCTAATCCAATGCTAAGTCTCAAAGTGAGGAGATGGGGTCCTATATATAGAGTTGGGGGCGAAGGGGTACATGGGCTCAGCCCAACACGCGCGCGCAGGCGCTGGCCGGATGATCCGAACGAGGGTCCGGATGATCCGGGCTGGTCCGAATGATCCGGGTGGAGGCCCGGATGAGCTGGAGGGTCGGCTGGTGGTCGCGCAGGGCCGGATGTCCGGCTGGAGGTCCGGATGTCCGGGCCGGGTCTGGATGATCCGGGACGGGGTCCGGATGATCTGGCTTCAGGGTGGAGCTTCTGTAGCCTTCGGTCGATTGAGCCGGATCGTCCGGACCGGGGTTCGGATCGTCCGGGCTCTGTCCGGATCGTCCGGGCCGCCGTCCGGATTGTCCGGCCATCCTGGTCCTTGGTGCTTTTTCCTCTCCGTCTTCTCGCATGTCTTCCGCTTCCGGTTCTCCTTGCTTCCTAGCCTCTTCATGGTTGACTCCTTGGTACCTGAGTATGCATAGCATTTCCGTTTGAGGTAGTAACCATGTCTCATGTGAATCGAAAGGGAATTGTGAGAGGAGTGATGTCACCTCGGTTTCAAGAGCTCTTGCACATGCTCTAGTCATCGGTCCTTGTGGTGTTGGAGGTGTTGATGTAGAGTCCATGGGGATGATGGAAGCATGCTCCGCATCATCGTGGCAACGGGCGCGGTTGGGTTACCCACGTCCGTATTGATGGGAATCCCAGAATAAGGGGAACACGATCTCTGCTTCGACAAGACGTGCCAAGGAAACCGCTTCGCTAAACGCGTTGAGGTGGTATAATAAAAACGATTCGAGTAAAGGCTTGGTTGTGGTGTGACGTCACGCCACAAAATACGTCAGCAGATTGAACTTCTGTAAATATTATTCTCTCTACGGTGGTATGTGGAATTTATTTTACAGAGCCGGACACTATCCTGGTGTTCACAATCTTCTATGAATTATTCGGAGGAGGAACCCGCCTTGAAATGCCGAAGACAATATGCGCGCCGGACTCGTCGTCATTGAAGCCTTGTTCAGGGGCTACTGAGGGAGTCCTGGACTAGTGGGTATCCGGATAGCCGAACTATCATCATCGGCCGGACTCCAAGACTATGAAGATACAAGATTGAAGACTTCGTCCCGTGTCCGGATGGGACTTTCCTTGGCGTGGAAGGCAAGCTTGGCGATACGGATATGTAGATCTCCTACCATTGTAACCGACTCTGTGTAACCCTAGCCCTCTCCGGTGTCTATATAAACCAGAGGGTTTAGTCCATAGGACAGAAGAACAACAATCATACCATAGGCTAGCTTCTAGGGTTTAGCCTCCTTGATCTCGTGGTAGATCCACTCTTGTACTACCCATATCATCAATAACAATCAAGCAGGAGTAGGGTTTTACCTCCATCGAGAGGGCCCGAACCTGGGTAAAAACATCGTGTCCCTTGTCTCCTGTTACCATCCGCCTAGACGCACAGTTCCGGACCCCCTACCCGAGATCCGCCGGTTTTGACACCGACACCTGTCCTCACAAATATGATTCTCTATATGATTTTTTTTCATCTCCCAAAATGGGTCTTGCAAAGGTTGGATTATTTTAGATCCAGATTCTTTTGGCAAGGGGACAACAAAAAGAAAAGGTACAAGCTGGTCAAATAAAGCATGGTTTGAAGGCCTGAAGACCAAGCTGGACTTGGCAATCATGACTTGCAGGTCAAAAATGATGCCTTACTTAGTAAACGATTGTTCAAACTACTTACTCAGGATGTCGTTTAGCAAACCCTCCCGCGAAATAAGTATCTAGCCCAAAAAGTGGTGTCCCGAGCATATTGGAAAACTAGTGACCCGTACTTTTGGGCTGGTCTAATGGCGGCGAAGAAATACCTTTTCCGTTTTGGATCTTTCACGATGAAGGACGGGTTGGAAATTCATTTTTTGGCAGGACAAATGGTTAGGCAATGCCAGCCTTCGGGAACAATATCTAGCATTGTACCGCATTGTTCACGATAAGAACAACACTCTTGCACAGGATTTGATTGGCACCCCGTCTCATGTCATGATAAAATGTATTATCCTATTTGGAATCTATTAACTTATTCTTGTCACAAGGATGAGATGTTTTTCGCTAGAATCTCACTACATCTTGGTCCTTCACAGTCGAATCTATGTATGCTCACGCATTCAGAGGTCCGAGTGGATAATAACAACAAAATTTGGAGGTCATAGATTCCACTAAAAGTTAAAATCTTCATGTGGTATCTTCGAAGGGAAGTTGTCCTAACCAAAGACAACCTCGTGTGTCGCAATTGGCAAGGAAGTAAGAACCATAGTTTTTGTACTTATGATGAGACAATCAAACATCTCTTTTTCAAATGCAACTTTGCACATTCTACGTGGCTAGTCATCCAAATATCATTCAATTTCTATCCACCCATAAGTGTTGCCAATATTTTTGGTCACTTGTTGGATGGTATTCCAAAAATAGGTTCGAAACACTAATAAGGGTGAGAGTGTACGCCTCAATTGAGTGGTTCTTGCTATGCTAACAAGTCCCTCTGTTCTTGCTATGTAGAAATGATTTTGTTTTTGAAGGCAAAATCTCCTCTCCTTTGCAGGTTATTTTCCATTGTACACACTCACTTCATACATGGTCCTACTGTTCAAGACGGTGTGTATGCGGTTGGAGCGGGTGGCCAGAGAGTATTTTATCCTACATGGATGGCAGCAAAATCTCCCAATCGGTCCATCACCTCCTTCGATATAGGCATAGTATTTGGCTGTGTGCTTATTAGTTATGCAGAGGTCGGGTGTTTTTATCATTTCTTGTATCCGTTTGATGCTATATTTTCTGTTAATAAATACATCCTTTATTAAAAAAATGGAGTTTTTTCTTATCCCCACTCCACCACTTGTGGATTGAACAACTCCAAGCAAATGAGAAACCGGGTCGCCCTGTCTCAGTCTCCGGCGATGGAAGAATGGAGTCCCCTGGGCAGTGTTTGAGAAGAATCTGAGCTGATGTCGAGGCAAGGGAGATGGCAATGAGACTACTTCAGTGCCGACCGAAGTCAACCTGGGTGATGACTTCAAGAAGGTAATCCAAACTGACAGAGTCAAATGCTTATGCAATATCTAGCTTTAGGAAGATGGATTGCTTCTTTGCACGGTGATAGCTCTGAATAGTATTCTGCACATAGAGGAAGTTATCCTGAATACATATTCGTTCAACTGAATGATGGAGATAATATTCTGCATTTTAGGCTCAAGATGGTTATCAAGCAATTTTCTGAGGATCTAATTCTCAACACTGTGAGTAAGGCTAATTGGCCAGTAGTCCGCGGACAGGAGGGCATTGTCTTTTCAGGGTAGGTACACAAACCCTTTCGGTACATAGCTGGTTCATTGTTGTTGTTCATCTGAAACCGCTGGAAGAGCAACTCGTTCTTGTCCTTAGGTGATGTTTAGCAGTGGGGTGGCAGGCCACTCTAATGCACCCGTGGTGAACGTTCTAGCGAGCATCAACCAAACAGCTCCAAGATCAAGCAAGCAACTGATGCCGATCTCCGGACAATTTCACCTAACATATGCAAACTGGTCATAGGCTAGCTAATTTGGTACTCCCTCCGTAAAAAAGTATAAGAGCATTTAGATCACTACCTTAAGGATCTAAACGCCCTTATATTTCTTTACAGAGGGAGTAAGTACCAGTAGTACGCAGTCGTTCCCTTTAACAGGGCGAATCCATTCTCCATTTTGACCTTCATTCAGTAGAAACATTAAACACATCCTAGTATAAATTATTTGAATAAAGAAAATATAAATTTGAAAAGGTATTCACGTAAACCATGAATTGAAAAGAAATAGGCCATTATGGGAGGTGTTATGGGAGGTCGTGTGGTTGTCAAAGTCAATGATGACATAGGCCATTACTTTTAGACAAAAAAAGACTACGATAGGTTGACCCCATGTGTCCAATGTTATTTAACATTGTTGCTGACATGTTGTCTATTCTGATTGTCGCGCCAAGCAGGGTGGTCAGATTGCAGGAGTAGTACCACACCATGTGGATTGTGCCCTCTCTATTCTACAAGATGTTGATGATACAATTCTTTTATGGAACATGATCTGGATAAGGCTCGAAACCTGAAACTATTGTTTTCAGCATTTGAGCAAAGTTCATGCCTTAAAATCAACTTTGATAAAAGTGAATTATTCTGCTTTTGAGAAGTCAGTGAGGCAGAGACTGATTACAAAGATCCATTTGGTTGTGTGCAAGGCCAATTCCTAATTATATATTTGGGAATTCTGATACATTATCGACGCTTCACTAAGGCAGAGTGAAAACGTGTAGAGGAGCGCTTAGAGAAACATCATTCGGAAAGGCAAGTTGCTCACCTTTGGAGGACGATTGGTCTTGATCAACTCTGTCCTCACAAATATGGTTCTCTTTATGCTTTTTTTCAACTCCCAAAATGGGTCTTGCAGAGGCTGGATTATTTCAGATCCAGATTCTTTTGGCAAGGGGACAACGATAAGAAAAAGTACAGGCTGGTCAAATGAAGCATGGTTTGTAGGCCTAAAGACCAATGTGGACTTGGCAATCATGACCTGCAGGTCAAGAATGATGCCTTACTTAGTAAACGATTGTTCAAACTACTTACTGAGGATGTCGTTTGGCAAACCCTCCTGCGACATAAGTATCTAGCCCAAAAAGTGGTGTCCCGAGCCAATTGGAAACCTAGTGACCCGTACTTTTGGGCTGGTCTAATGGCGGCGAAGAAATATCTTTTCCGTTTTGGATCTTTCATGATAAAGGACGGGTTGGAAATTCATTTTTTGGCAGGACAACTGGTTAGGCAATGCCAACCTTCGAGAACAATATCTAGCATTGTACCGCATTGTTCACGATAAGAATGACACTCTGTCACAGGTACTTAGTTCATTCCCACTAGATACTTCTTTTGAGGCGGGATTTGATTGGCCCCCGTCTCATGTCATGACAAAATGTGTTATCCTATTTGGAATCATTTAACTTGTCCTTGTCACAAGGACGGGACATGTTTCGCTAGAATCTCACTACATCTTGGTCCTTCATAGTCGATTCTATGTATGCTCACGCATTCAGAGGTTCGAGTGGATAATAACAAAAAATTTGGAGGTCATAGATTCCACTAAAAGTTCAAGTCTTCATGTGGCAACTTCGAAGGGAAGTTGTCCTAACCAAAGACAACCTCGTGTGTCGCAATTGGCAAGGAAGTAAGAAGCATAGTTTTTGTACTTATGATGAGACAATCAAACATCTCTTTTTCCAATGCAACTTTGCACATTCTACGTGGTTAGTCATCCAAATATCATTCAATTTCTATCCACCCATAAGCGTTGCCAATATTTCGGTCACTGGTTGGATGTTATTCCAAAAATAGGTTTGAAACACTAATAAGGGTGAGAGTGTACGCCTCAATTGAGTGGTTCTTGCTATGCTAACAAGTCCCTCTGTTCTTGCTATGTAGAAATGATTTTGTTTTTGAAGGCAAAATCTCCTCTCCTTTGCAGGTTATTTTCCGTTGTACACACTCACTTCATACGTGGCCCTACTATTCAAGACGGTGTGTATGCGGTCAGAGCGGCTGGCCAGAGTGTATTTTACCCTACATGGATGGCAGCAAAATCTCCCAATTGGTCCACCACCTCCTTTGACATAGGCATAGTATCAATCTTATGTGACTCTACTGCTGCAGATATGTTGATTTTTGGGTCAATTTTTTAGTATTTGGCTGTGTGCTTATTAGTTATGCAGAGGTCGGGTGTTTTTATCATGTCTTGTATCCGTTTGGTGCTATATTTTCTGTTAATAAATACATCCTTTATTAAAAAATGGAGTTTTGCTTATCCCCACTCCACCACTTGTGGATTGAACAGCTCCAAGCAAATGAGAAAGGGGGTCGCCCTGTCTCAGTCTTCGGCGATGGAAGAATGGAGTCCCCTGGGCAGTGTTTGAGAAGAATCTGAGCTGATGTCAAGGCGAGGGAGATGGCAATGAGACTACTTCAGTGCTGACTGAAGTCAACCTGGGCGATGACTTCAAGAAGGTAATCCAAACTGACAGAGTCAAATGCTTATGCAATATCTAGCTTTAGGAGGATGGATTGCTTCTTTGCATGGTGATAGCTCTGAATAGTATTCTGCACATAGAGGAAGTTATCCTGAATACATTTTCGTTCAACTGACTAATGGAGATAATATTCTGCATTTCACGCTCAAGATGGTTATCAAGCAATTTTCTGAGGATCTAATTCTCAACACTGTGAGTAAGGCTAATTGGCCAGTAATCCGCGGACAGGAGGGCATTGTCTTTTCAGGGTAGGTACACAAACCCTTTCGGTACATAGCTGGTTCATTGTTGTAGTTCATCTGAAACCGCTGGAAGAGCAACTCGCTCTTGTCCTTAGGTGATGTTTAGCAGTGGGGTGGCAGGTTGCTCTAATGCACCTGTGGTGAACGTTCTAGCGAGCATCAACCAAACAGCTCCAAGATCAAGCAAGCAATTGATGCCGATCTCCGGACAACTTCACCTAACAGATACAAACTGGTCATAGGTTAGCTAATTTGGTACCCCCTCCGTAAAAAAGTATCAGAGCATTTAGATCACTACTTTAAGGATCTAAACGCCCTTATATTTCTTTACAGAGGGAGTAAGTTCCAGTGGTACGTAGTCGTTCCCTCTAACAGGAAGAATCCATTCTCCATTTTGACCTTCATTCAGTAGAAACATTAAACACGTCCTAGTATAAATTATTTGAATAAATAAAATATAAATTTGAAAAGGTATTCATGTAAACCATGAATTGAAAAGAATAGGCCATTATGGGAGGTGTTATGGGAGGTCATGTGGTTATCAAAGTCAATGATGACATAGGCCATTACTTTTAGACAAAAAAAGACAACGATGGGTTGACCCCATGTCTCCAATGTTATTTAACATTGTTGCTCACATGTTGTCTACTCTGATTGTCGCGCCAAGCAGGGCGGTCAGATTGCAGGAGTAGTACCACACCATGTGGATTGTGCCGTTTCTGTTCTACAAGATGATGATGATACAATTCTTTTACGGAACATGATTTGGATAAGGCTTGAAACCTGAATCTATTGTTTTCAGCATTTGAGCAAAGTTCATGCCTTAAAATCAACTTTGGCAAAAGTGAATTATTCTGCTTTTGAGAAGTCAGTGAGGCGGAGACTGATTACAAAGATCCATTTAGTTGTGTGCAAGGCCAATTCCTAATTATATATTTGGGAATTCTGATTCATTATCGACGCTTCACTAAGGCAGAGTCAAAATGTGTAGAGGAGCGCTTAGAGAAACATCATTCGGAAAGGCAAGTTGCTCACCCTTGGAGGACGATTGGTCTTGATCAACTCTGTCCTCACAAATATGGTTCTCTTTATGCTTTTTTTCAACTCCCAAAATGGGTCTTGCAGAGGCTGGATTATTTCAGATCCTGATTCTTTTGGCAAGGGGACAACGAAAAGAAAAAGTACAGGCTGGTCAAATGAAGCATGGTTTCTAGGCCTAAAGACCAAGGTGGACTTGGCAATCATGACCTGTAGGTCAAGAATGATGCATTACTTAGTAAACGATTGTTCAAACTACTTACTGAGGATGTCGTTTGGCAAACCCTCCTACGAAATAAGTATCTAGCCCAAAAAGTGGTGTCCCGAGCCTATAGGAAACCTAGTGACCCCTAATTTTGGGTTGGTCTAATGGGGGCGAAGAAATATCTTTTCCGTTTTGGATCTTTCACGATAAAGGACGGGTTGGAAATTCATTTTTGGCAGGACAACTGGTTAGGCAATGCTAGCCTTCGAGAACAATATCTAGCATTGTACCGCATTGTTCACGATAAGAACGACACTCTTACACATGTACTCAGTTCATTCCCACTAGATACTTCTTTTGAGGCGGGATTTGATTGGCCCCCGTCTCATGTCATGAAAAAATGTGTTATCCTATTTAGAATCATTTAACTTGTCCTTGTCACAAGGACGGGACATGTTTCGCTGGAATCTCACTACATGTTGGTCCTTCACAGTCGACTCTATGTATGCTCACGGATTCAGAGGTCCGAGTGGATAATAACAAAAAACTTTGGAGGTCATAGATTCCACTAAAAGTTAAAATCTTCATGTGGTATCTTCGAAGGGAAGTTGTCCTAACCAAAGACAACCTCATGTGTCGCAATTGGCAAGGAAGTAAGAAGCATAGTTTTTGTACTTATGATGAGACAATCAAACATCTCTTTTTCCAATGCAACTTTGCACATTCTACGTGGTTAGTCATCCAAATATCATTCAATTTCTATCCACCCTTAAGTGTTGCCAACATTTTTGGTCACTGGTTGGATGGTATTCCAAAAATAGGTTCGAAATACTAATAAGGGTGAGAGTGTACGCCTCAATTGAGTGGTTCTTGCTATGCTAACAAGTCCCTCTGTTCTTGCTATGTAGAAATGATTTTGTTTTTGAAGGCAAAATCTCCTCTCCGTTGCAGGTTATTTTCCGTTGTACACACTCACTTCATACGTGGTCCTACTATTCAAGACGGTGTGTATGCGGTCGGAGCAGCTGGCCAGAGAGTATTTTACCCTACATGGATGGCAGCAAAATCTCCCAATTGGTCCACCACCTCCTTTGACATAGGCATAGTATCAATCTTATGTGACTCTACTGCTGCAGATATGTTGTTTTTTGGGTCAATTTTTTAGTATTTGGCTGTGTGCTTATTAGTTAGGCAGAGGTCGGATGTTTTTATCATGTCTTGTATCTGTTTGGTGCTATATTTTCTGTTAATAAATACATCCTTTATTAAAAAAATGGAGTTTTGCTTATCCCCACTCCACAACTTGTGGATTGAACAGCTCCAAGCAAATGAGAAAGGGGGTCGCCCTGTCTCAGTCTTCGGCGATGGAAGAATGGAGTCCCCGGGCAGTGTTTGAGAAGAATCTGAGCTGATGTCGAGGCGAGGGAGATGGCAATGAGACTACTTCAGCGCTGACTGAAGTCAACCTGGGCGATGACTTCAAGAAGGTAATCCAAACTGACATGTCCAATGCTTATGCAATATCTAGCTTTAGGAAGATGGATTGCTTCTTTGCATGGTGATAGCTCTGAATAGTATTCTGCACATAGAGGAAGTTATCCTGAATACATCTTCATTCAACTGACTGATGGAGATAATATTCTGCATTTCACGCTCAAGATGGTTATCAAGCAATTTTTTGAGGATCTAATTCTCAACACTGTGAGTAAGGCTAATTGGCCAGTAATCCGCGGACAGGAGGGCATTGTCTTTTCAGGGTAGGTACACAAACCCTTTCGGTACATAGCTGGTTCATTGTTGTAGTTCATCTGAAACCGCTGGAAGAGCAACTCGTTCTTGTCCTTAGGTGATGTTTAGCAGTGGGGTGGCAGGCTGCTCTAATGCACCTGTGGTGAACGTTCTAGCGAGCATCAACCAAACAGCTCCAAGATCAAGCAAGCAACTGATGCCGATCTCCGGACAACTTCACCTAACAGATGCAAACTGGTCATAGGTTAGCTAATTTGGTACCCCCTCTGTAAAAAAGTATCAGAGCATTTAGATCACTACTTTAAGGATCTAAACGCCCTTATATTTCTTTACAGAGGGAGTAAGTACCTGTAGTACGCAGTCGTTCCCTCTAACAGGAAGAATCCATTCTCCATTTTGACCTTCATTCAGTAGAAACATTAAACACGTCCTAGTATAAATTATTTGAATAAAGAAAATATAAATTTGAAAAGGTATTCATGTAAACCATGAATTGAAAAGAAATAGGCCATTATGGGAGGTGTTATGGGAGGTCATGTGGTTATCAAAGTCAATGATGACATAGGTCATTACTTTTAGACAAAAATAGACAACGATGGGTTGACCCCATGTCTCCAATGTTATTTAACATTGTTGCTCACATGTTGTCTACTCTGATTGTCGCGCCAAGCAGGGCGGTCAGATTGCAGGAGTAGTACCACACCATGTGGATTGTGCCCTCTCTGTTCTACAAGATGATGATGATACAATTCTTTTACGAAACATGATCTGGATAAGGCTCGAAACCTGAATCTATTGTTTTCAGCATTTGAGCAAAGTTCATGCCTTAAAATCAACTTTGGTTAAAGTGAATTATTCTGCTTTTGAGAAGTCAGTGAGGCGGAGACTGATTACAAAGATCCATTTAGTTGTGTGCAAGGCCAATTCCTAATTATATATTTGGGAATTCTGATTCATTATCGACGCTTCACTAAGGCGGAGTGAAAACGTGTAGAGGAGCGCTTAGAGAAACATCATTCGGAAAGGCAAGTTGCTCACCCTTGGAGGACGATTGGTCTTGATCAACTCTGTCCTCACAAATATGGTTCTCTTTATGCTTTTTTTCAACTCCCAAAATGGGTCTTGCAGAGGCTGGATTATTTCAGATCCTGATTCTTTTGGCAAGGGGACAACGAAAAGAAAAAGTACAGGCTGGTCAAATGAAGCATGGTTTCTAGGCCTAAAGACCAAGGTGGACTTGGCAATCATGACCTGCAGGTCAAGAATGATGCATTACTTAGTAAACGATTGTTCAAACTACTTACTGAGGATGTCGTTTGGCAAACCCTCCTACGAAATAAGTATCTAGCCCAAAAAGTGGTGTCCCGAGCCTATAGGAAACCTAGTGACCCGTAATTTTGGGTTGGTATAATGGGGGCGAAGAAATATCTTTTCCGTTTTGGATCTTTCACGATAAAGGACGGGTTGGAAATTCATTTTTGGCAGGACAACTGGTTAGGCAATGCTAGCCTTCGAGAACAATATCTAGCATTGTACCGCATTGTTCACGATAAGAACGACACTCTTGCACATGTACCCAGTTCATTCCCACTAGATACTTCTTTTGAGGCGGGATTTGATTGGCCCCAGTCTCATGTCATGAAAAAATGTGTTATCCTATTTAGAATCATTTAACTTGTCCTTTTCACGAGGACGGGACTTGTTTCACTGGAATCTCACTACATCTTGGTCCTTCACAGTCGACTCTATGTATGCTCATGCATTCAGAGGTCCGAGTGGATAATAACAAAAAACTTTGGAGGTCATAGATTCCACTAAAAGTTAAAATCTTCATGTGGTATCTTCGAATGGAAGTTGTTCTAACCAAAGACAACCTCGTGTGTCGCAATTGGCAAGGAAGTAAGAAGCATAGTTTTTGTACTTATGATGAGACAATCAAACATCTCTTTTTCCAATGCAACTTTGCACATTCTACGTGGTTAGTCATCCAAATATCATTCAATTTCTATCCACCCTTAAGTGTTGCCAACATTTTTGGTCACTGGTTGGATGGTATTCCAAAAATAGGTTCGAAATACTAATAAGGGTGAGAGTGTACGCCTCAATTGAGTGGTTCTTGCTATGCTAACAAGTCCCTCTGTTCTTGCTATGTAGAAATGATTTTGTTTTTGAAGGCAAAATCTCCTCTCCTTTGCAGGTTATTTTCCGTTGCACACACTCACTTCATACGTGGTCCTGCTGTTCAAGACGGTGTGTATGCGATCGGAGCGGGTTGCCAGAGAGTATGTTACCCTACATGGATGGCAGCAAAATCTCCCAATCGGTCCACCACCTCCTTCGACATAGGCATAGTATCGATCTTATGTGACTCTACTGCTCCCGATATGTTGTTTTTGGGTCAATTTTTTAGTATTTGGCTGTGTGCTTATTAGTTATGCAGAGGTCGGGTGTTTTTATCATGTCTTGTATCCGTTTGGTGCTATATTTTCAGTTAATAAATACATCATTTATTAAAAAAAATGGAGTTTTTGCTTATCCCCACTCCACCACTTGTGGATTAAACAGCTCCAAGCAAATGAGAAAGGGGATCGCCCTGTCTCAGTCTCCGGTGATGGAAGAATGGAGTCCCCTGGGCAGTGTTTGAGAAGAATCTGAGCTGATGTCGAGGCGAGGGAGATGGCAATGAGACTACTTCAGCGCTGACTGAAGTCAACCAGGGCGATGACTTCAAGAAGGTAATCCAAACTGATAGAGTCAAATGCTTATGCAATATCTAGCTTTAGGAAGATGGATTGCTTCTTTGCATGGTGATAGCTCTGAATAGTATTCTACACATAGAGGAAGTTATCCTGAATACATCTTCGTTCAACTTACTGATGGAGATAATATTCTGCATTTCACGCTCAAGATGGTTATCAAGCAATTTTCTGAGGATCTAATTCTCAACACTGTGAGTAAGGCTAATTGGCCAGTAGTCCACGGACAGGAGGGCATTGTCTTTTCAGGGTAGGTACACCAACCCTTTCGGTACATAGCTGGTTCATTGTTGTAGTTCATCTGAAACCGCTGGAAGAGCAACTCGTTCTTGTCCTTAGGTGATGTTTAGCAGTGGGGTGGCAGGCTGCTCTAATGCACCTGTGGTGAACGTTCTAGCGAGCATCAACCAAACAGCTCCAAGATCAAGCAAGCAACTAATGCCGATCTCCGGACAACTTCACCTAATAGATGCAAACTGGTCATAGGCTAGCTAATTTGGTACTCCCTCCGTAAAAAAGTATACGAGCATTTAGATCACTACTTTAAGGATCTAAACGCCCTTATATTTCTTTACAGAGGGAGTATGTACCAGTAGTACGCAGTCGTTCCCTCTAACAGGGCGAATCCATTCTCCATTTTGACCTTCGTTCAGTAGAAACATTAAACACATCCTAGTATAAATTATTTGAATAAAGAAAATATAAATTTGAAAAGGTATTCACGTAAACCATGAATTGAAAAGAAATAGGCCATTATGGGAGGTGTTATGGGAGGTCGTGTGGTTGTCAAAGTCAATGATGACATAGGCCATTACTTTTAGACAAAAAAAGACTACGATAGGTTGACCCCATGTGTCCAATGTTAATTAACATTGTTGCTCACATGTTATCTATTCTGATTGTCGCGCCAAGCAGGGCGGTCAGATTGCAGGAGTAGTACCACACCATGTGGATTGTGCCCTCTCTATTCTACAAGATGTTGATGATACAATTCTTTTATGGAACATGATCTGGATAAGGCTCGAAACCTGAAACTATTGTTTTCAGCATTTGAGTAAAGTTCATGCCTTAAAATCAACTTTGATAAAAGTGAATTATTCTGCTTTTGAGAAGTCAGTGAGGCGGAGACTGATTACAAAGATCCATTTGGTTGTGTGCAAGGCCAATTCCTAATTATATATTTGGAAATTCTGATACATTATCGACGCTTCACTAAGGCAGAGTGAAAACGTGTAGAGGAGAGCTTGGAGAAACATCATTCGGAAAGGCAAGTTGCTCACCCTTGGAGGACGATTGGTCTTGATCAACTCTATCCTAACAAATATGGTTCTCTTTATGCTTTTTTTTCAACTACCAAAATGGGTCTTGCAGAGGCTGGATTATTTCAGATCCAGATTCTTTTGGCAAGGAGACAACGAAAAGAAAAGGTACAGGCTGGTCAAATGAAGCATGGTTTGTAGGCCTAAAGACCAAGGTGGACTTGGCAATCATGACCTGTAGGTCAAGAATGATGCCTTACTTAGTAAATGATTGTTCAAACTACTTACTGAGGATGTCGTTTGGCAAACCCTCCTGCGAAATAAGTATCTAGCCCAAAAAGTGGTGTCCCGAGCCTATTGGAAACCTAGTGACCCGTACTTTTGGGCTGGTCTAATGGCGGCGAAGAAATATCTTTTCTGTTTTGGATCTTTCCTGATAAAGGACGGGTTGGAAATTCATTTTTTGGCAGGACAACTGGTTAGGCAATGCCAGCCTTTGAGAACAATATCTAGCATTATACCGCATTGTTCACGATAAGAACGACACTCTTGCACAGGTACTCAGTTCATTCCCACTAGATACTTCTTTTGAGGCGGGATTTGATTGGCCCCCGTCTCATGTCATGACAAAATGTGTTATCCTATTTGGAATCATTTAACTTGTCCTTGTCACAAGGACGGGACATGTTTCGCTGGAATCTCACTACATCTTGGTCCTTCACAGTCGACTCTATGTATGCTCACGCATTCAGAGGTCCGAGTGGATAAAAACAAAAAACTTTGGAGGTCGTAGATTCCACTAAAAGTTAAAGTCTTCATGTGGTAACTTCGACGGGAAGTTTTCCTAACCAAAGACAACCTCGTGTGTCGAAATTGGCAATGAAGTAAGAAGCATAGTTTTTGTACTTATGATGAGACAATCAAACATCTCTTTTTCAAATGCAACTTTGCACATTCTACGTGGTTAGTCATCCAAATATCATTCAATTTCTATCCACCCATAAGTGTTGCCAATATTTTGGTCACTGGTTGGATGTTATTCCAAAAATAGGTTCAAAACACTAATAAGGGTGAGAGTGTACGCCTCAATTGAGTGGTTCTTGCTATGCTAACAAGTCCCTCTGTTCTTGCTATGTAGAAATGATTTTGTTTTTCTCCTTTGCAGGTTATTTTCCGTTGTACACACTCACTTCATACGTGGTCCTACTATTCAAAAAGGTGTGTATGCGGTCGGAGCGGCTTGCCAGAGAGTATTTTACCCTACATGGATGGCAGCAAAATCTTCCAATTGGTCCACAACCTCCTTTGACATAGGCATAGTATCAATCTTATGTGACTCTACTGCTGCAGATATGTTGTTTTTTGGGTCAATTTTTTAGTATTTGGCTGTGTGCTTATTAGTTATGCAGAGGTCGGGTGTTTTTATCTTGTATTGTATCCGTTTGGTGCTATATTTTCTGTTAATAAATACATTCTTTATTAAAAAAAATGGAGTTTCGCTTATCCCCACTCCACCACTTGTGGATTGAATAGCTCCAAGCAAATGAGAAAGGGGGTCGCCCTGTCTCAGTCTTCGGCGATGGAAGAATGGAGTCCCCTGGGCAGTGTTTGAGAAGAATCTGAGCTGATGTCGAGGCGAGGGAGATGGCAATGAGACTACTTCAGCGCTGACTGAAGTCAACCTGGGCGATGACTTCAAGAAGGTAATCCAAACTGACAGAGTCAAATGCTTATGCAATATCTAGCTTTAGGAAGATGGATTGCTTCTTTGCATGGTGATAGCTCTGAATAGTATTCTGCACATAGAGGAAGTTATTCTGAATACATCTTCGTTCAACTGACTGATGGAGATAATATTCTGCATTTCACGCTCAAGATGGTTATCAAGCAATTTTCTGAGGATCTAATTCTCCACACTGTGAGTAAGGCTAATTGGCCAGTAGTCCGCGGACAGGAGGGCATTGTCTTTTCAGGGTAGGTACACAAACCCTTTTGGTACATAGCCGGTTCATTGTTGTAGTTCATCTGAAACCGCTGGAAGAGCAACTCGTTCTTGTCCTTAGGTGATGTTTAGCAGTGGGGTGGCAGACTGCTCTAATGCACCTGTGGTGAACGTTCTAGCGAGCATCAACCAAACAGCTCCAAGACCAAGCAAGCAACTGATGCCGATCTCCGGACAACTTCACCTAACAGATGCAAACTGGTCATAGGCTAGCTAATTTGGTACTCCCTCCGTAAAAAAATATAAGAGCATTTAGATCACTACTTTAAAGATCTAAACGCCCTTATATTTCTTTAGAGAGGGAGTAAGTACCGGTCGTTCCCTCTAACAGGGCGAATCCATTCTCTATTTTGC
This sequence comes from Triticum timopheevii, assembly GCA_963921465.1. Taxonomy (NCBI): domain Eukaryota; kingdom Viridiplantae; phylum Streptophyta; class Magnoliopsida; order Poales; family Poaceae; genus Triticum; species Triticum timopheevii. Next base: position 420,722,849 of record OY997262.1, read on the forward strand.
AACAGTGTCAAACAAACCGAATCGAGGTTCGCGAGCTTGTTTCATGACAGAAAAACCCACTGAATTTACTCGCATCGAGTAAACCCTATGGGGCAAAAAAACTGTCACTAACACAAGCCGCCTTTCCGATCTACTCAAATCCTTTTAATTAGTAAGTACAGACGTAATGCAAATGTGAATGGAAGACTACAAACACGGCTCAGGTGTCAGGAGCTGCATCGCTTGTGCCGTCCCTACTGTCCTGGTTGATCTGGGAGCCGGCGTCTTGTTGTATCCGGCAGCTGTGCCTTCTGCCAGTCATTGACATCCGCAAGCTGTGCTTTCTATCTTCCTCGCGCCACATTTCTGTACCAACTGCTTTCCGAGCTGCATGCATGAGTGATAAATAAGTAAATAAATCCAACCATTAGCATAGCAAGAACCACTCAATTTGTAATCGTTAGCATAGTGAAAGCCAGCATTCTTAATCTAATCGAGTGAACTTTGATTAAAAATGCTGAACTTCTAATCTTGAAAGTACTGTATAACATTAGTGGCATATGTACGTATACGCTGCTGCAATTCAACCATACCAACTTTCTCTGTTCCTCTGCAAACATATGCAGGCAACTCACAAATAGCTATTGGATACTGCCAAGGGGACATACACATAGGCTGTAGTGTATCCGGCAAGAGATAGTACATCTTAGTCGACGCTATGTGACATCTCATTTTAGTACATATAGAACACCTAAGACTCTGTCTTAGAACACGAAACGTAAAATGCACATTTGACTTTATGTCGAACATTGCTACAATGATAAATTTGACGGAAGAAAGGCAACTCCAAATCTTAAAGCAATTAACATGTTACTCTTCTTCAGACATAAAGTAGTAGCTCCTAGGACTAGGAGCATGTCGCTACCACTATATAGCTAGAGAAGACATTTAGATATCTTATAAAGAAGAGGAGCGTGATATCATAAGAAGATATATAAATTTTGGCATAATAATAAGAGAATGAAAATCAAATCAACATGCATATGGTATCGGTATGTACCTTCTTCGCGCTTCTCGCTCTCATAGTGGGAGAGGTGCCCTGCCAGCTGCCACACGATGGTCAAAAGCTCGCCGCCGCTGCTCAGCCTCCTGGCATGGGAATCCCTGCTGCAGTGGCTGCCCGCGTAGCACAGCATCACCATCCAAGCCCCGAACATCACCTCCAGCAGGTGCCGCCTCTCCCATCTGTTACCGACCAGACTCTTGGCGAGTTCCGTTCCCCTCTCGCAGGGGCCATTCTTCCCCGTCTCAGCAGCTCTGCTCAGCCGCCGCTGAGCCAGGGGTTTGGATTCAGCCCGCAGGTACTCGGCGAGCTCTCTTGTGTCAACAAATTTGACCAGATCCAAGGCTTCCAGGCACAGTTGGCGGCTCGTATGGGCAACCAGCATCTCCGGGTGCTTCACGAGCAGAAACACCATGTAGTCCGAGAGCATCCCGATCGCCTCTTGGTACAACTTGATGTCATCTTGCTGCTGCTGGCAGCTGCTACCGTCGTCTTCGTCTTGCTCGCTCTCTTGCATCCACACAAGGATGGCGTGAGTGGCGATGTGCCAAATGATGATTCTGGTGTCAAAATCACAGTCCAGCACGGGAAGCTCACGGCCCTCCACCGTCTGGTTCAAGGAATACACATGTTGCGCGTCGCCGCCGTGCCTTGCCGCTATCTTCATGATCTCATTCAGCACCAAGCCCTTGATATGCTCTGTAATCTTCATGGGGGGAGGCAAGTCCTTCAGGGAGTATATGTCGTCTATGGATTTCGTTGCATGGCCTCTGGCATAATCAAAGATGTTGAACTGCCCGACATTGCCCGACCACCTTCTCCAGCTTAATGCCCTGACGAGCCGGCTGAGAGACACCGTTAGGCGGTAAAGCCGTTTGCATCCCTTGAGGTACAAGAAATGGCGAGTCCACGTCGACCCTATCGCCATGATCCATGATGCCATCTCCATGAGCAAGGCCCCGCCCACCAAGGCGTATGTGATATGCACATCAACTTTGCTGTACCCATCCTTGTTGACGGTGAACTTGAATAGGAAGAGTGTGCCGACGATGGCCCACAGCGAGAGGAAGCGGAAGCACTGCCCGTACCAGGTGTGGATCACCGCCGCCTTGGTGTACATCATGTCGTACATGAGCGAGAGCTCCATCTCGATCACGCTGTACATCTTGTTGCCGCGAACCAAATATTGCAGGGTCTTGTATTGGTACGATGGTGTCTTCTTCAGCGTGCAGTCGTGGAACTGGGACACGGACACGCTCAGCAAGACGTGAGCTCCGTGCATAACCTCCTCCTCATCATCCATTCCAACTCCCATGGGAGGATTGCGCCCCACTTCCAAGGATGCATCATCATCATCAGCAAGCACCTCGAGCTCGTCGTACTTGTCCGTCAGGCAGTCGATGCCATCACTGTTGGCGCACTTGAGTGCCCATATCCTCTCCGCGTACTTGACAGCACCAACTATGAACATCAGCATGCCCGCAGTGATCAACGCCTGGCTGCCGGATAAATACCTATAGAGGATGTAAGAAACTCCAAGGAACTGCACCACGAGAGTCAGCAGGTGACGCAGCCAGAGCCGGTTGTCCTCTAAGGCGTATGCAGTGATGGTGTCCTGGCCGCCGAGGTGCAGCAGCAGGAATGGCGCCCAGAAGGCCACGAGCTGGTGCACATGTGAGCCGCTCGTGATGGCCAGGTGGCCGAGGGTATACGTCGCAGCAGTGTCGGCCGTCAGATAGGCGAGCCAGAGGAGAACCTTGAGCACGGCGGATGTGCCGCGCCGACGGGTTCCGCCGAAGAGGAAGAGGAAAACTTGCAAGCAGAAGCTGGCCAAGAGCAGTATTTGGATTGCCCATTGGTTCCACAGGTGCAGCACCACTCCTCCTCTGCCAATGAACTCCTTCACTGAAATAATGAATCACACGGCCGGTGCACATACAGGTGAATCTACTTTTTCCAAGAATATACTAAATGACAATTAAACAAGACGACTTACAGTCGCCCATGATAGCGGAGCAGCAGATCCTTTCGATTTAGATTCTTGTAACAGTTGAAGCTGATTTTCTTTCTTGCCCCTGCTTCTGGTTGAGAAACGCGAGTTGCTGAGATCTATCTGGTAGAAAATGCCGCAAATGCAGTCTGGACTCAGGAACTCACGATGCCTACAAGCAATCCTCTGCCTTCGCCCGTCCTTCTTTCTGCTGCGAAAGCAATCCGTGTTCAGTATTCTCACAAAAGAAAAAAGCAATCTCAGTGAGTTTACTGCGGACGCTATGCATACCTGGGGAGCAGAATCGCATACACCTCCTGCTCAATGTGTGAGATTGATGTTTGGTGCCGCCGCAGCAGATGCGAAAACACGGAGCGGAGGCGACGACCGACGAACGAAAGCGAGTCAAGGGGAGAGAGGAGGCGACGACCGACGGACGAAAGCGAGTCAAGGGGAGAGAGGAAAGCGAGCGAGCCAGCCACGGGGAGCACTGTGGACACTGGGAGTGAGCGTGTGTGTGTTGGGGGGGGGGGGGGGGGGGGGGGTGGGTCGGAGTAGCAGCCATGAATCAACATGGCTGAAGCTTGTATAAGCGCTCAATCTTTTCGCAGATGCCTGACCAAAGGTCCACCAAGCAACGCACGGCGTCTACAGTAGTCACTGGGACAACCTAAACAGCCAACTGTTCTTTCCATGAAGGGTCACAAACCAGTGGAGCCGGTCAACACGACCGGTTGGGGCCCCATAAAGGCAACTCCAACACGCGGACGCCAAATGGCTCACCCGTGTCCGTTTGCGTCGGAACGAATGAATACACCGGCGCAACGCGCCGCCCTAAACCCCGAACCAGTCTGCCTTCTTTGGAAGCATTTCCGGTCTATATTTATGCCTGATTTGCATCCACACGTACATGAGACGGATGCGCCGTGCCTTCGCTTGGTGTGCACCTCAAGCCCACGTGTCGGCGGCCCAACTACCCCACGCTGCCGAAGTCAATATGTCCACCTAACTTGGGCCCGCATGGCGGTGTTTGGAGACTTCCGGAGTCCTCGTCCTTTTTAATGCAAGCGTGCGAGGGGTGGGGGGAGACCTCATCCACTTCTCCTGTCCACATCTGGTAACCATCGCTCCCTCGCCGGCGACAGCAAACCCTAGCTAGTCCGTGCATCCGCCATGGGTTTCTTCAACAACAAAGGCAAGGGCTCGACCCCGACGTTGGCTCATCCCATCACCACTAGGAAAAGGCCTACTAATGGCGCACCAGTTTTGCCTACTAATGGCGCACTACTAGTGCGCCATTAGTATCACGCCACTAGTATTTTTTACTAATGGCGCACGACTGGTGCGCGATTAGTATCTGGTATACTAATGGCGCACCACGCAGTGCGCCATTAGTATAGAACACCATGCGTCATTAGTATGCCTCCCAGGAGGCCATATGTAACCATGTGCTTTGTCATACTAATGGCGCATCACCCCACAGTGCGCCATTAGTATCCTTTAGCATACTAATGGCGCACTCTGTAGTGATGCGCCATTAGTATCCTTTGGCATACTAATGGCGCACCTTGAGGTGATGCGCCATTAGTATGAATATTAGGTTTTATTTTTTTTTACTTTTCTGTTTTTTGCACAGGTTACAAAATATATTATTGGACAAAATATAGACAGCAGCACACAGCAACAGCAGATTCATCGAATACAATAAAAGATTAGTCTCCGAATACAATTCATCATATTAGTCTCCGAATTCAAAAGACCAAACAAAGATAAAACATTACAAGTCTCGAGACCGCGAGTATCGAGTTTGTCTTCACATTACAAGTCGATATCGATCATCTAAACTACCATCACATAGAAGAGAGCTGCGGTCATCACGATGAGCATCATCGCGATGAAACTGGTCTTCATCCGGTTCCTCCAACGCTCCCTCCTCTCTCCCGCTAGATAGCGGGCGTATCTAGATTCCGCCTCCGCCCTAGTGGTGTACCCTTTGTAACTGTTACCACTGAAACGGTGAACCTGTCTCCGACACTCCTCCCAGTCGTCGTAGACTCCGGGAACCTTACCCTTGTACACGACATACGACGGCATCTCTATGCACAAGCCAAACAACAGACAATACAAAGCAATATATAAGTATGCAACAAAAGGATCGGAAGAGAAAAGCAAGACATTAATAGCACGATTCATGGTCCTACTAATAAATAGCATCGATTACATCTAAGTTGAACGACTGTCCAAACCAAAGAGACATACAATTCATTAAAGTTTAATTATAACATGAGCCAATCAATGTTTCAGAACTACACATCACTACTTTCGACTCGACTCATGGGACAGGAGCGTGGATGAAGCCGCCGTCTGTCGTGATGGTCATGAAATCGCGGGCATTGTCAGCCTGCATTTGTAGCGTTCCGTCTGTCTCACTATTGGACGGTTGATATCTGAGGAAGAACTGCCCCGAGGTATGAAGGACATCTTGATGGATGATGTCCGCAAACTCCGACTGGATGCGAAAGAATTCTTGTCTGATGTCTGCGTCCTAGATTGACGACAAGCTCGCGGCCCAATCTTTGAGATTATCTGGTAGCAGAAGATGATGATGGTCCCTTACGATCGCCCGCATGTGATGGAGGGCGTAGTAGGCATCCTTCTGACCGCCAGGCGGCTGCTTGACGCAGCAGAACATCGTATTGTGGGCGAACATGTGCTTGCCATACTTACAAACTGCCTGGTGAAGGTGCCTCCAGATTTGGCGTAGCCGGGGAGAACATCATCAAGAACTTTCTTGATGTTTGTGTAGTCTATCTTGGAGTCACGGTTCAGGTCGAAATACGTGGCCATGGAATATTTCGGGCTTAAGAGGATGAGTATGCAATGTGTGTCACTGCACAGAACACGGAATGTTAGAAAAAAAAGAACGATCAAAATCTAAGAAATCATATGTTACGGGGCGGTTAAGGGATGACTTACTCGGGAAAGTAACCCACAAGGAAGTTATCCTTATCTGGGTTTGCCAGAATGACGCCTTCGAGGTGTGAACTCGCGACTTGGCGGTCCCCAACGCTGCTCAAGAGCTTGGTGTTGGGGAACGTTGCAGAAAATTAAAAAATTTCCTATGGTTTCATCAAGATCCATCTATGAGTTCATCTAAGCAACGAGTCAAGGGAGTGAGTTTGCATCTATATACCACTTGTAGATCGCGTGCGGAAGCTTGCAAGGGGATGGTGATGATGGAGTCGTACTCGACGTGATTCAGATCACCGATGTCCAAGTGCTGAACGGACAGTACCTCCGCGTTCAACACACGTACGGGACGGGAGACGTCTCCTCCTTCTTGATCCAGCAAGGGGGGAGGAGAGGTTGAGGAAGATCGCTCCAACGGCAGCACGACGGCGTGGTGGTGTTGGTGCAGCAGTACTCCGACAGGGCTTCGCAAGCGCGTAACGGAGGAGGAGAGGTGTTGGGGAGGGGAGGGGCTGCGCCTTGGAGTTGTGTACAGCAGCCCTCCCCTCACCCCTCTATTTATAGGGGAAGGGGCAAGGGGGGCCGACCCCTCTAGATGGGAGAGGGGGGGGGGCGGCGGCCAGGGAGGGGAGGCTTGCCCCCCAAGCAAGGGGGCGCCCCCCTTAGGGTTTCCCCCCAACCCTAGGCGCATGGGCCCAAGGTGGGGGGCGCGCCCAGCCCTCCAGGGGCTGGCTCCCTCCCCTTTGCGGCCCATGTGGCCCTCCAGGAAGGGTGGCCCCTCCCGGTGGACCCTCGAAACTTTCCGGTGTCCGAATGACAACTTCCCATATATAAAACTTCACCTCCGAACCATTCCGGAACTCCTCGTGACGTCCGGGATCTCATCCGGGACTCCGAACAACATTCAGTAGTCACATACTAGTCTTCCTAATAACCCTAGCATCACCGAACCTTAAGTGTGAAGACCCTACGGGTTCGGGAGACATGCAGACATGACCGAGACCACTCTCCGGTCAATAACCAACAGCGGGATCTGGATACCCATGTTGGCTCCCACATGCTCCTCGATGATTTCATCGGTTGAACCACGATGTCGAGGATTCGATCAAACCCTGTATGCAATTCCCTTTGTCAATCGATACGTTACTTGCCCGAGACTCGATCGTCGGTATCCCAATACCTTGTTCAGTCTCGTTACCGGCAAGTCACTTTACTCGTACCGTAATACATGATCCCGTGGCCAACACCTTGGTCACCTTGAGCTCATTATAATGATGCATTACCGAGTGGGCCCAGAGATACCTCTCCGTCATACGGAGTGACAAATCCCAGTCTCGATTCGTGTCAACCCAACAGACACTTTCGGAGATACCTGTAGTGCACCTTTATAGTCACCCAGTTACGTTGTGACGTTTGATACACCCAAAGGACTCCTATGGTATCCGGGAGTTACACGATCTCACGGTCGAAGGAAGAGATACTTGACATTGGCAAAGCTCTAGCATACGAACTACACGATCTTTGTGCTATGCTTATGATTGGGTCTTGTCCATCACATCATTCTCCTAATGATGTGATCCCGTTATCAATGACATCCAATGTCCATAGCTAGGAAACCATGACTATCTGTTGATCACAACGAGCTAGTCAACTAGAGGCTCACTAGGGACATATTGTGGTCTATGTATTCACACGTGTATTACGATTTCCGGATAATACAGTTATAGCATGAATAAAAGACAATTATCATGAATAATGAAATATAATAATACTTTTATTATTGCCTCTAGGGCATATTTCCAACACTTGGCACGCATGTAGAAGGGGTCGGCTATCACGATGTTCGGGGTCTTGTCTCTAATGATCCGCATCTCCATACTCGGCGAAAACAGCCGAACGAAGGTGTAGTGCAGCAGATGAAGGTTAAACATAGCAAAGATGTCATCAAACCGCAGGATGATCGTACCCCCGATGTCGCCATCCACAAAGCCCTTGCCCTCTGGCACCTTGGCCACGAAAACCGGGTATGGCACATCATTCGATCTGAGACGCTGCTTCTCCAAAGAAAGAACACTGTCGTGTAGACTCCACATAGCACCGGTTGCAGCATTGAGCATATTTGTCGGTAGCATCGCCCTACCCGCCACATGCACCCTCCTCGAGATATCCTTAGATGAAGGTGGCCCGTCCTGAGCACGGATCGTACTCGGTGCCGGCTGGCTCGCACCGGCGCCCTTGTTAGTCTTTCGTTTCCGTCCCTTCTTCTTGATCTGCTGTAATGGGACCGAGTTCTGCTCACAGACCGCCTTCTTGAGCGTGTTGGGGCTGATAATATTTCGCACCTCAGCTATCTGAGGCTCGGTGAAGGCGGGAGCTGGAGGCGTCTCCTGAGAACTGAACGCTAGACGACGCCTGTTGCAATTGGATTTCTCCGCCGTACCAGCTAGATCGCGGTCGTCTTGGTTGGGTTCTTGAGAAAGAGGCCCGCAGAACTCGTCAGCGTACCCATGTTCGGCAAAGTACTTATCAACATTAGTAAATGTACCATCGTCGTTGTCGTCGTCGTCTGGATCCTGTGCCATATGCATGTCCGGATCCTGTGCCATAGGGATGTCCGGCAGGTCAGGTAGCGTTGTGGCGTTCTTGCCATGGCTTGGCGCCATCACGACTGGCGGTCTTGTCTGTGGGGTGGTGTCCCCCACCCCCAGACGAATCTGGCTCTTCGGCCAAAGAAGGGGCCAGCTTACGCAGGCGCTGAGGGTCATCTCATCTTCTTCGTCGGCCCCAGCGGGTCGAATCGGAGGTAACAGCTCGTCGCAGCCTGGCAGCACCCGAACCACTTCAACCCTATACACTGTGGGTGGCATCGGATTACCGTGGAACACGGGGTTGCCCGGTTGAACGATTCTGCCCTTGGCGACATCGACCAACTCGCTGGCCACGAAGTGCAGGAGAGTGCAAGGAACGTCGGCGGCGCCCTGCGAAAACATGTAGGGCGCCAGGGATGCCCAATCAAAGGCAAGGAGATGAAGTCATCGGCCGAGAGGCTTAGTTACCGTGATGCCGTTGAGATCGGCTAATGTCGAGGCACCGCCAACGGCGGGCGTGCAACTGACGGAGGGGCCGCTTGCTGGCGAGGTGCCGGCCGACGTACACCCGGGTGCATTAAGCTCCAATGCCCGTGCCGGCGCCGGAGACACGAATACCGCCTCCGCCGGAGACACCAATGGCGCCGCCGGAGACACCAATGGCGCCACCTGCACGCTATGCGAGTTGCTGTCCGTGAAGCTGGGAACCGGGGGAGGCCCCTATTGGCTGCCCGCAATCCACGTCGTTAGCCCATGAATCAACGTAGGCACCATGGCGTTGAGCTTCATTCCCAGTTGTTGTTCCACTTGCTCTTGGACAAGCTTCGGAATCCGCGCCACTTGTGCCTTGAGTGCTTCAACCTCGTGCGACTGGCTTTCTGAGCTGGTCTTTTTCTCCTTTCGCCCACTAGCGGTATAGTATGATGACCATTTTGTGGACAAGCCTTTGCCGGCCACACGACCAGCTGGCGTCGGCTTACTGAGCTTATCCTTGTTTTTCATTACGTTCAACACCCTATTTAAAGGGGTGTCGAAAGGGGAGCTCTGAGACGACTCCGCGCTACTGCTTTCAGTGTCCTGCGGAAGGAACGTGAAACATTTAGAAATATTGGGGATTAATTAGAATGCAACCATATGGAGCTAATTATGCGGGGGTGTATTCCTTACCAGAACAAGCTCGAGCGCCCTGGTCTTAGGATCCGTGGTAAGCTCCTTTGTTACCGGGTCCTCCTTGTACCGGGCCCTGAGAAAGTTCCTGGTCTGCTTGTCACGGTATTTCTCGAAGCGGGGCGGTAGGCCTTGCTCGACACGCTCCACGTCCTCCTTGTCCCATATAGGCTCCGCCACTCTGTAACTGCCGGGACCGAGTTGGTGGACCCCAAAGTTCAACTGCCGCATTTCTTTCCCCCAATGACTTGATTCGGAGGTTGCGCTGCTCTCACACTTGATCTTGAACTCCTTGTAGTCATCTTCGCTCATCAAAGTATATTTCGCCTTGATCTTGTCATAACTATCACCTTTTTCAATCATTGCCTTCACCGTGCTTCTCCAAGTAGACAGGGCCGTGCTCATCCTCGTGAGGGCAACACTGTTCACTTTATTCCCTGAGAGGCGTGTGTTTGCAAACTCAGCGGGGAACTTGTATCGTTCGTGCAACTTCGTGAAGATGAGGCTACGCAAATTCCCTCGGTCCTTATGCCTTAGGTTCTCGGTGTTGATCGAGACTGTGCTCCGGAGAATGCACCCGAGCTGAACCGAGTACCCCTTGACTACTTGTTTGGGCGCCGTCGGATGCCCGTCGGAGTTCACTTCAGTAAATTCCTCCCTGACGGTGCCGAGCACGCTCGGGCGCCGGTCCTTCCGTTTCCTCTTCGGTTGGCTACCATCTGTTCGTGCGCCGCCATCATCAATGGTGGCATCCTCGGCGGCGCCATCAGTGGTGTCATCCCCGACGCCACTAGGGGTTGTGTAGTTAGGATTGGTGTCTTCTGCAGTGTCCTCATAGCGGTGATGTTCTTCCTCCAACTCCTGGGACAGCTCCCAGAATTGCTTGCCGCCCGAACCACCGGCCGCATCGTTGTGGGCCATGTTTCACTCTAAATAGGAAAAAAGTTTGGTCAAAAAGTTGGTTATTGTCAAGGAACAAGATCATGGTCTCATCATTTAGGGTTTGTCGACACCGAGGCATCCTAAAAGCTAAGCTTTTATCATTTAGGTTTTGTCGACGCCGAGGCACCCTAAAAGCCTAAGCGTACATCATTTAGGTTCTCATCGACACCGAGGCATCCGGGGCAGCCAAGTTAAGTTTTCATCATTTAGGGTTTATCGATGCCGAGGCACCCTAGGTTGGGCCTAATCACTTGGCACTAATCACTGTGCTCTATTGCCACCTATGTTGGGTTTATCATCTAGGGTTTATCGATGCTAAGGAGAATTCTAAGTTGGGCCTAATCACTTGGCTCTATTGCCACCTACGGTTTAATGCAGCAAGAATGGCGGGGCAGTTGATCCAACTTAACTAAGTACTAAGATACCCTGGGCAATGCATTAGTCGCAAGTACCCCATATGTCCCATTTTTAGCAAAGTCATGCTAAAATTCACGGAAAATTTCAGCATGACCTTTGCTGAAAATAGGACATATGGAGTACCCGAATTTGCCGGAACGAAAGTTAATCGACATTCCGGCAAACTCAAGGGCCTCTCGGGGTACCTGCAAATTCATCACGGCACAATGGTCGGAGACAAAACCTAGCAAACTAGCAAGATGATCATCATCTTTGCAAGACAGTAGCTCAAGTTTTTGACAGTAGCCTCTGAAGAAAACAACATTGCAACATTCAAGTTCAGACATACACACTGAACATTTGACCAGTTACCTCTGAAGAAAAATATACGCTGACTATTGGATACAAAGAAAACAGCTATTGTAAACATTAAGTCATGGTAGTGTGTGCTGAAACAATTACAGTATAGGAACAACAACACAACAGTGGCTCAGTTACTAGAGGACTGTAAAAAAACAAACACAAAAAACACAGAACAGTCATTTCCTTGTGTGTGCTATACATATAGATGAAAATGGATTTGTTGCTACAGTAATTACAGTTCTAAGGAAAGGGAGTTATAGTTTAACATCATCAAGTAGTGTTACATAATATAGGTGCAAATTACAAAGGCTGACAGACTTAAAAAACCCAACTACTGGACACAGTAAATCATGGTCATTTAAACTGTAAAAGGAGTTCCACATGACAGTAGATGATGGAAAGAGCTCAAATACTAGTACAAAGATAAACTTGAAAGATGATCAACAACAGTCGCAGAGATACTATTGTGAAGCAAAATTTGAGGAAAAGAGGAAATTCAGAACATGAGAGACAAAACTCTATTTTCATGACAGAACATGCTCAGGGCTTCAATTTGAAATACTACTGGAAGATAACTAACTAAAAATATGTGGAAGTGGAGCATTACTACTCTACATAAAGATAACACAATGTAACAAAAGCGTAACTCTATCTATCTACAATGAGTGGAAATGGCCAAGCCTAAACAACTTACTACTTAACCAATTCTTAGGCAGGCCATACACAACACGGTGGCTCATAACGCACCAACCAGTCAGATAACAAGAGCAGTTTAGCACCACTGATACAGTGCTCCAGCTACCAAACCAAACAAGTAAATCAATTACCACACCAGCAGAACCATTTGCGACTTACCGTGGCCGATGCACGAAAATCGGTTGTAGCTGAGGTTGAGCACGCGAAGCTTCGTCAGTTCCCGAAGCCCCTCGACGTTGGCGATCTTGTTCCGCAACAGATCCAGCGAGTGCAGGCCCTTCAGCAGCGATCCGGGGGAGATATGAACTGCATGACGAACAGAACAACCCAAATTCAGTTACTGAATGTCTGAAGATGCTACTAGGGTTCGCGAATGTCTGCTTCATAGGATTCTGGATGGTAGAGTTCGCGAGAAATCTGCCTTTGCTATATGTTTGAATTCTTAATTCCCACTGGGTTGTTTTAACTGAATCTACTATTTTCATCAGGCTGGAGACTGGCAACAAGAAACAGTAGCCGTGTGACGGAGGCGGCGGCAACGCACGAGCACGTGGGGCCCGGCGTCCGCACACGAGCGCGCAGGAAAGGCGACCGCAAGAAGCAGTAGCAGCGGCACGACGGGGCGGCGGCGGCGAGCTCCTGCTCCTAACCCTAGGTCGCCGCCCCGTGGGGGCATGGGGATGAGAGGGGGAGAGAGGGAGGGAGGGAGAGAGACTAACCAGGCCGCGCGGGGAGGCTCGCGCCGCCATCGAGGAGCGCGTCCGACGAGGCTAGCCACCTTTGAGGGGCAGCTCCGATGAGAGAGATTTGGTGGTGGCCGAAGCGGAGATGACGGAGGACGGAGACGGCGAGCTTGGGGGAGCGGAGATGACGGAGGGCGGCTGCGGCGCAGTCGGTCGGGGCAGCGGCGGCGGCGCGGTGGAGGGAGGGACAAGGGAGGGAGCGGCGCGGTGGATCGAGAGAGAGGGATCTGGCGAGGGAGAGGGAAGGGGGGATCGGGCGAAGGGGTATCCAGCTAGACACTATAGCAATGACGCACCACCCACTGGTGCGCCATTAGTAGTTTTTTTTCTGATAGCAATGGCGCACCCTCCTCTGGTGCGCCATTAGTAACTTTTTTTTTCTGATAGCAATGGCGCACCCTCCTCTGGTGCGCCATTAGTAACTTTTTTTCATTATTTCTTGTTGCATCTAATAATTTGTTTTTTTTTTATCAAATTTGTTATTTTCATGAGGACTAGAACAGAAGATATCATCAAATATCATCAATTTTTTTTGAAAATATCATCAATTTTTTTAATTGAAAATATCATCAAATTTCTTATTTGAAAATATCATCAAATTTGTTATTTAAAAATATCATCAAAAAGTGGGGGAGGGTGCGGGGTGTCGGCGGTGACGGTGGAGCGGGGGAGGGTGCGGGGGGTCGGCGGCGGCGGTGGAGCGGGGGGAGGGTGCGGGGGGTGCTCGGCGGCGAGGGGGATCTGGCGAGGGGGATAGCTATCGAGAGGGAGGGGGATCGAGACCGAGTGTCCTCATGAATATTCAATATTTTTTCATATTGAATATGAAAAAATATCATCAAATTTGAAAAAATATTCATGAATTCAAAAAGTTCCCATGAAATTTAAAAATATTCATGATATCAAAAAGTGCACGAGAAATGAAGACTACGATTTAAATACAATCGATCTTAGCTAGCTATCTGTTCACAATCTTCTTGCCCTTCTTTTTTGCAAATGGAGTTCTTCTGTGGAACGGACGTCCTTTAGGTAGGGTGGTCCTGCTTCTTCTTGTGGTGTATGCTGCTACTTCATCGTCGTCGTCATGTTCGATCTTCGGGTCGCCGTACTTGTCGAAGTCTTGCTCATTGGCTACTCCATCCATTCCGATGATCTTCCTTTTGCCTCTCGTCGCGACAACACGACTAGGCTTTGGCGGGTCGGTAATGAAGAAGCATTGGTCCACTTGGGAAGCCAGTACCCATGGCTCATTTTTCGCAGTGACTTTTGCGCCTGCGGTCTTGGATTTGGCTTCGGGTATAACCGTGGTGGTGAAATACCGGTCTTCTTTTAGGACGCTCTTGGCCCATCTGACATGGAACATTGGGACCTTCTCTCCAGCGTAGCTCAGCTCCCAGATCTCCTCGATCCTTCCGTAGTACCTGTCCTTGTAGTTACCGGTGTAGGATTCCATTGTTACCCTGCAGTTCTGATAACCATCTCTCTTCATGTCCTTGTCCTCGGTGTAGAATGTGTAGCCGTTGATATCATACGCCTCATAGGTCATCAGGTTGTGCTTGGCGCCCTGTGACAAGGCGAATATGAGTTGTTCTTCCGCGGAAGAATCCTCATGTAAAGGGTACGACGAAGCTTCTGCTTGAACCAACGCGTGAAACATGAGTTGTGCTCTTTGATTATATCTCCGTCCATCCTCTGTTGGCCTCGGTCATTATACGTCTTCTCAATAAAGGTTTTGTGCTCTACCACCCAAGGATCGACCACGTCTATGTGTTGTAGTGCGACTAGGTTTGCTCTTTCAAAGTCGGCGAGTCGACCCTCAAAGTCGACATGCATTTCGCGGTGACCCTCACGGTGACCCCATCTAGCGAGCCTGCCGAGGTGCCTGTTGACAGGCAGACCAACAGGGTTCTCGATGCCTAGATAATTCATGCAGTAGGAGATGCACTCTTCGATCAGAAAGCCCCTGGCTATACTTCCCTCTGGACGTGACATGTTGCAAACGTATCCTTTGATGACACCATTCATCCTTTTGAACGGCATCATGCTGTGCAGGAACGTCAACCCGAGTTGGATGATATCCTCCACGATATGGAACAGCAGATGCACCATAACGTCGAAGAATGCGGGCGGGAAGTACATCTCAAGCTCGCATAGTATCACCACAATCTCTTCCTGTAGCCTTCTGAGTTGCCTTACGCCAACCGACTTCCAAGAGATGACGTTGAAAAAGTTGCATAGGCCAAATAGCGTTTCACAGACATGCGCATCCATGATCCCACGGATTGCAACTGGAAGTATCTGCGTCATCAGCACGTGACAGTCATGAGACTTCATCCCGCTGAACTTCTGCTTCTCTGGGTCTAGGTATCTGCTTATCTTCCCTGCGTAACCGTAAGGAAGTTTTACTCCTATGAGGCAGGTGAAAAACTGCTCGATCTCCTCCTGACTTAGAGTGAAGCACGCGGGAGGGTAGTCATTTCCAGTCTTCTTGGCCTTTTTGCCTTTGCGATTACTTTCTGTGTCCTGCTTCGCCTCATCATCATCATCATCATCATCATCATCATCATTAGCGTGAAGCTCCTGCCTGATGCCCATTGATTTCAAGTCTTCCCTTGCTTTTGGCCCATCTTTGGTCCTCTTTGGCATGTTGAGCAGGGTACCAAGCAGACTCTCGCACATGTTCTTCGTGATATGCATGGCATCAAGGCTGTGAGGCACACGGTGGATCTTCCAGTACGACAAGTCCTAGAAAACAGACCTTGTTTTCCATACCTTCAGAAGTGGCTATGGCGCCTTTCGCTTCTTTCCCGGCTCTGGCGCCTTTTGCTTCTTTCCCGGCAGTGGGCAATCTTTCCAATTTTTCAACAGCTCATCTATTTCCTCGCCGCTCCTCGTACGCGGGTGCCTTCGGGGTTCGGTTTCACCATCGAACAGATCCTTGCGTTTCCTCCACGGGTCATCGTCGTGAAGCCACCTTCGATGTCCCATGAACACGGTTTTCGAAGACCCGGGATCTCTATCTAGCTGGCGATACGTTGTGTCATCCATGCACCTTACGCATCCAGAAAATCCGTGGACCACCTGCCCCGCGAGATATCCGTAACCGAGATAGTCGTGCGCCGTCGTGAGCAGTGCGGCTCTCATAGGGAAATATTCTTTCTCTGCGGCATCCCACGTATTGGCTGGCGTTTTCCACAACGTGTCTAGCTCCTCTTTCAGCAGCCCCAGATACAGATTGATGTCATTCCCTGGTTGTTTCGGCCCATCAATTAGCATACTCATGTGAATGTACTTCCTCTTCATGCACAACCAGGGGGGAAGGTTGTACATCCACACAAACACAGGCCAGGTGCTATGTGTGCTTCTCTGGCTACCAAACGGATTGACTCCATCGGTGCTCGCGCCCAGCACGATGTTCCTTGGATCCTTCCGATATTCTGGGTCTTCAAAGTTCAACGCTTGCCACTGGCTCGCATCCTTAGGGTGACTCAGCATCTTGTCTTTTTTATTTATCTCCGGATCATTTCCGTCATCTTCCCACTTCTTCTCCTCCCTATCCGCGTGCCAATGCAGGCGCTTTGCTACCTTAGGGTCCGCGAAATACCGCTGCAGACGAGGAGTGATCGGAAAGTACCACACCGATTTTCGAGGAGCTTTCTTCCTCTTCTTGTATCGAGTGACCCCGCACACCGGACATATGGTAGAATCCGCGTGCTCGTCCCGATAAATGATGCAATTGTTCATGCACACATGGTATTTCACGTGCGGTAAATCCAGAGGACACATGATTTTCTTCGCCTCCTCAAAACTGGTCGGGCACTTGTTCCCCTTGGGAAGACATTCGTGCGAGAATGACATGTTCTCGTCGAAGCATGTGTCAGTCATTTTGGGTTTTACTTTCATCTCCAGAGCCACGAGCGTTACTTTCAGGCGGGTATCCTCGGGCCTGCATCCTTCATACAATGGAGTAACCGCGTCTATCTCCATTTGATCCAGCTTGGCTTTCTCTCGGGCGGCAGCTCTTGCGTTATTCGTCTGCTTGAGAAGCAGCTCTTGAATATGAGGGTCCTGCAACCAGCCTCCATCGTCGTCTGCTCCGGCATCTTCATCTTCATGATCATGCCCTTCGTCTTGATCTTCCTCATCATCATGTCCAGCATCTTCTACATGATGACCGTGTACAGCATCACCATCATGATCATGTCCTGGAGATTCTTCGTCTTCTCGCCCGCCCTCGCCGCGGTGGTTGTCTTGCTGCCCTTTCTCATTTCTTGCCCGGCCCCCATGGACGACTTCATAGTCATATTCATCACCTTACCACCGATAACCATCCATGAAACCACGCAAGAGCAGGTGGTCCCGCACCAGCCCGGAATCCGGGTCCGCAATAAGGTTCTTCAGCTTGCATCTTCGACATGGACATCTTATCTCTGTCTCGTTCTTTTGAAGCATCTCGGCCTTCGCGGAGCTCAAAAACCTATTCACGATGCCTTCGGTCATCGTGCGGACCATGGTCGCCTGCGGAGTAGAGCAAAACGATATTTTAGAACCAAGAAAAAATTTGGCATGACTTTCCCTAAAAATAGGACCAAAAAGAATGCATAGTGCCAAAATTCTCACCGAAACGGAAATGAATCCACATTCCGGCAAAATATTGGCAACTATCGCATTTAAAATATCGGTACCTGCAAACACAAACATATATGCAACACCACAAACATATGCAACACCACAAACATACATAGATCTAGCTAGGCCACAAAAAGTGCATGTGCACTTTGTTGGAGCGAGCTAGGGAGAAAAAAAGTAGATCTACAACATGAAGATAGCTTTCCCCTTACTTACCTATCAAAAAAAGGTAATTTCACCACTTAATTTTGATGAATCTATGGTAAAATGAGGTGAGGAGGAGGAGGCAGCCGACAAGCTTGGAGAAGGAGGTGGAGGGAATGAAGTGGGGAAAGTGAGTGTGTAGGTGTGGCTGTCTAAAATATCTAGCTGGTCCCAGGTTACTAATGGCGCACCACACAGCCATGCGCTATTAGTAACACAACATACTAATGGCGCACCACACACACATATATATAGATATATATACTAATGGTGCACCGTGGCATAGTGCGCCATTACTAGTTTAAACTAGTAATGGCGCACTTTGCCACGGTGCGCCATTAGTAGTTGTGTAAAAAAAAGAATAAAAAAATACAGTACTGGCGCACTCTGTGGCTGGTGCGCCATTACTAGTTAGAACTAGTAATGGCGCACTTTGCCTGGATGCGCCATTAGTATGTTTGGAAAAATGAAAAAAAATTGTTACTATTGGCGCACCTTGTGTCTGGTGCGCCATTAGTATATAGTAGTGGCGCACCACTTATCTGGTGCGCCATTAGTGTCAATTTCATCTATAGCCCTTTTCCTAGTAGTGCACCCGTCGCCGCCGGACATCTTCGCGATGGTGCCGTATGCAGGGAGGGGTCACCGGCCGTAGGATCGGCTCTACATCCCGGTGCACCACCTCGGTACCAATGGTATTACCGCATGCCGCTGCCGTAGCCCGACGTCAATCTCCCACACGACTGACACATTGACCCACACCGCATCCCGGTGCTAGCGGTGCCTGATACGTCTCCGTTGTATCTACTTTTCCAAACTCTTTTGCCCTTGTTTTGGACTGTAATTTGCATGATTTGAATGAAACTAACCCAGGCTAACGTTGTTTTCAGCAAAATTGCCATGGTTTTATTTTTGTACAGAAATCAAAGTTCTCGGATTGACCTGAAAATTTACGGAGAATTTTTGTGGAATATATAAAAAATACTGGCGCAAGAATTAACCGGGGAGGCACCCAGAGGCCACAAGCCCTGGGGGCGCACCCACCCCCTTGGGGTGTGCCTTGCAGGCTTGTGGGCCCCCTGGACCGTCTCCGACCATACCTCCAACTCTGTAAATAACTATTTTGGGAGACAAAAATTTAGAGAGAATGATTCATCTCGTTTTATGATATGGAGCCACCGCCTCCTATTCTTCATCGGGAGGGCTGATCTGGAGTCCGTTCGGGGCTCCGGAGAGGGGGATTCGTCGCCATCATCATCACCAACCTTTCTCCATCACCAATTTCATGATACTCACCGCCGAGAATGAGTAATTCCATCGTAGGCTTGCTGGACGGTGATGGGTTGGATGAGATTTATCATGTAATCGAGGTAGTTTTGTTAGGGTTTGATCCCTAGTATCCACTATGTTCGGAGATTGGTGTTACTATGACTTTGCTATGCTTAATGCTTGTCACTAGGGCCCGAGTACCATGCTTTCAGATCTGAACCTATTATGTTTTCAAATATATATATATATATATATATATATATATATATATATATATATATATATATATATATATATATATATATATATATAAACACTATTCTGATCACGGGATCAGAATAATATTCTGATCACAACCTGAACTACCTGAGTAGCGCGCCTGAACTTCTCTCTGTACGAACCCGACCTTCGGGCTATCTTCACAACTGTGCCTTCTACCGCGAGTTTTTATGGTTAGTCGTGTTCCATGTGATGTAAGTGTAATCTTCAAACGATTTTTAGCAACTAAATACTCGTTTTAGACAGGAATCTCGCTCATAGGCGGATTTTGCACTCGGGTCGTGGAGAACTCGCGTTTTTTGCGATTTTACTGCCTGAGTTGTTCGACCTGACCTTCCCCCTGTGCTAGGTTGAACTTCCTGCAACATTACCCAAATAGGGCTTGCTATATACCATTGGAAAGCTATGGACACGAATATCATGACCCAAGTTAAATTTTTCGCAAAATGTAAGCGGTTTAAGTGCAGTTTTGAAAACCGTTTTTTCTTCACACAAAAAACGTGAATCGTAATCTCGATCGCATTTCTAAACAGTTTATCGGAATGAGGCATATAATATGGCGTTGGAAGTTTTTTGCAAAACCGCTCCTTCCACATGTTGAAAGTTTTTTCTAATTCCCTATGGTTAAAGAGTAATTTGAAAAAACGTAAAATTTCGTAAACCGAACAGCTGAGTTCGTTTTTTCGATGTCATTTCTAAATGGCTAATCCAATGGAGGCATATGATATGGCGTTGGAAAGATTATGAAAATGCGCTACTTTTTCATCTTGAAAGTTTTTTTTCTAATTTTGAATGGTTTAAGAGTAATTTAGAAAATGGTCCAAGTTCTACCGAGTTCGTATTTTCAAGCTAAGTTTTTAACCGTTCGTCCGAATGCAGCAAATGATATGGCGTTGGAAAGCTTGAACAAATGCGAAACTTTTTGGTATGTATTGTTTATCCCAATTCTTTACGGTTTTAAGTCAGTTTCGAAAATGGCGAAAAATGTATTTTTGCTGTAATTTCTACAAACTTTATCGGAATTGCGCAAATAATATACCGTTGAAAAGCTACGAAAAATGCGAAACTTTTTCATGTTGATGGTTTTCTCTGATTTCTTGCCATTTTCAAGTAATTTCGAAAATGGCGGGATCATTCGTTCTGCCTCTACCGCGAAACAGATTCTTCGAAAATGCACCGCGTGAAGGACCTGAACTTCTCGGTGAGTGTACCTGAACTTCACTCTGTTTTTCACGTGATTTTTTTGCTCGTAGATCTTCATCCACTGCTCGTAGCTCTCCATCCCACTCATGGGAATTGAGCGGGTGTTATACCGATGGAAAGCTGCTGTAAACACGCAACTTTCCCGTGTTGATCATTTTTTCATACTCGCAACGATTTTGAAAGTTTTTCATCTGAAATTCATTTAGCGTATTAGTTGAACTTCCTGCTGTTTTCACGTTGAACTTCTGGGACGTATTTTTGTTTGTAATTTTCTCATCCATTCGTAAGTGTTACACAAATAATATTCCTTTTGTACAAACGTCTCTCACAATAATTTTTTAACTTTCTCCGACCAAGGAATTGAACTTACACAAATGATATTACCGTTGTTTCGAGGTAAATTAGAAAATGGCGAGATCATGATTTCCGCGTTCATCGTGAACAGAAATGCACTGCGTGAAGTAGTTGAACTTCTGGAGCATGTCTGTTTGAACTGCACTCTGTTTTTTGACGTGATGTTTTTTGCCCGTAATTCTCAAACCACTTACCGTAATTGAGCAAATGATATACCGATGGAAAGCTATTAAAAACACGCAACTTTTTTGTGTTGATGAGTTTTTCATACTCGCCATGGTTCAAAATATATTTTTGAATGCGTAAAACAACTTCTTTTTCGCCTGTTTTTTACATGTAACTGAAGGTCGGACGTCTCACACTAGAGATCTCGAACTTCACCGGGAGTAGCACATGAACTTCTAGCAACAAATTCTTTTAAGCTTTTTGTTTTCTATTCTTATTTTCCCATCTGAAACGCATTTCGTGTAGTAGTTGAACTTCCCGCTATTTTCATCTTGAACTTCTGTCATGTATTTCTGTTCAACCTCTCTCACAAGAATTTTTTGAACTTCCTCGGACAGAGCACTTGAACTTCTAGCAACAACTTTTTTAGAAGTTATTTTATTTTTGAACTTCTTGTTTCCATTCTTTAATAACGAGATAAATTTGAGTTTTCTAGAATCATCAAACTTCCGCATCTTTTTAATTTGGACTTCCTTGTTTTATTTCTTAATTTTTTCTATGAAATTTTGAAGCGCTCTATTTTTTAAAAGTTGAACTTCTTGTTTCCATTCTTTAATAACGAAGAAAATTTGAGTTTTCTATAATCATCGAACTTCTCCATCTTTTTAATTTGGACTTCCTGGTTTATTTCTTAATCTTTTTTATGAATTTTGAAGTGCTCTTTTTTTAAAAGTTGAACTTCTTGTTTTCCATTCTTTAATAACGAGGGAAATCTGAGTTTTCTATAATCATCGAACTTCTCCATCTTTCTAATTTGGACTTCCTAGTTTTATTTCTTTTATAACGGAAAAAAACCTACTTTTTGATAGACATCGAGCTCGTTCGTTAAATTTGAACTTCTAGGTTATTTTAATAGAACTTCTTCATTATTTCAAATAGAACTTATTGGTCTTATTCTTTAGTAAACGGAAAAAATTGAGTTTTCAAATAAATATCAAACTGCTCTGCTTTTAAAAATTCAACTTCTTGGTTTTATTATTTAGTAACAGCAAAAAACTATTTTTTTTAATATGCATTCAACTACTTCATTTTTTAAAATTGAACTTCTCGGTTTTTATCTTTAGTATTGGGGAAAATGCCTAAAATGACATTGTTTTTTGTTTTGTGTTTTGAACTTCTAAATTCTAGGTTTTAATATACTTTGAACTTCTGTGTTATTTAAATCTAAACTTCATATTCTTTATTTTTTGAGTAAAGTTTTTGTTTTTGATTTTTAAATAAACATGATTTTGACTTTTTTTATTTCTGATCTTCATGGTCGATTCTTTTAATTCCTTTTTTAATTTCAACTTCTTCATTTTATTATTTAGTAATGAGGAAACATCTAAGTTTTTTTAGCCTTTGAACTTCTCTCTTATTTTAATTTGAACTTCTTAGTGAAAAATATGGTTTTAAATAAGCAAACAATTTTCTAGGTTTTTACCTTTGAACTTCCAGGTTTTTTGACCTTCTCGGTTATTTCAAATTGAACTTCTAGGAAGACCATCTTATAAAGGAAATGGGTGGCAACACACTATGGGCTTCCCAAGTTTACTAAATTGGTTTCACTTTTATCTAAAAACATGGTTTAGTGGCGATTTTCCTTCTCTGTTAGTAGTAGTAGGACCGCACATTTCACCAAACATGCTAGTTACTAGAGAGAGAAAACATGCATGCGCAAGGAGCAGTGTGGGTTGCAAACATTTTGCCCATTTTTTTTCCAGAAAACCACAACCGTTTGGCCGGAGCACCAACTGCTGCTTTTTTCATATAATGAACTCATGTTTTTTATTATCATTTTGAACTATGCAAATATACACAATAGAAGTTTTTATCACTTTAACTATGCAAGTACGCAATTTTGTTCCTTTTTTGGGGTTACATCAAGCAAGCACATGCGTGTATCTCTGAAACATGGAAACATCACTGGTTCACAAAGAGAGAGGGAGAGATAGATTCTCTTGAATCAACAACATCAGTTCAATTTCAACAAATTTGAGAGTTCAGACCATCGGTTGCAGAAGTAGGTGCCGACCCCTCTCTTTTTTTTGCCGATGTAGGCTGTCGAGGATCCAGGCATCGACGGAGAAAGGACGCTGGCGCTGTAGTGGATAACCACGGGAACATCAGAGGAGCACGGGAACTTCAGGGAGGCGGAGCCGGTGCCGGCGCTATGGAAGAAGGACGAAGCGACGCGCAGAGGAAGATGGAGGGAGATCGGCGCAGGGCGGCTGAGGCGGGGCTTGTGGCCGGGGGTGGTGGATGGGAACGGCGAGGTCGGTACATGGTGTGCGACCCACGCCGGTGGGTGCTGCTGTCGTCCGTGGCGGCGCGCGGAGGGGCTGGTGTGGTTACCCGGGCGGTGAGGCGATGGGAGTAGGCGGCGGCGCAATGGGGAAAGCTGGCGGCGGCGCGATTGAGAAGGCTGGCGGCGGCCCGATGGGGAAGGCAGGACATCGCCGGCGGCCGGATCCGGGAGTGTGGCGGCGGTTGCGGGGCGATGGTGGTGGCGGGGGTCCCCGGGGAGGGTGCGCGGCGGCGGAGTTCTCCGGGGAGGCCGCTGGGCGTGGGGGTCTGGGGAGGGCGCGGAAGCGGCGTGGGGATCGGCGGCGAGGGATCCGGGGATGTGGGAGGTTGCGGGGGATGGGGGATCTGGCTGGTTGCGAGGTGGGGTGGGGTTGGGGTTAGGGGATGCGTTTTTTCTTTTTCTTTTTTTCTCGCGTCAGCTGCACCGGTTCGGGAGGATCTCGCGCGCGCCCTTATAGGTCCGATCGTGATCCAAATAACTATTCTGATCCCAGGATCAGAATAGTGCTACTCTCTCTCTCTCTCTCTCTCTCTCTCTCTCTCTCTCTATATATATATATATATATATATATATATATATATATATATATATAGACAGTCTATTCTGCTAATCTTAGCAGAATAACTATTCTGCACACCACTTCGGCACTGCATGCTCAACAGAAGGGCACTGCATCATTTTGACGACGAGCACTGCAATAGAGACTAGTGAACTTCGTGTCGAAAAAAACTGCACGCGGTGTTTTTTCGGTACTGTTTTCGCTCTAGTTTTTAACCGTTTATCGGAATGAGGCGTGTAATATACCATTGAAAATCTATTAATTAGGCACAACTTCGACATGTTGAACACTTTTTGAGATTCCAAACGGTTTAAGAGCAGTTTTGAAAATGGTGCGGCGGATGACGAGTGGCAGCGAGCGTTTTTTCGCGTTTTTTTTTTCTAAACCGCTTGTCGGAATGAAGCAAATGATACACCGTTGGATAGATATCGTCGAGGCGCATCTTTTACATATATAAATCTTTCTCTAATTCGTTACGGTTTAAGAGCAGTTTCAAATTTACTAAATCGTGGAACTCTGTTTTTTTGAATTTTTTTCAATTTTTGGTACTGTTTTCGCTCTATTTTTTGAACCGTTTATCAAAACGAGGCGTGTGATACGCCGTTGGAAAGCTACGAACGAGGCGCAACTTTCATATGTAGGAATGGTTTTGAGATTCCTTACGGTTTTAAGTTAATTTTGAAAATCGTGCGGCGGATGACGAGTGGCAGCGGCTGTTTTTTTGTGAAATTTTTGCAAACCGCTAGTCAAAATGATTCAAACGATACGCTGTTGGAAAGATATCGACGAGACGCAACTCTTTCATGTAGAACACTCTCTCTAATTCTTTACGATTTAAGAGGAATTTCGAATTTACCGAAATGCGGACACTCTGTTTTTCGCGACACCCAAATCGACGTGGGTACTTCATCCGACTGAAAACCGCACTGCAACGGACGAAAAACCGCACTGCATCACACGGAGAGGAGAACTGCATGGTTTCTTTTATTCAAATGTAATTTTTTCAAGAACGAGAAAGTAGAGTGCACTTCACATCGGGTGTAAATGAAGCACAACACGATCGAAAAGTGAACCGCATTACTTTTTTACGCTTTCGTAACAATTTTTTTTGCACTTACGGGATGAACAACATCATAGGCCGACTGCACTGCTTCAGAATGGAAACCGCACAGCATCGGATGGGCAAGCAAGCTGCATAATTTCTTTTGTCGGACAAGTTTTTGTTGTTTTTTTACTCTTTTTTATGAACAAGAGTGGACCGCAGAGACTAGGGCAAGTGAACCAGATCATATATCGAAGTGAACCGCTTTATTTTTTGTTGATTTGCTAAAATTTTCACATTTTTCATGCTAGACGCAAGTGAACGACATCACTCTCAAAAGTGCACCACATCTGAGGACCAAACACACTACATGTAATGAGTAGCGAGCTTCTTCTGAGGTGTTTTTGTTTCGAAATACCGAGTGAACCTCAAAGGAGTTTTATGGCAAACTTCGTGAGAGAATAAAGTGAGCTTCAGAACATACATGTCCATTCATTATTTTTACACAGCTACACAGCCATCTAGTACATAGCAGAATCAACGACACTAGGCAAAGACTTGCTTATGCAAAATTACCATCCATTTTTTCTTACTACAAAATGGAACTTCAGCACTAGGCAGTGCCCTTTTTCTCTTTGCCTTTCTCATAAACAACAAAATGAACATCGATGTTCTCTTCTCTTTTCTTATTGGGCACACTTCTTCCTTAGTAAACTGCACATTGAACCAAACAAAACACCAACGAAGCACAAAGCAAACCCCTTCTTTGAGTAAACTACACGGCCAGGGGGGACAGCGAAAAAAAAGCAATGAACTATGGTGGCGAGCACCGAAATGAACTCGCGCGGTGCCACCTGATTGCACGTCTGACCACGAGTCTGCACTGCACTGATGCCCAAAGCAAACTGAAGTGATGTGCCCAAGTGAAATCTGAAAAAGCAAAAAAAATGAAGAGGAGGAGAGGACGCCGGAGGCCGGTGCTTGCAGTGCCAAATTGCATCGCATTCCCCCCTGCACTGCAAGCCCGAGGCGCCTGGACTGCAAGGGGAGGCGGGCAGCTCCTCCGGAGGACATGGCGGATCTCGCTGATGATGCAGTAGAGACCCGTCGTACTGCATCAACCGTCGGGGACTGCTTGAAAGCCGACCTCACGGCGGGGAGGGACGACTTGCAGCCCGTGGAATCTCACCGGGGAGGACGGTCTGCAGCCTGCTGGATCGAGAAAGGGAGATGAATGGAGGGCCACGAAGGCCGAGATGGTCAGGGGTTGGTGCCGTGCATTGACTGGAGTCAATGACCCCCACGGCAACGCTGCTGGAGCTGGGGAAGGACCTACAAAAGGGGAGAACATCAGAAGGTCGCGCCGCCCAAAAATCTGCAGGCACGTGCCTCGCGAACTGCACAAACGGAGCAGCAGTGGATTGCTATTCCCCATGGGCGCACTTGTATGCAAGAACACACTGCCGCACTGCACATCGGCGGGCTGCGAGTTGCACGCGTTGGAAACTATGGGCAACCTTTGGCGACTTGGACTCAGCGCCGCCCGCACTCAGCGCGCTGCGCGCATGCGCCCACTGGACTGCTCATGCTCACTACCCGAACTGCGCGGGGGCTGAGGTGGTGCTCCTGCAGAAAAAGAACGGAGAAGGATGGTAGCGGGCAGGTGAGGCCGCACGCCTCGTCGGGGTGGCCCTGGATCCCGAGTCTTGGCCATCGCCGACAGCCGTTTCGTGGCGGAGGCATGGTGGTCCGAGCCACTGGAGGTGGGTGGGATCTCGTCGGGGTGGGGGTTTGCCGCGGGGTTCCAGCGAGGTCGGGCTTGACGAGTGCGGCCACTGGCTGGGGAGGAGGCCATGGAGAAGGCGCGGGAGGGCAGGGGGCTCAGATCTGTCAGTCGCCGGGGTCCAAGCGGAGGAATAGGAAAGGGGAAGGACTCGCGCTGGGGTAGGCAAGGTGGCCGGCGGCCAGTGGATGTGGAGGTGGTGCTGGAGGCCACGGTGGCCGGTGCGTGGGGGGCCTGCAAGGATGAACATGGGTTGTGGGGGGCGTCTGGGAAGAAGAAGAAGGTGGGGGTGCGGGTTCCCCAGCGAAGAAGAAGGTGGGGTGGGGCGGCGGGGAAGAAGGTGGGTGTGGGTGCCCCGGCGGGAAAGAAGGTGGGGGATCAGGGGATTGGGTGTGTGTGTTTGAGGAAGGAAGAAGGTGGGGATGGGCACGGGGCCGGGTGGTTGTTAGCAGAATAAGCATTTTGAGGTGCAGAATAAGGTCTTAAGGGTGTTGTTAGAATAGACCCACCCTATATATATATCTATATATATATATATATATGTGTGTGTGTGTGTGTGTGTGTGTGTGTGTGTGTGTGTGTGTGTGTGTGTGTGTGTGTGTGTTCTTGATCCTATCTTGCAAGTTGTAGACACCTGTTATGACTTATGATCCGCATACCCCAAGGTAACAATAATTGGGATTCTTTCCGGTGATTACCGTAGTTTGAGGAGTTCATGTATTCACTAAGTGTTAATGCTTTGGTCTGATTCTCTATTAAAAAGAGGCCTTAATATCCCTTAGTTTCCTTATGGACCCCACTGCCACGGGAGGGTAGGACAAAAGATGTCATGCAAGTTCTTTTCCATAAGTATGCATGATTACATACGGAATACATGCCTACATTATATTTATGAATTGAAGCTAGTTCCGTGTCGCCCTAGGTTATGACTGCTGCATGATGAATATTATCCAACACAATTATCCATCGCTGATCCGCTGACTACGAGCTTTTCACATATTGATCTTTGCTAAGTTACTTTTTCTGTGCTGCTGTTACAATCACTACGAAACTGCTAATGTTACTTTTGCCACTGTTACCGTTACTTGCATACTACTTTGCCACTAAATACTTAGTTGCAGATATTAAGTCTTTCAGGTGTGGTTGAATTGACAACTCAATTGCTAATACTCGTGAATATTATTTGGCTCCCCTTGTGTCGAATCAATAAATTTCGATTGAATACTCTACCCTCGAAAACTATTGCGGTCCCCTATACTTGTGGGTTATCAAGACCTTTTTCTTGTACCGTTGCCGGTGAGCATAACTTTATTTGCTGAGTCACTTGGGATTTATATCTGTTGATCACTATGAAGAATCTGAAAGATACCAAAACCAAGATTTTCCCTCTAAGACGAGGGGAGGTAAGGAACTTCCATCTAGCTCTACACTTGATTCACCTTCTGTTTTGAGTAAACTTGCGACACCACCACCTACTATTAATTATAATATGTCGCAAGTAATTGATGATGCTACTTCTGCTATGAATGATGCTCATGATACTAGTGCTTTGATTGATAAGACTGTGCCACTGGGTGAATTTCTCGATGAACAACTTGCTAGAGTTAATGCTGAAACCGATGATATTTCTGAAACTGGTGAAATTATTGAAACTGATGAGTATGATTCTCCTCCTAGATATGAATTGCCTGAAATACCCGAGGGTTATGTTATGGATGAGGAGACAGCTAGGGACTTTCTTGCTTGTAAGGATAGAGATGATCTTAAGAAATTACTAGCCAAGTTGAAAGAAAAATCTTTGAATGCTAAATGAAATATGATCCAAAATTTTCTACTTCAGTACCTATCTTTGTTACTGATAAGGATTATGAATTATCTGTCGATCCCGAGTTTAATTACCTTGGTTGAATCTGATCATTTCTATGGTTATGAATCTGAAATTGTTGTGGCACGTCTTATTATACTAAATGATATAGCCACCCTATTTGCTCATGAGGAAAAAATTCGCTACTACTATATTCCTAAGTTCTTTCCTTTCTCATTACCGGGTGATGCTAAGATATGGTTTAATTCTCTTGCTCCTGGTTGTGTGCGTAGTCCCCATGATATGATATATTACTTATCTGAAAAATATTTTCTTGCTCATAAGAAACAAGCTGCTTTACGTGAAATATTTAATTTTGTGCAAATTGAAGAAGAGAGTCTCCAACAAGTTTGCAGCTACGCACAGGGGATGAATCTGCTAAGAGCCAAGAGTGTGGAGCAGGGCTGGAATCTTAACCTTGGCCGAGCTTTCACGGATTTGGATGGGTGGATGCATTATTCGGCCAAGGTTTCTTGATAGGCTTAAGAAGGCTTATGACAGGAACCCTGAGCTGGCCAATTTGATTGTCGACAGGGAGTTTGCCAGGGAGATAGTGCAGAGACAAGGCACATGGCGGTGGGTTGTGGCCCGGGCAGTAGAGGCTGGCATCAGCACTCCAGGGATGTCTGCGAGCCTTTCATACTTTGATACCTACAGGTGCAACCGGTTGCCAGCGAATCTGATCCAAGCACAGAGAGACTTGTTTGGGGCACACACCTATGAGCGCATTGACCGCCCAGGTTCTTTCCACACCGAGTGGACTAAGCTGGCGAGGGAGGGCAAGTGAATGACTTTGCAGCCACATGAAGAATTTGGTGGCACCATATGTGGTCTCTGTAACTCAGGGTGATGTCTCTTCGTGGTTCTCTTTAATTTATCTATTGCTGTTTTTGCAATACTGGATCTGAATTATGTACCTTGAATAATGTAGTGTCTTGTGCTGTATGCACGTGAACAACATTTGTGTAGCTTCAGGTTCTATGGTTTAGATACACCCAGTTTTATCCACTCATAAATTTGGAGCAATGGTTTTAATGCCTCACATCCCAATGTTGCCTTGGAATTGTGATTTCAAAGATGTCGATATGGTGGTAAGAGTGGTGACTCATGTTTCTCTACTTCCATGAATCTATTTGAGGTTGTCTAGTGTTGTAAGATATTTCATTTCACCTGCTGTGCTGTCATCCTACTGTGGGAGATAGCTCTGGTCCTGGGATGAGTATCATCTTGTTATGGGTGTGGCCATGCCATACGACATGTATTCGAAAATATATTAAAGATGGAACTTCTGTTTGATTGTAGAATGTAGATACAAAAGGAAATCATAATTAATGTGCCTACTCATTCTCAGTGAAATGTTTTCATGTCTGTTGGATAGCAAACCTGGACATTTGTTGCAAATGATCATTTTTCTTGTTATTGTTTCAGCTTTGTGTTCCAGGAGAACACTGAATTATATCAGAGAGGTAAGAGGTACTTGTTTAGTTTTAGGAATTTATGCAGTACGTTTTTCAACTGGTCAAACTCAGACCTTTGATAAGATATGCAACTTCTTTTCCAGATTAATCCTTTCTTCATGTTAATCATGTTTCACTTCTTTTTACATGATGAAGTGGCAAGAATATTTCCCAAATAAAGTATTAGTGCAGCACCACACTTCGACGCAGAATTTCTTTGTTGACCAAAGCTGAAGATTGCTTGTGATTATTTGTCATGGAGACATGCAGAATGTGAGTTATTCCTCCTAAAAGAGCACATTTTGAACTGATCGGAAATATTTATCAACTTGTCGACTGAAGTAAAGTTATGTATGTATATCTGAATTTGTTTGTTCATCTGCAGCAGTGTGTATGCATTAAATTTAGCGCTTGTTTATATATACGAGGAGGAAGAGGCGGGGGAGCCCGTCCCGCGCGGACCCAGAGCAGGCGGTGGAGACGGGTTAGCCCGCGAAGCGCTTGGCCACGACAGCCTGCGCGCGAGCGACGGGAAGGCGAGGAGGAGGAAGAGGCGAGGCGGTGGAGGAGTAGCAGTCGGCGGTGGGGCTCCTAGGGCGCAGGAGGAGGAGGTGGGAGGGAGCGGCGGCGGACGAGGGAGGGAGGAGTGAGGGGCGCGGGGATATGGATTGGGGCTAGGGTTCGTCGCCGTTTTCGTCCCTCGCGCGGTGCGGTGTATTTTTCACTCATGTGGTGCGGTGCGCCCTCTCTTTTTCCCCACGCGCAGCACGGTGCGGTGGTTTTTTCCCCTCGGTGGTGCGGTGCGCTGGAGCCATCGGTTCTGCCTAGGAGTCTAGGAGGCTTTATATGTTCAATGTTGTGGCGAATACTTCTGTCAATGCCCATGTCCCTTCTCTTTTGTAATGGTATCCTGTTGGAAG
Organism: Triticum timopheevii; assembly: GCA_963921465.1. Taxonomy (NCBI): domain Eukaryota; kingdom Viridiplantae; phylum Streptophyta; class Magnoliopsida; order Poales; family Poaceae; genus Triticum; species Triticum timopheevii. The sequence continues at coordinate 420,753,821 of OY997262.1, forward strand.
GGCTTGACTGTTCATAGTTAGAACACGCCATAACAGGAAAAATGAGCCGAGCCGTTGTACACACAATTTGCAGGTCTCAAGAGGAACCAGTACAACCGATGCATTTGGATGCTAGTGATATCCGGAAAAGGAAAAGAAGCGCAGGAGATACTGAAGGTCTTATTTTCATCATCTACATGAATATTTGTTTGCATTATCCTATTTATTCCTTCTGTTACCTACAGTCTCTAACTCTCTAATCTTCTCTGAAGGGAACATTGTCAAAGGACAGGAACGAGTTGCTCTTTCAGCGGTTTCAGATGAACTACAACAGGAACCGGTCATGTTCCGAAAGCGTTTGTGTGCTTAACGGCAAAAGTTATCGGCCATCATCCAAGAACCGTCTTCGACAATAATGAATAGGTCGAACTATGAGCAGAAGATGCTTCTCACCGTATGCTCCAGCTTCCTCGCTAATGGCTTACTTTGTTTTTTTGCGGGGTAAAAGAGATTTTCATTGCTTAGTTTACCGAAAAAGGCTTTCGCCCCGTTTTATAAATAAAGCAAACTGCCATAGCACACACATATAGAGTCAAGTCCACACACACACCCAAGTCTCATAATAAAGTACATAGGTTCTGCTGAGGGCACAGCTCAACAAGCCCAGAAAAGAAAAAAGACAGAACATGCTGGACGGAGACATCGCCTAGTCTGGCTCAGGCGGAGGCGGCGGGGGCGGCGGCGACAGGCAGACGGCCATCGAACGGAGGTCGGCGATGAAGGCTGAGATGGCGTCGTGGTCCAGGGGGCGGCTAAGCGGCCGCCAAAGCTGCAAGAAACCCGAGAGTTTGAAAAGAGCGTCAGTAGCCCGACGAAGAGGAGTGCGCTGAAGCACAAGCTTATTGCAGACAGTCCAGAGGGTCCAGGCGAGGACCCCAATCTCAAGCCACCTAATGTGGCGAGAATTCGCGGGGGACATCTGGAGTTCAGCAAAAAAGTCCGGGAAGTTGGTGTGACACCAATCTCCACCGACCACTTCGCGAAAACAGCTCCAGAGGAACTGGGCGGAAACGCAAGAGAAGAAGATGTGGTTCGAGTCTTCGGGAACCCCACAGAGCGGGCAGACGCCTGTACCCAGGTCGTTTCGCTTGCGTACCTCCACCCCGGACGGGACTCGGTCGCGGATCCATTGCCACATGAATATGCGGATTTTTAGGGGCAGGCGAATGGACCACACCATCGAAAGGGGGAGGGGGCAGAGGAGGGGGCGATGGCCTCGTAAAGCGACTTGGTGGAGAATTGGCCCGACGGCTCAAGGTGCCAGCGCACCAGGTCAGGGCCACCATCCACCAAAGGTTCGTGGAGAGCAACACAGTCAAGCAGCTCACGCCAGGCGGCAGATTCCAAGGGGCCAAAAGGCCGCCGGAAAGAAAGGCGCCCTAAGTCAAGAAGAGCCCTATCAACAGAGATCACGAGATCGACGGCGATAGGGAAGAGGCTGGGGAAGCGGACCGCAAAGGGAGCGTTCCCGACCCAGCGATCGAACCAGAATAGCGTCGATACTCCGGATCCGACCGAGATGGAGGTCCCGATACGGAGGACCGGGAGAAGCTGAACTATCGACTGCCAGAACTGAGATCCGCCAGACTTCTGGCAGAAGGCGAGGGGTTGGCCGCGCAAGTATTTGTTCCGGATGATTTCAAGCCAGAGGCCACCGTGACCATGCGAGATGCGCCACAGCCAGCGGGAGAGAAGGGCGATGTTCATCCGCTTAGAGCACATGATGCCCAAGCCACCTTGCTCCCTAGGCTTGCAAATGTTAGGCCAGCTGACCATATGGTACTTCTGCTTGCCATCGTCGCCCGCCCAGTAAAAGCGGGACTGGACCTTGGCGATCTCCTGGTGCAGGGTCTCGTGGAGACTGTAGAAGCTCATGAGGAACAAGAGGAGGCTGGAGAGGGAGGAGTTGATGAGAATAGTCCGGGTCGCCTTGGACAGCCACCTCCCCTGCAAGGGCTCGACGCAAGTTTGGAGCTTGGCCATGGAGGGCCGCAGGTCCGCGACGGTGAGCCGGGAGTCACTAATGGGCGTTCCCAGGTAGGTAGTGGGGAAGGAGCCCATGCGGCAATTAAGTCTGTTGGCGATGGCCTGAGACTCAGAGGGGGAGTAGCCCATCACCATAACATCACTTGTCGAAGTTGATCTTGAGGCCCGACATCTGTTGGAAGCAAAGGAGGAGGAACTTGAGGTTGGAGATATCCGTCTCCGAGCCTTCGACCATGATGATAGTGTTGTCAGCATACTGGAGGATGGAGATCCTGGAGCCACCGGCAAGGTGGCGACTAATCCAACGAATATGGCCAGCGGCTTTTGCCTTATCCAGAATGGAGGCAAGCGCGTCCACGACCATATTGAACAAGAACGAGGAGAAGGGGTCACCTTCCCGAACCCCACAAAGGGTGGGGAAGAAAGGGCCAATCTCACTGTTGATGTTCACGGCCGTGCGACCGCAAGAGACCATCTGCATGACTCTAGTGATCCACCGGTCGTTGAAACCCTTCCAAAGAAGGACCTCCCGGAGGAAGGGCCAGCTAACCGTATCGTAGGCCTCGTGGAAGTCAACCTTCAGGAAAACCGCCTTGAGGCGTTTGACGTGCACCTCATGAAGGACTTCATGAAGGACGAGGACCCCATCCAATATGTATCGGCCCTTAATGAAGGTCGACTGATTGAGGTGAGTCACACGGTCGGCCAGCAGGGTCACCCTATTGGCGTACCCCTTGGCCAGGATCCGGAAGATCACATTAATAACCGTGATTGGGCGAAACTGGCGAATGTCGGACGCCCCAGGGACCTTGGGGATGAGAGAGATGATCCCGTAATTGAGACGCCCTAGATCAATGGAGCCAATGTAGAACTCATCGAAGATGGCCATGACCTCAGGTTTAATCATGTTCCATAAGGACTGGAAAAATTTAACCGAAAGGCCGTCCGGTCCCGGCGCAGAGGAAGGGTTCATGCCCTTGATGGCCTCCCAAACCTCCTGCTCGGAGAAGGGGGCCATAAGGGCTGCGTTCTCCAAGACAGACACCAACTAGGACTCAGACCAGCAATCAGGGGCGAGAGAGATGCCGCTTCTAGGGGCGGCAGAGAATAAGGATCTATTGAAACTGTCAACGTGGGACCGGATGTCGCGGGGGTCTTGAAGGAGAGTCCTCACCATCCAACAAAAGAGGGATGGTGTTGCATCTACGGCGGCCATTGGTGATGGCCTGGAAGTATGTCGTATTCGCATCGCCCTTTAAGACCCACTTCTGGGCACCACGGAGACGCCAATAAGCCTCCTTATCGGTGTAGATCACGGAGAGTTGGTCTTCTAGGTCATAGCGGGAAAGACACTCGTCCGGAGAGAGACCCACCGCATCCGCACGCAAGTCAAGAGCCTGAATTGCGGATAACATTGCCTTCTTGCGCTCCCGTAAGTCGCGACCCAGATTCACACCCCATCCCTTCATGAACTGCCGACCACGTTTCGCACAGAAGTGCCACGAATCAATGGCCGAGGTTGGACGGGGGTGGGGGTGGGCGCTGGCCTCGATCCATCGAGCACCTACGGCGTTGATAAACCCGGCCTGGGAGAGCCGAAAGGTCTCAAACCGGAATCTAGGGGAGATCGGCGGACGCTCGTCAGCAGAGGACAAAAGCAGGGGGACATGATCCGAGCCAATCCGCGTGATGGCGCGAAGGGAGGCTAAGGGGCAGCGGAGGTCCCAATCCGGGGACACTAGAACCTGGTTCAGGACGGACTGGGTCGGGGAGGCTTGCCTGTTGGTCCAGGTGAACCTAGCACCAATCCTATCGATCTCGCGGAGACCGAGGTCAGCAATGAAGTCATTGAACATTTGCATCCGCGCAAAGCAGACATTAGCATTGCTCTTGTCTTCTGCTACGAGCAGGAGGTTAAAATCGCCTCCCACTACCACCGGAAGGGAGGCTGCAGAGATCTTTCGGTGGAGCTCCTCGAGGAAGGTAGCAGACCTACTATGGTCGGCTGACCCGTAGATGATGATGAACTTCCACTTGAAGTTGAGAGATCTCTCAAACAGCTCCATGCTCACGAAGAACTCCCCTCGATCCATGCTACCCACCTCAAAGGTGGCATCCTTCACACCTAAAAGGATGCCACACAAGTGGCCTGCGCTCCCACTAGAAGGGAGCCAATGCCACGCGAAGAGGTGAGAGCTTAGAAGGTTAAGCTTAGGGAGCGAGAAATCGAGACGCATGGTTTCTTGAATGGCAACTATGTCAATGTGTTCGTCCCGCATGTACTCCACGAGTTGGCGGCGTCGACCATCATGGCTGAAACCACGTATGTTCCAGAATAGATCATGCATTAAAGCGCCATGGGGGGCTGCTTGACCCCAGGACACGAGAGGCGCTTTGCGCACGGAGAGCTGCCGTGCGGGAGCGGGTATAGCCACGGATATCCTCACCCACCGACGGGGGGGGGGGGGGGGGGGGGGGTAGGAGCTGTCAGGCGCGGCGTGGGCGGGGGAGGGGTTTCACCAGCCGAAGGAGGGACGGGAGGCAGGAGGAAGGCCGCGCGGGCCTTGATGTCTACTACACAACCTTCTTCTTGTAAATGTTGTTGGGCCTACAAGTGCACATGTTTGTAGGACAGTAGCAAATTTCCCTCAAGTGGATGACCTAAGGTTTATCAATCCGTGGGAGGCGTAGGATGAAGATGGTCTCTCTCAAACAACCCTGCAACCAAATAACAAAGAGTCTCTTGTGTCCCCAAAACCCAATACAATGGTAAATTGTATAGGTGCACTAGTTCGGCAAAGAGATGGCGATACAAGTGCAATATGGATGGTAGATATAGGTTTTTGTAATCTGAAAATATAAAAACAGCAAGGTAACTAATGATAAAAGTGGGATTAAATGGTATTGCAATGGTAGGAAACAAGGCCTAGGGTTCATACTTTCACTAGTGCAAGTTCTCTCAACAATAATAACATAGATAGATCATATAACAATCCCTCAACATGCAACAAAGAGTCACTCCAAAGCCACTAATAGCGGAGAACAAACGAAGAGATTATGGTAGGGTATGAAACCACCTCAAAGCTATTCTTTCGGATCAATCTATTCAAGAGTTCGTACTAGAATAACACCTTAAGACACAAATCAACCAAAACCCTAATGTCACCTAGATACTCCATTGTCACCACAAGTATCCATGGGCATGATTATACGATATGCATCACACAATCTTAGATTCATCCAACCAACACAAAGTACTTCAAAGAGTGCCCAAAGTTTCTACCGGAGAGTCAAGACGAAAACGTGTGCCAACCCCTATGCATAGGTTCATGGGCGGAACCCGCAAGTTGATCACCAAAACATACATCAAGTGGCACGTGATATCCTATTGTCACCACAGATAAACACGGCAAGACATACATCAAGTGTTCTCATATCCTTAAAGACTCAATCCGATAAGATAACTTCAAAGGGAAAACTCAATTCATCACAAGAGAGTAGAGGGGGGAGAAACATCATAAGATCCAACTATAATAGCAAAGCTCGCGATACATCAAGATCGTGCCATAGAGAGAACATGAGAGAGGAGAGAGAGGGATCAAACACATAGCTACTTGTACATACCCTCAGCCCCGAGGGTGAACTACTCCCTCCTCGTCATGGATAGCGCCGGGATGATGAAGATGGCCACCGGTGATGGGTTCCCCCTCCGGCAGGGTGCCAGAACGGGCTCCCGAGAGGTTTTTGGTGGCTACAGAGGCTTGCGGCAGCGGAACTCCCGATCTATCCTCTTATTTGATGTTTTTAGGGTACGTAGGCTTATATAGGCGAAAGAAGTCAGTCGAGGGAGCCTCGAGGGGCCCACAAGAGGGTAGGGTGCGCCCAGGGGGGTGGGCGCACCCCCTTGTCTCGTGGTTTCCTCGATGACCCCCCGGCTTGCACTCCAAGTCTCCTGGATCATAATCTTTCCAAAAATCACGTTGCCGAAGGTTTCATTCCGTTTGGACTCCGTTTGATATTCCTTTTCTTCGAAATACTGAAACAGACAATAAAACAGCAATATGGGCTGGGCCTCGGGTTAATAGGTTAGTCCCAAAAATGATATAAATGTGTAAAATAAAGCCCATAAACATCCAAAAAGGGTGATATAATAGCATGGAACAATAAAAAACTATAGATACATTGGAGACATATCAAGCATCCCCAAGCTTAATTCCTGCTCGTCCTCGAGTAGGTAAATGATTAAAACAGAATTTTTGATGTGGAATGCTACCTAGCATAATTCTCAATGTAATTTTATTTATTGTGGCATGAATTTCAGATCCAAATGATTCAAAATAAAAGTTCATATTGACATAAGAAATAGTGATACTTCAAGCATACTAATCAAAGTAATCATGTCTTCTCAAAATAACATGGCCAAAGAAAGTTATCCCTACAAAATCATATAGTCTAGCTGTCGTGGATTTGTCACGGCAGATGTCCTAGAGAAAGGACTTAGTCGTGGAGCCATCGCTACGGGTTAACTTGAAGGTGTTAAAGCGGACACAAAGACACGAGGGTTTATACTAGTTCGGCCCCTTCGATGAAGGTAAAAGCCTACGTCTAGTTGTGATGGAATTGATATGGTCTCGATGGCTAGGGAGCAAACAAGCTTCACCTAGGCTCGAGTTGTGGTTGTCTGTCTTGAACCGCCGCCGGGTCATCCCCATATATACACGGGTGACACCCGTCGGTCCATAGAGTCCCAACCGGTTCATACTCGTATCCCGGTTGGTATCTCTCTATTCCTATCTTACAATACAAGTTATACATCAGGCCAGTTTACGGCTACAGGTTCTAAACCGACTACAGGCCATGGGCCTTCATCTGTTTACATTACTAATGAAGTTAACCCGGCCCAAATAGGCCGGTTTACGGCTAGTGGTAATATCCCCAACATTAGGCCCCAGATTGATTTGAACTGGTTCATGTCAATCCTTGACAAAATTTTTGTCTTGGACATCTTCTGGTAATTGGTAAACCGCCATGTCATCATCATTTCTGGTTGCTGTAAACCGGCATGACGTCATCATGAAGTTAACATTTATGACGCCCTCCTTTATCAATAGCTCCTGGATTCGCGCGCTTGACCTAATTCTGTTGCCTTATAAATAAGACCGAAGGGTCATTTCCTTTTCTTTCCCTTCGTCTCTTCTTCTTCGTCTTCCTCGCGTCGCCAGCCTTGGAGCTCTGCCGCCGCTGTCGACCTCTGCCTCGTCTTGGGCCGCTGCATCAACCTGAACGCACCAGAGTACTGCGGTATCCTTCCGCATCTTCTCCGTTTCCAGTAAGCCTTCTTCACTTCTTGATCTAGATCTGTTCTTAGGGTTTCATGTTCGTGTTGTGTTCGTCGCTTGCTCATACTCGTACTCTGACTCTTGAATGAACCTGTGAACCCCTGCTGTGTTTAGTAGCAATCTTTTAGCATCCGCCTGTAATTTCACATCTAAGTCCATAGATCTCACACACACACCCGCTCAATGGTTCACTTCCGTTCTGCCTCACTCTTCGGAATATTTTTTGTTTTTCTGAGCTTGCTGTAGATCCATGGCTGTAATAGGATCTTGTGAAATCTGTTTCTGCATACTTAGCTGTCCACAACTTCGATTGCTTCCGATGTTTAGGTCAGGCGGTTTAACTTACCATAGAAAAAAGTTATTAAACCGGTATATACCATTAGTCCCCTTGTTGAACCGCCAGAATCCATATGATGCCGCATCGTAGAAGCTCGGTTTATATGTATTGCCTCCAGTTTAGCGTTGTTCAAACCAGAACCTTCTTTTATCCAACATATTCTTGAACCGGAATCACCTATTTCTTGTAGATCTCACCATGGCCAAACAAGTATATGAGTGCAATTGAGTTCCTTCTCGCGTCACAGAATCTCAGTTGGATGATCTAGTCCTGATCGGTGCTTTAGACAACAAAGATACGATCCACTGGAGGGTTCCTGGAAATGAATGTCCTCCCACACCTCAAGAGGGAGAGGTTGTGGTCTTTGCAAATCACTTGGCCTGGGGCTTCAAACCGCCTGGTTCTAAATTTTACCGGGATGTGTTAGCCAATTTTCAGCTCCGTCCACAGGATATTGGCCCCAATTCCGTTACCAATCTATGTCACTTTCAAGTGCTCTCTGAGGTATACCTTCAAGAGGAGCCTTCAGTCGAGTTGTTTAGAGACTGCTTCCATTTAAACCGTCGTACTGAATTTACCGACGGCCCCAATACTGAATTGGCGGTATGGCCATTCAGAAGAGGAAAGAGATCACTTATCCCCACGTCGAACTCCATACTCACCCCAAAGAGTGGAATGCAACTTGGTTTTATTGCAAGGATACCTCCCCTGACAATGAAAATCCCTTGCCTGGCCTCCGTCCGGAACGGCTCAGCAACACTCACCCTTTTCCACAAAGACTAAGCGCCAAGGAGAGAATTAAATATGCTCCGCAACTGTCCAAGCTCCGAGCCTTTATGGCCAACGGTTTAACGGGAATAGACCTTGCACGCTGTTGGATATCATGGAGCATACTGCCTCTGAGCCGGCGCTCCGGTTTGATGTGCAAGTATACTGATAGCGTCGATGACCCACTCCGACACACTAAAATCCAACTCTCCGACGATGAAGTCACAGATTCCGTAAAGAAGATGTTGAATGAACCGGAGCACCTCTGCGCTCAAACCGGTCTGCTTCCTTACTGCACCACCAACAAACCACCAGCGGTAAGATTTTAATTGCTCTATTGTTGAACATGTTACTGCTTTCTCTATCTGACATTAATTACTGCTGAACCAGGGTGATAATCCGTTTTGGAGCAAGAAGCTTCCACAAGACAAAACAGAGAAGGCAGGACGGTCAACCCGGCCCAAGACCAAGGTTATCAAGAAGCCAGCTCACAAGAGGAAAACCACCGCTTCATCTGATCCAGCTATTGATGACGATGTGGGTAACCCGGACCTTGAAGTAGAACTTGATTCACTAGGCTTACTTTTTACACGCCTTATTGATGATGATGCTTGTCAGGACGACGCTGAAGCCAGCAATGCTGAAGTCGCTGAGGTAACTATTCTCTCTTCCGATTAAGAAATCTTGCCTTTGCCAAAATTTCGCCAGGCAAACCGGAAAGTTAAATTTTCTCATCCTCTTGCTTACTTGGATCCCAAATTTCTTATGAAGACTCAGCAACATGAAGCTCGCTGCACAACCCGGCACAGTGGCCAGGTAGTTACCTCCGCCGGTTTACCAAACAGTCCGGTTTGACAACGCCGCTCCGAGGTCTCCGACCTTTTTATTGATTTAAATCCTAAAGCGGGTTTCTTCCGTCAACCTCTTAATCCATCCGACTCCGATTATCAGGTTACTTCTCATTCATCCTCTGGTGAATCGTCGGCCACTCAGCTGCCACCACTGAAAACGGTTCTTGGGTAAGCTAGGCTGAACATATGCTTCCAGTATACTGTGTAATGATTTATGCTGCTCCTTGACTCTTTGTTTTTCTTTCAGGGCTAAACCTAAACCGAGAAAGAAGTCCCGCCTGGATAAAGCGGCGGAGGAAGATGTCGCCCCAGAACATGATACAGCGCCAGATCTTGAAGCGTTTGCCCCTGAGGATATTCCTAATGATCCTCCTTTGCAAGACGATGCTATTCCTGAGGAAAGGCCTATTAATACTTCAGTCTCTGCTGATCCGCCTGCCAGCTCTGTCCGGATTGAAAAATCCCGCAGTCCTGCTGATAAACCGACTGCACCAACACAAACCGGCGACTCCAAAGATGATGACGTTGTGATTACCGGTGTAGGTCGCTTTGAACCCGGGAATCCTGTCACCTTAACCAAGCATACCGTAAAAGAAGATTTTTCTGCTTTGAACAAAGGAAAATGGGATGTTGAACTAGAGACATATGCTGCTCTGAGTGCCCAAGATCTTCATTCCGGCTATTTGAACCGGCTTTATACTAGCCGTGACTGTGAAGCTGGTCTAGTAAAGATGATGAGGGATAAATTTGAGGTAACTTACTTCTTTACTTACTGCCATTGTATCAGTCCTCCTAGCCCCCAAGGGCCGGTTTGTAACCTTCGTCAAACCGGGACTTGAATATAATCCTCAACACTTTGAAATCCGTCAATATAGCCCCCAAGGGCCTGTTCAACTTAGCATAATTAAACCGGGGCTCCAATAAAAAACTATCATTAGAACATAATTTGATCAAATAGCCATTAGCCCCCAAGTGCCAAGTTGAATACCTGTATTTAGCTTGGGACTTTGCAATCTAGTAATATATGAAAATTGAAGGTGCATTAGCCCCCAAGTATCAAGCGTATAACTTGTTATGCGGCTGGTACTTCAAATTCTTGGACCGCTTGTTGAAAGCTAAATGTTGTCTGTATGCAGGCTGAGGTGAGAATCAAAGAGGACCGGATTGCCGATTTGCAGGAAACCTTAAAAACCCAACAGGCTGAAACAGACAAGGCACAGGAAGAATTAACCAGCGCCTTGAGCATCGCTGAACAGCTGAAGGAAGGCTTCAAGAAAGAGCGGGCTGATTGGGCCACTGAGAAGGCCGCTTTAACCAAAAGAGCTGAAAATGCTGAAGCTGCCCTTAAACCGGTGGTAGATGAGCTTACTGCCGTAAAGCGGCAAATACATTCCATGACCGCTGCGATCTTTGGTAAGCTCCTTTTAATTTCTGTGACAACTTGAGCCTACTTATAATAAATCCGGTTTGAGATTGTCCCTGTATTGTTGCAGGTACACGCATCGAGCACTTAGGGTCAGATGTGCGGAAGAAGCTGAAGGTTGCCTACACCTTAGTGGAACAACTGTATACCGGAGCCCAACGGATCATCACCACAGCCTCTCATAATAACCTGGCACCCTCTTTAATCCAGGACACTCTTAACAGGTTGTCAATGCTTCCGGCCCAGATTGAGGAGCTGAAAAAATCTGCAGCTCGAACCGGAGCCATTAACGCCTTGATCCGGGCAAAGGCATGGGTGCCAGATTTCGATCCTGTGGAGGCAGCCCAAGGCTATCCCAGCCTGAAGGAAGACGGCTCTGAGTTCAACGAAGATGATTTGAGGGCAATAAACCGTGCAGTGCGCCCTCTGGCTTGTCAATTAGCTGAAGAGGCAGACTTGACGCATTATCAAGCGCAATACAATGATCAGAACAAGCGAGTGCCTGCCCCAACTCTTGAAGCGGAGAATCTGATTCCTCCAATCCGTAAGCATACTTACGCTCCTGATATTGAGCCGTCTTCTCTGATCCATGAAGAGGCTGTTTTCCAAGCTTTAATGGGAATCGACTGGACCACTGTTGATTTCCAGCCAATGGATAGAGACGAGGAAGCTGAAGCGGCGGAGGACGATGAGCAGGCTTGAACAGGAGGCCAGTTTAGATAGCTGTCTTTGGCATCCTTCCAAAATAACAATGATCTTATTTGGGCACCGTGTCGCCTTGTAATAGGATAGTTAATACTTCTGCCTTGAATATGCCTTCGTGCATAAGTACTGAAGCTTTTGTTGGAAAAACCTCAATTTATATTTCCTGCATTCAGAAAATTTTGAACTGCCATATCTGGGCATGAAGCTGGCTTAGCCAGGCTTGAAGCGGAGGTTTTATAAACCATTACCGTCAAAGGGGGGAGAAAACAGCTCCCGTATAAACCGTACTGAGTCAATACGAGCCCCCTTGTTACTCCATGATGTTAACAGGAAAGGTAAACCGGGCATACTTCTCCGGATTAAAAGGGAATCAAATCCATCGGCTGAACCGGAAAAAGGTGTTGTTGACATAAAGGAAATACAACAAAAACAAAGAAAAAACAGGCCATGAAAATAACATGGAAGCAAAGGCAATAATAAAGACAGTTTGCAAAAAATATGCTATACTGAGCTGATCAGATGGTGTTACCATGGTCGGACAGGACCAAGCCCCCAATAGGAGTGACAATGATTCAAGTCAGCCAGGTCCCCAAATGAAACCGTGGCATATATGCCAATCAAGAGGCGTGACAATGGTTCGGGTTCGACCAAGCCCCCAAGTGATTTTGTGGCCTTAGGCCGATCAAGAGGCATGACTGGTTCAGACTTGACCATGTCCCCAAGTGATCTGGTGGCTTTCGCCTATCAAAAGGTGTCGCATTGGTTCGGACGCGACCAAGGCCCCAAGTGATATAAAAAAAGCAAAATTCAAGGGGTAAACCAGAGGCCGTTTTAAAACAGAACCACTCCATGTAACCACGCATGATAAGAAAAGACAGAGACCCCGCTTTAGCTGAGGCTCTGATTTTATTATATCAAAGATAATATATACACTGTCATGATATGTACATAGATAGAGCCGATGGCTCAAGTGTAGTAAGGCCGAAGATGAGCTATGTTCCACGGCCTGTTGGTCTCCTCCTCTGATGTGCGTGAGTCTTTATGCTCTCGAATATCAATCAGATAGTACGACCCGTTGTGCAGATTCTTGCTGACCATGAAAGGTCCCTCCCAAGGTGGGGATAACTTGTGCATATCTGTCTCGTCTTGGATGAGCCGAAGCACCAAATCTCCTTCTTGAAAAGTTCTGGTTCTAACCCGGCGATTGTGATAGCGACGAAGATCTTGTTGATAAATCGCCGAACGGGCAGCCGCTATATCACGCTCATCGTCCAATAGATCCAAAGCGTCTTGCCGTGCTGTCTTATTGTCCGCTTCAACATAAGCTGCCACACGAGGTGAATCGTGCCGGATATCACTAGGGAGAACTGCCTCCGCTCCATAGACCATAAAAAACGGCGTGTATCATGTGGATCGGTTGGGCGTAGTATTAATACTCCATAGCACAGATGGTAGTTCTTCAACCCAACATCCTAGTGTTCTTTGCAATGGAACCATAAGCCAGGGTTTGATGCCTCGCAAGATCTCTTGATTAGCCCGTTCCGCCTGCCCATTGGACTGGGGGTGTGCCACTGATGATACGTCAAGTCGGATGTGCTCATGTTCGCAAAACTCCTTCATAGCGCCTTTGGATAAATTGGTACCATTGTTAGTAATGATACTGTGTGGAAAGCCAAACCGGAAAATCACTTTTTGATGAACTGCACCGCTGTTGCCGCATCACACTTGCTGACAGGCTCCACTTCAACCCACTTGGTAAATTTATCAACTGCCACCAAAAGGTGGGTTTTCTTATCCTTGGATCTTTTAAAAGGTCCGACCATATCTAGCCCCCAAGTTGCAAACGGCCAAGTTATTGGGATCATCCTCAATTCTTGAGCCGGCACATGAGCACGCCTTGAAAATTTCTGACAGCCATCACACCGTTTAACTAAGTCCTCCGCATCAGCATGCGCTGTCAACCAGTAGAACCCGTGACGAAACGCCTTTGCCACCAGAGACTTTGAACCGGCATGGTGTCCACAATCCCCTTCATGGATTTCTCTTAAGATTTCACAGCCTTCATCAGGAGAAACACAACGTTGGAACGCCCCTGATATACTGCAATGATGCAATTCACCATTGACAATCGTCATAGATTTGGATCGCCGGACTATCTGCCTGGCTAGAATCTCATCCTCTGGCAACTCTCCCCGGTTCATATACGCAAGATAAGGAACTATCCAATCCGGAATGACATGCAGGGCTGCCACCAACTGAGCCTCCGGATCAGGAATAGCCAAATCCGCTTCACCTGGGATCTTGACTGACGGGTTATGCAACACATCAAGAAAGACATTAGGCGGGACCGGTTTGCGCTGAGAGCCCAACCGGCTTAAAGCGTCCGCCGCTTCATTCTTTCGATGGTCCACGTGATCTACCTGATAACCCTTGAAGTGACCCGCAATATTATCCACCTCACGACGATACGCGGCCATGAGCGGGTCCTGCTGAGCCACGAGGTCCGAGTCACCGAAGCACTTAACCCAGCTTAAGTTCATCTCTTTAGCCATCCGGAGACCATGGAGCAAGGCTTCGTACTCAGCTGCATTATTAGTACAAGGGAACATTAAGCGGAGAACATAAGAAAACTTATCACCTCGTGGGGAAGTCAATACAACTCCAGCCCCTGAGCCTTCCAATTGCCTGGATCCATCAAAATGGATAGTCCAATATGTGTGATCCAACTTCTCCTCTGGTGCTTGTAACTCCGTCCAATCATTGATGAAATCAACAAGTGCTTGAGATTTCACCGCCGTCCGAGGCACGTATTTCAATCCGTGTGGCCCAAGCTCGATAGCCCACTTGGCAATCCGGCCAGTCGCCTCCCGGTTCTGTATGATATCGCCCAAGGGAGCTGAACTGACCACTGTGATGGGGTGCCCTTGAAAATACTGCTTCAACTTCCGGCTTGCCATAAAAACTCCATATACCAGCTTCTGCCAATGCGGATACCTTTGCTTGGATTCAATAAGCACTTCGCTGATATAATAAACCGGCCGCTGAACCGGATATTCCTTGCCTGCCTCCTTGCGTTCCACCACAATAGCCACGCTAACTGCCCGAGCATTGGCCGCTACGTATAATAATAAAGGCTCCTTGTCAACCGGAGCTGCAAGAACAGGCGGATTGGCTAATTGCCTCTTCAAGTCCTCCAATGCTTCATCAGCAGCCGGACTCCAAATGAACTGATCTGTCTTTCTCAGCATTTGGTACAAAGGGATAGCCTTCTCTCCGAGGCGGCCGATAAACCGGCTCAGCGCGGCGATCCGGCCCGCCAAACGCTGAACATCGTTGATACACTTCGGTTTAGCCAGGGAGGTAATAGCCGTAATCTTCTCCGGATTAGCCTCAATTCCTCTGTTGGACACAAGAAAACCCAGTAACTTGCCTGCCGGAACACCAAAGACACACTTGGCTGGGTTAAGCATCATCTTGTAAACTCGCAAGTT